>LR812521.1:61592789-62320289 GCA_903798195.1 Danio kyathit | reverse complement strand
CTCAGGGGTCTGAGGTGATTTTGGGGCCCCTGAGATGTTTTGACATGCCCTGACATTTGTGCTAATTTCAGCTACTTATTACATGGTACTGGCCAACATATATATTATTTGTATTCAGCACAAACTGTGCTACAACAATATGTGACAATTATTGATGTACATGCTTTTTTTTTTTTTAGAAAAAAAATATTATGCGTGGTTAGTAGGATTTGGAGAAAAAAATGTAGCTGAAATAAGGTCCAAAAACACACTAAATGTGCTTGAGCAAGACTTTTGAGTAACCAGTCTGGTAGGCTAGAATATTTACTTCACAATTATGTAAAAATTATTTTGTTTTCTCATTCAAAGAAAACATTACAAAGATTTACATTTTGTTAACTTTGTTTGGCTCATCTCAGGTCTATGCGTGAGTGACAATGGTCATGAATAATTCATACCTGGAGAGACAAAAGACACTCCCCCACTCACCCATCAAGGACATTGTAAAGCAATGTCCATTTGGAAAAGCTAGCCCAAACTAAATGCTTGTTACATTTAGTTAAAATTTTGTAGGTTGTAATTTTTTTCAATATTTTGCTTGAATTTTATTGTATCATCTTTCAATTTCTGAATATATTTGGTGACTAAAATTTTATTTTAATAAATATATCTGTTTAATAAATCTGTTTTGTTTAAATGCATCAAAATACATTGCCTATATTCACTGAGAAATGGAGGGAAATATTTGAAATGGTATAAAACGTGTTTGCACTGTTGTAATAAAAACTTTATTGTGCAATAATCCAGCATTTAATAACAATCTCTGAATAACTCTGGCATAATGACAAAACACAAGCATAATCAAAATGATATTTTAAGACCTTTTATATATATTTTGCCCAAATAGTTGCAGCCTTAGTTAACTTTTTCCAAACTTTAACAGGTTCAACTACGGTAAAATAAATAAAAATTAAATTAATAACACGTATAACATGTGTCACGTTCTAGCCAGCCAGCGCGTTCTGCCCGTAGAATTGTATGGATTACCTAGCGAGACAACATTTGCTTTCAAAATGAGTTGGAAAGTTCACCCTCCAAACTTTATGCAGGTATGTCTGTCATGTGTATGTCTCATGTATTTGTGAAGATTCCGCTGTTTTTTCTAACCTCAGTTTACATTTTGTGCGAGTCTCACGTGGACTATAGTAATAACAAAGCCCCGTGGGCGTGGTCACATTACAAATTATGAGCTTCGATAGAGAAGCTAGACATAGTGTTGGTTTCATACTGATTACTTTATCAAGCAATAATTGTTTTCAACATGCACCGCTGCATTCAAAAGTAGACTGTGTCTGTGTTTTTAGTTTTCGCGGAGTTTCAGTGCATATTACTGACGTGTTTGTAAAAACAGTTCACGGAGAGAGAAAAGAGAAAGTGCCTTCACTGTTTATTTTCCTTATTTTGCAAAAGCACACACTTTTGTTGTTATTGTAAGTGTACACAAACCTAACAGATTCGATTGATGCATTGCTCATATCTGTACGATCAAAACTGAAAGTGTCATTTAAGTTTTTTTTCAGAGTTTTCATGTGAAAACACGTCAAAACGCGTATACGTGGGCTTCAACCCCTGGGGGTTAATGTTTGAAAAGAATAGGTATATAGTGGGGATAGCTCGAAGAACACAGGCAGTAACTATGCTTCTAATGGCTGAGGAAACCAACTGTCGCCTGGCATTGGATTGTGGACAAAAAAACTTTCTGTATCTTTCCACACCAACAGGTGGCAGTAGACTATTTTTTCATTACACAAAGGAAAACCAAAACTTCTGCATTAAGCATACTGAGTATACGTGCGTATAGCAAGTACTACACCACTGAGATATATATATATATATATATATATATATATATATATATATATATATATATATATATATATATATATATATATATATATATAATTTTTTTTTCACTAGGTTTAAGATAACGCAAATGGCATAAATGATTTCAAAGTGCTCTAATATAGCCAAAATTTGCGTTATCTTTAAACCTAGTGAAAAAAATAATAATAATAATAATAATAAAAAAAAAAAAAATATATATATATATATATATATATATATATATATATATATATATATATATATATATATATATATATATATTTATATATATATTAGGTTCACAAAAATCACGGTTCGGTTCGATACGACACAGTGGTGTCACGGTTCGGTATGTTTTCGATACAGCAAAAAAAGAAAAAAGCCAAAGGATTTCTCTGATTGAAATCTTTTTAATGTATTAAAACTAACACCATAAAAGCATGATCTCTTTTTTTCTCCCTTTTTTTTTTTTTACTTTGAAATAGGGGTGGGCGATATGGAAAAAATATCATATTACGATTTTTTCTGGGGAAATCACGATTCACGGTTTTTATGCTGATTCTTTTTCAAGTTGGTTTTTAAGGACTATTTAGCTAATTACAAAGGTACAATACAACCAAACTAATGTCCCTATATAAAAATATACTCTTACCATGTATGTTTAAGCATATTTTAATCAGGGCTTTGAACCAATGACATTTGCAGGAGCAGAAACAAAAAAACAAGATCAACTTTAATCGTTCTGAACATAAATGTTTACAGTTAGCCGGTTAATAACATTATTTTATTGTTCTCTTTATTTTATGAATTTGGAAGACAAAAAGCATTCATTTAAATCATGTGTACAAATGCGACTGTGGAGCATACAACGTGAAATGCCCACGAAGCAGATGTCATAAGCGAGAGTCGTTTCTAATGCAACAACCTTGTCTTAAAGGTTACCGAGAATCTGCTCTTTCATGTACAAAGGTATGTTTCAGTTTAAGTTTTTGCTATTAAAACTTGTATTTATACAAAACGTATAATTGATTGTCGATTGTTTTTAGATGGGTCTCCATAAAGAAAATCCTTTTGTTAATATTTCTGTTATGACAAATCATCTGATAAATCGATCAGTATATTGAAGGATGAGGTGCAGCTCATAAACATGATAGATAGCCTAAAGATTTGAATGATATCCTTATAAACAATGCATTAATAAAATACATTATTTACAAGGAAGAAATAACCGAATAGGCATCCACATGAGGTAGGCCGAGCGGTCGTTTTTATATAAACTATAAATGTCTGGCCGTGATGCGTATTTATATCAGTCTATAAAAAGATAATGTAGCTCAAAACACTTTTTAAAAGTAAAGTTTGCACAATCAAGGTTTGGTCTTATTAACCTGCAACCCATAATTAAACGTCATGTAGCCTACTTTTTGATTACTTGACCCGCGGATTGACCGGCACCCCTACACCCGTCGCAATGCGGCGCAAGACGCGACACATTTGTTGTTACACCTTTTCTGTTTATTCATGACTTTTTTATAATGTTATTATTATTATTATTATTATTATTATTAATATTATTATTAGCAGTATTATTTACTATATGCATATTTATATTTGTTTTATTAAAAACACGATTAGATTTGCCCACCTGTCACGTTTTAGACAATATGGGGTATAGCATGTGTGTTTGGAAATAACTCAGTTTTTGGACAACACTTCGTTATTATTGTTCATTTATTCGTTTGCTGGAAATTAAACCTAAATTTACAAATAGTTTTGAAACAAATCTATATTATGTATAGGCTAATGGATGTCTGTGTGTACAACACTTTTCCTGGGGTGCGTTTCCCAAACAACGACGTAACTCGCGGCTGAACTATCATAGTGCGATGCATCGTTTGGCAAAAAAACGATGTAGTGACGAGTGTTTCCCAAAACCCGTAGTTTCTCGCAGATCCATCGCTTGAACCACGTTAGTTATAACGTAAAACGCCCATAATGATGCTCTAAACGGGGTGGAGTAACTTCTTTAGAGAACAACCCAATCATTTCTGCAAATTATATTGTTTTACACAAACACAAATATTTACACAAACATTACACATTAAACATACATTACACAAATATTAGTTTTGGTAAAAACATGCACTCGTTTTCCATATTAATTAAAATATAAGTAAATGGCACATATAGGGCCAATGTTTGCTTTACTAATATTATTGAGAAGTTGAACATTACATATTCTATTCTAAAACATAAAATCACTTACAAAAGCTAACAAATATTCTAGTATCATATATAAATCATATAAATAAATAAATAATGAGGCGATTTATTATAAATATTTACTTTAATAATATTAATGATGATCATGATGATGATGATGATTATTATTATTATTATCATTATTATTTAGGATATTGTTTATTTATTTAAAAAAAAATTACAATTTGACATGCAAACCACAGCAGAAAGTTCTAACCAACAGACCCATGTCATATACAGCAGAGAAACTTAATAAATAACCCACTATAAAATAAAATAATTAACGTATGCTATGTTTTTTATTTTCACAAGCTTTGGAGACGTACTGTAACATAATTTCCGCTTTTAAATATACCTATAGCTTTCGCCATGAGGCTGTGTTCAAAATGATATCAATGTGTTCAAAGTGCACTGCGAAGAGAGCACAATTGTAAACATGAAGTTCGCTAAAACTGAACTGTAAAAATACTTTGACAGCAAATTACACCTAAGAGAGATGACCTTAATGCTTTTTTATTTTTAATAATTCCAACTTTGAATGTTAGAATGTTCTAAATGAATAGGGCATAGGGGGGATAAGTGGGAATAGAACACAGCCAGGAACTATGCTTTTAACTACAGCTCCAGAGGTGTCGTTTCAAGTGCTCAAGTTTGCGACGCAGTTTGCGTATGTTTGTTGGAGCGATGGATTTGGGAAACAGCAAATCAACGAACTATGTTTGTAATAACGGAACGTGCGACCTTAGTTGGCTAACGATGGTTTTGGGAAACGCACCCCTGATCGACCAGAGTGAAAGTGAAAGTAAAAAATTAGGAGGCTCATTCTCGCGCTGCAGATGCTCTGTTTAACAGTTTTTTTTTCTCTAGTGAAGCTTTCAGTTTTTTCACTTACAATGTCCGCCATGTAAATAGCAAATGTGCCATGGAGCGACGCAACTGACTCTTAAAAGGAATGGGAGATGAGACTCTGGTTTATTCTCAAAACACATCTATAACTGATTAAAATATTAAGCTCAACCCTGTTAGACCATGCGCCGTGGCGCAGAGCAGATTTTTCCGTTCATAAAATTGGGGCTCTAAACTAATGATTTGCCTTAGTGCGCCTTTTTTTCTTAGGTGCACCACGCATTGCAATGAATGTATAAAATTTTATATTTATATTAAAGATAAATAAGGCAAGAAAATGAGAATGAGACTTTTTATATCTTTAAACCAACAAAAATATCTTGTGGTATGCACTTGTTTAATAAAAATGCTTGTAATTGTATTCAACATGCAATAAAGTGCCACCAAAAAAAACTAAACCGCATAATCTTTTGTATTTACAAGTAAAATTAATACTCGGCCTATGCCTAAATCCAAAAAGCACTAAATAATTTATATATTTATAAATTACACTAATTAAACTAAATAACTAGGCTATATATCACGCTAAATAACTAAAATAGGCTATATAATCTTATTCTCTGATTAAAACAAGTGATTTAGCAATGCCGTACCACTGACATCTGAAACCGCAGTGAGCACTTTTCCCGAAGTTATGCCTTTCTTTTTTACTCTTACTCTGTCTTTCAAAAAAGTCTATATGTAGGATATTCTGTAAAAAACGAAATCAGAGCCAATGTTATGTTGCCTAAACGGCTATTCAATTTCTAATAAAATTAAAACCAAAATACAATTAATTGCATTTTTCGTTTGATAAAAATATACGGAAATGAAATAAAATCAAAAGGTGGCTAGTTTGTAATTTGTTTTAATTACTTGCGCTGGATTAAGTAGACGGGGCTGGCTGTGTGTAGCGCCTTTAAGCGGCGTCTGTCAATCAACTACCGCTGAGCGGGAGCGCGCGTAAGAGCGCAGAGCCTGTATAGATAAAACCAAAAGCAAGTTCATATTATAAATATTTCATTAACAATACTTATCGAAAATTCATTTAATTTTACCCCTCGAATAGAATTTTTTTAGTTGCACCATTAAGAAATCAGGGCACTCTAGAGCCCTGCAATACTCTGTAATATCGTTATTAACCGAAATTTTTTTCTAGAAAACCGTTTTCGGAATGTTTTGTTTAATACTGAAGGCAAGAAAAAATATAAATTCTGCTCGGAGTGCACCTAATGTTTTTTTTTTTTACGTTTTTAAGCCCTATATGGCCCTATATTTTGGAGATGCGCATAAAAAACCGGTTGATGGAAACGACATGATGCGCATACATTTTGAAAATGCGTATAAAAAACATAGCCTATGCGCATAACTGAGTAGGATAGACTTTTTATTCGATAAGAAAAGATGCACATAAACTACGATGGAAACACTTTTACAGCACAAATTCCAGTGTGCACATTAAAAAAAAAAGGTCATGTGATTTTGTAATAATAGGTCATGTGATGATAAAAAAGTGTGTAAATGGACAAACCAGCAGGCTGAGCACATTATAAACCATCTGAAATGTTGTTTTGGTCATTCTAACCGTTTAAGTATTAGTGTTATTATATTATTAATGACCTCCAGATTCAAGAGCATCTGTGCTCCGTGTCTGACACCTTCAAACGCCACTGCGCGTTCACTGTGTGTCAGTGTCAGGATTGCCTTCCGAGGCGCAAGTCATTAACAAAAAGATTGACGCAGGAAGGCAGCATGTTGCCTGTCAAGTCATTTGGGATGCCTTGTTGAGTGTTGTTGCACTGAAAACATTATATTCTGTACACTTATTCTCTTTGATCTTTATAGAAATTTGTCTGAATCGTTCGGTTCGTAATGCGTACTGAACTGAAAGGCTCGTACCGAACGGTTCGATACGAATACGCGTATCGTTACACCCTTTATATATATTTATATATATATATATATATATATATATATATATATATATATATATATATATATATTTATTTATTTATTTTTTTTTTTTTTTTCACTAGGTTTAAAGATAACACAAATGGCATAAATGATTTCAAAGTGCCCTAATATGAGGAAAGCACAATTGTCAATGTTAAGATCACTAAAACTGAACTGCAAAAAAAGATTGCAAATTACATGTGAGAGAGATAACTTTAATGTTTGAAGAGAATAGGGATATAGTGGGGATAGCTCGAAGAGTACAGGCAGTAACTTTGCTTCTAATGGCTGAGGAAACCAACTATCGCCTGGCATTGGATTGTGGACAAAAAAACCTGTCTATATCTTTCCACACCAACAGGTGGCAGTAGACTATTTTTTCATTACACAAAGGAAAACCAAAACTTTCGATGCACAAGTGCAAAGTGTAAAAAAAAGCAGCATTTAGTTCCATTTTCACAATGATTATCACTCACCACAGAGAGATTCACTTATGCAAACATGTCTGATAATCTACTAATCCATATAATTTGCAAATGTTTGAGAAATGTAGCGAAATTACATGCTTTCCTCTTTGTGTTCTTTCTTGACTCGTTTACTTGCTATATCAGTTTTTTATCTCACATTCTGAATCGTTTCTGAATCAGAGAACTCTCTTCAGCTAATGACCGATGACGATTCTACAAGCTGAACCGGGTTAACACTAGAGTTTGAGCTTGCGAAGTTCTGTTGTACAGCACTGCGAAAAGAGGCGGAATTAAAAAAAGTGATTAGACATTAAAAAAAGCAAGCGATTGCTCCATGTTCAAAATTTCTGTTCAGAGAGGTCATGTTCTGATCCTGGATTGGTCTCACGCAGTCAAGTGATGCGATTTCGCAGGTCAGAGTTCACCAAGCTTGAACTTTGCACCGCAGCGAAATGCGAAACCTGACGCATGACCCTGCGTTTCCGGTCAGACACATTCGCGTGCGTATGAATGGAAATCTATGGAGAGAAAAGTCCAGTGTGACCGCAGCTTTAAACTTAGCAAACCAACTAGCCAGACCGATGCTGACCAATGGCCTGATGAAGCCCAAAGCCCGTTGGCTTGGTGTGTCCCAATCTTGTTGGTGTAGTTGCAACCACACAAGTTTGTAAATGGTCATTGGAACAATGGATTTGGGACACACCAAATCCCTGAACTATGTTTGTACCAATGAAACTAGTGACCTTATTTGGCTAATGATGGTTTTTGAAAATGCAGAACAGGCTAGGTCGAATTAGTTTTTGTTGGCTGGTTGGTCACAGAAAAAATATAAACATCATGTGAAACAGTCAGGGAACTTGTCCACAGAATTGTTTCTGCACTTCAGAAATGTGAGCTGAACGCTGGCAGCATAGCCAGGTGCTGAGCCTCAGTGTTGAGCACACAGTTCACTTAAAAAAGCTTTGACAGTAGGAGAAGTGCTCAGAGCTGTTTTAAGTTCTCCTGTTTTTGCAGCACAGAAAACACTCTGGTGGACACAGGCCCTCAGCGACAGCTTGTTAAGTGGATCTGGCCTTTTCACCTGTTAATAATGTTGGAAATGGGAAGGAAATCGAAAGTGTGCGATCCGTGCCTTTCACATCTACTCTATCAAAGTGCATTTTCTTTAAGGCTGTGTTCAATGTGAATAAGACATGGAGCTCACTTCTTCCCAACAATGTGTTGGCAAACTTGTGTTACTTTTTTATAATATGCAAAAATAAAATCAAAGGGACAATTATGATAGAGTTGGTCAGTTATAATTGTTGATATTTTAGAAATGTTCCAGTGTCAGGTTAGCCTATATTTTATTTAATTATATATATGCAGTGGCGCAGTAGGTAGAAGAAGGTCGCTGGTTCGAGCCTCGGCTGGGTCAGTTGGCGTTTCTGTGTGGAGTTTGCATGTTCTCCCTGCGTTCGTGTGGGTTTCCTCCGGGTGCTCCGGTTTCTCCCACAGTCCAAAGACATGCGGTACAGGTGAATTGGGTAGGCTAAATTGTCTGTAGTGCATGAGTGTGAATGAGTGTGTGTGGATGTTTCCCAGAGATGGGTTGCAGCTGGAAAAATATGCGCTGCGTAAAAACGTGCTGGATAAAGTTGGCAATTCATTGCGCTGTGGCGACCCCAGATTAATAAAGGGACTAAGCCGAAAAGAAAATGAATGAAAAAAAAAAAATATATATATATATATACATTATATATATATATATACCGCGATGCAGATGGGGACAATTCGATATCGGTTCAGTAATAGATCATAACCGCTTATTACGCACTGACGTCATTTATCCCCTATGCGCGATGTCGCGGTAGAATACTATGGCGAAGGAGGCGAGGGTGAGTAAATAAAACACTCCTACTACTAAAAAAGCAGATCTTTCACTGACACTGAGGAATGGTAAAGCACGAGCTGCTACTTCACTACTAGGGAGAAATGCTGTAAAACTCTGACTCTCTCTCTCTCCCACACACACACACACACTTTGGGCATTTGACCCGCTGGCATGTTCGTGAGGTAAATTTCCCTCTCCTCTCGGCTGTTTATGGATCGAGACACAGGCGTGGCTGTGGTGAGAGTTTATTGTATTTTATTTATTCTATTACGAATCACCTGATAACTGCGTATTATGCGCATATAGACTGACCCGCGGCTGTTTTTCCCGCGTCACTCATGTGAACATCGCTTTCGTTTCTAAATCCTAGCGCAGTCCTTTCTGTTGAGCGGGTGAAGACAATGACCAATCATAGGGGTGTAAGAACTTGCCAGTGCTCAAAAAGCAAGCGGGGTAATATTTACATTAGTTTATTTGTTATGAAACTGTTATGAATTGCTCGTGCTGTCTTCTGAGCATGTATTGGGAGTTTTCATTCACAAAGATTGTTTTTTTTATTTTTTGAGCGGGTAAAATTAAAGGTACAGTTCATATATCTGACTGCTTGTATTAAAGGACAAAATTGTATTACAAGTGATATATAAATATAAACATATTTATAGATTTTAATACAATTTCTTTTCTTGTGTTGTAAAAAAAAAATCTAATTATGTATAGAAAGCATCGTCAATGCACCGAGATATCGAAATGAACCGAATCGATGGAATGGTAATCGTAACCGAACCGAACCGTGAGACCAGTGTAGGTTCACACCCCTCTTCTATATATATATATATATATATATATATATATATATATATATATATATATATATATATATATATATATATATATATATATATATATATATATATTAGGGATGCAACAATACAGTTAGCTCACGGTTCAATACATACCTCGGTTTTTTAACACGGTTTTCGGTTCGGTTCGGTTCTGATGGCTTAACACAGAAGTGTTTTTTTTTTATTGTTATTCTATGCTTAGGCAATAGGAACAGTAAAAAAGAGAAAAAAATAAAAACGATTTATTGCAATTAGGGATGTTAACGATTACTCGATCATCGATTAATTGTCGATAAGCCTTTAATCGATAGAGCTTATCGATGACCGATTAAGCATGGACATTTAAAGGATAAGATATGCTTTGCGCTGCGAGACACTTATTCACGACTTTACACATTACATAATCAAGTGTGTGCAGTTTACATGACCATACACTCTCTTGACTGCATATTGGGCTGCATAAAACCCGCGGGGATCTCGGTTATATTTACAGGTGCTGCCGTTAATCTGCGGGTAATCAAAAAATAGGTCGCATGATATTTAAGTATGGGTGGGTCACGCACGCGTGGATGAGATCATTGGTCATGCAAACTTTATTTTCTCTAAAATATGAAGGTGTTTTAAGCAATCTTGACAGACTGGCACAAATATGCTTTCATTTAAAAAATTGCTCATCACGGCCAGACATGCGGTGAACATCTCCGTTCTCACAGGTTTCTGAGTTTTCTCATCATCAATCACTCCCAGTCTGGGAACATGTTTAGTGCTGCGAATTTTGTTAAGCCTGTCCTGCCTCATTGTGGTCAAATTACACAATTTAATGGAGAATATTGTGTATTGAGGATATGGGCAAATATATCGCGGAGAGCTGAGACCCGCATGACGACTTTAAAGGCGATATAGCTTGTTTCAGATGATATATTACATGTTTTAATTACATTATTATATAAAATGAACAGCATTATTTTAATCATCATCTTTAATAATAAACGAACTACAAATAATTTGACAGCTTCAGCTGTTCACATCAACATCACTAGGCTGGCACTTTTAGACTTCAGCACCACGCATCTTCAGCATGAATTGAAATAGACTTTTCTTCCTAAAGGGAAAAATACAATAATTTTTAAAATTGCAAGGCGATTATAGCCATGTATTCGCGATTTCACACACATCAGCATGTGAAAAATTAATTTCCATTGCGCTCTCTCTCTCTCGCAGCAGCTGACGCGCGCTGCACATGAGGGCACTACTATACACAGCCACATCTCATAGCAAATTAATTTGCAACGTTGTTGCATAAAAATAAAAGGCTAAATTTAATTAACAAACAAAATAAATAAAATTATTTGTAAAAATTAAACTACAGAAAAAAGAAAGTGAAAAGAACTGAAACCATCTCAAATGATCTGTTCTGGAATAACAGGTGCTGCAATCGAATTAATTCGATGGAATGATAAAAACAGACATGCGCATATTTCAGAAAATAGCCTATTTATTTAATTAAAAAATATTTTAGGCCTATATTTATTTATATAGGCTATATAAATTATATATATGTAAAAATTATATATATACTTTTTTTAATAGTCTATAATAAATTACCATTCGTTTTGGCTTTAACGAATTATTGAACAGGTTATTAATAACTTATCAAAGAACATTTTACTGAGCTCACTGAAATGTTTTGTATGTAGGCTAATATTAGAGCCATGGCTGCGGCGCATCGGCAATAGTCTAAACGAAACTGTTTCTATTATCAGACAAACGATAAACACATGTCCCAAGCGCAACATTGTGTTAGATTTTAGCAAATACAGAGGTGACACTGTTAATGACTACTTTTGTGATGATGATCAGACCTGAAGCCGCGGCGCGCTCTACTGAAAAAACAAAACATGGCTAAACGCACCGCATAGAAAGTCACGCGCAGGCGGTGAGACCTCCGTCTGCCTACCGTCTGAAAGGACTTTAATGCATGCATCCTTGTTTCTTCTGTGCGAAGATAAATATAATTTCATTTGCTTTCATCCATTTATATTATATGCATTTTGCAGCAGTCCCGCTGATAACGGCATGGAACCATCGAACCACCCGAAATCACCATCAAAATCTGTCCCGCGGACCCGCGCCGCACTGTTGCAGAGTTTTTTAGCTGTAAGAGCGCGGTGATTTGCATTGGTTTGAATTATTTTCAGAGATAAAACATTATGCAAATGAAGTAGATTATTAAATAAGTTTTAAAAAAGCAGCCAAAAGTTTAGGCCTATTCAATACGTTTACAAACGGTTAAATAAATAAGCAAATTAGAAACATAACACTGCCGCGCCCATATATCTCACAGGGGGACTATATGGCAATCTGAAAATGTCTTATATTGCCCAACACTAGCCGTGAGATAGCATTGGTCTGTCATAGCCTAAATGGTTTGTTCTTCACTGAAGCTTTAACAGAAGCGTGTGCCGCATGTTCACCTCTGACGCATTCAGCCTGTAGCCTAGTTTGGGTTTTTTAAATAGGCTATAATGTTGATTACTTAAAATGTCTTATTTTTTATTTTTATAGTTTATATCTATAAAATGAATGCTTAGCTTATTTCGTTGTGATGATTAAGCAAGAATCATAATGCATTGCATATTCGGCTCATTCTTCAGTAGCCTAGATTCGTATGTATTTTATAAACATATGGTTTATAAGGATTAACGATTAATCGATTAATTGATCGTTAATTTAAATGATCATCGATCACGGGATTTTGTAGAAACTGACATCCCTAATTGCAATACTCCTTTATTTTACTTCAAAGCCAAGAAAGGTACACTAGTTCCTAGTGTATTGTATAATAAAAAAAAAAATTAACACTAAAATCTCACAGCTGCTGGTAGCCCATGTACAAACTGGGCATTAAATATTAACTAAATCTTTTTAATAACTGCTTTCTTATTGTATGTAGTTTCAAATAAAATTATTACTCCAGACATTATTGCTTTTATTACTATTACCATTAAAAAAAAAAAAAAAAAAAAAAATAATAATAATAATAATAATAATAAAAACAATAATAATTAATATTAGAGTGATTTCTGAAGGATTATGTGACTCTGAAGACTGGAGTAATGAAGCTGAAAATTCATCTTTAAAATCACTGGAATAAATGATTAAATTAAATTATAAACTACTTTTAAACAGTTATTTTATAGTGCAATAACATTTTACAATTTTACAATGTGTGCTATATTTATGATGAAATAAATGTAGCCTTGGTGAGCAGGAGAAGCTTATTTTAAAATATTTAACAATCATACTGACCCCAAACCTTTGAGCAGTTGTGTATATATTTTATAAGTGAAAATATGCACTTTAATTTTGACACCCACAGACATAAAGAAAAATCAGAGAGGTCAGACTTTCTCATACAGAGCCTCATTTCAGTTGTCAAGTTTTGTAAAAAATCTATTGAATTAATCTATTAAAGAAACGTTGGCTAGAATTATGCATTATAGGCTTAAATTACAAATAAATAGATGAACCGATCATCAGATCATGCATCAGATCGTGAAGCAGATCAATGTTGATCTTTCTTTCGAGCTGTCAGTGCAGAAATGAACAAAACAACAGGACTAATATAACATATTATAAGATTAAAATATGGAAAGATTATCAGTTGGTAACTTCGTTCAATCTTCCTAACTGATAAACAGCTCTCGTTAATATTTCAGCATGCTTTCACTTTCGCATTAGACACGAAACGCACATTTACCGGTAGGAATGACATCCCGCCCTGCTCATCATTCGTATATATGGCTATTACACAATCATAATACACTGTGGTATAGCCTGGGTCCTTAGTTCGTTGAATTGTTTTGTTTTCTCACTACAATCGATCTGCTCAATCGAGCAGAAACCACCTCATTCAGGCGATCTCGGAGCGATTGATTTGGCGCTGATTTGAGCGCGATTCCTGGACTCGCATATGCCAAACGAACCGCGCTAACGGGGGGAAAGAGACAGATTCCGAAACAAAAGTCTATGTGTGAAAGCACCCTAAGATTGTATTTGAACGCAATTGGCAGACAGTCGCAGCCAAACTTTTGTGACAAGGCAGCGCATCATTCTGTACACTGGCCCGAGCGTCTCTCATGCTGGCCCCGGGCCATCGGGCAGTCCTCGGGGAGGAGTTTCCTCATCTCAGCTCGTAAACTTACAGGGACACACAAACAGTCTATTCGGAGAGAAATAAAACGCACATAAATTATTTAAACGTAAAACCGGAAAAACTGCAATTCACAAGCGCGTATTGAACCGTGGATGTCGTACCGAACGGTTCAATATTGTATTTAGAATTGTGGCATCTCTAATATATATATATATATATATATATATATATATATATATATATATATATATATATATATATATATATATATATATATATATATATATATATATATGCGATAAATGTTATTTTTTGACATTTGGATTTTATAATTGGAAATCACTGTTCAGATGTACCTTAATCTATGCGTGAATTGCTGCCATTAATAACATTTAAGAATGTACATTTTAGGCCTAGTACAAAATGTATTTTTTCACAAAACGCTATATTCGCCAGACCAGTTTCTTTACAAAGTGCGATATAACGGTTATAGAACGTTCAGGATGCTGTGCGAGCTCAGAATCCCCTGGGAAGAGAGTCACCGCCAGTGAAGTGCTCCGAGTTTGCTCAGTAATGCGAGTAATGTTGGTCTGTGTCATGCCGACAAACTGTCAGATGAAGATGAAGCCTTTAGCTTCACAAAAATGTATAAAAATGCTACAAAAGGGGACCAGGATAAAATACTATTGCTTCTGTCAACAATAAGTAAATGCAGCAGTGAACGAGTCTTCTCCGCTGATGTCAAGAAGAAGGCCATGGAGGTTACAGTGAAATACTGCCTTTTTTCCTGCGCTCCTCCCCATCACAAGATACCTGTCTGCAAGGCTACATTTCTAAGTGCCCTTTGTAAGTTTATTTTTTAATAATTTCTTACATGTAGCTGAGTAGCCTATCTGAAGATTTATTTATGTGCTTGCACCTATTATTTATAGCCTAAAACCTCACGTTAATTCTTGTTGTTGATTTATTATCATAGAGGGCACAGGTTGTTTTGGAGAAAAATAAACGGTTTTGCTTTTTCACAACAACCAATAAACTCTATAAGCTATTGTTATAATAATAATAATAATAATAATAATAATAATAATAATAATAATAATAGCGAGCAGAAGAAAGCACGTGAATACCGAATGAGAGGATGATCACTTGTGCCAAAAGCTGATGTGATGCGCACGACTGTTTAAAACGTGTGCGCGCACCCGCTTCCTTGCGTGAAGCTGTGCTTGGAAAGCAACTGGTGTGATCGCTTGTCTTTCAAATAGACTAGACAAAAAGTTATGCTCATGCACCCGACAGTCTTGCTGCTTTCAAGAGTTCCAGCACCGGTTGCTTTTGCTTTTACCATTCTGTGAACAGATTATTAATTGGCCTAACATTAACCGTGTGCATGTGATCATTCTTTCATTATCGCACATGGTGTGTTTTTCACCTGCTTTCTTTTGCTTTTAGTTATTTTTGTTAATATGGTATAATTATCATCCTTTAAAATAAGATTGCTCTAATACGAGATTAGTTCCCTATTTATGTGTAGTTAACTGGTGATCTGGGACCTTTAGCCAGGACAGATTACTGTACAAATTTTTAGATAAATGACAATAATATTTTTTTTTAAATGTCAATTGTTTTTTTGGTTGTTTTTTTTAAAGAAATGTTTTGTTAAAGGCAACGCAGTGGCACAGTAGGTAGTGCAGTCGCCTCACAGCAAGAAGGTCGCTGGTTCGAGCCTCAGCTGGGTCAGTTGGCGTTTCTGTGTGGAGTTTGCATGTTCTCCCTGCGTTTGCGTGGGTTTCCTCCGGGTGCTCTGGTTTCCCCCACAGTCCAAAGATATGCGGTACAGGTGAATTGGGTAGGCTGAATTGTCCGTAGTGTTTGTGTGAATGAGTGTGTGTGGATGTTTCACAGAGATGGGTTGTGGCTGGAAGGGCATCCACTGCGTAAAAAATATGCTGGATAAGTTGGCTGTTCATTCCGCTGTGGCGACCCCGGATTAATAAAAGGGACTAAGCCGAAAAGAAAATGAATGAATGACTGTTTTGTTAAATAAAAAGTATTAGTAAACAGCTATATTTTGCTTGTTTTGACGCATTTAAATTTTTTGGCTAAAAAATTATTATTATTTATGTTGGGTGTGGTCACAGACAAATTTGGTAAATCCTTCATTTTGAGCTCTGGAAAGTCTTGTGAAATAAAAACTAATTGTAATACAACACTATGAAACCATGACCCATTTGCTCATGCTCATTGAGATCAAAGATCAAACACGACACACAAAAAGTTAAATTAATGAGGAGACATGTGGACATAACAAAATCTAAATCAAGTAATTTTACCATGTCAAAGTCATATTTATGCATAATAAATATATTTTTATGGAGCCTCCATAAAGAAGGATCCTCCTCTCTTTCTAGAATATAGCCCAAGGTGGATATATAGCGTTTTGCAAAAAAAAAGAAAAAAAAAGTTATGTTATGTTGTGTTGCGTACGTTCTGGCCAAAACTAACTCAGAATCTTATTATTATTAATCTATCTTTGTACACTGTAAAAAAAATTCTGTAAAATTTACGGAAAAATACTGGCAGCTATGGTTGCCAGAACTTTTTTGTAAAAAATACAGAATTTTTCTGTAAAATTGTTTTTACAGAAATATGTTGTATTTTTTACAAGAGAAAAATGTATTCATTAACTGATTCAATTATTATTTACAAACCTTTGAGTTAATAATTTTTATTTGCAGAAATAATTTAATTGCCATTTACTGGCATTAAAAGCAATATTTTTAATGTCTAAGTAATATATCTGAGCATATTGATATTGAGAACCATTGCACATCAGTTCACTACAAAAACTTTTTAAATAATGCAAAGTCATTAAATGCATTATTGTGTTTATGTGTGACTGGAATTAAACAGATATCCACTGCATTAGTAACTACACCGTTACATTTAAATAAAAGAAGTTGCAGCATAACATCAGATACTTCCAGTTCATCTTGGACTTGCACACAGACGCTACTATTCTCCACAATGGTGACACAAAAAGGTTTTACGGTATTTTGCTGTTGTTTTTCTTCATTTTACAAAAAAATACTGGCAGCTGTGGTTGCCAGTAATCTACTGTTTTTAACATTTTACGTTCGTAAATTCAGTTTACAGAATATTTCTGTTAAAAATACATTTCACATCCTGTATTTTTCATCGAACACATTTAACCCCTTAAATCGCAGAGCAAAATCTTCAGTAGGGTGCTCACTACAGAGGGTTGAACACTCAGACAGTGATGAAGTTAATGAGATAATTAAGTGTCTAACTAAAGGAGGATTCAGAATTATTGATGAACAACTGTTAACAAGCAAAAATCACTGAAGAAAAGAAAAACACAAATTACAGCCAAAACCAAAGATGAAATCAACTGAGAATAAAACTCTAAATAATTTTTTTTAATAAAAATAATTACACAATAAAATATATTTTCTCAAGATCTCAGCAGAACATCATTAAACAACTCCACAAACATCAGGAGCTTCACTTATTACAGAACTTTGACTATTTCTGTCAAGAGACAGACACTGTTTCAATTTCTGTCACTTTGACACTGTTTCAATTTAATATAATCTTATATGTGAAGCTGCTTTGACACAATCTACATTGTATAAGCGCTATACAAATAAAGGTGAATTTAATTTAATTGAACAAGAACAAAAGCTTTTAATAAAAGTTTTGTTGTTCATTTGAAGTCACCATGATGGAGGACAGAGTCTGCTTTAGTTGGGCTCTTCAACTTCTTGTTTGAAATCTAGTTTTTATTTTGGCTGCTATAATTATTGCTGTTAATCACACTATCTGTATAGCATCAAAAGCCACAAACAAATTATTAAAATAAGTTTGATGAATTTAATTATGATACAAAGTCACCCTTGCCTTCGTGTGTACTTGTTGAATATCATGTTAGCTCTGTGTGAGAATTAAATAACACATGTAAATGAAACCACTGAAGCTCAGCAATCAATGCCTGTTTAACATGTCTAAATGCTCCATTCACAATGAAAATGTTTGATCTTAGGCAGAACTTAAAAACACACAGACATCAACAATTAGTCATTGAATCTCAATAATGGTGACAATCAAAAAATAAATATCATATAAAAATCAAGCCAGAACAACTCAAAACACTGTACTGAAATATTACCCCCCAAAAACAAAATAAAATAAAAGCAAAGAAAGAAATTTTAAGACCATAAAGCTGTGCATACAATGCATGCTGGGTAACAGCATTGTACAAAACTCCCAGCATGCATTACGACATGAGTTTGGTACTATGCTGTTACCCAGCATGCATTGTGGCATGAATGAATTATGCAGCTTTTTTACTATTTTTTTTAGCAACCATGGTTGAGGTTCATATCCTGATTTTTGATGTCTGTGTGACTTAACTGAGTTGCTGGAGCTCTCAAGGTTTTGTGCATGACACTCTAGTTATTAATTCCTTCATAATTGTTTGTTGACACTTCTGGATTCTTACTATTGTCCCAAATAACATCACATAAAATAAGTAAAATAATTTATTTATTTTTTTGTGACTTAAAAATTTATTCTGTATCAAGTACTTAAAGGTTCTCACAGCTTTTCTTGCCATAACTGATGAGTTTTAGAAACACAGTTATAACAGCCAGAGAAATATTAAAATGAAAGCGCACCGGTTCAAGAGCCCAACTAAATCAGCCTCTGATCTCCATGATGGTGAGGTCAAATGAAACATTTTCAATAAAAAATATAAACCTCTGTTAATTATCAAATATTCTTTGCAGAATATTGAAATGAAGTCAAACTTTAATCAGTAAAACTGGTAATGCTGTTTGTGGAGTTGTTTAATCCTTGGTTTTAATTCAGTTGGTTTGGTGTAAGGCTGTATAGTTTTATTTCTTGTTCTGTCCTTCAGTTATTGTGCTTGTTAGCTGCAGGTGTTCATCAATTCAGTCATTTGTGGTCGTTCGCTCTGTCTAAACTAATCAACTGATTTAGGGACTAGTGAATGAGGGTGTATGGTGAGATTTCAGACGCTCTGCCTACTTTCTCGAAAACAAAGGTTAGATCTGTTACAGCTATTTTCCGTATTTTGTACAGAAATAAGCTGTTAATCATTTAACATGTTTTCACTGTAGATTGTACAGATTTTTACTGTTAAAATTACGGACATTTTTTACAGTGTATATATTATTCCATATATTTATGATCTATTGTTTTTTAAGCCAATTTAAGATGTTTGACAATTTTAAGATAAATATGTTGCATTTTGGCATGGTTTTTGACTTATTTATGAACTATTTATGGACATAAAATTAAATTAAAAATATCCTGGATTTGAAGAACATTGTGTTCCTGGCCTTCACTGAGCTCAAGTAATAGTTTAATGCACAAAACCTGTAAATGAACTTGACTGTTGATGTCTTAAATAATAATGTCAAATATATATATATAAAATTCAGCTTTGACCATATCTTCTGGCAGGTGGTATTGGGCATTGAGTATGCTAGTAAGCATTCATTAATTCACTGGGATTAGTGAAATCATAGTGAAAGGGGAGGGAGGATTGTCTCTACTGGCCATGTCACATCCCAAAACCCCTAACCCCCACACCAATCCGATTACAGCACAATCCAAATCCCCACGCTGCTGGGGACCAGAGCAGAGAGGCAGAGTCCTAGCCAGCCAGCCATAAACACACATTCAATGTAGCAAAACACATTGATTACTTTTACTTATATTTAATTGCAGACAAAACAACAGCACATTATTTAATGTGTTCCTCGTGATTGTTTTTTTTAATTAAGCACATATTCCGATTTTGTTTCTTGCAACACATTTCAAAAACAGTTGGAACAATAAATTCCAATTTGTAATTTTGAAATCCTTTTTCACAACACTTAAAATATGTTTACAGATGGGGCCATTAAAAATGCACATTTTTTACTGCAGCTCACCTCATTTTGTTCTGGAGTCAGCCGTAGCATGCTGTCAACCTCTCCTTGGAATTAAAATAAATGTGTTGTGCTTCACAGAACAACCACCAGGTGGCGCATCGAACAACAAACTCCACTGTACAGAATACATCATAACCTTGTTTTAAATATGCAGGTTTACATTTTAACCATTATTTTGATCATGTAATTATTTTATATTTAAGATAGATAAACTTTAAGATATATATATATATATATATATATATATATATATATATATATATATATATATATATATATATATACTTTATATATAGCAGGATAACTTTAACCCTGTTTCCCCAAACCTTAATTCAAAACGTACTATTATAAAAAAAAACATAATAATTAAAGCCATCATATTGAGGGTTGTGGCAGCCTCTAGTTAACTTGTTGCGTCTGCTACGGAGTCTGTGAATCTGTGACTTATCTCTGTGTTTCTCAGCATACAGTACTCTACGTGCCTCTCATTTCTCATGGCTACGCCACAGGCGTGCTGGACGGTTATCAAACAGACAGTGCTCTGCTGTCATGAACAGAGGTGGTCACACAAATCATGCCAGTCAGTCACAGGTAGTTTAAATTAAATTTGATTTAAATTAAAACCCAGATACAATCCTAATCTATATTAAGTATTCTTATGTCTTTGGTTTTATTTATATAATTTACTTCAGGATGTCAATAAAATTAGGCCTATACTGTACAGATCTATTTTAAATACTGTAGAAAGTGATTCCAACATAAAAGTAGAATAGAAAATAAATATTATGTTAATCCCCCATATTTTTTGGGGCAAATGATTCTGGAAAAATATTAGATTTCTTACTGAGAACAGAATGAGTCCGTGTTGCAAAGATAAATTTCCTGACTCGCCATATCCAAATGTGCCTTTGAATTTTTTCCTTATTTTACATATATATATATATATATTAGTGGTTGGCCGTTATCGGCGTTAACCTGCTGCTTTAACGCGAGACTCTTGTCGCGCGATAAAAAAAAAAAAAATATCGCCGTTAATCTATTCTCAAAGTTGGGTTGGGAGCTGGGTCTATTCTGCGCAAGCTGTGATGACTTTCACCTTGATCTTTTAGCGCGGATGTATACCTGGCCGGTCAGCCGGCTGACAGAACAGTGCCCTTTTGAATCAAATCAGCAGGATGCCAGACTTTAACTGCAGTTTGGCAGTTTCACTTTTACTCATGAACATTTCATTCATGCGGCGTGACAAACTGGGGTATTAGACGCAAATAATGGGTAAGAACTGGTGAGAGTGTTATGGAATTTAATAACGCAAGCCAAATGGAAAGAAAAAAAAAAAACTTCTGCATTTCGCGATGTGTGTGTGTTTGTGTCTGTGTGTGTGTGCGGTCCTTTACTGACAGCCGCCTGTGTGGATCTTGTCGGAAAATATGGCGAAAAGTCCTACATGACGGTAATAGTTTGTCAGTAATGCCACTAATATCTGCATACTCTACGTCCTAATTCCATTTCTGTTTAGTTCAGTTATGACTTTAGTTGCATTAAGGTAAACAAAAATCGCTGTTTACATGGTAGACTCTTAATCAGAGTATTGTTTTAATCATATTAAAATCGTATTAAAGTATAGTTGCCCATGTAAACATACTCAATGCTTGACACACCGTCAGGGCTCTGTGAACTTTGTGAAGCAGCATTTTCTGTATGTACGTACATCAAAAGCAAGTTGTTTGAAGCTTATGTAGGCATACAGTTCAAAATTCTTGTTTAACTGAATAAACATTTAGTTAACACAAGTACATCTTATTGAACATCACCTATTTTCATCACCAATTATCATAGTAGAACAGTTTCTCAAGCAGTTTGTGTTGCATTTTGCAAACAGATGAGCCCCTGGTCTAATGCGCCACCTGGCTTAAGAAACCCGTTCTCAAAGACTTATTATTTGGGTAGCACACATATTCTGAATGCCTTCGGCAAAATTCAAATGAGCCATTTTAATCTAGATTAATTTCGAGATTAATCTAGATTAATCTAGATAAAAAAAATAATCTATGCCCACCTATAATATATATATATATATATATATATATATATATATATATATATATATATATATATATATATATATATATATATATATATATATATGTTATGTTATTTCATGTTCAAGCGCTCCTGTTCTCCTGTTTCGAATATTGTATTATTTTGTCAGAAAAAATTATAGGTTATTTTGTTTGGATATTTAATGCATATTTAATGTTTGAATATTTTTGTGCTTGAACTGTTGTAGTATATATATATACAGATGGCTAAACTGATAAAACAATGATGCCACACTCCAAATAGTTTGTTCATTTAACCCAATGGTTGAGTTAAAAATATTTGGTGCTTTGTTGGGTTATTTTTAACTTTTATTGGGCTATTTATTTAATAACTCAACCAGAACACAGAACAGCTGTATTAAAATGCGTACGTAATGTTGTTTTGCGTTATTACATTTATTTAAGACCTAACACAATAATATTGCTGTTATTTTTTTTAACAGATTACCTCTCCCTGTCGTGTTTTTTATATCTGTTTCGCCAGGACTCTTAATTATTGACGATACAAATGTGCACTTCATAGCCAATCTATAATAAACAGATAAAACGTTTTCTCTACATTCCGTGTTCATCTCTACAGTTTTTGGAGGAAATGTTGGCAGGGCTTTGAGAAAATCGCTTTGTTACTTTCATCCCACGATACTTTCCTCCCCACTCTCCTCTACTGAGGTACATGTTTATTTTATAGAGAAAATTACTCCAACATAAAAGTACAAGTATTATAAAATATTATAAAATAATACAAATTTGTCAGGGAAAATATAATATTTTAATGTGTGATTCCCTGTTTCGCCATCTCCTAAGACGTGCCTTAAACCATCTTTACAGATTATAATTAGGCTACAATATTTAATTATTTCTATATTTGTTCATGTCTTTGCTGAGTTTCAGTTCATTTTCATGAATAATATGCAAGCGATTGAGCTGGTGCCTCTGTCCACTTTAGCCTCTCTGCTTGGATAGCCTATTCCACCATCTACCATTGCATATTTATTATTATAGTGCAAGTCTCAAAATTTGATTAGAGTAGGCAAAACTGATCAAACAGCTTGTGATAAGCTCATTTTCTTCTGCTTGGTCGTTAGCTGCAGTTTCATTGGTGTCATTGACATAAACATTATATTTGTGTAGCAGAACCAACGCAATCTCACGGCAATTCGTAACTTTTTCATTAGTGGCTAATTCGTATGAATTCGTACGATCTAATTTGTACAAATTAGTACGATTTGCTCATTACCCAATGACGGTTGGGGTTAGGGGTGGGGTTAGGTGCCACGCCTCCTTTTTAAAATCATACATTTTCGTACGACTGAACTCGTACAAATTAGCCACTAAACTGACAAAGCGTAAAATACTTACGTTTTCTCGTGAGATCAGGCTGGCAGAACAGTATATAATCAAAATTAATCTAAAAAAATATATATATAATTTACATGTCATCAACGGGATTCGAAATTGTGTAGTCAAAAAGTCCAGCACACGTATTAATTGACCAATCTAACTGAGCTATTCAGAACTACTCATGAAAGGGTCTGTTTTACTATCTTTATCAGTCAAAATATGCTTTGTTGTGGTTGTGGACTTGTGTTAACATGTTTCCATTGACCCATGTTAAAATGTTAACATGTTGCTTACATGTACTCGCGTTAACATGTTTTTACAAACTCTCCCGCTGACATTTTCTTAGAATAGCTCTGAATGACAAAACAATGTTTCATCAGTTCGTCAAAACCATGTTTTTTCATAGTTGTAGACTTGTGTTAACCTGTGCGTCAGTAAAATGCACTGAAACTCAGCGAAAACAAAACACACAGACATGAGATATATATCTATAGAAAGCTTGAAGTGTCTCTTTTTAAATGCAGTGAGAGTGAGTGCAAGATGAAAACAAATACAAATGTTTGATAAAGTAATCCGTATGAAACCAACGCTATGTCTAGTTTCTCAGTCTGAGTGTATTAGAGTTAATGCTACCAGGCCCACAAGGCTGTGTTATTACAATAGTCTGCAAGAGACGCACACAACATGTAGACTGTGTCAGAAAAAACACGTCATTAAAATGAACTGAAACTCAGCAAATACTCAACAAAAAGGCATGAGAGACATATCTATAGAAAGCTTGATATGTCTAGTTTTGCATTAACCAATTCAAGTCGAAAACAAATAATCTATTTTCATGTAATCCGTATAAAAGTAAGGACTGGATCCTCTGGATTTTCCTCCATCGCCTCTTTACATCCAACGTGATCCTGCCCTCAATGAGTAAGTATTTTATTCTTACCTTCATGATTTAAATGAAATATGTCCTTACAGGCCACTTATAGTTTCATTGCTATACAAAGTGTATCCTATAACGTATATAGCATATAATGATAAACATAGGCCTATATAATAATATGTAATATTATATGAAATAAACAATTATATATGGATGTATTATTATATGTATATATTACCATAGGCTAGTGGTTATATTACCACAGCAACTATTGAATTAATAAAACAAATTATTTCAAGTTCTTTAATATAGAATGTTTCAAAACAACTACATTATTCACTATAAACTACTAATAATGTTTTCCATGTGAGTGTGGTAAAATTATTTCAGGTTGATAGTGTTAAAATATAGTTTCTTTGTTATTTGCATTTGGTTCTCCTATCAAGTATGCATATGCAAAGCTATTGTGAAAAACAAATAATGACAGTTGTTTACAAAACAGGTGCTGTTCAGTTTATAAATCCTATGTGGTAACTGAGTTTATTAGGTAAATAAGTACTAGTATCATCTAGTACAGAACACAGAACATCACAAAAATGTTAATAATGTAGTTTGCTTATTTTTTTTCCAGATGTGAAAACAACACCGGTAAAGAGAGACTGATGCTGACATGGCTCCGCAGGCTCTGAGATTCCTACCTGTACAGCTGAGACCATGTGATGCTGGGCTTTTACAAACCTTACACCCTTTATTATCTTACATTCTTCATATTTACATTGTTGATTTTGCCCTGAATGTGTCTTTTGTGCACAATGTTTCATGTGTATATTCAAATGCATGCCTTAAGTTATATGTAAAGTGTATTTATAAGTAACTATCAGTAGATTTGCTATATGTAAGTTTATATAGTTTACAGAGTTTTATACAGCGTACTGACTCTCACAAGTGTATCTCGAGTTATTTTGTGTGATCGTTTAATACATTTTAAATAAATTGCAAAAAAAAATAGAAACTTACTTTTTCGTCAGATTCTTTCTTGAAACTCACCCTCTTAGTCACATACCTGTCTGATGGCTCATTATGCAGCTCATTATGTACACTCAAAAAAATGGATTATGGCTTTAGTTGGTCCAAAGTATGTAACTATGTTTAAATTAAATAATTCACTTATGTTTGTCTATTAAAATCAAAAGAGTTGTGTTGGAAAAAATTTGAAAAAGTAAGTTTTCAAATTTAAACAACTTTCTTTATTGAGATGAATGAAAGGGAGTTGTGTTGCTTCTGCAGTACTGCATTTTGGTCAATAGGTTAGTGTAATTCCCGCACATGCGCAGTTTCAAAACAACAGAGGAAGGAAGATTCAAACCACAACAGTCATTCTCATTATATGGGAATCAAAAGATGAAGATTACAGTACAAATTGAGTGCACAGCATTTATGTTCAATGCAGTGTAAAAAATGTCCGTGATTTTAACAGTAAAAATCTGTACAATCTACAGGGAAAACCTGTTAAATGATTAACAGCTCATTTCTGGACAAAATACAGAAAATAGCTGTAACAGATCTAACCTTTGTTTTCGAGAAACTAATCAGAGTATCTGAAATCTCACCATACACCCTTATTCACTAGTCCCTAAATTAGTTGATTAGTTTAGTCCACTAGACAGAATGAATGGCCACAAATGACTGAATTCAGACACTGATGAACACCTGCTGTAACAAGCACAATCACTGAAGGAAAGAATAAGAAATAAAACTATACAGACAAAGCCTTTCCCCAAACCAACTGAATTAAAACAGAGGATTAAACAACTCCATTAAATAACAGCATTACCAGCTTTACTGATTACAGTTTGACTTAATTTCTGTCATATCTGCAAGAATATTTGATAATTAACAGAGGTTTACATTTTTTATTGAAATTATTTCAAATGACCTCACCATCATGGAGATCAGAGGCTGCTTTAGTTGGGCTCTTGGACCGTTTAGCTTCTATCTTAATGTTTCTCTGGCTGTTATAACTGAGTTTCTGAAACTCATCAGTTATAGCAAGAAAGGCAGTGAGAAACTATATGAACTGTATAGTTATACTTTCTGGTATTTATTAAGTCAGGTCATAAAAAAAAGAATTGCAAATTTATTTTAATGCTGTTTGAGATGATACTGCAGTTTTTCATTGAGCGTCAACAAAAACAAAAGGAAATAAATATAAAAAAAATAATAATTAGTGTCCTGAACAAAACCTGGAGAGCTCCAGCAGCACATTTAAAATACACAGACATCAAGAATCAGGATATGAACGTCAACCATGGTTGCTAAAAAGAAAAAGCTGCATAATTCATTCATGCCGCAATGCATGCTGGGTGCCAGCGTAGTACAAAACTCCCAGCATGCATTGCAGCATGAATACATTTAGCAGCTTTATGCTCTTAAAATTTCTTTCTTTGCCTTTATTTTATTTTGTTTTTGGGGGGAAATATTTCAGTAGATTGTTTTGTTCTGGGTTGATTTTTATTTTTTGTTTGTCACCATTTTTGAGATTCAAAGACTAATTGTTGATGTCTGTGTTTTTAAGTTTTGACATAGTTCAATTGTTTTCATTGCGAATGGTGTATTTAGGCCTGAATCTCCAGTGGTTTCATTTACATGTAGTGTTCATTTCTTAAAGCTAACAGGATATTCAACAAATAGTCAAGCAGGAGAGGATGGTTTTAATATCATAACTAATCTCATCAGACTTATTCCTATGTTTTCTTTTGGCTTTTCATGCTATATTAATAGTGTGATACACACAATTAATTATAGCAACCAAATTAAACTAGTGGTAAAATAAGCAGCTGAAGAGCCCAACTAAAGCGGACTCTGACCTCTATCATGGTGACTTCAAATGAACATCAGAAATTTCATTAAGAGTTTTTGTTCATGTGACAGAAATAAAGTCAAAGGTCAATAATAAGTGAAGCTCCTGGGGGGTATTCCAGAAAGCAGGTTATGTGACATACCCGGGTAAGTTTGAGAGTAAGTAAGTGGATAACCTCAGATTTGGTTCCAAAATCGGAGGTAACTTCTGGGGTATGGTAAGTAGCCATAGCAACTTACTCGATGCCGATAACCTGCTCTGTAGCAGGTTATGTTTCAGAGTTTGTCTGTTTCAGAGTTTACTGAGCATTGCGGGCTCTTTAGATGAAAATTTTGATGGACGTAGAAGCACAGATATACAGTTTTTTCATCGTGAGAGGATTATAAGTGCATAGTTCTTTTCATAACCAAATAAATATTAGAATGAGCGTTGTCGTTTTTCGAAAGAATCATTAATGTATTTAGCAAACCTTTTCAAATCAAACATGACAAATCGCAACGCAGGTCTGCGATTACCATGGTTAACATACCGCTCAGTGCAGCTCTTTGTTTTTTGCGTCAGTGTATTTTACTGTACAATGTGGCAATAGCGTGTCCATCTGTACAGTATGCCTGGCACTGAACTATTTTATACACTTTTGTACAGTTCATCGGCCATAAACTGTATCATTACTCAAACATAGAGCGCGGCAATAGTGTAGTGGTCAGTGTGCCCTTAAAGTACAACGGTGCACACAGCTGAGCGAGTTCGAATCTCGCATAGAGAATTTTTTTTTCTTCCTCTCTCTCTGCACCCCTCACATTTTTTTTGTAGCCTATATATAATATTATAAGAAGTGGCAGCTTTGTCTTTTCTATGAAAATATATCCATATTTAAAGATGTAGTCATTCATATGTATACATCTATTCACACAGCACACACACACACACACTTGATACATTTTTTTAATATGATTTTTTTCAGGGTTTCCAAATGCTATTGGGTGCATTAATTGCAGCCTCTTTCCATCAGTCAATAAAGGACACTGATAATATGAAACATTTTAACATTAATAACTTCATTTTCTGTCCTTAATCTGTTGGTGTTACAACTATTAAACTCATTACTGCTTCCACTAACAATAGTTCATATGTGATGACCCCACCTCATCATCTGGTTGAGGCTAAATGTCCAGGGTCTGTACATGATACCAGAATTTTCAGTGAGTCTTCATTATGACACACATTACAACAGGATACATTTGATTTACACAATGTTTTATTTTTATTTTATTTACTATATTTGTATTATACACCTCAATCATTACTGGGCACTACATTGCTTACTTGCTGGAGGACAAAGGATACCCTTTTTGTATATGATGACACCCTACCCTGCACTCAGCCTGACCCAGAGGAACCCTCAGTGACCCAAGCAGACCAATGAGATGGAAGAGTTCTAAGAGAAATTATTTGTCCAATTAATTAAATTGTTTGGTCTGAGGCACTGTTCATTTCTTTATTTCCTGAAATAAAATGATTGATTTACTTTACATTGCTTTATACACACACACCTTTCAACATGTAACATTTTTTTTTCCTGTACATTTCTCACCTTAAGGAGATGCTCATGTGACTTTATTTATCTTTGAAGATGGACCTTATACAGCTACTTTAGAATTAAAATAAATAAATAAAAGATTGTTTTGTGATACAATAGTGAAATTAAATATGAAAAAGTACAGACAAATTTTTACACTGTTTGTTAGTTGAGGCAGAAGGAACTTCGTCTGCATGCAAAACAAAAAACATAAAAATAATCTAAATTTACCTGACAGCAATCACTTACAACTGTGACAGATTGTGTGGTTTAAGGTCAAATAAATGAACCACTTCTCCTCAGCCTCCTTTCTGTTAGCTACAAGACAGAAAGAATATTCTAGTGTTTAATACAGCTCTAGTAATCAAATATTACCCTTTAAAAGAATGTGTCTGTGTTTAATTTTGACTTTGGATGGAGCTCTGCTAGCTCCAGAAGAATAACAATTTCTGTAAGCCTTATATAGTCAATACACATTATTATTGTGGCCTTAAGAAATTAATGGCAAGACAATTAAATGCATGAATGGTTACACAACATACTCAAAAAGGATGTTAAAGTTAGCCTACATTTAGTTTTTCATTACAATAAAGGGTGGCATGTGTAATTTATTAAACTAATGAATTTTCTCTTATCATTATTATTTAATCTATTTATGATCTTATATTTATTTCCTTCGTTGATGCAGATGTGTATTGTTTTTTCTTCATAATTGGCCTTAATTCTTTATACGCCACCATTAAAACCTCCAACTCCGCCTCTGTAAAGTGCGTTGCCCTTTTTTTCTCACCGTGACTTTCTATGGTGACTCGTGAATTCGGCGATCTACTGAAAATGCCTTCAGGTATGTGCCGTGCGCGCATTAACCCGCAGTTATCTTCAGGAGGTTGATTTAACTAACTCTCGTCAGCTGTTTTGGAACCGACATACTCACAGTAAGCAGGTTTTGGGTTAATCAACTGAGAGTTCAGGGTTTAGCAGATGGTAAGTTAACCCAGCTTTCTGGAATACCCCCCAGGTCTTACAAGCCTGTTTTGAATGCATTGACTGAACTGAGTGTTTTTGAAGCTGCAGCCACCAACCTGGACGAGCTCACAGAGACTGTAACATCATACATCAGTTTCTGTGAGGAGTTATGCCTACTTATTTAACAATGATAAACCATGATTCACACCAAAACTTAGACCAGGGGTGCTCAACCCTGTTCCTGGCGATCGACCTTCCAGCTGATTTCAGCTCCAACCCTGATCAAACACACTTGAACCAATTATTTAGACCTTGAGGAGCACTTGATAATTACAGGCAGGTGTGTTTGATAAGGGCCGCAAATGAAAATTGCAGGAAGGTCGATCGCCAGGAATAGGGTTGAGCACCCCTGACTTAGACAGTTTCATCAGGCAAAAGAGGATGCCTACAGGAGTGGGAACAAGATTTTATACAATCAGGCCAGGAACACACTGACAAAGGAGATTGGTGTGGCTAAGAAGAGCTATGCCAATAAGATGAAAAACCAGTTTTCTGCCAACGACCCTGCACTGTTAAAAAAAACTACGTTTAAATTAAGCTGTGGTTGCCAGAATTTTTCCGTAAAAAATACGGAAGTTTATAGAACTGTTAAAATTTACAGAAAATAACAGTATTTCATGAACTGATACAATATTCAGTTCACAAAAACATAGCTTAGTGCATAAAAACGTAAAGTCATTCAATGCATTAATGTGTTCATGAGGGTTTACAATTAGCAAACAGATTTTCACTGCATTAGTAACTACACAGTTACATTTAAACAAAAGAAGATGCAGCATAACATCAAATACTCTTAGTTCATCTTGGACTTGCACCCAGATGCTACTATCCTCCACAATGGTGACACAAAAAAAACTGTTCTACAGTATTTTGCTGTTTTTTTTTCTCTCTTAATTTTATGGTAAAATACCAGCAGCTGTGGTTGCTAGTAATCTACTGTTTTTAACATTTTACGTTCGTAAATATTTATTTCTAAATATATTTCTGTTAAAAATACATTACACAGTCTGTATTTTTATCAAACACATTTAACCCCTTAAATCCCAGAGCAAAATCCTCACTAGTGTCCTCACTACAGAGGGTTGAACACTCAGACAGTGATGAAGGTAATGAGATTAAGTGTCTAATTAAAGGAGGATTGATAATAATTGATGAACAACTTTTAACAAGCAGAATCACTGAAGAAAATAAAACACAAAAACATATCCAAAACCAAAGATGAAATCAACTGAAAATTAAACTCTAAATAAAAATAATAATTAATAAAAATAAAACAAATTACACAATAAAAATGTAATTTCTCAAGATCTCAGGAGAACATCATTAAACAACTCCACAAACATCAGGAGCTTCACTATTGACCTTTGACTTTATTTCTGTCACCTGAACAAAAGCTCTTAATGAAATTTCTGTTGTTCATTTGAAGTCTACAACAGCCAATGATGGTTTAACAGGTCTAACTACACCATTCACAATGAGAATGTTTGATCTATGGCAGAACTTAAAAACACAGACATCAACAATTACTCTTTGAATCTCAACAATGGTAACAAATAAAATCAACCCAGAACAATACAAAACAATCTACTGCAATATTACACCCCAAAAACAACATAAAATAAAGGAAAAGAAAGAGATTGTAAGAACTTTAAGCTGCATAATATATTGATGCTGCAATGCATGCTGGGATGTTTGTACTATACTGGCACCCAGCATGCATTGCAGCATGATTGAATTAAGCAGCTTTTTTTAGCAACCATGGTTGAGGTTTATATCCCGATTCTTGATGTCTGTGTGTCATAATGTGCAGCAGGAGATCTCTGCTTTTGTGCATGAAACGAATTAAATTAATAGTTTAATAATTCCTTAATTGTTTGTTGAATCTCTATGGGAAGTTGTAACATATCCCAAACAATATCAAATAAAACTATTTTCTATAGCTTAATTTATAAAATACTAGAAATAACATCTGCAACGATTAAGCACACACAGTATAGTTTCTCATTGGCTTTCTTGCTATAACTGATGAGTTTCAGAAACACAGTTACAACAACGTTATAAACCTTAAGATAGAGGAGTAAAGGTTCAAGAGCCCAACTAAAGCAGCCTCTGATCTCTATGATGGTGAGGTCAAATGAAATATTTTCAATAAAAAAAATATAAACCTCTGTTAATTATCAAATATTCTTGCAGATATGAGAGAAATGAAGTCAAACTGTAATCAGTGAAGCTGGTAATGCTGTTATTTAATGGAGTTGTTTAATCCTCTGTTTTAATTCAGTTGGTTTGGAAAGGCTGTCTTTATAGTTTTATTTCTTGTTCTTTCCTTTAGTAATCGAGCTTGTTAACAGGAGCTGTTCATCAGTGTCTGAATTCAGTCATTTGTGGTCATTCACTCTGTCTAGTGGACTAAACTAATTGACTAATTGAGGGATTAGTGAATGAGAGTGTATGGTGAGATTTCAGATACTCTGATTAGTTTCGCTAAAACAAAGGTTAAATCTGTTACGGCTATTTTCCGTATTTTGTACAGAAATTAGCTGTTAATCATTTAACTGGTTTTTACTGTAGATTGTACAGACGTTTACTGTTAAAATCACGGAAATTGTATACAGTGTGCATCAGTGTGGAAAGGCCTGAAAGACATCACTAACTACAAGACACCATCCCCCAGCATCGACAGCAACAAACATCTTGCAAACGAGCTGAATATGTTCTACTGTAGATTTGACACCTCTGACCAGACACCCCACACCTGCCCGGACCATCTCCCTACACAGCCATCAACACCACCACCCCAACCCCCCCCCCCCCCCCCCCGCCCCGCACTTCAGATCAGTGAGGAAATGTGCGTCAGATCTTCAGTAAACAGAAGAGAGGGAAAGCACCAGGCCCAGAAGGTGTTTCACCAGCCTGTCTGAGAACCTGCACTGACCAGCTGGCTCCCATTTTCTCCCAGATCTTCAACAGATCACTGGAACAGTGCAAAGTTCCATCCTGCTTCAAACGCTTCACCATCATCCCAATCTCGAGGAAGCCAAAGATCACAGGACTCAATGACTACAGACCTGTTGCCTTAACATCTGTGGCCATACAGTCATTCGAAAGACTGGTGCTAGCATATCTGAAGGACATCACTGGACCTTTGCTGGACCCCCTGTAGTTTGTCTATAGAGCAAACCAGTCTGTTGATGATGCAGTCAACATGAGACTGCATTATACCCTACAACATCTGGACAAACCAGGGAACTACGAAAGGATACTGTTTGTGGACTTCAGTTCTGCCTTTAACACCATCGTTCCATCACTGCTTGTGTACAAACTAACCCAGCTCTTTGTTCATAGCTCTGTCGGTCAATGGATCACCAGCTTTCTGACAGGAAGACGAAAGACAACAGCTAGTCAGAATGGGCAAAATCACATTCGACAGCCGCACCATTAGCACTGGTGCCCCCCAGGGATGTGTTCTCTCCCCACTTCTCTTCTCCCTGTACACCAACGACTGCACCGCAAAAGACCCCTCCATCAAGCTCTTGAAGTTTGCTGATGACACTACTGTTATCTGCCTCATCCGGAACGATGACGAGTCTGCATACAGACAGGAGGTGGAGCGGCTGGCTTTATGGTGCAGATACAACAACCTGGAGCTGAACACACTCAAAACAGTGGAGATGATAGTGGACTTTAGGAGAAACCCCTCTGCACTCCCCCCACTCACCATCATGAACAGCACTGTGGCTGCAGTAGAGTCATTCAGGTTCCTGGGCACCACCATCTCTCAGGATCTGAAGTGGGACATTCACATAGACTCTATTGTGAAGAAAGCCCAGCAGAGACTGTACTTCCTTCATCAGCTGAGGAACTTCAACCTGCCACAGGAGCTGCTCGTACAGCTGTCATCCAATCCATCGTCTGCACTTCAATCACCGTCTGGTTCAGTTCAGCTGCCAAAACTGACCTCTGTAGACTACATCGACTAGTCCAGACTGCTGAACGAATCACTGGCACTACCCTTCCTACACTTCAAGAACTGTACTCTTCCAGAGTGAGTAAAAAAGGGGGGGGGGGGGGGGGGGGGGGGGGTCGCAAAATCACTCTGGACGACTCGCACCCAGCACACTACCTGTTCGAACTGTTACCGTCTGGTCGGCACTACAGAGCACCAAGCACAAAAACAGCCAGACACAGGAAAAGTTTCTTTCCTCAGGCCATCTACCTCATGAACTTTTAAATATTCCCCTACTGTGCAATAAACGTGCTATGCTTTCTTATATGCACTTGTACACAGCACCTTATAACAATATACAATGCAATACTTTCTCACGCGCATTTGTACACAGCACCTTATAACCTGTACATTTATAACAAATCTGTACATACAACTCAACATTCAGATCCTTTGACTAACTGAATCTCTGTTTAATGTTTATCGTCTTTTTTCATATTCATTTTGTGCTGTTACTTGTCACTTTATGTACACTGGAAGCTTCTGTAGCCAAAACAAAATCCTTGTGTGTGTGAAGCACACTTGGCAATAAAACTGATTCTGATACTACAAAGTGATGATATAACAGATCACTATCTCTTACTATATAAGCGGTGTTTACCTCAAATTTGCAGATCTGCACAGATATATCTATATATAAAGATGATTTTCAGCTGGAAAAATCATCAATTACAGGACCGTGCGTGGAGTCTTCCTCACTTAACAAACTAATAATTACAGAATCATCAGCAAATTTTAAAATGTACCTATTACTACAAATACTCCAACTATTTGTGTACAGAATAAATAAAACAGGAGAAAGGACACAACCTTGAGGTGACCCCGTAGATGACACCAACCATTTAGAGAAACAATTATTTACTTTAAATTAGCATACGATCCAACTTAAATTCATTAATAAGTTTCTCAACCAAAATATGTGGCTGAATGGTATTGAATGCAGACGAAAAGTCAATAAAAAGTAACTTGGCCAATGTTTTAGGCTTATCAAGATGCTTAAGAACTAAATGCAGCAGAGTCCCTACTGCATCCTCCACCCCTCTCTTAGGCCTATAAGCAAACTGAAAGGGATCTAGAACACTGTGAGTCTTTTGCGTGATTTCCCTCTTAACTAACTTTTCAAAACTAAAGATGTAAGTACCACAGGTCTAAAGTCCTCTAACTTCTGTGGCTTCTGTTTTTTTTTTTTGGCACAGGAATAACTGTAGACTGCTTCCACAGTGCAGGTACCTTTTGTTGTTGGAAGGATAGAACAAAAATTTCATAAAATATGGATCCTAACTGTTCAGCACATACCTTAAGCAATCTACCTCCTATCTTATCCGGCCCCGGTGCCTTCCCTATTTTACTCTGTGTAGCACTGACCATAAAGGCCAAAAGGCCTCAAAAAACTAATTAATCCGACTACGCCACCCTGGTGGGGAGCCAGGGAAATACACCAGATTAGGACTCACAGGTAAGTTTTACCACTGTGGAAGGCAAGGAATAAATGGAGCGAGACAGGAGGAACAATACAAAAATCTATGTTTTATTTTTAAAAGCACAATTAAAAAAAAGACCAATAAAACCACCATTTACTTCCCAGCCAGGCGTAGTGGGAGCAGAGTAGTCCAGCTGCCACTCTGAATGGTAAATTAACCCAGTTAAACGTTACCCTACGTCAACCACTGCACGCACACTATAAATGGGAATCGTATCACTCCACACAGCCCCCTGTGAAACACCACCGAAAGGCAGCAGCTGGCTTCCCAACCAGGCCTGGAAATGGCTCCTAGGCACACAACAGAAAATTCAAATTAAATCAAAAAGAAAACAATTGCTCCAAATAATAATAATAATAATAATAATAATAATAATAATAATACAAACACTAACCAACAATAAATAAACACAACAAAGCCCCAGAGAACACAAAAATAGAAACAAACAGTTCAAAAACAAGACCCCCAAATAAGCTTAGTACCTACAGACACTCACAAACCCACAGCCTGTACAACGGCTGCACGTACCTTAGGCCGGCTTGCACATCAAACACTCACATTGAAAAGTCACAATACCAAGAATCAAAAGAGAGCAATGGTTCACTGTCCGTAAGCAAAAATTATTTGCACTCAAATGATCAAAAGGGGCAGAAAGCTAAATAACTGTCAACAAAACAAATGCCGGTAGGCAAAACTAACAGTATAGACAACAATGAAATAAGCAAAACAAAAGAAAAAGAGTCGAGGCAAATCAGAGAAAAAGAAAATCAATCTAAGCAAAACAGCAGCGGCGTCACATGTAGAGTCTTCCACCAAGGACCGTAAAAAAGATCATGAAGTTCCGCTTCCCCTTAATGATTTAACAAGACAATACGTTAATAAATGATCGCACCCCATTTGCGGAAGAAAGAAAAGACGTACTTGCGTGCGAGGTCGACTGAAGCTTACACAGCGCTATATGGTTACTCACACAAGCATCATGGCTCAAATGTGCCGCTTAACACTCACGCCCCCACTTGTTGCTATAACTAAAAGTGAAACACAATAAATGCCCATACCAAATCACGGCAAACGTGTTCCATACAAAATCACCGCACATACATGTGAAGCGAGACTCCGCCACAAACTTTCCACAAGCAGACGCCGCGCACCACTCTAACCCAACTACAGACAGCACAGAGAGTCAGCACATTTTCAACCCCTTCACAATACCGAAATAATGACCTTAACCTACCTCACGCAAACGGGTAACAAGGAGCACATCAAACGAGGAAAATGCCAGGAAGCCCAAGATCAACAGGACACCACATACCAGTCAAAATAAGAGTCCTTAAATAGTCTGGCTGTTCGCACATCATTGGTCTGCCAATCACATGCTGACCCAGCCCAAAATTACACACCTTGCCACATTCGTTTAAAACTTATAATCACATCCTTCACCTCAAAAAAGATGCCTGCATACTCTCTGTCTATTCTGCATTCATTTTTCATCCTCTCTATTTCTTGTTTAAAATCATGACTATCAAATCTTGAATAAAAATTATTAAAATTTTGGGTCACACTTTATTTTGATGGTCCGTTTGTTGAATTTAAGTTACACTGCAACTAATTATCATTAGATTATAAGTAGACGTAAAGTTGGGGTTAGGGTTTGGGTTGGGGTTAGGGTTAGTGTAAGTTGACATGTACTTGCAAAGTTTCTCATAGTCAGTTCAATGTCTGTTGAAGGACTGTTAAATGTCAGTATCAACAGATATTAAGCAGACAGTCTACTAATACTCAAATGGTCTATCAAAATAAAGTGTTACCAAATTTTGTGACAAAACTGTGTCTGACGTGAATCCATTTAAACTAATTTTATTTGTTTTCCTACAATCCTGTCCTGTAATTAAATGCATGCCATCCCAGGCAGAACCCACATTTCCCATTTTCATTTTTCTTCAAGTTTTCCCTTATAAACTGCTTTAGCCCTTTTAATCACTGTTGCCAACTATTTTCAACAAAAAGGCGCTAAGCTCTGCCCGAAAAGTCTCTAAAAGTCGCTAGATTACGTCATACGCTAATTTGCATATTACTGACGTCATCACGTTCTACCATTTCTGTTTATTTAAGAGCCTATGGTAAATAAATGGGGTATTTATTTATATTTGCACTACGCTTTATGTAAGCATGTCAATTTAACTAAATGTATTGCTGTTTGAATACAGTATATCAATATAGATGTGTAGTAAATTTGCAGTAATCTCTCAGAGGTAATAAACTCAGACAAGTTCTGAAACTCTCACTTAAAATATCTCTGATTGTGAACAAGAAAAGAATAAACGGTCAAATTAAACTGTTAAAATAAAGGAGAAGCAGATCGGTTTGACTGTACAAGGGAAATACCTTCACACTGCCGGTGCTAAATCATTTGCCGTCGGTACGCAGAGGGGTGATCTGCTGTCAGGCTGCAGGTGGTAGAGGCTGCTGTACGAGGACTGGGGCGCCTGTCAGTGCTGAGGCGGGGGAGGGGCCAGCGGCTTGAGAAGAGTAGGAACGGTACAGTAATGGACAAACGACAGTCTATAAAAATCTCCAGTAACACAAAAAAGTTGGTAGATTTGTCGCTAGTCGCTTTTTTGAAAATTTGTCGCTAGGGGGGTCTGAAAAGTCGCTAAATCTAGCAACAAAGTCGCTAAATTGGCAACACTGCTTTTAATTTCCCACTTTACTTCTTTTTTTAGTCTATGACACTCAACAATATCTCCCTCTTTAAAGGCCCTATTACGTTTTGACATTAGAGTCTTAAGTGATTTTGTAACCCATGGCTTGTTATTTGGAAATTTCCTAAAGGATTTCACAGGAATAATCATATCTTCACAAAACGTCACATAACTGCAAACTACTTCTGTTGCTTCATCAATGTCCAAACCAGAGTCCATAAAAACAGTCCAACCTGTACATTCCATACATCCTTTTAAACGCAGCGTAGCATCTTCCGACCAGTCTTTAATTTTTATTACTTGAGCCTTTTCACGTTTAAAAACTGTTTTATATGTAGGAACCAATAAAATCATATTATGGTCTGAGGTTCCTAGAGGTGGCTTAATAAAAGATTTGTATGCTCCTTTAATCGGCCCGTAGCACAAGTCCAAAATTTTATCCTTTCGCGTTGGGCAAGTTACATACTGGTTGAAGTGGCCCAGCAATTTCTCCAATCTACAATTATTAAAATCTCCCAGGATAAAACTAGGTGCATCAGGAGACACAGACTGTAGTTTGTACAAAACGCGTTCTATCTCCTTTGCCGCATTATCCTCATTTGCACGAGGATGGATGTAAACAACCGTGACGAACAACTGTGGGAACTCGCGAGGCAAATACTGAGGTCGCAATGCCACAGACAGCAGTTCAATATCTTCCGTGCATATTCTCTCCTTAACAGAGACAGAATTGACATTGCACCACTTCTCACGAACATACAGACATACACCACCTCCTTTAGTTTTACCGGTTTCACTTGCATCTCGGTCCATGCAAACAGGCACTCCAAAGTAGTCCAGCCTTAACCCCGAATTTAAGTCCTCCTCGCACAGCCAAGTCTCTGTGAGCGCCAACAAACAAACATTCCTAAAATCATTCTGGAACTTCATCAAAGCTTGAAGCTCGTCCGTTTTTTTCCGTAAGGACTGCACTCCGTAAGGACTGCACATTAGCCAATATGATTGTAGAAAGAGGGATTTTTGAAGGGTTTAAGTTTTTCAGTCTCTGACGAACATCTCGCTTCCGTCCTCTTTTCCGAACTTTAAATGTTGAATCATTTTGTCCGATGCCATTTCCTAAAATATAGAGTTAAAATATAATTCCCCAGTTTGCTTCACGTTATTTGGCTCATACCATTGTAATAGAAACTCCCGGGAATACTGAATCCTTGCCGAGCCCCTTGGTGTTTCAAACACACACATACACAGGTGGATCAGGGTCCAAAACACGATTACTCCTATCTTCTCCTTTTACTTCTCCGCTTGGTTTTCTTGAAGGAGGATATTGCTCAGGTATTCGCTTACGTTTTTATTTTGGTTTTAAATGTTGATGTAAAAGAACCCGTCCAAGGCGTGTTGGTTTTCTGCCTCCTGAGCCAGAGCCCACACAGCCGCGGGCCAGGCTGCTCCCATCCTGCACGCCAGGGTCCATGCGCGCGCGCTGGCCCAGCTGCACGAGGGTGGTTCTGACCCAGGCTTGTTACAAGCCCCGCACAGCACCCGACTGAGCTCCACGGACCTCAAGTCCGCTGCGTGTGCCCCGGCAAAGACGATGGCCACATTAGTGGTCCAGGAGCGCCACCTCGGGCTAAACCTGGCATATATTTGCGGGGAGTCGACAAAGTTCACTTTCTTGACTCCCCCATATACCAGTCTGGCCTGTACGCGACACCGTTGGTGGATTCACCCAGGAATTCACGGCGGTGCAGTCGGATACGATGGACCATCCATCGGCGGGGATGTAAGACCGCTCCCCCCCCGCCGAACCATCCACATCCATTGCTTGTCGCTAAGAGCGCCCGTCTACGAGTGCTGCTCCGCCCCCGCCTGCGCCTTCGGCCAGCGGCAGCGCCGAGCACCTCACAGGCAACCAACGCTCCCCGTCCCAGGGTGCCGTTAAGTCCGGTTAACGGATCGCGAAGCGCTCCTGAGACGGGCCATCCGGAGAAGAGGGAACCTGATCTCTCCCCTGTGGGGGGCCGGGCTCCTCAGAGAGAGCATTTTTCCCTTCCCTGGATGTGACAGCCCGAATACTGTCAGTCTGGACGTGATGAAAAGCCTTCCAGCTCACAGAATAGGCGCACTTCACCAGTGGCTCATGAGGTCTGGGAGGACGGTCTCCTTTCTCTCAGACCTCCAGCCCTCTCCTCCGGAGTCTGGGTGCAATGTGAGTGAATCTCTCGCCTCCAGCTTTTCCAAGGGACCCCAGCGCTCCACGGATCAGCACTCCCACTCCGCGCTGCCCCACTGCTGGTACATCAGCGATTGTAGCGATGCATTCATTAGCGAGGGCTCTGCCTGCCTGGTTAGCGCAGCCCAGCCCTTTGCGGTGGCTCATACGCACAATCAGACTTGGCTACGTGATTCGATTCGCGAAAAGGCCTCCCAAGTTCACGGGGTGTATGTCACCAGGGTCAGCCCTGTGCCCGCCCCTGTCTTGCGAGAGAAGATTGCTGTCCTCCTGGCGAAGGATGCAATCTAACCGATCCCTCCAGCCGAGATGGAGAGCTGGTTTACAGTCTGTACTTCATCGTACCCAAAAAAGCAGTGGGTTACGACCAATCTTAGATCTGCGCGTTTTGAACCGCTGTCTGCACAGGCTGCAGTTCAAAATGCTTATGCAGAAGCGCATCCTCCGGTGCGTTCGTCCTCGGGATTGGTCTGCACCAATAGACCGGAGTCATACGCGGCGCAATCGCTGCATTCCATTTTTCCCCACCGAGCTCAACCGTGCAGTCCATTCGCTCTCACGGCAGTTTCGCCTGGGAAAATGGAGACTCCACCCCCGACTGTCCAGCTGTTCTGTGCTGCGCCTTTCTCTCTCTAACTCAGAGATTTGTGCGCTCTCGCTTGAGTTTCCCACTTGGCGAACCCTGCAAAGTCCACTGGCTACACAGCTGGCCCCGGGGCGTGCGTAATACGCATTTCTCCAGTGAGCCTACTCGCACAAATACTGTGTAAAGTCAGGAAGGTCGAGGAACAGCTCTCGTATTGCGCCTCTCTGGCCCAATCGGACCTGCTTTCAACTCTCTCTTCGTGATGGCCCCTCCCTGGCACATCCCCTGGAAACAGGGGACAGGCACCGTTTGGCACCCGCGCCCAGATCTATGCTTCACGTACGGTTCATAGATGGAGCGCGGAGGACTTAGGTGACTTACCGGTTAGGTGGTTAACACTGTCACTCAGGCTGAGCACCCTCTACGAGGCATGCACACGCCTGAAGTGGAGTCTAATCGCTGTGTGGTTACCATTTTCCCCTAGAAGGAAACCCCGAACATGCCAGATCAGAGTGATGCTATCCTCCTTCAGTTGACTGGAGCTAAGGCTGTCCCCTCCGCTCTGAGGGGTTGGCGTTACGATCATCCCCGCTCTAAGGATGCGGCGATGGCGGCGCGCTGGGAAGTATCGTCTCATCATCCAGTTCCCAGAGGCGCGAGACATGAATATTAATTTTCCTGTTTCCCTCTCATACCCACTTGGAGATCTCTCTTAGGAGAGGTCTGCTCGATCACTCGACTCAGTATCTTTAAGATTCTGTCCAGGTAGACAGCTCTGCTGGTCGCGTTCGCATCGGCCAAATGGGTGGGTATCTGGAGGCATTTTCGGTCAGCGAAATGTACCAGTGTTTTGGGCCGGCCCACTCTCACGTTTACCTGAGACCCCGGCCCACCTAGGTGCCCTAGGTTCCTACAGCGTTCTTTCAGCCACATAGTGAACCTGCAAGCGCTGCCCACGGAGGAGGCAGACCCAGCCCTTTTATTTAGTCCTTCGCACATTGCTATTATACGGACCGTACTCAGCTCTTTATCTGTTATGGTGATCGGCAGACGGGAAGTGCCGTATCCAAACAGAGGTTGGAACATACCCACTGAACTCTGAATGCCATCTCCCTCGCTCATCTGAGCCAGGGCGAGCCGCGTCCCCCAAGAGTGAGAGTGTGCTCCTCGAAGCGCGCATCCTTTTGGGCGTTAGCACGTGGCGCCTCTCTAACAGACATTGTAGAGCTGTGGGCTGGGCGACACCTATTGCGAGATTTATTAATCTTGAGGGGAGCCGATTTCCTCACGCGGTGAATGAGAAATTCGGTTAGGTGTTGTAAAACGCTTGCTGCGCCATTCTCTCTAACACAGAGATACGTGCGCTTTTTCCGCTCTGTCAGTAAAGTTCCCCGCTGGTGAACCCTGCAGATATTCCTCCGAGGTCCCCAGCACCTGACTCAGCGGAGGAGTCAGGCGCTGGCCCGTTACGTTGTTGGTCTGCCTGCTGGTCAGCCCGCGTTCTGGGTATAGGTGCCTGCTATGTGCGATCCCCACTAGGCTAGGCGATCCCATATGCTTATTCTGCCACGGTGCAGTCGCCCCTCACAGGCGGACCGGTGTCTTCCCTAACTGCTTACCATCTTATATTGATATGTGTACTCCCCCTTCTCAGGGCTAGTCCATATGCTCTCTCGCCACCAGTCTCCCCACTTGGGTAGCAGGTGGCCTCCGCAGCGTCCTCCCTATCGGGACTGCACGCATTCCCAACGTGCTGTCGTATTAAATTCCTAGAAATTATTCTAGACGCATTTGCGGCTCCCGAAAAATATATATAAATCCGTAAATCTTCTGTTGAGGTGGGATAAGTAAGGGCCAGGGAACACGTTGGAAGACCGCGCCTCTGGTGACGCAGGTGCGCTAACGCTCTCTTTTTTGCCTAGCAAACCTCTCATCGGGGGCGAAGATAAGGTTCAATCATTATGGCGTTTTCCATACATTTCCCCATAGTGGAAGTTTCCACATAGCATTGAAGTTCCCCTCCCCTTCCCTTCGCCATAATGATTGCCCCTTAGCTGTTGAGGTGAAAGTCTCTTCCGCTAAAAAAATTATGTTTGGCTTTGCTTGCACTGTGCTCTTATAGCAAATTAATTGCAACGAGCATCAGGTGCGCAAGCTGAAGCTGCCATATTGATATGTGGTCATTGATATTGGCATTTCATTGGCCCGTTTACATACTCTTTCAGATGATTGGCTTTCTGAATGAAATCTCCATAGTGGAAGTTTCCACATAGCATTCCCGTTCCCGGGTTACCTTAGTAACCGGAGTGTTCTTCTGTCTGTCTGAAAATGTCAAAGCAAGAAGAATAAATAATCAGAGTCCAATACTCTGTTAATACATATGTGTATTAAATTTCCACAGATGGTTCTTGATCTATTTTTCTTAATTAGAGATTCCATTGTGTTGCATTTTATAGCTGAATTAAATGTCTGTAAACACTATAAAAATGTCCTACACAGTTTTGTTTTTTTATTTAATTTTTTTTTTACATTGGCCATAAAATTTTGAGGCCTTTAAATTTTTTATGTTCTGCCTTACATGTAAAATAATAAACTGTAATCATGAAACCATAGACCAATTCATTATTATTGTTTACTTTATTATTCCAATGATATTAACCTATTCTCTTACGACAATTTTATTTATATTATTATTATTATTACTATTATTATTATTATTGTAGTTGATTTTGTTGTAAATCTTAAAATATTCATGATCATGGCCAGAAAACTGCAGACTGATTTTGCTATTTCTGTTCAGGATTTTGTAATGTGGAATGACTTTGAGAGTATAGTTATTCAAAGAAACTAAAAAATCTTATCTGAGAAATTCTTAAGTGAGAAAGTATCAGATGACAAGCTAATTATTAACAATTATATGGTTTTAATCACAAGAATTCTGACCATCAGACCTGATACTGAAGTAAAAGTTAGGGTCAAGGAAAAGTGCTAGTAAAAATGTAATTAATAATAATTAATTAAAAACAGAAAAAGAGCAGGAAATATTATTTAATAAGCAATAAGAAATAACCAATTGATATTTTGTAGTATTGAGTAATTTGTGGTGAATACTGACATATTTTTTAATTTCATCACTGCTGTGATGCTTACTGCACCCAACATCTATTTTTTTTAAATTTCTGTTATGTAAATTTATGTATTTTGAAGTATGGATATTTTTATACTGTATTGGGAAACCTTTTCTTCAACTATGGTAAATAGCATAATATAGACTCATACATGTTTAAGTTAACTTTTAAATTGTTTTGCAAAGTTATTGAATTGGACTGATTTGGGATGCTTTTCTCTATAATTACATAACTTGAGGCTACAATGCATTGTATTGAAAATGAACGATTATTTAATTTGTAGTTGCTCTGTCGCACTAAATGGGGTGGGTATTATTATAACTATTTGTGTGTGTGTGTGTGTGTGTGTGTGGGTGTGTGAAAATTGTACTGTTTTAAAAAATACACTGCTCACAAATAAATAAAGAAAACACTATATAACAAATCCTCAATCTGGGGTGCGTTTCCCAAAACCATCGTTAGCCAACTAAGGTCGCAAGTTCCGTCGTTACAAACATAGTTCTTTGATTTGCTGTTTCCCAAATCCATCGCTCCAACGAACATTCGCAAACTGCGTCGCAAACTTAAGCTCTTGAAACGACACCTCTGGAGCTGTAGTTAAAAGCATAGTTCCTGGCTGTGTTCTATTCCCACTTATCCCCCCCTATGCCCTATTCATTTAGAACATTCTAACATTCAAAGCTGGAATTATTAAAAATAAAAAAGCATTAAAGTCATCTCTCTTAGGTGTAATTTGCTTTCAAAGTAGTTTTACAGTTCAGTTTTAGCGATCTTCATGTTTACAATTGTGCTCCCTTTGCAGTGCACTTTGAAAACATTGATATCATTTTGAACACAGCCTCATGGCGAAAGCTATAGGTATATTTAAAAGCGGAAATTATGTTACAGTACGTCTCCAAAGCTTGTGAAAATAAAAAACATAGCATACTTTAATTATTTTATTTTATAGTGGGTTATTTATTAAGTTTCTCTGCTGTATATGACATGGGTCTGTTGGTTAGAACTTTCTGCTATGGTTTGCATGTGAAATTGTATTTTTTTTAATAAATAAACAATATCCTAAATAATAATAATGATAAAAATAATAATAATCATCATCATCATCATCATTAATATTATTAATATTATTATTAAATTAAATATATTTATAATAAATCGCCTCATTATTTATTTATATGATTTATATATGATATTAGAATAGTGTTAGCTTTTGTAAGTGATTTTATGTTTTAGAATAGAATATGTAATGTTCAACTTCTCAATAATATTAGTAAAGCTAACACAGGCCCTATATGTTCCATTTACATATATTTTAATTAATATGGAAAATGAGTGCATGTTTTTACCAAAACTAATATTGGATTTTATTTTAAATGCGTGTTTGTGTAAAACAATATAATTTGCACAAAGAAATGATGGGGCTGTTCTCTGAAGAAGTTACTCCACCCCGTTTAGAGCGTCATTATGGGCGTTTTGCGTCATAACTAACCTAGTTCAAGCGATGGATCTGCGACAGAGAAACTACGGGTTTTGGGAAACACTCGTCACTGGATGGTTCTTTTGCCAAACGATGCATCGTACTATGATAGTTCAGCCGCGACTTGCGTCGTTGTTTGGGAAACGCACCCCTGAATGATTGAAATATTCTTAATAAATAATTTGTTCTTTACATTTTTTTAAAAAAATATTTGGAGTCACACTCAAAATTGAAGTGGAAAACACACTACAGGTTGATCCAACTTTAATGTAATGTCCTTAAAACTCAAAAATTTGAGTCAAAATGAAGCTCAGTAGTGTGTGTGGCCTCCACGTGCCTGTATGACCTCCCTGCAATGACTGGGCATGCCCCTGATAAGGTGACGAACAGGATCCTGAGGGATCTCCTCCCAGACCTGAATTAACGCATCTGCCAACTCCTGGACAGTTTGTGGTGCAACGTGGCGTTGTTGGAAGGAGCAAGCCATGGTGTCCCAGATGTGCTCCATAGCATCAATGCCTTCGTCTTGCAGGAACTGCTGACACACTCCAGCCACATGGTTTAGCATACTAGAATTTGAACTATTATAATAAAGTGTGATTCATCACTCTTTACGTTTTTATTTATTTTTTATTTTTGTTCACTGTTATATAGATAGGCTACAGCTTACATTATTGTTTGCTATTCTTTACTGTCACATCTCTCTTTAAGAGGTAAGATCTGGAGCAACTACTGTAACGCTCCACCAGGTGCATGGGAACAAAAATAGCAAAACTGTTAAAAAAAAGAGCATTCCAGCACTACTTGTGATAAATACATCTCTCTTTATACCATAAAACAGGGGTGCTCAATCCTGTACCTGGAGATTTCTGTTGCAACCCTTATCAAACACACCTGCCTGTAATTGTCAAGTGCTGTTCAGGTCCTAATTAATTGGTTCAGGTGTGTTTGATCAGGGTTGGAGCTGAACTATGCAGGAAGGTAGATCTCCAGGAACAGGATTGAGCACCCCTGCCATAAAATGTATATTATACGTTTGAGCTTTCTTACTTTTAAGTTTTTCACACCATAAAATGAATTCATTAATTCATTTATTTTCTTTTCGGCTTAGTCCCTTTATTAATCATGGGTCGCCACAGCTGAATGACCCGCCAACTTATTCAGCATCTGTTTTACACAGCGGTGAAGGAACTCACTGAATTAAGACCAGTTCGAATCAGGCTTGGAATTTTGAGCGCAAATTGCTTCATTCGCTCCGGGGCTTGTACCCTCAGCATAACAAGGCGCCAATTCATTTGACTCTCTTCCCCCAATACTCTGGCCCTAAGTTGGACAGTGATGCGGCCACAATTTTGGTTAATCGTTAACCAACTAGACAAAACGGCTTTCAAATTCTCTCCATCACGAGACTTTGGATGACCGATCATGTGATCTGGGGGCCATTTGTTCGGCCTTAGGGACATTCCACATCCTGACAGATGGACAGAGTTTCTCAGAGACAAAGAGATCCCAAAAGAAATGAATTAGAGACTTAAAGACAATTCTTATAAAGGTTATAACCAAGGCAAATTTGATATTTTGAATGACATTTAAAGGTATTGATGTGCTGTGTTTATTCCAACCAACCAGGTTCATAATGTGTGATTTTTACCCTTATGACAGGCTAAAATGATCTGTATGTGTCTGAAATGCTTTATGTTTGGACTTAAACAAAACCTCTTTTTATTTGCATTACATTGCTGTAAATGAGAATTTTGTAATACGAACTGTATTCGTCTTGTAACATTTGATGTCAGATAGTTACAATTTTACCAGAGATTTTACCACGTGAAGTCTCTTGCAGTCGGTTAATTATTAAACCTGATTACACTGGTACGGGGCGTGGCCCCGCCCTTCATCTTGCCGTTCATTGGACGATAGCGTCATGAGGGACGGGTCAGATCAAGCCGTTTAAAAACTCCCGGCAGCCCCAAATCTGCGCGCCTTTTAGCATCAAGCCGGTGTCCGCCCGCTGTTGCTTCTCCGCCCCCAATCGACACCACGCGGTTGGGTCACCACAAACTCTTCATCCAAACCTCTTAAGAAACCGCTGAAACTTCCGCGAACTGACTCTCTACGGAGTCCGTTACCCCGGTCACCCAGGACAACAAGCTCCACTCACGCCAAGTGAATCCCGGAAACTTAACCGAAGCCAACCTACCCGTGAGCGCCACGTGTTTCCTCAAGCCAACCCGATGAGGGAAAATCTAGTCAAGAAGACTTCAACAAACTCGCAAGTACACGACAACTGTTGTCTCTTTCTGATCTGGTGCATATGATTTTAAGCAGTTAAAGACGAGTCAAATCTCTGCTTTGTGGTTTCTCAGGTGATTCTAAGATCTAGTACGAAATACTAGATGATTCGGGACTGTTTGTCAACTCGTTTTGCATCCTCTGTACTGTGTGTGTGTGTGTGTGTGTGTGTGTGTGTGTGTGTGTGTGTGTGTGAACGTGTGTGTGTGTGTGCGTTTGTTTGTTGTTTTGATTATTACATAGATTAGCCTCATGTATCGAATAGTGTAGCTCAATAAATCTTTGTTCTCCTTTGTAAGAACTGTGTTCTTGTTTATGTGCTTCTAAGCCATTGCCTCAAGCTATAGATCGTGTTACCTTGCTAAAAAGTTAACCCTATTCTGTGTTATGTTATTACCGCTGGCCACGGAAATAATATAGACAAGATTGGTAAAATGTGTTTTCTCTATTTGCGGGACAAACTTCAGATAAAGTCTGAATCTTTGATCTGATTCAATCCGACTCAATTGAGTCGAATCTTCAAGATCCGAGTCATTGATATGAGCTAATAATTCCTAATCGATCTTTTAACGTAAATTGATTTCTTACAGCGGATTCCCTTCAAGTCGCAACCCCACACTGGGAAACACCCATATACTCCTGCATTCACACACATACACTACGGCCAATTTAGCTTACCCAATACACCTATACCACGTCTTTGGACTGTGAGGGAAACCGGAGCAACCAGAGAAAACCCTTGCGAACACGGGGAGAACATGCAAACTCTACAAAGAAATGCCAACCAGGGCCGGAGCAAGCTCAACTGGCGCTCTAGGCAAACGACAAGAATGCCGCCCTCAAACCAAAAGTTATGCTGCCTTCAATCCGAAAAAGCCGGCAGAGTGGGGAGGGGGGCAGCGGAGCTGGGTGTTGAGATGATGTGGGGTTTGTCGCGGACGAAAGCGAAGTGGGGGAGACGCGCCGCGGACGCCGTCCTGACTGCTCTGCCGCCCTAGGCAGCTGCCTAGGATGCCTCTATGAACGCGCCGGCCCTGATGTCAACTGACCCAGCTGGAGCTCTAACCAGCGACCTTCATGCCGGAGGCGATTGTGCTACCCACTGCGCCATCATGACACTACAATAAAATTATAATCAGTTAATAAATACTGATTATATACTAAAAAGTGTTATTGCATTTTAAATCCAAGAATACAGCATCTCCCCCTTTTTTATCTGTTTATAGCACACTCATGACACAGGATAAAAATGACGGGCACGTTGACATATCGGAACAATGAACCTAAGCAACCTATGGGGATCCATTATTCTCTCTCTCTGAGCATGCTGCAGCACTGCTCATCAAAAGCACAACATATATAGTTTTTATGATTTAGTATACAACCAACTATTTGGAAAATGTAATTAGGTTATTACAGTTATTAATAATTCTTATAAAATATGCATTTTTAAAATAGCCTACATAATCTACAATAAAACAAATCAGATTATTTACTTTAATAATTTTGCATGATAGCTCCACAACAAACTGAGGCTTTTAGATGTGAAAACTATAAAAATGTATGCAAAGTAATGCAATACTATATGTAAAAAACAAAATTATTATATGCTATAGAAGCCTAATGTCACAGCCAGGCCAGGTTCTCCGCACTCAGTCACATGATTCACCCCATTCGCTGACACCACAATCAGCAAGGTCCTCGTCACCCAAATACAAATCACCAGCAAGCCTCCATGTCATCTCATTCTCATAACTCCAGCCCCTCACTCAGTGTCTGGGCTCGTCGCATCAAGAAAGACGAAATCTGCGGTCAGTCAATTCCTGTTTCCTGAGTTATACTTACCTTGTCTGCTCCAAGTGTACCCACTGTGTCTTTGTGTCTCTTCCTAGTGAGTTTCCCTCCTGGTTGTGTGTCTCCCGATTTCATCTGTGTCCATCGTCGCCATCAGTCTCCTGTCTATTCCATCATGGTTCCATTGATCATCATCTGCAAGAGAACAGACTTTACCTGCTTGACATATATCCTGTTCACATTTATTCTGCAATAAACTGTTTACTTATACTCACTCATTTCTGGTCTCAGTCCTTATTCTGTGATAGAAGGTCGGACCAACACCAAAAATGAGCAGTGGAGACCCATTCCAAGCACTTGTGGACTCACAGAAACAGGTGCTTTATAAACCTCTAACCTGAGAATGCAGTTATCAGCCTATGACAGTACATATGGTTTGGAAAACGTAATCCAGTTATCCTTTCAATGTTCAGCACAGATGGAAGCCTGTAGCAAAGAGATTCACAACCAGCCTATACTCCTCCGTCAGCCTGTTTCCTCTACCCCTCCAGACCCAGGTTCAGAAACCTCTAATATAAAAATAAGGAAAGCTTACTGAAGCAGAGAGGGTCTGTCAGCTAAATTGGGGTCTATGTTTATATTGTGGAAGAGCGGGACATTTCCGGGGTTCATGCTCTATACATCCAGCATGTCCTTCGGTGAGTGCAATTTATGCTATGCTAGAAAAATATGTTACCTCACACCACTGCTGTGATGCTTACTGCACCCAACGTCTCTCCTCCAGTGGTAGCACGCCTTGACTCCGGTTCAGCCAGCAATTTCACCTCTGGCACCCACTGTTGTCAACTCCGCTATAACACTAGGTTCTCTGAGAAGAGCTATCATGTACAGTCCATCATCAGAAAGCCCTTAAATCGTCATCACAGTTGTGGATTCTGTTCAACTATAAGTGAGTCTGTTTCACGAAAAAAGATTGAATTTTTAGTTTTGGAGATTCCACAGCAAACATCAACTTAGGGCGACTGTGATTGGTTAAGCATAACACTGTGCTCTCATGGCGAAAAGAATGTTTCCAAGAATGTATTTCAGAATGTCCTGTCAAGAAAGTTGATAATCCTATGTGTGTTTACAACCTCCATAGAGAGTCCTGTTGAACAGTGTTCCAAGACGATTCCTCATTGCTACAAGCATTTCCAAGATATTTTCTGCCCCAAGAGAGCCACCCAGTTACCACCTCACAGGTCATGGGACTGGGCGATTGACCTGATCAAGGGTGACCCCTTGTTTACCCCTTTCCATTCCCAAAAGAAAGGAAATGGGTGAGTACGTAGAGGAGGCCTTAGCTCAGGGTTATATTTGCCCCTCAATGTCCCCTGTCGTGTCCAACTTCTTTGTGGCCAAGACGGATGGGAGGCTTAGAGTCTATATCAGTTATCAGGCTCTAAACCACCTCACCATCAAGAACTGTTATCTACTTCAGCTCCTCTCAGCTGCACTTGAACATCTACCTGTGGCTTGTATATATTTCCTAAACTTGACCTCAGAAGTGCATATAACCTCATCAGAATCCAGGAGGGTGACGAGTTGAAGACAGCTTTTATCACACCTAGTGGTCATTATGAATATAGGGTGATGCCCTATGGACTAGCTAACGTCCTCTCTGTCTTCCAAGACTTCATGAATGAGGTACATTGCGAATTCCTGCACAAGTCAGTTCTTGTGTAAATTGATGACATCTTGATATATTCCTGAGATCCAGCAGAGCATAAACCTCATGTGAGAGAAGTCTTATCCCGTCCCTGTAAGCATAATTTGTTTCTGAAAGCCGAAAAATATGATTTCTATAAGGGAACTATCCACTTCCTCGCATTTGTCGTTTCGCAGTCCGGGTCAAGATGGATGAGGGGAAGGTGGAAGCACTCCCTTCTTGGACACAGCCTAACTCCAGCGTTTCCTTGGGTTTGCCAACTTCTATCAGAAATTCATCCGAAACTACAGTAGCATCACCAGTCAATTTACCGCTCTACTCTGTGGCAAACCGAAGGCACTCGTTTGGACAGCAGAACAAGTCTGTCCCTGATTGGACACAATGTCTGTCACTGATTGAATCCGCACACTCCTCTTAGGGCACTGGCCACCCTGGGGCCAACAAGACCTGCTCACTACTGAGAGACTGTTTCTGGAGACCGGGAATGGCCCAGGATGTAAGAAGGTTCATGCAGGAGTGCAAGGAGAGTGCTATTTCAAAGACTCCTCGAAACCTACCAAAAGGTAAACTTGTACCCCTGCCAGTCTCGAATTGTCTCTGGTCACATGATTCACCATCACCCAAATACTAATCACCAGCGCACCTGCACGTCATCTCAAGCTCATCACTCCGGCCCACTCCAGCGCATGCTCCCTTATTCAGTGTCTGGTTGAGAAGGAGGAAATCTACAGTCAGTCAATTCCTATTTTCTGAGTTATACTTACCTTGTCTGCTCCAAGTGTACCCACAGTGTCTTTGTGTCTCTTCCTAGTGTGTTTCCCTCCTGGTTGTGTGTTTCCCGATCTTGTCTGTGAACAGGAGACTGATGATGATGGACATTTCATTATGGTTCCGCTGATCATCATATGCAAGAGAACAGACTTTACCTGCTTGACATATATCCTGTTTACATTTATTCTTTAGTTTATTTATTACATTTATAAACTGTTTACTTACGTTCTTATTCAAAAGTTTGGCCACCCCTCACAGTTTTCATATTTGCAAGCCATGACCTGCTGGCCTATCAGATCAGCAAATTAATTTGGATATATTGTATACCCCAGGGAAAAAGCAACATTTCAGTTTTAACATAACATTTATTTAATCACCAGATGCAATGCAATTTAAGTCATAACAAAAACATCCAGATGCAACAATTTGGGCACGCCAACAGAACAATCTTTTGTACAGCCACCTTTTGCTGAAATAACAGCATGTAGACACTTTTTATAGTCAAGGATAAGTGCCTGAATTCTTGCTGAAGGCCTTTTGGGTCATTTTTCCTTGTACAATTTCTCCAGTTCAGTCAGATTTGACGGGTGCCAAGCATGAATGGCCTTTTTCAAATCAATTGATAGATTTTTGATGATGTTGAAGTCTGGGGACTGGGTTGGCCATTCTAGAACATTGTATTGTGTCTAAGCATGAATTCCTTGGTGCTTTGGGTCACTGTCCTGCTTAAACATTCAACCCAGTCATATCTTCAGCCTCTTGACTGATTCCTGAACATTGTTTTTTAAAATCTGCTGATACTTGGTGGAATCCATGCGACATTTAACTCAACGTTTCTAGTACCTGTGCTTGCCACACATCTGCACAGCATGATGGACCCTCCACCATATTTTACAGTCGGGAGCAGGTTCTTCTCCTGGAATGCAGTATTCTTTTTCCGCTATGCAAAGTGCCTATGGTTGTGGCATTTATTCACACTATATTTTTCCAAAATGATTCAGGCTTGTCCAAATGACCCTTTGCATACCTCAAACAACTCTTCTCATTGGAAAAATACAAAAGAGGCATCTTCTGCATCACCTTTCATTGAGCTGTTCTTTGAATCAAATCGCATTTCACTGCAATCTTCTCTTATAAAGAAAGAGCACATTATTATGCAGCAACAGAGGGGTGCCCAAATTTTTGCATAAGTCTGTATATACAATATACAAATACATTATATATTTTGCATAACACCTATATATGTTACTTTAAATAAAAGTCAACATATGTGAATTATCATTATCTGAAAAAACAAGCTTAAGAAGCTTCTGTAAGAACAGACCTGACAGACTACATAATCTTAATAAAATAGCTGGTTCTTAAAAAGGATTCAGTCAGTGTTTTTGTTTTGTAATCTAAATTTGTAATTTAAGTAAAAAATAATTTAGGGCAGGCTAAACCTGTTGTTTGCAGGTTAAAAAAAATAGATATTTTAAAACGTAATATTTAATGTGTCAGACACAAAATAGACAAGTCAATTCATTTTTTGTTCATTAAATGATAATATAATATTAATCTGATCTATTAAGGTTAATATTCAGTTAACAAGCGGCAGTTGTCAGTTGGGAAAATTAACTGAAATGAGCATTTCTACATGAAACCCATCCATGTATTGGGCATTTCATATTGATTACCTTATGTTTTTTTAACTAAATTTTTTTTCCAACCATTTTATGTCCCAGTCTTATACTGATTGCTAATACACAAGGGATGACAATTATTGGGTCAAAGTTCAGTATATGACTCATATATGGTTATAATTTAATATCTTTGAAATGTAAAGTGACTCCTAAATAGCACATAGAATTTTGTGCCTTTTTGTGTAGTGCATATGGAGTTGCAATAAACATTCGATAGCTTGCACGTACAGAACACTCTTAAGAGATTGTTATCACAAAACCAAGCCCTGATCAGAACTATTTTACTTATAAGCACTGGACCAGCTCAGGGCTATATGCAGACTCCCATATGTTGATTTGGCCACACCAGTATTGTGCCAGATCTGAGCCAGTATATTTGACATAACTTTCCTCTTTAACACCTAACTTTTTACTTACTATGCTTACATAATACTCAAAAAGCTTAAAACACTGCTTCACAACAAGAATAATTCACATTTCAAAACCAAAATAAATAAACTGAGATTCAACTTCACCGACTATGTAGTCACATTTATTTACCCATATAGTGTCTATGTTTTAGGCCTTGTTTGGCTTTTAATAACTTAGATGAAAGATTAGTGCCAAAATTGAGAATAATGAGTTATTTGATTGAAACATAATTTGCTTATGAGATTTAATAGTTTAAATGGATAAAAATGAATCTAACTGAACAATCGATTTATTCAGTTAATTATTGGTTCACAAATGTCTAATATTGAAAGCTGATTTTTTAAAAGGCATTTTGTAATGTACATAAATAAATCACAATTTAACTAAACCGTCAGTGTGAAAGCTTAAATTAGAGGTAATTTAAAAGTTACATAAAAAGACAAGTGCTTAAGCATAGTTTACACAAAAATGTAATGTGTTTACCAATTCTTTCACCAAAAGAAGATATTTTGATGAATTCTGAAAACTGGAGGCCATTGACATCCAAAGTAGAAAAGATTGAAGTCAATTGCTCCTGGATTACAACCACTGTTAAAAATGTCTTAATTTGTGTTAAAACAGAAGAAACAAATTAAACAGGTTTGGAACAAGTGGAAAAAAAGTAAAGGATGAGTGAATTCTCTCTTTGTTCTTTTTTTAAGCATACAGATGTGAGTTACCTGAGAGAGCAGTGCACATAGCTGCAAAGGCACTGAGCTTGAGTCTGTTCATCATGCTAAAGCATGGACACATCTCTATCAGCATCAGAGCTCCACCGGTGAACAGCAGAGCAATATACAGACACTCAGCCACAATACACAACCAGAGGACTCCTAAAAGAGAAAGAAAAAGTTTGTGAGATTGGGAATATATCTCGATTCATCATTCAAAACATTGTCCTATTGCTTTTACACTTATTCAGAAATTAATTTTATTTTTATTATTATTCATTGTTCACATAAGAAAACCGTAACATTTGTTACTTACCCACCTCTTTCATGATCTGGTGCAATCTCAAAAAGCTCCTACAATTAAATCCTATAAAGAGAGAAAGTTCTGATAAACATTAGCTAGTCAAAATGTGGATTAAATGAGAAAAACATGTGCCATTAATATAATTCATTTTCAGGAAGTGATTTTATTTGGTTTATAGAAGTTTAACAATCAACAGGCCTTTTGTTAACAGGCTGATTAATCACCAATGCTTTAGGAACACTGGACTGCTGAAGGACAATTCTCATTTTATTTTACTGCAAGCCATTCAAGACATCCAGCGGAAAGAACCAACCATCGTTGGATTGATATGTACGCTGAGTGGAGCGTAATATATAAGCTTATCAAAAAATTTCTATTGACATTGGCATTAGGTTTTGCTTATATGTGATTGTTCTTGTGTAGAGTCCATAAACAGGTAGACCTTATGTACATTAGGCTAACTAAAAAACAGCAAATGCCCAGTTACTATCCATCCCATTGTCCTGAGAAACTGTAATGTAATTTCTCTTCAAGACTGCCAAATAATACAAAATCATTCTCTCATTGCTTCATCCAACCCCACAAAAACACTAATTTGTCTTCTAAGTTCTGTTTAATTAAGTATTAGTTAGTTTATAGTTATGTCTGGTGCCTGATTGTGATTATTAGTTTAGTAGCTTAGTCATTTGTCATAAGTAGCGTGTGTTTTTTTTTACTTATACAGTATGTCTTCTGGTCAATAAATTCCTCTTTTTAAATTGAAACTATATTGTTTTGTGTTGATAATAGGAGGCTATACAAGTTAGCAATATCTCACTAATCCTTCAGATTTGGACAGATAATAAATACCTTATATTTGTATAATTTGGTGCTCTTTGAGAGGCTGAAATATCAATATTAATATCAATACCAAAATATTGTGATAAATCCAACTATTGCTACACAGAAGAACAACTTAAAAATGACAAGTTAACAACATGAATACATTGTTGAATTGAGTAGCAGTGCTGGTTCAGATGTATCCGCATCTGTATGATCACTCATGGCGAGGTATTAAAGATTCGGAGGGGGTCAGACACTAGATGAGAAACAAAAATTATATAAAGAAGTGGCATGCCATGGTGTCGCTTCTCATCTGATGTGTGGAAAGCTGTCAGTAGACATTGTTGAGTTTAAGGTATACATGTGAGCACTGTGACGAATTTACAACCCCTGCCTACTACAGTTCAGGGTTATTGGAATGTTCACCACCACTCAGCATTTTCAAACTCATTTTGCCCTCATACAAATAAAGGAAAAGTGCATTATTTGAAGTATATAAGACATTTGTGTTTCCAATGACAACAATACCACCCAAAGAAAATGTAAAGCAAAGAATTTTGTGTATTGTTTGCTCAAAAACATACATATACAATCAGTGCAAACTTCTGTATCATATTCTTTACCAGCACCTGTACCTCTTGTTAAACTGTAATTCACTAGGCTATCTTTTACTAAACTGTACCGCTCTGTACCTGTGCGTGTGAGTGATCATCCCTCTCGATCGGAATTTACCTGCTTACTTTTGTTCCAGCGAACACAGTTATTTTTGTCAGTCATGCTGCTTCTCGATTGTTTGTTTGTTTGTTTGTTTGTATACTTATTGTCCCTCAAGGGGAAATTTTTTGTGGACTCTCAGAGCACTTCAACAAGTTCTGACACAATACCAATTAAAAATAAGCAAATCATGCGAAGGAGTTACATACAGAAGAAAAGCATAGGCACACTATCGATCAGTGTTCAATAGTCTGATTGATACTGGGATAAAAGAGTTCTTAAATCTGTTCCGCTTCCAGCGGAAGGTTCTGATCTCTTCTGCCAGAAGGTAAAAGATCGTAAAGGGGAAGAGTACATGAGATGGATTGTTTAAAATTATTTTCGCTTCATTCAGAGTGCATCGCTCGTAAAGTGTTTGGATATTAGAAGGAGGTTCAGATCCTATTAGTCTTGTAGCAGTTCTGATAATGTTAAAAAGTTTTGATTTCAGGGTTTACAGAAAGATTACCATACCATGTAGATAGACCATACCTGAAGACACTCTCAAATACAGCTTGATAAATAAGTACATGATTTTCTTATCAACACCATAGAACCATAACCTTCGTAGAAAATACAAAAAAATCTTTGTGAAAGCCTTTTCACAGATCCAGTTTACATGAGTGTCCCATGTCAGAGACCGGTCCTATGTGAATTCCCAAATACTTGTATGACTGTACCTGAGTGATTTCTTGATTATGTACAAACACTGGTGAATGCTCGACAACACACTTGGGATCAAAGATTATTTCCTTTGTTTTTTTGTATTTACTTTTAAAAAGTTTTCATCACACCACTCAACAAATGAATCAATTTCAGAAAAATAGACAGAAACAGGATCTTGTATTTTCAGCAAACTTAAAATTACCGTATCGTCTGAGTATTTAAAAATCAAATTCTGTGAGTGCCTGCTTGAGCACTCATTAGCATATAGAGTAAACAGAAGTGATGAGCTCACACAACCCTGAGGGACACCAGAACTACTATATTTAACTTGGGACAAACTATTATTTACTTTGACTGCCTGAGTTCGATTTGTTAAAAAGGAGTGATACCATTCAATAATTGTAGAGTTTACTCCTAACTTTTTTAGTTTCCTAATTAAAACATGTGGTTGAACCGTATTAAACGCTGAGCTAAAATCAAAGAAAAGTACACGTGCATATGTATCAGGGCCTTCTAAATGATTTAAAAGAGAGTGCAATAGACTATTGATGGCATCACATGTACCTACTCCTTTGCTATATGCAAACTGAAGTGGATCAAGTTTGGTACTAATATTCTCTCTTAACACTGACACAATATACTTTTCAAAACATTTCATTACAAGTGATGTGAGAGCAATTGGTCTAAAATCATTATTATCTACAGGACGGGCAATTTTAGGCACTGGGATTATAAGAGATCTTTTCCAGATTGCTGGAACTACCTTCAAATTAATAGATTTTTGAAATAAAGAACACCACACTGGTGACAGTTCTTCTGCGCATACTTTTAATAAAAACCAGAGAGACCATCAGGACCATGATGAAAACAGGTGCATTTGGGGAGCGTTGAAGCTGCTGTTGTACACAGTCATTTATATACATAGCTGCTTTGGCTGCATTACCAGAGGGGGGCACATAGGCTCCGCAGATGATGATATTACCGAACTCCCTAGGTAGGTAGAACGGTCTCAAACTTAAGCAAAGCAATTCAACGTCAGGATTACATACCGTTGACCTCACAGAAAGTTGTGTGCACCAGTTATCATTTACAAACACGCACACACCACCTCCACGGTCTTTAACTGATGCTGCGGTCCGATCAGCTCGAACTAAAGTGAAACCATCTAGTTCAAATTGTGTGCTGGGCATACCTGGTTGCAGCCATGTTTCTGTGAGAACTATCAAACCAGCTTCTCTATATTCAAAGCAGACCTTGGTTTTCACTCGCAGCTCCTCGATTTTGTTCTGAAGAGATCTTACAATGCTTAGAATTATACCAGGCAACGGAGCCTGTTTCCGCGGCGCCGGAGACGCAAACGTACTCCGCTTCTCCGTCCTCTTTCCTCTGGCGTACTTTATCCTCTGTCCTTCTTATATCATGTGGCCAGCCAAGCGACTCCGCCGATGCAGTAATTACTCCAGGAGATCGAAGCAGCAAAAGAGCGTCTCTGGATATGTAATCGGCGCCCAACTTTCCCGTGGTAGTGTCGGAATACTATTACAAATTATCGATGACCAGACTAACATTAAGAACCAAGCAAGCAACAGTCTCTGAGCGAATTTCTGTATTGCCATTGTCAGATTCCTTCACAGATTAAGGTACATGATATAAAATAAACTATAACTTAAAAATTAGGTTAAAATCAGTATCAGAACAGCTGAGTCCTGGTCGCCAGCAGAGCAGCGCCACCGGATGTGATCTAAGATCACATATGCTTCTAAGTGATTCTAAGATCACATTTGCACGAATATTGGGCCATGCCTATTGCCGAACCCTGCTTTTAAGAAAACTACAATTTAAAAATGATTTCCAACCAGCCAAAGTGGCTAGTGGAGGTGGCTGTCTAACCCGCCAGAGCTAAAATCTACCCGCATTTGGCGGGTTGGTGGGTGTTAATGTAAAGCCCTGTGTATATATATATATATATATATATATATATATATATTAAGGGTGTAACGATACGCATAACCGTATCGAACCGTTCGGTACGAGACTTTCGGTTCGGTACGCATTACAAACCGAACGATTCGGACAAATATCTAAAAAGATAAAAGAGAATACGTGTACAGAATATAATGTTTTCAGTGTAATAACGCTCAACAAGGCATCCCAAATGACGTGACAGGCAACATGCTGCCTTCTGCGCCCACCTCCAAACACCACTCCAGTAAGGCACACGCTGCAGTAGCTCGCTAAATGGCTAACATTAATGTAATCCTCCTATAACCAACAGCGGGTCTGACGTTTGGGAGCACTTTGGTTTCTCTAAGTTATGAGGGTGATGGCAAGAGAGGGGTGGATAAAAAAAAAGACAATGACATCTGCTATGACAGTAAGCTATTTTAGCGGTAATATTTGAATATGTCAACTCATTTACACTGACATCACGGAATCACTAACTGCAACTATCGCCAGCATTCAGACAGGCATTTTCTACAGATTTGAACAGGGCAAAACAAATCACCGAGGCGATCGGTACATTTATAGCTGTGGATAGGAGACCTTAATCGGTAGTGGAAATTTCGGGTTTTAAGAAAATATTTAATGTAATAGAGCCCCATTACATTATTCCTCCATAAGCCCATTTCAGTCAGATAATAATTCCTGCTTTCAGATCCACTGAAATGGCAGGTGACAGTCAAATATCGCAGAGCTGAGACCTATGACGACTTTAAAGTCGATATTTAGCTTGTTTCGCATTAATGTAGATATATAATTAATTATTGAATAAAACGAGCATTATTATTTTTAATCATCATCATTAATAATAAATAAACAAAAAATGATGACAGCCTCAGCTGTTCACATCAACATGACTGGCACTTTCGGACTTCAGCACCATGCATCTTTAGCATGAATTGAAATAGACTTTCCTTCCTAAAGGAAAAAATACAATAATATTTAAAATTGAAGGCAATTATAGTCATGTATTCGCAATTTCACATAAATCAGCATGCAAAAAATGTATTATTTCCATTGCGCTCTCTCTCTCTCTTTCTCTCAGCCTCAGCACAGCAGCAGCAGTTGACGCGTGCACTACCATACACAGCCACATCTCATAGCAAATTAATTTGCAACTTTGTTGCATAAAAAAATAGGCTAGGCTAAATAACAAAATTTAATTAACAAACAAATTAAATAAAATATTTGTAAAAATGAAACTACAGAAGAACGAGAAGAACTGAAACCAGCTCATGTTCTGTTCTGGAATAACTGGTTGCGATCAAATTAATTCGATGGAATGAAAACACAGACAGGCGCATTTTTCAGAAAATAGCCTATTTTTTTAATTTAAAAATATGTTAGGCCTATTTATTTATATAGGCTATATTTTTTTTAAATAGCCTATATTAAATTACCATTCATTTTGGCTTTAACAAATTATTGAACAGATTATTAATAACTTATCAAAGAACTTTTACTGAGCTCAGTGAAAAGATTTGTAGGCTAATATTAGAGCCATGGCTGCGGCGTGTCGGCAAAAGTTTCTATTATCAGACAAACAAAAACACATATCCCAAAGCGCAACATTGTGTTAGATTTTAGCAAATACAGAGATGACACTTATGATGATGATCAGACCTGAACCCGCGGCGCGCTCAACTGAAAAACCACACATGGAGAAACGCCTTCACTGCATACAAACAGTCACGCGCGGGCGGTGAGTTCTCCGTCCGCCTCCCGTCTGAAAGGACCTTAATGCTTAATTGTTCCTTCTGTGTGAAGATAAATATAATTTAATTGGCTTTTATCCATTTATATTATATGCACATATGCAGTCCTGCTGATAACGGCATGGAACTATCGAACCACCTGAAGTCACTATCAAATCCTGCACTGTTGCGGAGTCTTGTTTAAAATAATTTCGGTCTCAGCGCCTATTTAGCTTTAAGAGCGCAGTGATTTGCATTGCTTTGAATTATTTTCTAAGATAAAACCTAATGCAAATGAAGTAGGTTATTAAATAAGTTTTTAAAAATCAGCCGGAAGTTAAGGCCTATTAAATACATTTAAAAATAGTTAAATAAATGAGCAAAAAAGAAACATATCACGCCCCCTTACCTGTCAGCGATCTCACTAGGGGACGATATGGCAATCTGAAAATTATATTGCCCAACACTAGCCGTGAGATAGCATTGGTCTGTCATAGCATATGGTCTGTTCTTCACGGAAGCTGTAACAGAAGCGTGTGCCGCATGTTCACCTCTGACGTAGGCTACTGAGCCTGTAGCCTAGTTTGGGATTTTTTCGTTGTGATGATTAAGCAAGAATCATAATGCATTGCATATTCGGCTCATTCTTCAGTAGCCTCAACACAGGCTGGTAGCCTAGATTTAAACAGATCGTTTATAAGAATGAGCGATTAATAAATTAATTGATCGTTAATTTAAATGATCATCGATCACGGGATTTTGTAAAAACTGACATCCCTAGTTTAAAGTTAAAAAAAAAGAAGAAGATCATGCTTTTATGATGTTAGTTTTAATACATTAAAAAGATTTCAATCTGAGAAATCCTCTGGCTTTTTTTTTTTTTTTTTGCTGTATCGAAAACATACCGAACCGTGACAACACTGTGTCGTATCAAACCGAACCGTGATTTTTGTGAACCGTTACACCCCTAATATATATATATATATATAATATATATATATTATATATATATATATATATATATATATATATATATATATATATATATTCTTTTCAGTTTAGTCCCTTTATTAATCAGCGGAATGAATGGCCAACTTATCCAGCATATGTTTTATGCAGTGGATGCCCTTCCATTCACAACCCATCACTGGGAAACACACATACACTCTCATACACACACATACACTACGGACAATTTAGCTTACCCAATTCACCTATAGCAAGTTTTTGTACTGTGGGGGAAACTGGAGCACCCAGAGGAAACCCACGCGAACACAAAGAGACCATGCAAACTCCACATAAAAATGCCAACTGACCCAGCCAAGGCTCGAACCAGCCACCTTCTTGCTGTTAGGTGAGAGCCTACCCACTGCACTACCATATCTCTAGGACTGGTATGATTTACCTAAGGCAGATAAAATCCAAAAGGGTCATTCAAAAGACAGTCTGAACGTTGAGCGAGTGCTAACAAATTCCAAAACAATACGATGGAGATCCAAAAACAGAAGCAAAAATACAAACACAAATCAGACTAGGCTAGGCTCAAAGTTTACACGAGGACTAGGACTGGAACTGGTTTCATAAGCAAAGCTATCTATCTGTGCATGCAACACCCAGTGTAGAAGGATTTGAGAGTAACAGCCCTCTGATTGGCTACAGGTGCTTGTGTGTGTGTATGTGGCTACGTTCACACTGCAGGCAAATGTGGCCCGAATCTGATCTTTTCACCCATATGTGACTCAGGTCTTGACAGTGTGAACAGCCCAAACCGCATGGAATCTGATCTTTTCACTTCAGATTTGTGCCACTTTCATATGTAGTCTTAAATCAGACACAGATCTGATGTTTTGCAATGCGACCGCAGTGTAAACAGTTATGTCGGATTTCATGTGACTTTTACATAATCTTCGAGCGACATACGTCATCATTCTGTGCTGCAGACATCATCTACACCTCTGCAGCATAGTAGAATAACACACAGGGCGATTACTTTACCACAGAAAGTTTGTTGTTCATTTTGGAAAAGATTTTGAAGGCAAAACTGGTGCTTGTTAACCACTCTGGTTAACGATCTGGGCACGGGATGATCGCGATGCTAATGAGCGTCGGGGTGTTACGGAAAGGGGATCCGTGCAAAAAGGAGCGGGCACTTTCATTTTAAGGACGAACATTTTCGAGCAAATAAAGGGCAGGTGCAAAAGCACCCAAACCCCCCATCTGCACGTGTCTATTGTTTATAACGAAGTAAAATAAAATAACAACTCCGCCTTCACAGTTCAGTCTGCGGCTGCTCATTAACCCTTGATGAGTTCACTACAGCGGTGGTCAGACAGACGCGCGCCGCGGTTGTCATAAATCACAAATGATCAGTGTTTTCAATCTCAAGGGACTTATTTTAGGTTTCAAATGCCGAAATACACATTAGTTGTAGCAGAACAACCCTTTACAGTTCATGTAATACACCACGGTTGTCTGTGAAAAGAGCAATAATCATATTAAACATAATCTGACAGCGTGCTTCATACAGTATACACATTGTGTGCATAATTAGACATTTTGTGCCGTCTGTAACTATACTTCTGCGCATGCGGGTCAGTTTACGACCATGATCTGTTCACACTGCAAATCTGATATTGGCCACATTTATAACAACAGTGTGAACAGCTAGGCAAAAACATCAGATCTGAGAAAAAATCAGATTTGAGCACTAAGCCTCGCAGTGTGAACGTAGCCTGTGTGAATCTGGAATGGAGCATGGGAAGTGTAGTTCAATAAATCATGATAACCCACATGTGGTGTGAGAGTCTGTAATGACAATGAGTGACCTCTGGTGGTGAGAAGACAAAAGGGCATGACAGATTTGCATTAGTAATCAATAATGTACTGTACATCTGAGTCAATGAGACAAAGGGAAGTTATTTAGGGAAAAACTAATTTGCACTGGAATACAGCTTTTGTGTTTTGCAAAGACTCAGCAGTTCTCCTATTGAACAGTGACCTCCTGAAATGCATCTGACTCTTAGCTTGGTTCTGTTCATTGTTTTACCACCACATACGCATGACACTGGCACATATTCTGAGATTTAGTCTGTCTGCATTTATGCAAATTTTATGTAAAGGTCTACTAAGGCAGTGGGTAGCTAAATACCAGTTATTTTTTAGCATGCCATAGTCTTACATCTGCTACTGAAACAGTCAATGAAAATTAATGTCTTAGGGTGCTTTCACACCTGCCTTATTTAGTTCGGTTGAATCGCACTAGAGTTCGTTTTCCCTCTTGGTGCGGTTCGTTTGGGCAGGTGAGAACGTAGCAATCGCACTCGGGTGCGCACCAAAAGCGGACCAAAAAAGCGTACCGAGACCTGCTTGAAGAGGTGGTCTCGGTACGCTTTCAAACGAACCCTGGAGCGGTTCGTTTGTGGTGAGAACATGATCCGAACTAAAACAGACCCAACCGCAAAAAGTACTGCGCCTTTTGGACTAATCCAGCTGCCGTAGTGTGATGCGCTGTCCCATCTTATGGGGTTTAGGGGAAAAATATTTGTTGACAGCGCTTTACCAACAGTTTTAAACAGAGAGAGAGAGAGAGAGAGAGAGAGAGGGAGAGAGGGAGAAGGGAGGGAGGGAGAGAGAGAAACATTACCTGATGGATCGTTGATAATATTTCCGGAAGATGACCATGTCGCAGTTTAGCTAAATTAATTCACGCCTTCTCCTAACGCCTTCGCCGATTGCAATGCATTAAAACATTGTTTTCCAGCCGCAGCCGCGCTTCATTCTCGAAATGTATAGTTTGTCTAAAGTGATGCATACAAACTACATAGTATACCATGAGCAGGGATACTGCGTCAGCCAGCGCAGCGACATTGTGTGTCTGCCGGTTTGTTTACTTGCGGTAGTTCCACGTGAATTCTGACCAATTGAAAAGCAGTTTAGGAATGCGTTCAATAACATCTGGCCAGTGAGTGATGTAGAGTTTGTCACATGACTGCATTTTGGTTCGTTTCAACTGGTTCGGACCAAAGCAATCAGTGTGGTGTGAAAGGGACCCAAAACGGCAGAAAAATGCTACAATGTATCATTTGTTGCCCTTGGTCCGGACCAAATGAACCGAACCACATATGTGAAAGCACCCTTAGTTTGAGATGCAACCTACTTCCTTGTACTGGGATCGCAAAGCTTAGGGCCAAAGAACTCAACTCTTTATGTATGCATTTATTTTGAAACTACATGCAATTATTAATTGCCACATTTACTGTGCAATTAGTGTGAGATTGTGTTGGTTTTAAGAGTAAAGGAAGGGTAATGGTAAGAGTTTGGGTTATAGATTTTGGGGTAGCAGTTTCCTTTACTGTTAAAAGTTTCATTTAAAAGTAACCTAAAGGTAAAGTTAGAGTTAAAGTTAGGGTTCAGTTATATATAAAGAAATGTGTATTTACCAGTTACCATGAATAAAAAGTAACAAATCATAGTTAATGCCTACTGTAACTATTGCTAGTAAAATAGGTCTTAAAGAGAGTTCACCCCAAAATTAAAATTGTTAATATTTATTTATCCTCAATTTGTTCCAAACCTGTTTTCTTATGATGAATACAAAACAATAATTTTAAAAAAAAAAAAAAACTCTGTGTGTGTGTGTGTGTATATATATATATATATATATATATATATATATATATATATATATATATATATATATAATATATATATATATATTATATATATATATATACACATACAGTTGAAGTCAGAAGTATTAGCCCCCATGTTTATTGTGCACCTAATGTTTTTTTTTTTCGTTTTTAAGCCCTATATGGCCCTATATTTTGGAGATGCGCATAAAAACCGGTTGATGGAAACGACATGATGCGCATACATTTTGAAAATGCGTATAAAAAACATAGCCTATGCGCATAACTGAGTAGGATAGACTTTTTATTCGATAAGAAAAGATGCACATAAACTACGATGGAAACACTTTTACAGCACAAATTCCAGTGTGCACATTAAAAAAAAAAGGTCATGTGATTTTGTAATAATAGGTCATGTGATGATAAAAAAGTGTGTAAATGGACAAACCAGCAGCAGGTGAGCACATTATAAACCATCTGAAATGTTGTTTGGTCATTCTAACCGTTAAGTATTAGTGTTATTATATTATTAATGACCTCCAGATTCAAGAGCATCTGTGCTCCGTGTCTGACACCTTCAAACGCCACTGCGCGTTCACTGTGTGTCAGTGTCAGGATTGCCTTCCGAGGCGCAAGTCATTAACAAAAGATTGACGCAGGAAGGCAGCATGTTGCCTGTCAAGTCATTTGGGATGCCTTGTTGAGTGTTGTTGCACTGAAAACATTATATTCTGTACACTTATTCTCTTGATCTTATAGAAATTTGTCTGAATCGTTCGGTTCGTAATGCGTACTGAACTGAAAGGCTCGTACCGAACGGTTCGATACGAATACGCGTATCGTTACACCCTTTATATATATTTATATATATATATATATATATATATATATATATATATATATATATATATATATATTATATATTTATTTATTTTTTTTTTTTTTTTTTCACTAGGTTTAAAGATAACACAAATGGCATAAATGATTTCAAAGTGCCCTAATATGAGGAAAGCACAATTGTCAATGTTAAGATCACTAAACTGAACTGCAAAAAAATTGCAAATTACATGTGAGAGAGATAACTTTAATGTTTGAAGAGAATAGGGATATAGTGGGGATAGCTCGAAGAGTACAGGCAGTAACTTTGCTTCTATGGCTGAGGAAACCAACTATCGCCTGGCATTGGACTGTGGACAAAAAAACCTGTCTATATCTTTCCACACCAACAGGTGGCAGTAGACTATTTTTCATTACACAAAGGAAAACCAAAACTTTCGATGCACAAGTGCAAAGTGTAAAAAAAAGCAGCATTTAGTTCCATTTTCACAATGATTATCACTCACCACAGAGAGATTCACTTATGCAAACATGTCTGATAATCTACTAATCCATATAATTTGCAAATGTTTGAGAAATGTAGCGAAATTACATGCTTTCCTCTTTGTGTTCTTTCTTGACTCGTTTACTTGCTATATCAGTTTTTTATCTCACATTCTGAATCGTTTCTGAATCAGAGAACTCTCTTCAGCTAATGACCGATGACGATTCTACAAGCTGAACCGGGTTAACACTAGAGTTTGAGCTGCGAAGTTCTGTTGTACAGCACTGCGAAAAGAGGCGGAATTAAAAAAAGTGATTAGACATTAAAAAAAGCAAGCGATTGCTCCATGTTCAAATTTCTGTTCAGAGAGGACATGTTCTGATCCTGGATTGGTCTCACGCAGTCAAGTGATGCGATTTCGCAGGTCAGAGTTCACCAAGCTTGAACTTTGCACCGCAGAGAAATGCGAAACCTGACGCATGACCCTGCGTTTCCGGTCAGACACATTCGCGTGCGTATGAATGGAAATCTATGGAGAGAAAAGTCCAGTGTGACCGCAGCTTTAAACTTAGCAAACCAACTAGCCAGACCGATGCTGACCAATGGCCTGATGAAGCCCAAAGCCCGTTGGCTTGGTGTGTCCCAATCTTGTTGGTGTAGTTGCAACCACACAAGTTTGTAAATGTCATTGGAACAATGGATTTGGGACACACCAAATCCCTGAACTATGTTTGTACCAATGAAACTAGTGACCTTATTTGGCTAATGATGGTTTTTGAAAATGCAGAACAGGCTAGGTCGAATTAGTTTTTGTTGGCTGGTTGGTCACAGAAAAAATATAAACATCATGTGAAACAGTCAGGGAACTTGTCCACGAATTGTTTCTGCACTTCAGAAATGTGAGCTGAACGCTGGCAGCATAGCCAGGTGCTGAGCCTCAGTGTTGAGCACACAGTTCACTTAAAAAAGCTTTGACAGTAGGAGAAGTGCTCAGAGCTGTTTTAAGTTCTCCTGTTTTTGCAGCACAGAAAACACTCTGGTGGACACAGGCCCTCAGCGACAGCTTGTTAAGTGGATCTGGCCTTTTCACCTGTTAATAATGTTGGAAATGGGAAGGAAATCGAAAGTGTGCGATCCGTGCCTTTCACATCTACTCTATCAAAGTGCATTTTCTTTAAGGCTGTGTTCAATGTGAATAAGACATGGAGCTCACTTCTTCCCAACAATGTGTTGGCAAACTTGTGTTACTTTTTTATAATATGCAAAATAAAATCAAAGGGACAATTATGATAGAGTTGGTCAGTTATAATTGTTGATATTTTAGAAATGTTCCAGTGTCAGGTTAGCCTATATTTTATTTAATTATAATATGCAGTGGCGCAGTAGGTAGAAGAAGGTCGCTGGTTCGAGCCTCGGCTGGGTCAGTTGGCGTTTCTGTGTGGAGTTTGCATGTTCTCCCTGCGTTCGTGTGGGTTTCCTCCGGGTGCTCCGGTTTCTCCCACAGTCCAAAGACATGCGGTACAGGTGAATTGGGTAGGCTAAATTGTCTGTGGTGCATGAGTGTGAATGAGTGTGTGTGGATGTTTCCCAGAGATGGGTTGCAGCTGGAAAAATATGCGCTGCGTAAAAACGTGCTGGATAAAGTTGGCAATTCATTGCGCTGTGGCGACCCCAGATTAATAAAGGGACTAAGCCGAAAAGAAAATGAATGAAAAAAAAAAAATATATATATATATAATGTATATATATATATATATACCGCGATGCAGATGGGACAATTCGATATCGGTTCAGTAATAGATCATAACCGCTTATTACGCACTGACGTCATTTATCCCCTATGCGCGATGTCGCGGTAGAATACTATGGCGAAGGAGGCGAGGGTGAGTAAATAAAACACTCCTACTACTAAAAAAGCAGATCTTTCACTGACACTGAGGAATGGTAAAGCACGAGCTGCTACTTCACTACTAGGGAGAAATGCTGTAAAACTCTGACTCTCTCTCTCTCCCACACACACACACACTTTGGGCATTTGACCCGCTGGCATGTTCGTGAGGTAAATTTCCCTCTCCTCTCGGCTGTTTATGGATCGAGACACAGGCGTGGCTGTGGTGAGAGTTTATTGTATTTTATTTATTCTATTACGAATCACCTGATAACTGCGTATATTGCGCATATAGACTGACCCGCGGCTGTTTTTCCCGCGTCACTCATGTGAACATCGCTTTCGTTTCTAAATCCTAGCGCAGTCCTTTCTGTTGAGGGCGGTGAAGACAATGACCAATCATAGGGGTGTAAGAACTTGCCAGTGCTCAAAAAGCAAGCGGGGTAATATTTACATTAGTTTATTTGTTATGAAACTGTTATGAATTGCTCGTGCTGTCTTCTGAGCATGTATTGGGAGTTTTCATTCACAAAGATTGTTTTTTTATTTTTTGAGCGGGTAAAATTAAAGGTACAGTTCATATATCTGACTGCTTGTATTAAAGGACAAAATGTATTACAAGTGATATATAATATAAACATATTATAGATTTTAATACAATTTCTTTTCTTGTGTTGTAAAAAAAAAAATCTAATTATGTATAGAAAGCATCGTCAATGCACCGAGATATCGAAATGAACCGAATCGATGGAATGGTAATCGTACCGAACCGAACCGTGAGGACCAGTGTAGGTTCACACCCCTCTTCTATATATATATATATATATTAATATATTAGATATATAGATATATATATTATATATATATATATATATATATATATATATATATATATTAGGGATGCAACAATACAGTTAGCTCACGGTTCAATACATACCTCGGTTTTTTAACACGGTTTTCGGTTCGGTTCGTTCTGATGGCTTAACACAGAAGTGTTTTTTTTTTTATTGTTATTCTATGCTTAGGCAATAGGAACAGTAAAAAAGAGAAAAAAATAAAAACGATTTATTTGCAATTAGGGGATGTTAACGATTACTCGATCATCGATTAATTGTCGATAAGCCTTTAATCGATAGAGCTTATCGATGACCGATTAAGCATGGACATTTAAAGGATAAGATATGCTTTGCGCTGCGAGACACTTATTCACGACTTTACACATTACATAATCAAGTGTGTGCAGTTTACATGACCATACACTCTCTTGACTGCTATTGGGCTGCATAAACCCGCGGGGATCTCGGTTATATTACAGGTGCTGCCGTTAATCTGCGGTAATCAAAAATAGGTCGCATGATATTTAAGTATGGGTGGGTCACGCACGCGTGGATGAGATCATTGGTCATGCAAACTTTATTTTCTCTAAATATGAAGGTGTTTTAAGCAATCTTGACAGACTGGCACAAATATGCTTTCATTTAAAAAATTGCTCATCACGGCCAGACATGCGGTGAACATCTCCGTTCTCAAGGTTTCTGAGTTTTCTCATCATCAATCACTCCCAGTCTGGGAACATGTTTAGTGCTGCGAATTTTGTTAAGCCTGTCCTGCCTCATTGTGGTCAAATTACACAATTTAATGGAGAATATTGTGTATTGAGGATATGGGCAAATATATCGCGGAGAGCTGAGACCCGCCATGACGACTTTAAAGGCGATATAGCTTGTTTCAGATGATATATTACATGTTTTAATTACATTATTATATAAATGAACAGCATTATTTTTAATCATCATCTTTAATAATAAACGAACTACAAATAATTTGACAGCTTCAGCTGTTCACATCAACATCACTAGGCTGGCACTTTTAGACTTCAGCACCACGCATCTTCAGCATGAATTGAAATAGACTTTTCTTCCTAAAGGGAAAAATACAATAATTTTTAAATTGCAAGGCGATTATAGCCATGTATTCGCGATTTCACACACATCAGCATGTGAAAAATTAATTTCCATTGCGCTCTCTCTCTCTCGCAGCAGCTGACGCGCGCTGCACATGAGGGCACTACTATACACAGCCACATCTCATAGCAAATTAATTTGCAACGTTGTTGCATAAAAATAAAAGGCTAAATTAATTAACAAACAAAATAAATAAAATTATTTGTAAAAATTAAACTACAGAAAAAGAAAGTGAAAAGAATGAAACCATCTCAAATGATCTGTTCTGGAATAACAGGTGCTGCAATCGAATTAATTCGATGGAATGATAAAAACAGACATGCGCATATTTCAGAAAATAGCCTATTTATTTAATTAAAAAATATTTTAGGGCCTATATTTATTTATATAGGCTATATAAATTATATATATGTAAAAATTATATATATACTTTTTTAATAGTCTATAATAATTACCATTCGTTTTGGCTTTAACGAATTATTGAACAGGTTATTAATAACTTATCAAAGAACATTTTACTGAGCTCACTGAAATGTTTTGTATGTAGGCTAATATTAGAGCCATGGCTGCGGCGCATCGGCAATAGTCTAAAACGAAACTGTTTCTATTATCAGACAAACGATAAACACATGTCCCAAGCGCAACATTGTGTTAGATTTTAGCAAATACAGAGGTGACACTGTTAATGACTACTTTTGTGATGATGATCAGACCTGAAGCCGCGGCGCGCTCTACTGAAAAACAAAACATGGCTAAACGCACCGCATAGAAAGTCACGCGCAGGCGGTGAGACCTCCGTCTGCCTACCGTCTGAAAGGACTTTAATGCATGCATCCTTGTTTCTTCTGTGCGAAGATAAATATAATTTCATTTGCTTTCATCCATTTATATTATATGCATTTTGCAGCAGTCCCGCTGATAACGGCATGGAACCATCGAACCACCCGAAATCACCATCAAAATCTGTCCCGCGGACCCGCGCCGCACTGTTGCAGAGTTTTTTAGCTGTAAGAGCGCGGTGATTTGCATTGGTTTGAATTATTTTCAGAGATAAAACATTATGCAAATGAAGTAGATTATTAAATAAGTTTTTAAAAAAGCAGCCAAAAGTTTAGGCCTATTCAATACGTTTACAAACGGTTAAATAAATAAGCAAATTAGAAACATAACACTGCCGCGCCCATATATCTCACAGGGGGACTATATGGCAATCTGAAAATGTCTTATATTGCCCAACACTAGCCGTGAGATAGCATTGGTCTGTCATAGCCTAAATGGTTTGTTCTTCACTGAAGCTTTAACAGAAGCGTGTGCCGCATGTTCACCTCTGACGCATTCAGCCTGTAGCTAGTTTGGGTTTTTTAAATAGGCTATAATGTTGATTACTTAAATGTCTTATTTTTTATTTTATAGTTTATATCTATAAAATGAATGCTTAGCTTATTTCGTTGTGATGATTAAGCAAGAATCATAATGCATTGCATATTCGGCTCATTCTTCAGTAGCCTAGATTCGTATGTATTTTATAAACATATGGTTTATAAGGATTAACGATTAATCGATTAATTGATCGTTAATTTAAATGATCATCGATCACGGGATTTTGTAGAAACTGACATCCCTAATTGCAATACTCCTTTATTTTACTTCAAAGCCAAGAAAGGTACACTAGTTCCTAGTGTATTGTATAATAAAAAAAAAATTAACACTAAAATCTCACAGCTGCTGGTAGCCCATGTACAAACTGGGCATTAAATATTAACTAAATCTTTTTAATAACTGCTTTCTTATTGTATGTAGTTTCAAATAAAATTATTACTCCAGACATTATTGCTTTTATTACTATTACCATTAAAAAAAAAAAAAAAATAATAATAATAATAATAATAATAATAATAATAATAAAAACAATAATAATTAATATTAGAGTGATTTCTGAAGGATTATGTGACTCTGAAGACTGGAGTAATGAAGCTGAAAATTCATCTTTAAAATCACTGGAATAAATGATTAAATTAAATTATAAACTACTTTTAAAACAGTTATTTTATAGTGCAATAACATTTTACAATTTTACAATGTGTGCTATATTTATGATGAAATAAATGTAGCCTTGGTGAGCAGGAGAAGCTTATTTTAAAATATTTAACAATCATACTGACCCCAAACCTTTGAGCAGTTGGGTATATATTTTATAAGCGAAAATATGCACTTTAATTTTGACACCCACAGACATAAAGAAAAATCAGAGAGGTCAGACTTTCTCATACAGAGCCTCATTTCAGTTGTCAAGTTTTGTAAAAAATCTATTGAATTAATCTATTAAAGAAACGTTGGCTAGAATTATGCATTATAGGCTTAAATTACAAATAAATAGATGAACCGATCATCAGATCATGCATCAGATCGTGAAGCAGATCAATGTTGATCTTTCTTTCGAGCTGTCAGTGCAGAAATGAACAAAACAACAGGACTAATATAACATATTATAAGAATTAAAATATGGAAGATTATCAGTTGGTAACTTCGTTCAATCTTCCTAACTGATAAACAGCTTCTCGTTAATATTTCAGCATGCTTTCTCACTTTCGCATATTAGACACGAACGCACATTTACCGGTAGGAATGACCATCCCGCCCTGCTCATCATTCGTATATATGGCTATTACACAATCATAATATCACTGTGGTATAGCCTGGGTCCTTAGTTCGTTGAAATTGTTTTGTTTTCTCACTACAATCGATCTGCTCAATCGAGCAGAAACCAACCTCATTCAGGCGATTCTCGGAGCGATTGATTTGGCGCTGATTTGAGCGCGATTCCTGGACTCGCATATGCCAAACGAACCGCGCTAACGGGGGGAAAGAGACAGATTCCGAAACAAAGTCTATGTGTGAAAGCACCCTAAGATTGTATTTGAACGCAATTGGCAGACAGTCGCAGCCAAACTTTGTGGACAAGGCAGCGCATCATTCTGTACACTGGCCCGAGCGTCTCTCATGCTGGCCCCGGGCCATCGGGCAGTCCTCGGGGAGGAGTTTTCCTCATCTCAGCTCGTAAACTTACAGGGACACACAAACAGTCTATTCGGAGAGAAATAAAACGCACATAAATTATTTAAACGTAAAACCGGAAAAACTGCAATTCACAAGCGCGTATTGAACTGTGGATGTCGTACCGAACGGTTCAATATTGTATTTAGAATTGTGGCATCTCTAATATATATATATATATATATATATATATATATATATATATATATATATATATATTATATATATATATATATATATATATATATATATATATATATGCGATAAATGTTATTTTTTGACTTTGGATTTTATAATTGGAAATCACTGTTCAGATGTACCTTAATCTATGCGTTGAATTGCTGCCATTAATAACATTTAAGAATGTACATTTTAGGCCTAGTACAAAATGTATTTTTTCACAAAACGCTATATTCGCCAGACCAGTTTCTTTACAAGTGCGATATAACGGTTATAGAACGTTCAGGATGCTGTGCGAGCTCAGAATCCCCTGGGAAGAGAGTCACCGCCAGTGAAGTGCTCCGAGTTTGCTCAGTAATGCGAGTAGTATGTTGGTCTGTGTCATGCCGACAAACTGTCAGATGAAGGATGAAAGCCTTTAGCTCACAAAAATGTATAAAAATGCTACAAAAGGGGACCAGGATAAAATACTATTGCTTCTGTCAACAATAAGTAAATGCAGCAGTGAACGAGTCTTCTCCGCTGATGTCAAGAAGAAGGCCATGGAGGTTACAGTGAAATACTGCCTTTTTTCCTGCGCTCCTCCCCATCACAAGATACCTGTCTGCAAGGCTACATTTCTAAGTGCCCTTTGTAAGTTTATTTTTAATAATTTCTTACATGTAGCTGAGTAGCCTATCTGAAGATTTATTTATGTGCTTGCCACCTATTATTTATAGCCTAAAACCTCACGTTAATTCTTGTTGTTGATTTATTATTATAGAGGGCACAGGTTGTTTTGGAGAAAAATAACGGTTTTGCTTTTTCACAACAACCAATAAACTCTATAAGCTATGTTATAATAATAATATAATAATAATAATAATAATAATAATAATAATAATAATAGCGAGCAGAAGAAAGCACGTGGAATACCGAATGAGAGGATGATCACTTGTGCCAAAAGCTGATGTGATGCGCACGACTGTTTAAAACGTGTGCGCGCACCCGCTTCCTTGCGTGAAGCTGTGCTTGGAAAGCAACTGGTGTGTATCGCTTGTCTTTCAAATAGACTAGACAAAAGTTATGCTAATGCACACCCGACAGTCTTGCTGCTTTCAAGAGTTCCAGCACCGGTTGCTTTTTGCTTTTACCATTCTGTGAACAGATTATTAATTGCCTAACATTAACCGTGTGCATGTGATCATTCTTTCATTATCGCACATGGTGTGTTTTTCACCTGCTTTCTTTTGCTTTTAGTTATTTTTGTTAATATGGTATAATTATCATCCTTTAAAATAAGATTGGCTCTAATACGAGATTAGTTCCCTATTTATGTGTAGTTAACTGGTGATCTGGGACCTTTAGCCAGGACAGATTACTGTACAAATTTTTAGATAAATGACAATAATATTTTTTTTAAATGTCAATTGTTTTTTTGGTTGTTTTTTTTAAAGAAATGTTTTGTTAAAGGCAACGCAGTGGCACAGTAGGTAGTGCCAGTCGCCTCACAGCAAGAAGGTCGCTGGTTCGAGCCTCAGCTGGGTCAGTTGGCGTTTCTGTGTGGAGTTTGCATGTTCTCCCTGCGTTTGCGTGGGTTTCCTCCGGGTGCTCTGGTTTCCCCCACAGTCCAAAGATATGCGGTACAGGTGAATTGGGTAGGCTAAATTGTCCGTAGTGTTTGTGTGAATGAGTGTGTGTGGATGTTTCACAGAGATGGGTTGTGGCTGGAAGGGCATCCACTGCGTAAAAAATATGCTGGATAAGTTGGCTGTTCATTCCGCTGTGGCGACCCCGGATTAATAAAAGGGACTAAGCCGAAAAGAAAATGATATGAATGACTGTTTTGTTAAATAAAAGTATTAGTAAACAGCTATATTTTGCTTGTTTTGACGCATTTAAATTTTTTGGCTAAAAAATTATTATTATTTATGTTTGGGTGTGGTCACAGACAAATTTGGTAAATCCTTCATTTTGAGCTCTGGAAAGTCTTGTGAAATAAAAACTAATTGTAATACAAACACTATGAAACCATGACCCATTTGCTCATGCTCATTGAGATCAAAGATCAAACACGACACACAAAAAGTTAAATTAATGAGGAGACATGTGGACATAACAAAATCTAAATCAAGTAATTTTACCATGTCAAAGTCATATTTATGCATAATAAATATATTTTTATGGAGCCTCCATAAAGAAGGATCCTCCTCTCTTTCTAGAATATAGCCCAAGGTGGATATATAGCGTTTTGCAAAAAAAAGAAAAAAAAAGTTATGTTATGTTGTTTGCGTACGTTCTGGCCAAAACTAACTCAGAATCTTATTATTATTAATCTATCTTTGTACACTGTAAAAAAATTCTGTAAAATTTACGGAAAAATACTGGCAGCTATGGTTGCCAGAACTTTTTTGTAAAAAATACAGAATTTTTCTGTAAAATTGTTTTTACAGAAATATGTTGTATTTTTTACAAGAGAAAAATGTATTCATTAACTGATTCAATTATTATTTACAAACCTTTGAGTTAATAATTTTTATTTGCAGAAATAATTTAATTGCATTTACTGGCATTAAAAGCAATATTTTAATGTCTAAGTAATATATCTGAGCATATTGATATTGAGAACCATTGCACATCAGTTCACTACAAAAACTTTTTAAATAATGCAAAGTCATTAAATGCATTATTGTGTTTATGTGTGACTGGAATTAAACAGATTCCACTGCATTAGTAACTACACCGTTACATTTAAATAAAAGAAGTTGCAGCATAACATCAGATACTCCAGTTCATCTTGGACTTGCACACAGACGCTACTATTCTCCACAATGGTGACACAAAAAGGTTTTACGGTATTTTGCTGTTGTTTTTCTTCATTTTACAAAAAATACTGGCAGCTGTGGTTGCCAGTAATCTACTGTTTTTAACATTTTACGTTCGTAAATTCAGTTTACAGAATATTTCTGTTAAAAATACATTTCACAGTCTGTATTTTTCATCGAACACATTTAACCCCTTAAATCGCAGAGCAAAATCTTCAGTAGGGTGCTCACTACGAGGGTTGAACACTCAGACAGTGATGAAGTTAATGAGATAATGTCTAACTAAAGGAGGATTCAGAATTATTGATGAACAACTGTTAACAAGCAAATCACTGAAGAAAAGAAAAACACAAATTACAGCCAAAACCAAAGATGAAATCAACTGAGAATAAAACTCTAAATAATTTTTTTTAATAAAAATAATTACACAATAAATATATTTTCTCAAGATCTCAGCAGAACATCATTAAACAACTCCACAAACATCAGGAGCTTCACTTATTACAGAACTTTGACTATTTCTGTCACGAGACAGACACTGTTTCAATTTCTGTCACTTTGACACTGTTTCAATTTAATATAATCTTATATGTGAAGCTGCTTTGACACAATCTACATTGTATAAGCGCTATACAAATAAAGGTGAATTTAATTTAATTGAACAGAACAAAAGCTTTTAATAAAAGTTTTGTTGTTCATTTGAAGTCACCATGATGGAGGACAGAGTCTGCTTTAGTTGGGCTCTTCAACTTCTTGTTTAAAATCTAGTTTTTATTTTGGCTGCTATAATTATTGCTGTTAATCACACTACTGTATAGCATCAAAAGCCAAACAAATTATTAAAATAGTTTGATGAATTTATTATGACACAAAGCCACCCTTGCCTTCGTGTGTACTTGTTGAATATCATGTTAGCTCTGTGTGAGAATTGAATAACACATGTAAATGAAACCACTGAAGCTCAGCAATCAATGCCTGTTTAACAGTCTAAATGCACCATTCACAATGAAAATGTTTGATCTATGGCAGAACTTAGAAAACACAGACATCAACAATTAGTCATTGAATCTCAATAATGGTGACAATCAAAAAATAAATATCATATAAAAATCAAGCCAGAACAACTCAAAACACTGTACTGAAATATTACCCCCCAAAAACAAAACTAAAATAAAAGCAAAGAAAGAAATTTAAGACCATAAAGCTGTGCATACAAGCATTGCTGGGTAACAGCATTGTACAAAACTCCCAGCATGCATTACGACATGAGTTTGGTACTATGTCTGTTACCCAGCCATGCATTGTGGCTGAATGATTATGCAGCTTTTTACTATTTTTTTTAGCAACCATGGTTGAGGTTCATATCCTGATTTTTGATGTCTGTGTGAACTTAACTGAGTTGCTGGAGCTCTCAAGGTTTTGTGCATGACACTCTAGTTATTAATTCCTTCATAATTGTTTGTTGACACTTCTGGATTCTTACTATTGTCCCCAAATAACATCACATAAAATAAGGTAAAATAATTTATTTATTTTTTTGTGACTTAAAAATTTATTCTGTATCAAGTACTTAAAGGTTCTCACAGCTTTTCTTGCCATAACTGATGAGTTTTAGAAACACAGTTATAACAGCCAGAGAAATATTAAAATGAAAGCGCAACGGTTCAAGAGCCCAACTAAATCAGCCTCTGATCTCCATGATGGTGAGGTCAAATGAAAACATTTTCAATAAAAAATATAAACCTCTGTTAATTATCAAATATTCTTTGCAGAATATTGAAATGAAGTCAAACTTTAATCAGTAAAACTGGTAATGCTGTTTGTGGAGTTGTTTATCCTTGGTTTTAATTCAGTTGGTTTGGTGTAAGGCTGTATAGTTTTATTTCTTGTTCTGTCCTTCAGTTATTGTGCTCTGTTAGCTGCAGGTGTTCATCAATTCAGTCATTTGTGGTCGTTCGCTCTGTCTAAACTAATCAACTGATTTAGGGACTAGTGAATGAGGGTGTATGGTGAGATTTCAGACGCTCTGCCTACTTTCTCGAAAACAAAGGTTAGATCTGTTACAGCTATTTTCCGTATTTTGTACAGAAATAAGCTGTTAATCATTTACATGTTTTTCACTGTAGATTGTACAGATTTTACTGTTAAAATTACGGACCATTTTTTACAGTGTATATATTATTCCATATATTTATGATCTATTGTTTTTTAAGCCAATTTAAGATGTTTGACAATTTTAAGATAAATATGTTGCATTTTGGCATGGTTTTTGACTTATTTATGAACTATTTATGGACATAAAATTAAATTAAAATATCCTGGATTTGAAGAACATTGTGTTCCTGGCCTTCACTGAGCTCAAGTAATAGTTTAATGCACAAAACCTGTAAATGAACTTGACTGTTGATGTCTTAAATAATAATGTCAAATATATATATATATAAAATTCAGCTTTGACCATATCTTCTGGCAGGTGGTATTGGGCATTGAGTATGCTAGTAAGCATTCATTAATTCACTGGGATTAGTGAAATCATAGTGAAAGGGGAGGGAGGATTGTCTCTACTGGCCATGTCACATCCCAAAACCCCTAACCCCCACACCAATCCGATTACAGCACAATCCAAATCCCCACGCTGCTGGGGACCAGAGCAGAGAGGCAGAGTCCTAGCCAGCCAGCCATAAACACACATTCAATGTAGCAAAACACATTGATTACTTTTACTTATATTTAATTGCAGACAAAACAAACAGCACATTATTTAATGTGTTCCTCGTGATTGTTTTTTTTAATTAAGCACATATTCCGATTTTGTTCTTGCAACACATTTCAAAACAGTTGGAACAATAAATTCCAATTTGTAATTTTGAAATCCTTTTTCACAACACTTAAAATATGTTTTACAGATGGGGCCATTAAAAATGCACATTTTTTACTGCAGCTCACCTCATTTTGTTCTGGAGTCAGCCGTAGCATGCTGTCAACCTCTCCTTGGAATTGTGGCAGCCTCTAGTTAACTTGTTGCGTCTGCTACGGAGTCTGTGAATCTGTGACTTATCTCTGTGTTTCTCAGCATACAGTACTCTACGTGCCTCTCATTTCTCATGGCTACGCCACAGGCGTGCTGGACGGTTATCAAACAGACAGTGCTCTGCTGTCATGAACAGAGGTGGTCACACAAATCATGCCAGTCAGTCACAGGTAGTTTAAATTAAATTTGATTTAAATTAAAACCCAGATACAATCCTAATCTATATTAAGTATTCTTATGTCTTTGGTTTTATTTATATAATTTACTTCAGGATGTCAATAAAATTAGGCCTATACTGTACAGATCTATTTTAAATACTGTAGAACGTGATTCCAACATAAAAGTAGAATAGAAAATAAATATTATGTTAATCCCCCATATTGTTTTGGGGCAAATGATTCTGGAAAAATATTAGATTTCTTACTGAGAACAGAATGAGTCCGTGTTGCAAAGATAAATTTCCTGACTCGCCATATCCAAATGTGCCTTTGGAATTTTTTCCTTATTTTACATATATATATATATATATTAGTGGTGGGCCGTTATCGGCGTTAAACCTGCTGCTTTAACGCGAGACTCTTGTCGTGCGATAAAAAAAAAAAAATATCGCCGTTAATCTATTCTCAAAGTTGGGTTGGGAGCTGGGTCTATTCTGCTCAAGCTGTGATGACTTTCACCTTGATCTTTTAGCGCGGATGTATACCTGGCCGGTCAGCCGGCTGACAGAACAGTGCCCTTTTGAATCAAATCAGCAGGATGCCAGACTTTAACTGCAGTTTTGGCAGTTTCACTTTTACTCATGAACATTTCATTCATGCGGCGTGACAACTGGGGTATTAGACGCAAATAATGGGTAAGAACTGGTGAGAGTGTTATGGAATTTAATAACGCAAGCCAAATGGAAAGAAAAAAAAAAAACTTCTGCATTTCGCGATGTGTGTTGTGTTTTGTGTCTGTGTGTGTGTGCGGTCCTTTACTGACAGCCGCCTGTGTGGATCTTGTCGGAAAATATGGCGAAAAGTCCTACATGACGGTAATAGTTTTGTCAGTAATGCCACTAATTATCTGCATACTCTACGTCCTAATTCCATTTCTGTTTAGTTCAGTTATGACTTTAGTTGCATTAAGGTAAGTAACAAAAATCGCTGTTTACATGGTAGACTCTTAATCAGAGTATTGTTTTAATCATATTAAAATCGTATTAAAGTATAGTTGCCATGTAAACATACTCAATGCTTGACACAACCGTCAGGGCTCTGTGAACTTTGTGAAGCAGGCATTTTCTGTATGTACGTACATCAAAGCAAGTTGTTTGAAGCTTATGTAGGCATACAGTTCAAAATTCTTGTTTAACTGAATAAACATTTAGTTAACACAAGTACATCTTATTGAACATCACCTATTTCATCACCAATTATCATAGTAGAACAGTTTCTCAAGCAGTTTGTGTTGCATTTGCAAACAGATGAGCCCCTGGTCTAATGCGCCACCTGGCTTAAGAAACCCGTTCTCAAAGACTTATTATTTGGGTTAGCACACATATTCTGAATGCCTTCGGCAAAATTCAAATGAGCCATTTAATCTAGATTAATTTCGAGATTAATCTAGATTAATCTAGATAAAAAAATAACTCTAGGCCCACCATATATATATATATATATATATATATATATATATACTATATATATATATATATATTATTATATATATATATATATATATATGTTATGTTATTTCATGTTCAACAAGGCGCTCCTGTTCTCCTGTTTCGAATATTGTATTATTTTGTCAGGAAAAAATTATAGGTTATTTGTTGGATATTTAATGCATATTTAAATGTTTGAATATTTTGTGCTTGAACTGTTGTAGTATATATATATACAGATGGCTAAACTGATAAACAATGATTGCACACTCCCAAATAGTTTGTTCATTTAACCCAATGGTTGAGTTAAAAATATTTGGTGCTTGTTGGGTTATTTTAACTTTTTATTGGGCTATTTATTTAATAAATCAACCAGAACACAGAACAGCTGGTATTAAAATGCGTACGTAATGTTGTTTTGCGTTATTACATTTATTTAAGACCTAACACAATAATATTGCTGTTATTTTTTTTAACAGAATACCTCTCCCTGTCGTGTTTTTATATCTGTTTCGCCAGGACTCTTAATTATTGACGATACAAATGTGCACTTCATAGCCAATCTATAATAAACAGATAAAACGTTTTCTCTACATTCCGTGTTCATCTCCTACAGTTTTTGGAGGAAATGTTGGCAGGGCTTTGAGAAAATCGCTTTGTTACTTTCATCCCACGATACTTTCCTCCCCACTCTCCTCTACTGAGGTACATGTTTATTTTATAGAGAAAATTACTCCAACATAAAAGTACAAGTATTATAAATATTATAAAATAATACAAATTTGTCAGGGAAAATATAATATTTTAATGTGTGATTCCCTGTTTTCGCCCATCTCCTAAGACGTGCCTTAAACCATCTTTACAGATTATAATTAGGCTACAATATTTAATTATTTCTATATTTGTTCATGTCTTTGCTGAGTTTCAGTTCATTTTCATGAATAATATGCAAGCGATTGAGCTGGTGCCTCCTGTCCACTTTAAGCCTCTCTGCTTGGATAGCCTATTCCACCATCTACCATTGCATATTTATTATTATAGTGCAAGTCTCAAAATTTGATTAGAGTAGGCAAAACTGATCAAACAGCTTGTGATAAGCTCATTTCTTCTGCTTGGGTCGTTAGCTGCAGTTTCATTGGTGTCATTGACATAAACATTATATTTGTGTAGCAGAACCAACGCAATCTAACGGCAATTCGTAACTTTTCATTAGTGGCTAATTCGTATGAATTCGTACGATCTAATTTGTACAATATTAGTACGATTTGCTCATACCCAATGACGGTTGGGGTTAGGGGTGGGGTTAGGTGCCACGCCTCCTTTTTAAAATCATACATTTTCGTACGACTGAACTCGTACAAATTAGCCACTAAAACTGACAAAGCGTAAAATACTTACGTTTTCTCGTGAGATCAGGCTGGCAGCAGAACAGTATATAATCAAAATTAATCTAAAAAAATATATATATAATTTACATGTCATCAACGGGATTCGAAATTGGTGTAGTCAAAAAGTCCAGCACACGTATTAATTGACCAATCTAACTGAGCTATTCAGAACTACTCATGAAAGGGTCTGTTTTACTATCTTTATCAGTCAAAATATGCTTTGTTGTGGTTGTGGACTTGTTGTTAACATGTTTCCATTGACCCATGTTAAAATGTTAACATGTTGCTTACATGTACTCGCGTTAACAATGTTTTTACAAACTCTCCCGCTGACATTTTCTTAGAATAGCTCTGAATGACAAAACAATGTTTCATCAGTTCGTCAAAACCATGTTTTTTCATAGTTGTAGACTTGTGTTAACCTGTGCGTCAGTAAAATGCACTGAAACTCAGCGAAAACAAAACACACAGACATGAGATATATATCTATAGAAAGCTTGAGTGTCTCTTTTTAAATGCAGTGAGAGTGAGTGCAAGATGAAAACAAATACAAATGTTTGATAAAGTAATCCGTATGAAACCAACGCTATGTCTAGTTTCTCAGTCTGAGTGTATTAGAGTTAATGCTACCAGGCCCACAAGGCTGTGTTATTACAATAGTCTGCAAGAGACGCACACAACATGTAGACTGTGTTCAGAAAAAACACGTCATTAAAATGAACTGAAACTCAGCAAATACTCAACAAAAAGGCAATGAGAGACATATCTATAGAAAGCTTGATATGTCTAGTTTTGCATTAACCAATTCAAGTCGAAAACAAATAATCTATTTTCATGTAATCCGTATAAAAGTAAGGACTTGGATCCTCTGGATTTCCTCCATCGCCTCTTTACAGCCAACGTGATCCTGCCCTCAATGAGTAAGTATTTTATTCTTACCTTCATGATTTAAATGAAATATGTCCTTACAGGCCACTTATAGTTTCATTGCTATACAAAGTGTATCCTATAACGTATATAGCATATAATGATAAACATAGGCCTATATAATAATATGTAATATTATATGAAATAAACAATTATATATGGATGTATTATTATATGTATATATTACCATAGGCTAGTGGTTATATTACCACAGCAACTATTGAATTAATAAAACAAATTATTTCAAGTTCTTTAATATAGAATGTTTCAAAACAACTACATTATTCACTATAAACTACTAATAATGTTTTCCATGTGAGTGTGGTAAAATTATTTCAGGTTGATAGTGTTAAAATATAGTTTCTTTGTTATTTGCATTTGGTTCTCCTATCAAGTATGCATATGCAAAGCTATTGTGAAAAACAAATAATGACAGTTGTTTACAAAACAGGTGCTGTTCAGTTTATAAATCCTATGTGGTAACTGAGTTTATTAGGTAAATAAGTACTAGTATCATCTAGTACAGAACACAGAACATCACAAAAATGTTAATAATGTAGTTTGCTTATTTTTTTTCCAGATGTGAAAACAACACCGGTAAAGAGAGACTGATGCTGACATGGCTCCGCAGGCTCTGAGATTCCTACCTGTACAGCTGAGACCATGTGATGCTGGGCTTTTACAAACCTTACACCCTTTATTATCTTACATTCTTCATATTTACATTGTTGATTTTGCCCTGAATGTGTCTTTTGTGCACAATGTTTCATGTGTATATTCAAATGCATGCCTTAAGTTATATGTAAAGTGTATTTATAAGTAACTATCAGTAGATTTGCTATATGTAAGTTTATATAGTTTACAGAGTTTTTACAGCGTACTGACTCTCACAAGTGTATCTCGAGTTATTTTGTGTGATCGTTTAATACATTTTAAATAAATTGCAAAAAAAAAATAGAAACTTACTTTTTCGTCAGATTCTTTCTTGAAACTCACCCTCTTAGTCACATACCTGTCTGATGGCTCATTATGCAGCTCATTATGTACACTCAAAAAAATGGATTATGGCTTTAGTTGTCCAAAGTATGTAACTATGTTTAAATTAAATAATTCACTTATGTTTGTCTATTAAAATCAAAAGAGTTGTGTTGGAAAAAATTTGAAAAAGTAAGTTTTCAAATTTAAACAACTTTCTTTATTGAGATGAATGAAAGGGAGTTGTGTTGCTTCTGCAGTACTGCATTTTGGTCAATAGGTTAGTGTAATTCCCGCACATGCGCAGTTTCAAAACAACAGAGGAAGGAAGATTCAAACCACAACAGTCATTCTCATTATATGGGAATCAAAAGATGAAGATTACAGTACAAATTGAGTGCACAGCATTTATGTTCAATGCAGTGTAAAAAATGTCCGTGATTTTAACAGTAAAAATCTGTACAATCTACAGGGAAAACCTGTTAAATGATTAACAGCTCATTTCTGGACAAAATACAGAAAATAGCTGTAACAGATCTAACCTTTGTTTTCGAGAAACTCAGAGTATCTGAAATCTCACCATACACCCTTATTCACTAGTCCCTAAATTAGTTGATTAGTTTAGTCCACTAGACAGAATGAATGGCCACAAATGACTGAATTCAGACACTGATGAACACCTGCTGTAACAAGCACAATCACTGAAGGAAAGAATAAGAAATAAAACTATACAGACAAAGCCTTTCCCCAAACCAACTGAATTAAAACAGAGGATTAAACAACTCCATTAAATAACAGCATTACCAGCTTTACTGATTACAGTTTGACTTAATTTCTCTGTCATATCTGCAAGAATATTTGATAATTAACAGAGGTTTACATTTTTTTTGAAATTATTTCAAATGACCTCACCATCATGGAGATCAGAGGCTGCTTTAGTTGGGCTCTTGGACCGTTTAGCTTTTCTCTTAATGTTTCTCTGGCTGTTATAACTGAGTTTCTGAAACTCATCAGTTATAGCAAGAAAGGCAGTGAGAAACTATATGAACTGTATAGTTATACTTTCTGGTATTTATTAAGTCAGGTCATAAAAAAAGAATTGCAAATTTATTTAATGCTGTTTGAGATGATACTGCAGTTTTTCATTGAGCGTCAACAAAAACAAAAGGAAATAAATATAAAAAAATAATAATTAGTGTCCTGAACAAAACCTGGAGAGCTCCAGCAGCACATTTAAAATACACAGACATCAAGAATCAGGATATGAACGTCAACCATGGTTGCTAAAAAGAAAAGCTGCATAATTCATTCATGCCGCAATGCATGCTGGGTGCCAGCGTAGTACAAAACTCCCAGCATGCATTGCAGCATGAATACATTAGCAGCTTTATGCTCTTAAAATTTCTTTCTTTGGCCTTTATTTTATTTGTTTTTGGGGAAAATATTTCAGTAGATTGTTTTGTTCTGGGTTGATTTTTATTTTTTGTTGTCCCATTTTTGAGATTCAAAGACTAATTGGTTGATGTCTGTGTTTTTAAGTTTTGACATAGTTCAATTGTTTTTCATTGCGAATGGTTATTTAGGCCTGAATCTCCAGTGGTTTCATTTACAATGTAGTGTTCATTCTTAAAGCTACAGGATATTCAACAAATAGTCAAGCAGGAGAGGATGGTTTTAATATCATAACTAATCTCATCAGACTTTATCCTATGTTTTCTTTTGGCTTTTCATGCTATATTAATAGTGTGATACCACACAATTAATTATAGCAACCAAATTAAACTAGTGGTAAAAATAAGCAGCTGAAGAGCCCAACTAAAGCGGACTCTGACCTCTATCATGGTGACTTCAAATGAACATCAGAAATTTCATTTAAGAGTTTTTGTTCATGTGACAGAAATTAAAGTCAAAGGTCAATATAAGTGAAGCTCCTGGGGGGTATTCCAGAAAGCAGGTTAATGTGACATACCGGGTAAGTTTGAGAGTAAGTAATGGATAACCTCAGATTTGGTTCCAAAATCGGAGGTAACTTCTGGGGTATGGTAAGTAGCCATAGCAACTTACTCGATGCCGATAACCTGCTCTGTAGCAGGTTATGTTTCAGAGTTTGTCTGTTCAGAGTTTACTGAGCATTGCGGGCTCTTTAGATGAAAATTTTGATGGACGTAGAAGCACAGATATACAGTTTTTTCATCGTGAGAGGATTATAAGTGCATAGTTCTTTTCATAACCAAATAAATATTAGAATGAGCGTTGTCGTTTTTCGAAAGAATCATTAATGTATTTAGCAAACCTTTTCAAATCAAACATGACAAATCGCAACGCAGGTCTGCGATTACCATGGTTAACATACCGCTCAGTGCAGCTCTTTGTTTTTTGCGTCAGTGTATTTTACTGTACAATGTGGCAATAGCGTGTCCATCTGTACAGTATGCCTGGCACTGAACTATTTTATACACTTTTGTACAGTTCATCGGCCATAAACTGTATCATTACTCAAACATAGAGCGCGGCAATAGTGTAGTGGTCAGTGTGCCCTTAAAGTACAACGGTGCACACAGCTGAGCGAGTTCGAATCTCGCATAGAGAATTTTTTTTTCTTCTCTCTCTCTGCACCCCTCACATTTTTTTTGTAGCCTATATAATATTATAAGAAGTGGCAGCTTTGTCTTTTCTATGAAAATATATCCATATTTAAAGATGTAGTCATTCATATGTATACATCTATTCACACAGCACACACACACACACACTTGATACATTTTTTTAATATGATTTTTTTCAGGGTTTCCAAATGCTATTGGGTGCATTAATTGCAGCCTCTTTCCATCAGTCAATAAAGGACACTGATAATATGAAACATTTTAACATTAATAACTTCATTTTCTGTCCTTAATCTGTTGGTGTTACAACTATTAAACTCATTACTGCTTCCACTAACAATAGTTCATATGTGATGACCCCACCCCACCTCATCATCTGGTTGAGGCTAAATGTCCAGGGTCTGTACATGATACCAGAATTTTCAGTGAGTCTTCATTATGACACACATTACAACAGGATACATTTGATTTACACAATGTTTTATTTTTATTTTATTTACTATATTTGTATTATACACCTCAATCATTACTGGGCACTACATTGCTTACTTGCTGGAGGACAAAGGATACCCTTTTTGTATATGATGACACCCTACCCTGCACTCAGCCTGACCCAGAGGAACCCTCAGTGACCCAAGCAGACCAATGAGATGGAAGAGTTCTAAGAGAAATTATTTGTCCAATTAATTAAATTGTTTGGTCTGAGGCACTGTTCATTTCTTTATTTCCTGAAATAAAATGATTGATTTACTTTACATTGCTTTATACACACACACCTTTCAACATGTAACATTTTTTTTTCCTGTACATTTCTCACCTTAAGGAGATGCTCATGTGACTTTATTTATCTTTGAAGATGGACCTTATACAGCTACTTTAGAATTAAAATAAATAAATAAAAGATTGTTTTGTGATACAATAGTGAAATTAAATATGAAAAAGTACAGACAAATTTTTACACTGTTTGTTAGTTGAGGCAGAAGGAACTTCGTCTGCATGCAAAACAAAAAACATAAAAAAATCTAAATTTACCTGACAGCAATCACTTACAACTGTGACAGATTGTGTGGTTTAAGGTCAAATAAATGAACCACTTCTCCTCAGCCTCCTTTCTGTTAGCTACAAGACAGAAAGAATATTCTAGTGTTTAATACAGCTCTAGTAATCAAATATTACCCTTTAAAAGAATGTGTCTGTGTTTAATTTTGACTTTGGATGGAGCTCTGCTAGCTCCAGAAGAATAACAATTTCTGTAAGCCTTATATAGTCAATACACATTATTATTGTGGCCTTAAGAAATTAATGGCAAGACAATTAAATGCATGAATGGTTACACAACATACTCAAAAAGGATGTTAAAGTTAGCCTACATTTAGTTTTTCATTACAATAAAGGGTGGCATGTGTAATTTATTAAACTAATGAATTTTCTCTTATCATTATTATTTAATCTATTTATGATCTTATATTTATTTCCTTCGTTGATGCAGATGTGTATTGTTTTTTTTCATAATTGGCCTTAATTCTTTATACGCCACCATTAAAACCTCCAACTCCGCCTCTGTAAAGTGCGTTGCCCTTTTTTTCTCACCGTGACTTTCTATGGTGACTCGTGAATTCGGCGATCTACTGAAAATGCCTTCAGGTATGTGCCGTGCGCGCATTAACCCGCAGTTATCTTCAGGAGGTTGATTTAACTAACTCTCGTCAGCTGTTTTGGAACCGACATACTCACAGTAAGCAGGTTTTGGGTTAATCAACTGAGAGTTCAGGGTTTAGCAGATGGTAAGTTAACCCAGCTTTCTGGAATACCCCCCAGGTCTTACAAGCCTGTTTTGAATGCATTGACTGAACTGAGTGTTTTTGAAGCTGCAGCCACCAACCTGGACGAGCTCACAGAGACTGTAACATCATACATCAGTTTCTGTGAGGAGTTTGCCTACTTATTTAACAATGATAAACCATGATTCACACCAAAACTTAGACCAGGGGCTCAACCCTGTTCCTGGCGATCGACCTTCCAGCTGATTTCAGCTCCAACCCTGATCAAACACACTTGAACCAATTATTTAGACCTTGAGGAGCACTTGATAATTACAGGCAGGTGTGTTTGATAAGGGCCGCAAATGAAAATTGCAGGAAGGTCGATCGCCAGGAATAGGGTTGAGCACCCCTGACTTAGACAGTTTCATCAGGCAAAAGAGGATGCCTACAGGAGTGGGAACAAGATTTTATACAATCAGGCCAGGAACACACTGACAAAGGAGATTGGTGTGGCTAAAAGAGCTATGCCAATAAGATGAAAAACCAGTTTTCTGCCAACGACCCTGCACTGTTAAAAAAAACTACGTTTAAATTAAGCTGTGGTTGCCAGAATTTTTCCGTAAAAAATACGGAAGTTTATAGAACTGTTAAAATTTACAGAAAAACAGTATTTCATGAACTGATACAATATTCAGTTCACAAAAACATAGCTTAGTGCATAAAAACGTAAAGTCATTCAATGCATTAATGTGTTCATGAGGGTTTACAATTAGCAAACAGATTTTCACTGCATTAGTAACTACACAGTTACATTTAAACAAAAGAAGATGCAGCATAACATCAAATACTCTTAGTTCATCTTGGACTTGCACCCAGATGCTACTATCCTCCACAATGGTGACACAAAAAAACTGTTCTACAGTATTTTGCTGTTTTTTTTCTCTCTTAATTTTATGGTAAAATACCAGCAGCTGTGGTTGCTAGTAATCTACTGTTTTTAACATTTTACGTTCGTAAATATTTATTTCTAAATATATTTCTGTTAAAAATACATTACACAGTCTGTATTTTTATCAAACACATTTAACCCCTTAAATCCCAGAGCAAAATCCTCACTAGTGTCCTCACTACAGAGGGTTGAACACTCAGACAGTGATGAAGGTAATGAGATTAAGTGTCTAATTAAAGGAGGATTGATAATAATTGATGAACAACTTTTAACAAGCAGAATCACTGAAGAAAATAAAACACAAAACATATCCAAAACCAAAGATGAAATCAACTGAAAATTAAACTCTAAATAAAAATAATAATTAATAAAAATAAAACAAATTACACAATAAAAATGTAATTTCTCAAGATCTCAGGAGAACATCATTAAACAACTCCACAAACATCAGGAGCTTCACTATTGACCTTTGACTTTATTTCTGTCACCTGAACAAAAGCTCTTAATGAAATTTCTGTTGTTCATTTGAAGTCTACAACAGCCAATGATGGTTTAACAGGTCTAACTACACCATTCACAATGAGAATGTTTGATCTATGGCAGAACTTAAAAACACAGACATCAACAATTACTCTTTGAATCTCAACAATGGTAACAAATAAAATCAACCCAGAACAATACAAAACAATCTACTGCAATATTACACCCCAAAAACAACATAAAATAAAGGAAAAGAAAGAGATTGTAAGAACTTTAAGCTGCATAATATATTGATGCTGCAATGCATGCTGGGATGTTTGTACTATACTGGCACCCAGCATGCATTGCAGCATGATTGAATTAAGCAGCTTTTTTTAGCAACCATGGTTGAGGTTTATATCCCGATTCTTGATGTCTGTGTGTCATAATGTGCAGCAGGAGATCTCTGCTTTTGTGCATGAAACGAATTAAATTAATAGTTTAATAATTCCTTAATTGTTTGTTGAATCTCTATGGGAAGTTGTAACATATCCCAAACAATATCAAATAAAACTATTTTCTATAGCTTAATTTATAAAATACTAGAAATAACATCTGCAACGATTAAGCACACACAGTATAGTTTCTCATTGGCTTTCTTGCTATAACTGATGAGTTTCAGAAACACAGTTACAACAACGTTATAAATCTTAAGATAGAGGAGTAAAGGTTCAAGAGCCCAACTAAAGCAGCCTCTGATCTCTATGATGGTGAGGTCAAATGAAATATTTTCAATAAAAAAATATAAACCTCTGTTAATTATCAAATATTCTTGCAGATATGAGAGAAATGAAGTCAAACTGTAATCAGTGAAGCTGGTAATGCTGTTATTTAATGGAGTTGTTTAATCCTCTGTTTTAATTCAGTTGGTTTGGAAAGGCTGTCTTTATAGTTTTATTTCTTGTTCTTTCCTTTAGTAATCGAGCTTGTTAACAGGAGCTGTTCATCAGTGTCTGAATTCAGTCATTTGTGGTCATTCACTCTGTCTAGTGGACTAAACTAATTGACTAATTGAGGGATTAGTGAATGAGAGTGTATGGTGAGATTTCAGATACTCTGATTAGTTTCGCTAAAACAAAGGTTAAATCTGTTACGGCTATTTTCCGTATTTTGTACAGAAATTAGCTGTTAATCATTTAACTGGTTTTTACTGTAGATTGTACAGACGTTTACTGTTAAAATCACGGAAATTGTATACAGTGTGCATCAGTGTGGAAAGGCCTGAAAGACATCACTAACTACAAGACACCATCCCCCAGCATCGACAGCAACAAACATCTTGCAAACGAGCTGAATATGTTCTACTGTAGATTTGACACCTCTGACCAGACACCCCACACCTGCCCGGACCATCTCCCTACACAGCCATCAACACCACCACCCCCCCCCCCCCCCCCGCACTTCAGATCAGTGAGGAAATGTGCGTCAGATCTTCAGTAAACAGAAGAGAGGGAAAGCACCAGGCCCAGAAGGTGTTTCACCAGCCTGTCTGAGAACCTGCACTGACCAGCTGGCTCCCATTTTCTCCCAGATCTTCAACAGATCACTGGAACAGTGCAAAGTTCCATCCTGCTTCAAACGCTTCACCATCATCCAATCTCGAGGAAGCCAAAGATCACAGGACTCAATGACTACAGACCTGTTGCCTTAACATCTGTGGCCATACAGTCATTCGAAAGACTGGTGCTAGCATATCTGAAGGACATCACTGGACCTTTGCTGGACCCCCTGTAGTTTGTCTATAGAGCAAACCAGTCTGTTGATGATGCAGTCAACATGAGACTGCATTATACCCTACAACATCTGGACAAACCAGGGAACTACGAAAGGATACTGTTTGTGGACTTCAGTTCTGCCTTTAACACCATCGTTCCATCACTGCTGTGTACAAACTAACCCAGCTCTTTGTTCATAGCTCTGTCGGTCAATGGATCACCAGCTTTCTGACAGGAAGACGAAAGACAACAGCTAGTCAGAATGGGCAAAATCACATTCGACAGCCGCACCATTAGCACTGGTGCCCCCCAGGGATGTGTTCTCTCCCCACTTCTCTTCTCCCTGTACACCAACGACTGCACCGCAAAAGACCCCTCCATCAAGCTCTTGAAGTTTGCTGATGACACTACTGTTATCTGCCTCATCCGGAACGATGACGAGTCTGCATACAGACAGGAGGTGGAGCGGCTGGCTTTATGGTGCAGATACAACAACCTGGAGCTGAACACACTCAAAACAGTGGAGATGATAGTGGACTTTAGGAGAAACCCCTCTGCACTCCCCCCACTCACCATCATGAACAGCACTGTGGCTGCAGTAGAGTCATTCAGGTTCCTGGGCACCACCATCTCTCAGGATCTGAAGTGGGACATTCACATAGACTCTATTGTGAAGAAGCCCAGCAGAGACTGTACTTCCTTCATCAGCTGAGGAACTTCAACCTGCCACAGGAGCTGCTCGTACAGCTGTCATCCAATCCATCGTCTGCACTTCAATCACCGTCTGGTTCAGTTAAGCTGCCAAAACTGACCTCTGTAGACTACATCGACTAGTCCAGACTGCTGAACGAATCACTGGCACTACCCTTCCTACACTTCAAGAACTGTACTCTTCCAGAGTGAGTAAAAAAGGGGGGGGGGGGGGGGGGGGGGGGGTCGCAAAATCACTCTGGACGACTCGCACCCAGCACACTACCTGTTCGAACTGTTACCGTCTGGTCGGCACTACAGAGCACCAAGCACAAAAACAGCCAGACACAGGAAAAGTTTCTTTCCTCAGGCCATCTACCTCATGAACTTTTAAATATTCCCCTACTGTGCAATAAACGTGCTATGCTTTCTTATATGCACTTGTACACAGCACCTTATAACAATATACAATGCAATACTTTCTCACGCGCATTTGTACACAGCACCTTATAACCTGTACATTTATAACAAATCTGTACATACAACTCAACATTCAGATCCTTTGACTAACTGAATCTCTGTTTAATGTTTATCGTCTTTTTTCATATTCATTTTGTGCTGTTACTTGTCACTTTATGTACACTGGAAGCTTCTGTAGCCAAAACAAAATCCTTGTGTGTGTGAAGCACACTTGGCAATAAAACTGATTCTGATACTACAAAGTGATGATATAACAGATCACTATCTCTTACTATATAAGCGGTGTTTACCTCAAATTTGCAGATCTGCACAGATATATCTATATATAAAGATGATTTTCAGCTGGAAAAATCATCAATTACAGGACCGTGCGTGGAGTCTTCCTCACTTAACAAACTAATAATTACAGAATCATCAGCAAATTTTAAAATGTACCTATTACTACAAATACTCCAACTATTTGTGTACAGAATAAATAAAACAGGAGAAAGGACACAACCTTGAGGTGACCCCGTAGATGACACCAACCATTTAGAGAAACAATTATTTACTTTAAATTAGCATACGATCCAACTTAAATTCATTAATAAGTTTCTCAACCAAAATATGTGGCTGAATGGTATTGAATGCAGACGAAAAGTCAATAAAAAGTAACTTGGCCAATGTTTTAGGCTTATCAAGATGCTTAAGAACTAAATGCAGCAGAGTCCCTACTGCATCCTCCACCCCTCTCTTAGGCCTATAAGCAAACTGAAAGGGATCTAGAACACTGTGAGTCTTTGCGTGATTTCCCTCTTAACTAACTTTTCAAAACTAAAGATGTAAGTACCACAGGTCTAAAGTCCTCTAACTTCTGTGGCTTCTGTTTTTTTTTTTTGGCACAGGAATAACTGTAGACTGCTTCCACAGTGCAGGTACCTTTTGTTGTTGGAAGGATAGAACAAAAATTTCATAAAATATGGATCCTAACTGTTCAGCACATACCTTAAGCAATCTACCTCCTATCTTATCCGGCCCCGGTGCCTTCCCTATTTTACTCTGTGTAGCACTGACCATAAAGGCCAAAAGGCCTCAAAAAACTAATTAATCCGACTACGCCACCCTGGTGGGGAGCCAGGGAAATACACCAGATTAGGACTCACAGGTAAGTTTTACCACTGTGGAAGGCAAGGAATAAATGGAGCGAGACAATAGGACAATAGAACAAGGAGGAACAATACAAAAATCTATGTTTTATTTTTAAAAGCACAATTAAAAAAAAGACCAATAAAACCACCATTTACTTCCCAGCCAGGCGTAGTGGGAGCAGAGTAGTCCAGCTGCCACTCTGAATGGTAAATTAACCCAGTTAAACGTTACCCTACGTCAACCACTGCACGCACACTATAAATGGGAATCGTATCACTCCACACAGCCCCCTGTGAAACACCACCGAAAGGCAGCAGCTGGCTTCCCAACCAGGCCTGGAAATGGCTCCTAGGCACACAACAGAAAATTCAAATTAAATCAAAAAGAAAACAATTGCTCCAAATAATAATAATAATAATAATAATAATAATACAAACACTAACCAACAATAAATAAACACAACAAAGCCCCAGAGAACACAAAAATAGAAACAAACAGTTCAAAAACAAGACCCCCAAATAAGCTTAGTACCTACAGACACTCACAAACCCACAGCCTGTACAATGGCTGCACGTACCTTAGGCCGGCTTGCACATCAAACACTCACATTGAAAAGTCACAATACCAAGAATCAAAAGAGAGCAATGGTTCACTGTCCGTAAGCAAAAATTATTTGCACTCAAATGATCAAAAGGGGCAGAAAGCTAAATAACTGTCAACAAAACAAATGCCGGTAGGCAAAACTAACAGTATAGACAACAATGAAATAAGCAAAACAAAAGAAAAAGAGTCGAGGCAAATCAGAGAAAAAGAAAATCAATCTAAGCAAAACAGCAGCGGCGTCACATGTAGAGTCTTCCACCAAGGACCGTAAAAAAGATCATGAAGTTCCGCTTCCCCTTAATGATTTAACAAGACAATACGTTAATAAATGATCGCACCCCATTTGCGGAAGAAAGAAAAGACGTACTTGCGTGCGAGGTCGACTGAAGCTTACACAGCGCTATATGGTTACTCACACAAGCATCATGGCTCAAATGTGCCGCTTAACACTCACGCCCCCCTTGTTGCTATAACTAAAAGTGAAACACAATAAATGCCCATACCAAATCACCACGGCAAACGTGTTCCATACAAAATCACCGCACATACATGTGAAGCGAGACTCCGCCACAAACTTTCCACAAGCAGACGCCGCGCACCACTCTAACCCAACTACAGACAGCACAGAGAGTCAGCACATTTTCAACCCCTTCACAATACCGAAATAATGACCTTAACCTACCTCACGCAAACGGGTAACAAGGAGCACATCAAACGAGGAAAATGCCAGGAAGCCCAAGATCAACAGGACACCACATACCAGTCACAAAATAAGAGTCCTTAAATAGTCTGGCTGTTCGCACATCATTGGTCTGCCAATCACATGCTGACCCAGCCCAAAATTACACACCTTGCCACATTCGTTTAAAACTTATAATCACATCCTTCACCTCAAAAAAGATGCCTGCATACTCTCTGTCTATTCTGCATTCATTTTTCATCCTCTCTATTTCTTGTTTAAAATCATGACTATCAAATCTTGAATAAAAATTATTAAATTTTGGGTCACACTTTATTTTGATGGTCCGTTTGTTGAATTTAAGTTACACTGCAACTAATTATCATTAGATTATAAGTAGACGTAAAGTTGGGGTTAGGGTTTGGGTTGGGGTTAGGGTTAGTGTAAGTTGACATGTACTTGCAAAGTTTCTCATAGTCAGTTCAATGTCTGTTGAAGGACTGTTAAATGTCAGTATCAACAGATATTAAGCAGACAGTCTACTAATACTCAAATGGTCTATCAAAATAAAGTGTTACCAAATTTTGTGACAAAACTGTGTCTGACGTGAATCCATTTAAACTAATTTTATTTGTTTTCCTACAATCCTGTCCTGTAATTAAATGCATGCCATCCCAGGCAGAACCCACATTTCCCATTTTCATTTTTCTTCAAGTTTTCCCTTATAAACTGCTTTAGCCCTTTTAATCTGTTGCCAACTATTTTCAACAAAAGGCGCTAAGCTCTGCCCGAAAAGTCTCTAAAAGTCGCTAGATTACGTCATACGCTAATTTGCATATTACTGACGTCATCACGTTCTACCATTTCTGTTTATTTAAGAGCCTATGGTAAATAAATGGGGTATTTATTTATATTTGCACTACGCTTTATGTAAGCATGTCAATTTAACTAAATGTATTGCTGTTTGAATACAGTATATCAATATAGATGTGTAGTAAATTTGCAGTAATCTCTCAGAGGTAATAAACTCAGACAAGTTCTGAAACTCTCACTTAAAATATCTCTGATTGTGAACAAGAAAAGAATAAACGGTCAAATTAAACTGTTAAAATAAAGGAGAAGCAGATCGGTTTGACTGTACAAGGGAAATACCTTCACACTGCCGGTGCTAAATCATTTGCCGTCGGTACGCAGAGGGGTGATCTGCTGTCAGGCTGCAGGTGGTAGAGGCTGCTGTACGAGGACTGGGGCGCCTGTCAGTGCTGAGGCGGGGGAGGGGCCAGCGGCTTGAGAAGAGTAGGAACGGTACAGTAATGGACAAACGACAGTCTATAAAAATCTCCAGTAACACAAAAAGTTGGTAGATTTGTCGCTAGTCGCTTTTTTGAAAATTTGTCGCTAGGGGGGTCTGAAAAGTCGCTAAATCTAGCAACAAAGTCGCTAAATTGGCAACACTGCTTTTAATTTCCCACTTTACTTCTTTTTTTAGTCTATGACACTCAACAATATCTCCCTCTTTAAAGGCCCTATTACGTTTTGACATTAGAGTCTTAAGTGATTTTGTAACCCATGGCTTGTTATTTGGAAATTTCCTAAAGGATTTCACAGGAATAATCATATCTTCACAAAACGTCACATAACTAAACTACTTCTGTTGCTTCATCAATGTCCAAACCAGAGTCCATAAAAACAGTCCAACCTGTACATTCCATACATCCTTTTAAACGCAGCGTAGCATCTTCCGACCAGTCTTTAATTTTTATTACTTGAGCCTTTTCACGTTTAAAAACTGTTTTATATGTAGGAACCAATAAAATCATATTATGGTCTGAGGTTCCTAGAGGTGGCTTAATAAAAGATTTGTATGCTCCTTTAATCGGCCCGTAGCACAAGTCCAAAATTTTATCCTTTCGCGTTGGGCAAGTTACATACTGGTTGAAGTGGCCCAGCAATTTCTCTCCAATCTACAATTATTAAAATCTCCCAGGATAAAACTAGGTGCATCAGGAGACACAGACTGTAGTTTGTACAAAACGCGTTCTATCTCCTTTGCCGCATTATCCTCATTTGCACGAGGATGGATGTAAACAACCGTGACGAACAACTGTGGGAACTCGCGAGGCAAATACTGAGGTCGCAATGCCACAGACAGCAGTTCAATATCTTCCGTGCATATTCTCTCCTTAACAGAGACAGAATTGACATTGCACACACTTCTCACGAACATACAGACATACACCACCTCCTTTAGTTTTACCGGTTTCACTTGCATCTCGGTCCATGCAAAACAGGCACTCCAAAGTAGTCCAGCCTTAACCCCGAATTTAAGTCCTCCTCGCACAGCCAAGTCTCTGTGAGCGCCAACAAACAAACATTCCTAAAATCATTCTGGAACTTCATCAAAGCTTGAAGCTCGTCCGTTTTTTTCCGTAAGGACTGCACTCCGTAAGGACTGCACATTAGCCAATATGATTGTAGAAAGAGGGATTTTTGAAGGGTTTAAGTTTTCAGTCTCTGACGAACATCTCGCTTCCGTCCTCTTTTCCGAACTTTAAATGTTGAATCATTTTGTCCGATGCCATTTCCTAAAATATAGAGTTAAAATATAATTCCCCAGTTTGCTTCACGTTATTTGGCTCATACCATTGTAATAGAAACTCCCGGGAATACTGAATCCTTGCCGAGCCCCTTGGTGTTTCAAACACACACATACACAGGTGGATCAGGGTCCAAACACGATTACTCCTATCTTCTCCTTTTACTTCTCCCGCTTGGTTTTCTTGAAGGAGGATATGCTCAGGTATTCGCTTACGTTTTTATTTTGGTTTTAAATGTTGATGTAAAAGAACCCGTCCAAGGCGTGTTGGTTTTCTGCCTCCTGAGCCAGAGCCCACACAGCCGCGGGCCAGGCTGCTCCCATCCTGCACGCCAGGGTCCATGCGCGCGCGCTGGCCCAGCTGCACGAGGGTGGTTCTGACCCAGGCTTGTTACAAGCCCCGCACAGCACCCGACTGAGCTCCACGGACCTCAAGTCCGCTGCGTGTGCCCCGGCAAAGACGATGGCCACATTAGTGGTCCAGGAGCGCCACCTCGGGCTAAACCTGGCAAATATTTGCGGGGAGTCGACAAAGTTCACTTTCTTGACTCCCCCATATACCAGTCTGGCCTGTACGCGACACCGTTGGTGGATTCACCCAGGAATTCACGGCGGTGCAGTCGGATACGATGGACCATCCATCGGCGGGGATGTAAGACCGCTCCCCCCCCGCCGAACCATCCACATCCATTGCTTGTCGCTAAGAGCGCCCGTCTACGAGTGCTGCTCCGCCCCCGCCTGCGCCTTCGGCCAGCGGCAGCGCCGAGCACCTCACAGGCACCAACGCTCCCCGTCCCAGGGTGCCGTTAAGTCCGGTTAACGGATCGCGAAGCGCTCCTGAGACGGGCCATCCGGAGAAGAGGGAACCTGATCTCTCCCCTGTGGGGGGCCGGGCTCCTCAGAGAGAGCATTTTTCCCTTCCCTGGATGTGACAGCCCGAATACTGTCAGTCTGGGACGTGATGAAAAGCCTTCCAGCTCACAGAATAGGCGCACTTCACCAGTGGCTCATGAGGTCTGGGAGGACGGTCTCCTTTCTCTCAGACCTCCAGCCCTCTCCTCCGGAGTCTGGGTGCAATGTGAGTGAATCTCTCGCCTCCAGCTTTTCCAAGGGACCCCAGCGCTCCACGGATCAGCACTCCCACTCCGCGCTGCGCCCCACTGCTGGTACATCAGCGATTGTAGCGATGCATTCATTAGCGAGGGCTCTGCCTGCCTGGTTAGCGCAGCCCAGCCCTTTGCGGTGGCTCATACGCACAATCAGACTTGGCTACGTGATTCGATTCGCGAAAAGGCCTCCCAAGTTCACGGGGTGTATGTCACCAGGGTCAGCCCTGTGCCCGCCCCTGTCTTGCGAGAGAAGATTGCTGTCCTCCTGGCGAAGGATGCAATCTAACCGATCCCTCAGCCGAGATGGAGAGCTGGTTTACAGTCTGTACTTCATCGTACCCAAAAAAGCAGTGGGTTACGACCAATCTTAGATCTGCGCGTTTTGAACCGCTGTCTGCACAGGCTGCAGTTCAAAATGCTTATGCAGAAGCGCATCCTCCGGTGCGTTCGTCCTCGGGATTGGTCTGCACCAATAGACCGGAGTCATACGCGGCGCAATCGCTGCATTCCATTTTTCCCCACCGAGCTCAACCGTGCAGTCCATTCGCTCTCACGGCAGTTTCGCCTGGGAAAATGGAGACTCCACCCCCGACTGTCCAGCTGTTCTGTGCTGCGCCTTTCTCTCTCTAACTCAGAGATTTGTGCGCTCTCGCTTGAGTTTCCCACTTGGCGAACCCTGCAAAGTCCACTGGCTACACAGCTGGCCCCGGGGCGTGCGTAATACGCATTTCTCCAGTGAGCCTACTCGCACAAATACTGTGTAAAGTCAGGAAGGTCGAGGAACAGCTCTCGTATTGCGCCTCTCTGGCCCAATCGGACCTGCTTTCAACTCTCTCTTCGTGATGGCCCCTCCCTGGCACATCCCCTGGAAACAGGGGACAGGCACCGTTTGGCACCCGCGCCCAGATCTATGCTTCACGTACGGTTCATAGATGGAGCGCGGAGGACTTAGGTGACTTACCGGTTAGGTGGTTAACACTGTCACTCAGGCTGAGCACCCTCTACGAGGCATGCACACGCTGAAGTGGAGTCTAATCGCTGTGTGGTTACCATTTTCCCCTAGAAGGAAACCCCGAACATGCCAGATCAGAGTGATGCTATCCTCCTTCAGTTGACTGGAGCTAAGGCTGTCCCCTCCGCTCTGAGGGGTTGGCGTTACGATCATCCCCGCTCTAAGGATGCGGCGATGGCGGCGCGCTGGGAAGTATCGTCTCATCATCCAGTTCCCAGAGGCGCGAGACATGAATATTAATTTTCCTGTTTCCCTCTCATACCCACTTGGAGATCTCTCTTAGGAGAGGTCTGCTCGATCACTCGACTCAGTATCTTAAGATTCTGTCCAGGTAGGACAGCTCTGCTGGTCGCGTTCGCATCGGCCAAATGGGTGGGTATCTGGAGGCATTTGTCGGTCAGCGAAATGTACCAGTGTTTTGGGCCGGCCCACTCTCACGTTTACCTGAGACCCCGGCCCCCTAGGTGCCCTAGGTTCCTACAGCGTTCTTTCAGCCACATAGTGAACCTGCAAGCGCTGGCCCACGGAGGAGCAGAGAGACCCAGCCCTTTTATTTAGTCCTTCGCACATTGCTATTATACGGACCAGTACTCAGCTCTTTATCTGTTATGGTGATCGGCAGACCGGGAAGTGCCGTATCCAAACAGAGGTTGGAACATACCCACTGAACTCTGAATGCCATCTCCCTCGCTCATCTGAGCCAGGGCGAGCCGCGTCCCCCAAGATTGAGAGTGTGCTCCTCGAAGCGCGCATCCTTTTGGGCGTTAGCACGTGGCGCCTCTCTAACAGACATTGTAGAGCTGTGGGCTGGGCGACACCTATTGCGAGATTTATTAATCTTGAGGGGAGCCGATTTCCTCACGCGGTGAATGAGAAATTCGCGTTAGGTGTTGTAAAACGCTTGCTTGCGCCATTCTCTCTAACACAGAGATACGGTGCGCTTTTCTCCGCTCTGTCAGTAAAGTTCCCCGCTGGTGAACCCTGCAGATATTCCTCCGAGGTCCCCAGCACCTGACTCAGCGGAGGAGTCAGGCGCTGGCCCGTTACGTTGTTGTCTGCCTGCTGGTCAGCCCGCGTTCTGGGTATAGGTGCCTGCTATGTGCGATCCCCACTAGGCTAGGCGATCCCATATGCTTATTCTGCCCACGGTGCAGTCGCCCCTCACAGGCGGACCGGTGTCTTCCCTAACTGCTTACCATCTTATATTGATATGTGTACTCCCCCTTCTCAGGGCTAGTCCATATGCTCTCCTCGCCACCCCAGTCTCCCCACTGGGTAGCAGGTGGCCTCCGCAGCGTCCTCCCTATCGGGACTGCACGCATTCCCACGTGCTGTCGTATTAAATTCCTAGAAATTATTCTAGACGCATTTGCGGCTTCCCGAAAATATATATAAATCCGTAAATCTTCTGTTGAGGTGGGATAAGTAAGGGCCAGGGAACACGTTGGAAGACCGCGCCTCTGGTGACGCAGGTGCGCTCACGCTCTCTTTTTTGCCTAGCAAACCTCTCATCGGGGGGCGAAGATAAGGTTCAATCATTATGGCGTTTTTCCATACATTTCCCCATAGTGGAAGTTTCCACATAGCATTGAAGTTCCCCTCCCCTTCCCTTCGCCATAATGATTGCCCCTTAGCTGTTGAGGTGAAAGTCTCTTCCGCTAAAAAAAATTATGTTTGGCTTTGCTTGCACTGTGCTCTTATAGCAAATTAATTGCAACGAGCATCAGGTGCGCAAGCTGAAGCTGCCATATTGATATGTGGTCATTGATATTGGCATTTCATTGGCCCGTTTACATACTCTTTCAGATGATTGGCTTTCTGAATGAAATCTCCATAGTGGAAGTTTCCACATAGCATTCCCGTTCCCGGGTTACCTTAGTAAACGGAGTGTTCTTCTGTCTGTCTGAAAATGTCAAAGCAAGAAGAATAACTAATCAGAGTCCAATACTCTGTTAATACATATGTGTATTAAATTTCCACAGATGGTTTCTTGATCTATTTTTCTTAATTAGAGATTCCATTGTGTTGCATTTTATAGCTGAATTAAATGTCTGTAAACACTATAAAAAATGTCCTACACAGTTTTGTTTTTTTATTAATTTTTTTTTTACATTGGCCATAAAATTTAAGGCCTTTAATTTTTTATGTTCTGCCTTACATGTAAATAATAAACTGTAATCATGAAACCATAGACCAATTCATTATATTGTTTACTTTATTATTCCAATGATATTAACCTATTCTCTTACGACAATTTTATTTATATTATTATTATTATTACTATTATTATTATTATTGTAGTTGATTTTGTTGTAAATCTTAAAATATTCATGATCATGGCCAGAAAACTGCAGGCTGATTTTGCTATTCTGTTCAGGATTTGTAATGTGGGAATGACTTTGAGAGTATAGTTATTCAAAGAAACTAAAAAATCTTATCTGAGAAATTCTTAAGTGAGAAAGTATCAGATGACAAGCTAATTATTAACAATTATATGGTTTTAATCACAAGAATTCTGACCATCAGACCTGATACTGAAGTAAAAGTTAGGGTCAAGGAAAAGTGCTAGTAAAAATGTAATTAATAATAATTAATTAAAAACAGAAAAAGAGCAGGAAATATTATTTAATAAGCAATAAGAAATAACCAATTGATATTTTGTAGTATTGAGTAATTTGTGGTGAATACTGACATATTTTTTAATTTCATCACTGCTGTGATGCTTACTGCACCCAACATCTATTTTTTTTTAAATTTCTGTTATGTAAATTTATGTATTTTGAAGTATGGATATTTTATACTGTATTGGGAAACCTTTTCTTCAACTATGGTAAATAGCATAATATAGACTCATACATGTTTAAGTTAACTTTTAAATTGTTTTGCAAAGTTATTGAATTGGACTGATTTGGGATGCTTTTCTCTATAATTACATAACTTGAGGCTACAATGCATTGTATTGAAAATGAACGATTATTTAATTTGTAGTTGCTCTGTCGCACTAAATGGGGGTGGGTATTATTATAACTATTTGTGTGTGTGTGTGTGTGTGTGTGTGGGTGTGTGAAAATTGTACTGTTTTAAAAAATACACTGCTCACAAATAAATAAAGAAAACACTATATAACAAATCCTCAATCTGGGGTGCGTTTCCCAAAACCATCGTTAGCCAACTAAGGTCGCAAGTTCCGTCGTTACAAACATAGTTCTTTGATTTGCTGTTTCCCAAATCCATCGCTCCAACGAACATTCGCAAACTGCGTCGCAAACTTAAGCTCTTGAAACGACACCTCTGGAGCTGTAGTTAAAAGCATAGTTCCTGGCTGTGTTCTATTCCCACTTATCCCCCCTATGCCCTATTCATTTAGAACATTCTAACATTCAAAGCTGGAATTATTAAAAATAAAAAAGCATTAAAGTCATCTCTCTTAGGTGTAATTTGCTTTCAAAGTAGTTTTACAGTTCAGTTTTAGCGATCTTCATGTTTACAATTGTGCTCCCTTTGCAGTGCACTTTGAAAACATTGATATCATTTTGAACACAGCCTCATGGCGAAAGCTATAGGTATATTTAAAAGCGGAAATTATGTTACAGTACGTCTCCAAAGCTTGTGAAAATAAAAAACATAGCATACTTTAATTATTTTATTTTATAGTGGGTTATTTATTAAGTTTCTCTGCTGTATATGACATGGGTCTGTTGGTTAGAACTTTCTGCTATGGTTTGCATGTGAAATTGTATTTTTTTTAATAAATAAACAATATCCTAAATAATAATAATGATAAAAATAATAATAATCATCATCATCATCATCATTAATATTATTAATATTATTATTAAATTAAATATATTTATAATAAATCGCCTCATTATTTATTTATATGATTTATATATGATATTAGAATAGTGTTAGCTTTTGTAAGTGATTTTATGTTTTAGAATAGAATATGTAATGTTCAACTTCTCAATAATATTAGTAAAGCTAACACAGGCCCTATATGTTCCATTTACATATATTTTAATTAATATGGAAAATGAGTGCATGTTTTTACCAAACTAATATTGGATTTATTTTAAATGCGTGTTTGTGTAAAACAATATAATTTGCACAAAGAAATGATGGGGCTGTTCTCTGAAGAAGTTACTCCACCCCGTTTAGAGCGTCATTATGGGCGTTTTGGCGTCATAACTAACCTAGTTCAAGCGATGGATCTGCGACAGAGAAACTACGGGTTTTGGGAAACACTCGTCACTGGATGGTTCTTTTGCCAAACGATGCATCGTACTATGATAGTTCAGCCGCGACTTGCGTCGTTGTTTGGGAAACGCACCCCTGAATGATTGAAATATTCTTAATAATAATTTGTTCTTTACATTTTTTTAAAAAAAATATTTGGAGTCACACTCAAAATTGAAGTGGAAAACACACTACAGGTTGATCCAACTTTAATGTAATGTCCTTAAAACTCAAAAATTTTGAGTCAAAATGAAGCTCAGTAGTGTGTGTGGCCTCCACGTGCCTGTATGACCTCCCTGCAATGACTGGGCATGCCCCTGATAAGGTGACGAACAGGATCCTGAGGGATCTCCTCCCAGACCTGAATTAACGCATCTGCCAACTCCTGGACAGTTTGTGGTGCAACGTGGCGTTGTTGGAAGGAGCAAGACATGGTGTCCCAGATGTGCTCCATAGCATCAATGCCTTCGTCTTGCAGGAACTGCTGACACACTCCAGCCACATGGTTTAGCATTGTCTAGAATTTGAACTATTATAATAAAGTGTGATTCATCACTCTTTACGTTTTTATTTATTTTTTATTTTTGTTCACTGTTATATAGATAGGCTACAGCTTACATTATTGTTTGCTATTCTTTACTGTCACATCTCTCTTTAAGAGGTAAGATCTGGAGCAACTACTGTAACGCTCCACCAGGTGCATGGGAACAAAAATAGCAAAACTGTTAAAAAAAAGAGCATTCCAGCACTACTTGTGATAAATACATCTCTCTTTATACCATAAAACAGGGGTGCTCAATCCTGTACCTGGAGATTTCTGTTGCAACCCTTATCAAACACACCTGCCTGTAATTGTCAAGTGCTGTTCAGGTCCTAATTAATTGGTTCAGGTGTGTTTGATCAGGGTTGGAGCTGAACTATGCAGGAAGGTAGATCTCCAGGAACAGGATTGAGCACCCCTGCCATAAAATGTATATTATACGTTTGAAGGCTTTCTTACTTTAAGTTTTCACACCATAAAATGAATTCATTAATTCATTTATTTTCTTTTCGGCTTAGTCCCTTTATTAATCATGGGTCGCCACAGCTGAATGACCCGCCAACTTATTCAGCATCTGTTTTACACAGCGGTGAAGGAACTCACTGAATTAAGACCAGTTCGAATCAGGCTTGGAATTTTGAGCGCAAATTGCTTCATTCGCTCCGGGGCTTGTACCCTCAGCATAACAAGGCGCCAATTCATTTGACTCTCTTCCCCCAATACTCTGGCCCTAAGTTGGACAGTGATGCGGCCACAATTTTGGTTAATCGTTAACCAACTAGACAAAAACGGCTTTCAAATTCTCTCCATCACGAGACTTTTGGATGACCGATCATGTGATCTGGGGGCCATTTGTTCGGCCTTAGGGACATTCCACATCCTGACAGATGGACAGAGTTTCTCAGAGACAAAGAGATCCCAAAAGAAATGAATTAGAGACTTAAAGACAATTCTTATAAAGGTTATAACCAAGGCAAAATTTGATATTTTGAATGACATTTAAAGGTATTGATGTGCTGTGTTTATTCCAACCAACCAGGTTCATAATGTGTGATTTTTACCCTTATGACAGGCTAAAATGATCTGTATGTGTCTGAAATGCTTTATGTTTGGACTTAAACAAAACCTCTTTTTATTTGCATTACATTGCTGTAAATGAGAATTTTGTAATACGAACTGTATTCGTCTTGTAACATTTGATGTCAGATAGTTACAATTTTACCAGAGATTTTACCACGTGAAGTCTCTTGCAGTCGGTTAATTATTAAACCTGATTACACTGGTACGGGGCGTGGCCCCGCCCTTCATCTTGCCGTTCATTGGACGATAGCGTCATGAGGGACGGGTCAGATCAAGCCGTTTAAAACTCCCGGCAGCCCCAAATCTGCGCGCCTTTTAGCATCAAGCCGGTGTCCCGCCCGCTGTTGCTTCTTCCGCCCCCAATCGACAACACGCGGTTGGGTCACCACAAACTCTTCATCCAAACCTCTTAAGAAACCGCTGAAACTTCCGCGAACTGACTCTCTACGGAGTCCGTTACCCCCGGTCACCCAGGACGAACAAGCTCCACTCACGCCAAGTGAATCCCGGAAACTTAAACCGAAGCCAACCTACCCGTGAGCGCCACGTGTTTCCTCAAGCCAACCCTATGAGGGAAAATCTAGTCAAGAAGACTTCAACAAACTCGCAAGTACACGACAACTGTTGTCTCTTTCTGATCTGGTGCTATGATTTTAAGCAGTTAAAGACGAGTCAAATTCTCTGCTTTTGTGGTTTCCTCAGGTGATTCTAAGATCTAGTACGAAATACTAGATGATTCGGGACTGTTTGTCAACGTCGTTTTGCATCCTCTGTACTGTGGTGTGTGTGTGTGTGTGTGTGTGTGTGTGTGTGGTGTTTGTGTGGGTGTGTGTGTGTGTGTGTGAACGTGTGTGTGTGTGTGCGTTTGTTTGTTGTTTTGATTATTACATAGATTAGCCTCATGTATCGAATAGTGTAGCTCAATAAATCTTTGTTCTCCTTTGTAAGAACTGTGTTCTTGTTTATGTGCTTCTAAGTCATTGCCTCAAGCTATAGATCGTGTTACCTTGCTAAAAAGTTAACCCTATTCTGTGTTATGTTATTACCGCTGGCCACAGAAATAATATAGACAAGATTGGTAAAATGTGTTTTCTCTATTTGCGGGACAAACTTCAGATAAAGTCTGAATCTTTGATCTGATTCAATCCGACTCAATTGAGTCGAATCTTCAAGATCCGAGTCATTGATATGAGCTAATAATTCCTAATCGATCTTTTAACGTAAATTGATTTCTTACAGCGGATTCCTTCAAGTCGCAACCCCACACTGGGAAACACCCATATACTCCTGCATTCACACACATACACTACGGCCAATTTAGCTTACCCAATACACCTATACCACGTCTTTGGACTGTGAGGGAAACCGGAGCAACCAGAGAAAACCCTTGCGAACACGGGGAGAACATGCAAACTCTACAAAGAAATGCCAACCAGGGCCGGAGCAAGCTCAACTGGCGCTCTAGGCAAACGACAAGAATGCCGCCCTCAAACCAAAAGTTATGCTGCCTTCAATCCGAAAAAGCCGCAGAGTGGGGAGGGGGGGCCAGCGGAGCTGGGGGTGTTGAGATGATGTGGGGTTTGTCGGCGGGACGAAAGCGAAGTGGGGGAGACGCGCCGCGGACGCCGTCCCTGACTGCTTCTGCCCGCCCTAGGCAGCTGCCTAGGATGCCTCTATGAACGCGCCGGCCCTGATGTCAACTGACCCAGCTGGAGCTCTAACCAGCGACCTTCATGCCGGAGGCGATTGTGCTACCCACTGCGCCATCATGACACTACAATAAAATTATAATCAGTTAATAAATACTGATTATATACTAAAAAGTGTTATTGCATTTAAATCCAAGAATACAGGCATCTCCCCCTTTTTATTGTTTATAGCACACTCATGACACAGGATAAAAATGACGGGCACGTTGACATATCGGAACAATGAACCTAAGCAACCTATAGGGATCCATTATTCTCTCTCTCTGAGCATGCTGCAGCACTGCTCATCAAAAGCACAACATATATAGTTTTTATGATTTAGTATACAACCAACTATTTGGAAAATGTAATTAGGTTATTACAGTTATTAATAATTCTTATAAAATATGCATTTTTAAAATAGCCTACATAATCTACAAATAAAACAAATCAGATTATTTACTTTAATAATTTTTGCATGATAGCTCCACAACAAACTGAGGCTTTTAGATGTGAAAACTATAAAAATGTATGCAAAGTAATGCAATACTATATGTAAAAAACAAAATTATTATATGCTATAGAAGCCTAATGTCACAGCCAGGCCAGGTTCTCCGCACTCAGTCACATGATTCACCCCATTCGCTGACACCACAATCAGCAAGGTCCTCGTCACCCAAATACAAATCACCAGCAAGCCTCCATGTCATCTCATTCTCATAACTCCAGCCCCTCACTCAGTGTCTGGGCTCGTCGCATCAAGAAAGACGAAATCTGCGGTCAGTCAATTCCTGTTTCCTGAGTTATACTTACCTTGTCTGCTCCAAGTGTACCACTGTGTCTTTGTGTCTCTTCCTAGTGAGTTTCCCTCCTGGTTGTTGTGTCTCCCGATTTCATCTGTGTCCATCGTCGCCATCAGTCTCCTGTCTATTCCATCATGGTTCCATTGATCATCATCTGCAAGAGAACAGACTTTACCTGCTTGACATATATCCTGTTCACATTTATTCTGCAATAAACTGTTTACTTATACTCACTCATTTCTGGTCTCAGTCCTTATTCTGTGATAGAAGGTCGGACCAACACCAAAAATGAGCAGTGGAGACCCATTCCAAGCACTTGTGGACTCACAGAAACAGGTGCTTTATAAACCTCGCAACCTGAGAATGCAGTTATCAGCTATGACAGTACATATGGTTTGGAAAACGTAATCCGTTATCCTTTCAATGTTCAGCCAAGATGGAAGCTGTAGCAAAGAGATTCACAACCAGCCTATACCTCCTCCGTCAGCCTGTTTCCTCTACCCCTCCAGACCCAGGTTCAGAAAACCTCTAATATAAAATAAGGAAAGCTTACTGAAGCAGAGAGGGGTCCTGTCAGCTAAATTGGGGGTCTATGTTTATATTGTGGAAGAGCGGGACATTTCCGGGGTTCATGCTCTATACATCCAGCATGTCCTTCGTGAGTGCAATTTATGCTATGCTAGAAAATATGTTACCATCACACCACTGCTGTGATGCTACTGCACCCAACGTCTCTCCTCCAGTGGGTAGCACGCCTTGACTCCGGTTCAGCCAGCAATTTCACCTCTGGCACCCACTGTTGTCAACTCCGCTATAACACTAGGTTCTCTGAGAAGAGCTATCATGTACAGTCCATCATCAGAAAAGCCCTTAAATCGTCATCACAGTTGTGGATTCTGTTCAACTATAAGTGAGGTCTGTTTCACGAAAAAAGATTGAATTTTTAGTTTTGGAGATTCCACAGCAAACATCAACTTAGGGCGACTGTGATTGGTTAAGCATAACACTGTGCTCTCATGGCGAAAAGAATGTTTCCAAGAATGTATTTCAGAATGTCCTGTCAAGAAAGTTGATAATCCTATGTGTGTTACAACCTCCATAGAGAGTCCTGTTGAACAGTGTTCCAAGACGATTCCTCATTGCTACAAGCATTTCCAAGATATTTTCTGCCCCAAGAGAGCCACCCAGTTACCACCTCACAGGTCATGGGACTGGGCGATTGACCTGATCAAGGGTGACCCCTTGTTTACCCCTTTCCATTCCCAAAAGAAAGGAAATGGGTGAGTACGTAGAGGAGGCCTTAGCTCAGGGTTATATTTGCCCCTCAATGTCCCCTGTCGTGTCCAACTTCTTTGTGGCCAAGACGGATGGGAGGCTTAGAGTCTATATCAGTTATCAGGCTCTAAAACCACCTCACCATCAAGAACTGTTATCTACTTCAGCTCCTCTCAGCTGCACTTGAACATCTACCTGTGGCTTGTATATATTTCCTAAACTTGACCTCAGAAGTGCATATAACCTCATCAGAATCCAGGAGGGTGACGAGTTGAAGACAGCTTTTATCACACCTAGTGGTCATTATGAATATAGGGTGATGCCCTATGGACTAGCTAACGTCCTCTCTGTCTTCCAAGACTTCATGAATGAGGTACATTGCGAATTCCTGCACAAGTCAGTTCTTGTGTAAATTGATGACATCTTGATATATTCCTGAGATCCAGCAGAGCATAAACCTCATGTGAGAGAAGTCTTATCCCGTCCCTGTAAGCATAATTTGTTTCTGAAAGCCGAAAAATATGATTTCTATAAGGGAACTATCCACTTCCTCGCATTTGTCGTTTCGCAGTCCGGGTCAAGATGGATGAGGGAAGGTGGAAGCACTCCCTTCTTGGACCACAGCCTAACTCCAGCGTTTCCTTGGGTTTGCCAACTTCTATCAGAAATTCATCCGAAACTACAGTAGCATCACCAGTCAATTACCGGTCTACTCTGTGGCAAACCGAAGGCACTCGTTTGGACAGCAGAACAAGTCTGTCCCTGATTGGACACAATGTCTGTCACTCTGATTGAATCCGCACACTCCTCTTAGGGCACTGGCCACCCTGGGGCCAACAAGACCTGCTCACTACTGAGAGACTGTTTCTGGAGACCGGGAATGGCCCAGGATGTAAGAAGGTTCATGCAGGAGTGCAAGGAGAGTGCTATTTCAAAGACTCCTCGAAACCTACCAAAAGGTAAACTTGTACCCCTGCCAGTCTCGAATTGTCTCTGGTCACATGATTCACCATCACCCCAAATACTAATCACCAGCGCACCTGCACGTCATCTCAAGCTCATCACTCCGGCCCACTCCAGCGCATGCTCCCTTATTCAGTGTCTGGTTGAGAAGGAGGAAATCTACAGTCAGTCAATTCCTATTTTCTGAGTTATACTTACCTTGTCTGCTCCAAGTGTACCCACAGTGTCTTTGTGTCTCTTCCTAGTGTGTTTCCCTCCTGGTTGTGTGTTTTCCCGATCTTGTCTGTGAACAGGAGACTGATGATGATGGACATTTCATTATGGTTCCGCTGATCATCATATGCAAGAGAACAGACTTTACCTGCTTGACATATATCCTGTTTACATTTATTCTTTAGTTTATTTATTACATTTATAAACTGTTTACTTACGTTCTTATTCAAAAGTTTGGCCACCCCTCACAGTTTTCATATTTGCAAGCCATGACCTGCTGGCCTATCAGATCAGCAAATTAATTTGGATATATTGTATACCCCAGGGAAAAAGCAACATTTCAGTTTTAACATAACATTTATTTAATCACCAGATGCAATGCAATTTAAGTCATAACAAAAACATCCAGATGCAACAATTTGGGCACGCCAACAGAACAATCTTTTGTACAGCCACCTTTTGCTGAAATAACAGCATGTAGACACTTTTTATAGTCAAGGATAAGTGCCTGAATTCTTGCTGAAGGCCTTTTGGGTCATTTTTCCTTGTACAATTTCTCCAGTTCAGTCAGATTTGACGGGTGCCAAGCATGAATGGCCTTTTTCAAATCAATTGATAGATTTTTGATGATGTTGAAGTCTGGGGGACTGGGTTGGCCATTCTAGAACATTGTATTGTGTCTAAGCATGAATTCCTTGGTGCTTTGGGGTCACTGTCCTGCTTAAACATTCAACCCAGTCATATCTTCAGCCTCTTGACTGATTCCTGAACATTGTTTTTTAAAATCTGCTGATACTTGGTGGAATCCATGCGACATTTAACTCAACGTTTCTAGTACCTGTGCTTGCCACACATCTGCACAGCATGATGGACCCTCCACCATATTTTACAGTCGGGAGCAGGTTCTTCTCCTGGAATGCCAGTATTCTTTTTCCGCTATGCAAAGTGCCTATGGTTGTGGCATTTATTCACACTATATTTTTCCAAAATGATTCAGGCTTGTCCAAATGACCCTTTGCATACCTCAAACAACTCTTCTCATTGGAAAAATACAAAAGAGGCATCTTCTGCATCACCTTTCATTGAGCTGTTCTTTGAATCAAATCGCATTTCACTGCAATCTTCTCTTATAAAGAAAGAGCACATTATTATGCAGCAACAGAGGGGTGCCCAAATTTTGCATAAGTCTGTATATACAATATACAAATACATTATATATTTTGCATAACACCTATATATGTTACTTTAAATAAAAGTCAACATATGTGAATTATCATTATCTGAAAAAACAAGCTTAAGAAGCTTCTGTAAGAACAGACCTGACAGACTACATAATCTTAATAAAATAGCTGGTTCTTAAAAAGGATTCAGTCAGTGTTTTTGTTTTGTAATCTAAATTTGTAATTTAAGTAAAAAATAATTTAGGGCAGGCTAAACCTGTTGTTTGCAGGTTAAAAAAAATAGATATTTTAAAACGTAATATTTAATGTGTCAGACACAAAATAGACAAGTCAATTCATTTTTTGTTCATTAAATGATAATATAATATTAATCTGATCTATTAAGGGTTAATATTCAGTTAACAAGCGGCAGTTGTCAGTTGGGAAAATTAACTGAAATGAGCATTTCTACATGAAACCCATCCATGTATTGGGCATTTCATATTGATTACCTTATGTTTTTTTAACTAAATTTTTTTTCCAACCATTTTATGTCCCAGTCTTTATACTGATTGCTAATACACAAGGGATGACAATTATTGGGTCAAAGTTCAGTATATGACTCATATATGGTTATAATTTAATATCTTTGAAATGTAAAGTGACTCCTAAATAGCACATAGAATTTTGTGCCTTTTTGTGTAGTGCATATGGAGTTGCAATAAACATTCGATAGCTTGCACGTACAGAACACTCTTAAGAGATTGTTATCACAAAACCAAGCCCTGATCAGAACTATTTTACTTATAAGCACTGGACCAGCTCAGGGCTATATGCAGACTCCCATATGTTGATTTGGCCACACCAGTATTGTGCCAGATCTGAGCCAGTATATTTGACATAACTTTCCTCTTTAACACCTAACTTTTTACTTACTATGCTTACATAATACTCAAAAAGCTTAAAACACTGCTTCACAACAAGAATAATTCACATTTCAAAACCAAAATAAATAAACTGAGATTCAACTTCACCGACTATGTAGTCACATTTATTTACCCATATAGTGTCTATGTTTTAGGCCTTGTTTGGCTTTTAATAACTTAGATGAAAGATTAGTGCCAAAATTGAGAATAATGAGTTATTTGATTGAAACATAATTTGCTTATGAGATTTAATAGTTTAAATGGATAAAAATGAATCTAACTGAACAATCGATTTATTCAGTTAATTATTGGTTCACAAATGTCTAATATTGAAAGCTGATTTTTTAAAAGGCATTTTGTAATGTACATAAATAAATCACAATTTAACTAAACCGTCAGTGTGAAAGCTTAAATTAGAGGTAATTTAAAAGTTACATAAAAAGACAAGTGCTTAAAGGCATAGTTTACACAAAAATGTAAATGTGTTTACCAATTCTTTCACCAAAAGAAGATATTTTGATGAATTCTGAAAACTGGAGGCCATTGACATCCAAAGTAGAAAAGATTGAAGTCAATTGCTCCTGGATTACAACACTGTTAAAAATGTCTTAATTTGTGTTAAACAGAAGAAACAAATTAAACAGGTTTGGAACAAGTGGAAAAAAAGTAAAGGATGAGTGAATTCTCTCTTTTGTTCTTTTTTTAAGCATACAGATGTGAGTTACCTGAGAGAGCAGTGCACATAGCTGCAAAGGCACTGAGCTTGAGTCTGTTCATCATGCTAAAGCATGGACACATCTCTATCAGCATCAGAGCTCCACCGGTGAACAGCAGAGCAATATACAGACACTCAGCCACAATACACAACCAGAGGACTCCTAAAAGAGAAAGAAAAAGTTTGTGAGATTGGGAATATATCTCGATTCATCATTCAAAACATTGTCCTATTGCTTTTACACTTATTCAGAAATTAATTTTATTTTTATTATTATTCATTGTTCACATAAGAAAACCGTAACATTTGTTACTTACCCACCTCTTTCATGATCTGGTGCAATCTCAAAAAAGCTCCTACAATTAAATCCTATAAAGAGAGAAAGTTCTGATAAACATTAGCTAGTCAAAATGTGGATTAAATGAGAAAAACATGTGCCATTAAATATAATTCATTTTCAGGAAGTGATTTTATTTGGTTTATAGAAGTTTAACAATCAACAGGCCTTTTGTTAACAGGCTGATTAAATCACCAATGCTTTAGGAACACTGGACTGCTGAAGGACAATTCTCATTTTATTTTACTGCAAGCCATTCAAGACATCCAGCGGAAAGAACCAACCATCGTTGGATTGATATGTACGCTGAGTGGAGCGTAATTATAAGCTTATCAAAAAATTTCTATTGACATTGGCATTAGGTTTTGCTTATATGTGATTGTTTCTTGTGTAGAGTCCATAACAGGTAGACCTTATGTACATTAGGCTAACTAAAAAACAGCAAATGCCCAGTTACTATCCATCCCATTGTCCTGAGAAACTGTAATGTAATTTCTCTTCAAGACTGCCAATAATACAAATCATTCTCTCATTGCTTCATCCAACCCCACAAAAACACTAATTTGTTCTAAGTTCTGTTTAATTAAGTATTAGTTAGTTTATAGTTATGTCTGGTGCCTGATTGTGATTATTAGTTTAGTAGCTTAGTCATTTGTCATAAGTAGCGTGTGTTTTTTTTACTTATACAGTATGTCTTCTGGTCAATAAATTCCTCTTTTTAAATTGAAACTATATTGTTTTTGTGTTGATAATAGGAGGCTATACAAGTTAGCAATATCTCACTAATCCTTCAGATTTGGACAGATAATAAATACCTTTATATTTGTATAATTTGGTGCTCTTTGAGAGGCTGAAATATCAATATTAATATCAATACCAAAATATTGTGATAAATCCAACTATTGCTACACAGAAGAACAACTTAAAAATGACAAGTTAACAACATGAATACATTGTTGAATTGAGTAGCAGTGCTGGTTCAGATGTATCCGCATCTGTATGATCACTCATGGCGAGGTATTAAAGATTCGGAGGGGGTCAGACACTAGATGAGAAACAAAAATTATATAAAGAAGTGGCATGCCATGGTGTCGCTTCTCATCTGATGTGTGGAAAGCTGTCAGTAGACATTGTTGAGTTTAAGGTATACATGTGAGCACTGTGACGAATTTACAACCCCTGCCTACTACAGTTCAGGGTTATTGGAATGTTCACCACCACTCAGCATTTTCAAACTCATTTTGCCCTCATACAAATAAAGGAAAAGTGCATTATTTGAAGTATATAAGACATTTGTGTTTCCAATGACAACAATACCACCCAAAGAAAATGTAAAAGCAAAGATTTTGTGTATTGTTTGCTCAAAAACAATACATATACAATCAGTGCAAACTTCTGTATCATTATTCTTTACCAGCACCTGTAACCTCTTGTTAAACTGTAATTCACTAGGCTATCTTTTACTAAACTGTACCGCTCTGTACCTGTGCGTGTGAGTGATCATCCTCTCGATCGGAATTTACCTGCTTACTTTTGTTCCCGCGAACACAGTTATTTTTGTCAGTCATGCTGCTTCTCGATTGTTTGTTTGTTTGTTTGTTTGTATACTTTATTGTCCCTCAAGGGGAAATTTTTTGTGGACTCTCAGAGCACTTCAACAAGTTCTGACACAATACCAATTAAAAATAAGCAAATCATGCGAAGGAGTTACATACAGAAGAAAAGCATAGGCACACTATCGATCAGTGTTCAATAGTCTGATTGATACTGGGATAAAAGAGTTCTTAAATCTGTTCCGCTTCCAGCGGAAGGTTCTGTATCTTCTGCCAGAAGGTAAAAGATCGTAAAAGGGGAAGAGTACATGAGATGGATTGTTTAAAATTATTTTCGCTTCATTCAGAGTGCATCGCTCGTAAAGTGTTTGGATATTAGAAGGAGGTTCAGATCCTATTAGTCTTGTAGCAGTTCTGATAATGTTAAAAAGTTTTGATTTCAGGGTTACAGAAAGATTACCATACCATGTAGATAGACCATACCTGAAGACACTCTCAAATACAGCTTGATAAAATAAGTACATGATTTTCTTATCAACACCATAGAACCATAACCTTCGTAGAAAATACAAAAAAATCTTTGGTGAAGCTTTTCACAGATCCAGTTTACATGAGTGTCCCATGTCAGAGACCGGTCTATGTGAATTCCCAAATACTTGTATGACTGTACCTGAGTGATTTCTTGATTATGTACAAACACTGGTGAATGCTCGACAACACACTTGGGATCAAAGATTATTTCCTTTGTTTTTTTGTATTTACTTTTAAAAAGTTTTCATCACACCACTCAACAAATGAATCAATTTCAGAAAAATAGACAGAAACAGGATCTTGTATTTTCAGCAAACTTAAAATTACCGTATCGTCTGAGTATTTAAAAATCAAATTCTGTGAGTGCCTGCTTGAGCACTCATTAGCATATAGAGTAAACAGAAGTGATGAGCTCACACAACCCTGAGGGACACCAGAACTACTATATTAAACTTGGGAAAAACTATTATTTACTTTGACTGCCTGAGTTCGATTTGTTAAAAAGGAGTGATACCATTCAATAATTGTAGAGTTTACTCCTAACTTTTTTAGTTTCCTAATTAAAACATGTGGTTGAACCGTATTAAACGCTGAGCTAAAATCAAAGAAAAGTACACGTGCATATGTATCAGGGCCTTCTAAATGATTTAAAAGAGAGTGCAATAGACTATTGATGGCATCACATGTACCTACTCCTTTGCTATATGCAAACTGAAGTGGATCAAGTTTGGTACTAATATTCTCTCTTAACACTGACACAATATACTTTTCAAAACATTTCATTACAAGTGATGTGAGAGCAATTGGTCTAAAATCATTATTATCTACAGGACGGGCAATTTTAGGCACTGGGATTATAAGAGATCTTTTCCAGATTGCTGGAACTACCTTCAAATTAATAGATTTTTGAAATAAAGAACACCACACTGGTGACAGTTCTTCTGCGCATACTTTTAATAAAAAACCAGAGAGACCATCAGGACCAGATGAAAACAGGTGCATTTGGGGAGCGTTGAAGCTGCTGTTGTACACAGTCATTTATATACATAGCTGCTTTGGCTGCATTACCAGAGGGGGGCACATAGGCTCCGCAGATGATGATATTACCGAACTCCCTAGGTAGGTAGAACGGTCTCAAACTTAAGCAAAGCAATTCAACGTCAGGATTACATACCGTTGACCTCACAGAAAGTTGTGTGCACCAGTTATCATTTACAAACACGCACACACCACCTCCACGGTCTTTAACTGATGCTGCGGTCCGATCAGCTCGAACTAAAGTGAAACCATCTAGTTCAAATTGTGTGCTGGGCATACCTGGTTGCAGCCATGTTTCTGTGAGAACTATCAAACCAGCTTCTCTATATTCAAAGCAGACCTTGGTTTTCACTCGCAGCTCCTCGATTTTGTTCTGAAGAGATCTTACAATGCTTAGAATTATACCAGGCAACGGAGGCCTGTTTCCGCGGCGCCGGAGACGCAAACGTACTCCGCTTCTCCGTCCTCTTTTCCTCTGGCGTACTTTATCCTCTGTCCTTCTTATATCATGTGGCCAGCCAAGCGACTCCGCCGATGCAGTAATTACTCCAGGAGATCGAAGCAGCAAAAGAGCGTCTCTGGTATATGTAATCGGCGCCCAACTTTCCCGTGGTAGTGTCGGAATACTATTACAAATTATCGATGACCAGACTAACATTAAGAACCAAGCAAGCAACAGTCTCTGAGCGAATTTCTGTATTGCCATTGTCAGATTCCTTCACAGATTAAGGTACATGATATAAAATAAACTATAACTTAAAAATTAGGTTAAAATCAGTATCAGAACAGCTGAGTCCTGGTCGCCAGCAGAGCAGCGCCACCGGATGTGATCTAAGATCACATATGCTTCTAAGTGATTCTAAGATCACATTTGCACGAATATTGGGCCATGCCTATTGCCGAACCCTGCTTTTAAGAAAACTACAATTTAAAATGATTTCCAACCAGCCAAAGTGGCTAGTGGAGGTGGCTGTCTAACCCGCCAGAGCTAAAATCTACCCGCATTTGGCGGGTTGGTGGGTGTTAATGTAAAGCCCTGTGTATATATATATATATATATATATATATATATATATATATATATATATATTAAGGGTGTAACGATACGCATAACCGTATCGAACCGTTCGGTACGAGACTTTCGGTTCGGTACGCATTACAAACCGAACGATTCGGACAAATATCTAAAAAGATAAAAGAGAATACGTGTACAGAATATAATGTTTTCAGTGTAATAACGCTCAACAAGGCATCCCAAATGACGTGACAGGCAACATGCTGCCTTCTGCGCCCACCTCCAAACACCACTCCAGTAAGGCACACGCTGCAGTAGCTCGCTAAATGGCTAACATTAATGTAATCCTCCTATAACCAACAGCGGGTCTGACGTTTGGGAGCACTTTGGTTTCTCTAAGTTATGAGGGTGATGGCAAGAGAGGGGTGGATAAAAAAAAAAGACAATGACATCTGCTATGACAGTAAGCTATTTTAGCGGTAATATTTGAATATGTCAACTCATTTACACTGACATCACGGAATCACTAACTGCAACTATCGCCAGCATTCAGACAGGCATTTTCTACAGATTTGAACAGGGCAAAACAAATCACCGAGGCGATCGGTACATTTATAGCTGTGGATAGGAGACCTTAATCGGTAGTGGAAATTTCGGGTTTTAAGAAAATATTTAATGTAATAGAGCCCCATTACATTATTCCTCCATAAGCCCATTTCAGTCAGATAATAATTCCTGCTTTCAGATCCACTGAAATGGCAGGTGACAGTCAAATATCGCAGAGCTGAGACCTATGACGACTTTAAAGTCGATATTTAGCTTGTTTCGCATTAATGTAGATATATAATTAAATTATTGAATAAAACGAAGAGCATTATTATTTTTAATCATCATCATTAATAATAAATAAACAAAAAATGATGACAGCCTCAGCTGTTCACATCAACATGACTGGCACTTTCGGACTTCAGCACCATGCATCTTTAGCATGAATTGAAATAGACTTTCCTTCCTAAAGGAAAAAATACAATAATATTTAAAATTGGAAGGCAATTATAGTCATGTATTCGCAATTTCACATAAATCAGCATGCAAAAAATGTATTATTTCCATTGCGCTCTCTCTCTCTCTTTCTCTCAGCCTCAGCACAGCAGCAGCAGTTGACGCGTGCACTACCATACACAGCCACATCTCATAGCAAATTAATTTGCAACTTTGTTGCATAAAAAAATAGGCTAGGCCTAAATAACAAAATTTAATTAACAAACAAATTAAATAAAATTATTTGTAAAAATGAAACTACAGAAGAACGAGAAGAACTGAAACCAGCTCATATGTTCTGTTCTGGAATAACTGGTATTGCGATCAAATTAATTCGATGGAATGATAAACACAGACAGGCGCATTTTTCAGAAAATAGCCTATTTTATTTAATTTAAAAATATGTTAGGACTATATTTATTTATATAGGCTATATTTTTTTTAAATAGCCTATATTAAATTACCATTCATTTTGGCTTTAACAAATTATTGAACAGATTATTAATAACTTATCAAAGAACATTTTACTGAGCTCAGTGAAAAGATTTGTAGGCTAATATTAGAGCCATGGCTGCGGCGTGTCGGCAAAAGTTTCTATTATCAGACAAACAAAAAACACATATCCCAAAGCGCAACATTGTGTTAGATTTTAGCAAATACAGAGATGACACTTATGATGATGATCAGACCTGAACCCGCGGCGCGCTCAACTGAAAAACCACACATGGAGAAACGCCTTCACTGCATACAAACAGTCACGCGCGGGCGGTGAGTTCTCCGTCCGCCTCCCGTCTGAAAGGACCTTAATGCTTAATTGTTCCTTCTGTGTGAAGATAAATATAATTTAATTGGCTTTTATTCATTTATATTATATGCACATATGCAGTCCTGCTGATAACGGCATGGAACTATCGAACCACCTGAAGTCACTATCAAATCCTGCACTGTTGCGGAGTCTTGTTTAAAATAATTTCAGTCTCAGCGCCTATTTAGCTTTAAGAGCGCAGTGATTTGCATTGCTTTGAATTATTTTCTAAGATAAAACCTAATGCAAATGAAGTAGGTTATTAAATAAGTTTTTAAAAATCAGCCGGAAGTTAAGGCCTATTAAATACATTTAAAAATAGTTAAATAAATGAGCAAAAAAGAAACATATCACGCCCCCTTACCTGTCAGCGATCTCACTAGGGGACGATATGGCAATCTGAAAATTATATTGCCCAACACTAGCCGTGAGATAGCATTGGTCTGTCATAGCATATGGTCTGTTCTTCACGGAAGCTGTAACAGAAGCGTGTGCCGCATGTTCACCTCTGACGTAGGCTACTGAGCCTGTAGCCTAGTTTGGGATTTTTTCGTTGTGATGATTAAGCAAGAATCATAATGCATTGCATATTCGGCTCATTCTTCAGTAGCCTCAACACAGGCTGGTAGCCTAGATTTAAACAGATCGTTTATAAGAATGAGCGATTAATAAATTAATTGATCGTTAATTTAAATGATCATCGATCACGGGATTTTGTAAAAACTGACATCCCTAGTTTAAAGTTAAAAAAAAGAAGAAAGATCATGCTTTTATGATGTTAGTTTTAATACATTAAAAAGATTTCAATCTGAGAAATCCTCTGGCTTTTTTTTTTTTTTTTTTTGCTGTATCGAAAACATACCGAACCGTGACAACACTGTGTCGTATCAAACCGAACCGTGATTTTTGTGAACCGTTACACCCCTAATATATATATATATATATATATATATATATATATATATATATATATATATATATATATATATATATATATATATATATATATATTCTTTTCAGTTTAGTCCCTTTATTAATCAGCGGAATGAATGGCCAACTTATCCAGCATATGTTTTATGCAGTGGATGCCCTTCCATTCACAACCCATCACTGGGAAACACACATACACTCTCATACACACACATACACTACGGACAATTTAGCTTACCCAATTCACCTATAGCAAGTTTTTGTACTGTGGGGGAAACTGGAGCACCCAGAGGAAACCCACGCGAACACAAAGAGACCATGCAAACTCCACATAAAAATGCCAACTGACCCAGCCAAGGCTCGAACCAGCCACCTTCTTGCTGTTAGGTGAGAGCCTACCCACTGCACTACCATATCTCTAGGACTGGTATGATTTACCTAAGGCAGATAAAATCCAAAAGGGTCATTCAAAAGACAGTCTGAACGTTGAGCGAGGTGCTAACAAATTCCAAAACAATACGATGGAGATCCAAAAACAGAAGCAAAAATACAAACACAAAATCAGACTAGGCTAGGCTCAAAGTTTACACAGAGGACTAGGACTGGAACTGGTTTCATAAGCAAAGCTATCTATCTGTGCATGCAACACCCAGTGTAGAAGGATTTGAGAGTAACAGCCCTCTGATTGGCTACAGGTGCTTGTGTGTGTGTATGTGGCTACGTTCACACTGCAGGCAAATGTGGCCCGAATCTGATCTTTTCACCCATATGTGACTCAGGTCTTGACAGTGTGAACAGCCCAAACCGCATGGAATCTGATCTTTTCACTTCAGATTTGTGCCACTTTCATATGTAGTCTTAAATCAGACACAGATCTGATGTTTTGCAATGCGACCGCAGTGTAAACAGTTATGTCGGATTTCATGTGACTTTTACATAATCTTCGAGCGACATACGTCATCATTCTGTGCTGCAGACATCATCTACACCTCTGCAGCATAGTAGAATAACACACAGGGCGATTACTTTACCACAGAAAGTTTGTTGTTCATTTTGGAAAAGATTTTGAAGGCAAAACTGGTGCTTGTTAACCACTCTGGTTAACGATCTGGGCACGGGATGATCGCGATGCTAATGAGCGTCGGCGGTGTTACGGAAAGGGGATCCGTGCAAAAAGGAGCGGGCACTTTCATTTTAAGGACGAACATTTTCGAGCAAATAAAGGGCAGGTGCAAAAGCACCCAAACCCCCCATCTGCACGTGTCTATTGTTTATAACGAAGTAAAATAAAATAACAACTCCGCCTTCACAGTTCAGTCTGCGGCTGCTCATTAACCCTTGATGAGTTCACTACAGCGGTGGTCAGACAGACGCGCGCCGCGGTTGTCATAAATCACAAATGATCAGTGTTTTCAATCTCAAGGGACTTATTTTAGGTTTCAAATGCCGAAATACACATTAGTTGTAGCAGAACAACCCTTTACAGTTCATGTAATACACCACGGTTGTCTGTGAAAAGAGCAATAATCATATTAAACATAATCTGACAGCGTGCTTCATACAGTATACACATTGTGTGCATAATTAGACATTTTGTGCCGTCTGTAACTATACTTCTGCGCATGCGGGTCAGTTTACGACCATGATCTGTTCACACTGCAAATCTGATATTGGCCACATTTATAACAACAGTGTGAACAGCTAGGCAAAAACATCAGATCTGAGAAAAAATCAGATTTGAGCACTAAGCCTCGCAGTGTGAACGTAGCCTGTGTGAATCTGGAATGGAGCATGGGAAGTGTAGTTCAATAAATCATGATAACCCACATGTGGTGTGAGAGTCTGTAATGACAATGAGTGACCTCTGGTGGTGAGAAGACAAAAGGGCATGACAGATTTGCATTAGTAATCAATAATGTACTGTACATCTGAGTCAATGAGACAAAGGGAAGTTATTTAGGGAAAAACTAATTTGCACTGGAATACAGCTTTTGTGTTTTGCAAAGACTCAGCAGTTCTCCTATTGAACAGTGACCTCCTGAAATGCATCTGACTCTTAGCTTGGTTCTGTTCATTGTTTTACCACCACATACGCATGACACTGGCACATATTCTGAGATTTAGTCTGTCTGCATTTATGCAAATTTTATGTAAAGGTCTACTAAGGCAGTGGGTAGCTAAATACCAGTTATTTTTTAGCATGCCATAGTCTTACATCTGCTACTGAAACAGTCAATGAAAATTAATGTCTTAGGGTGCTTTCACACCTGCCTTATTTAGTTCGGTTGAATCGCACTAGAGTTCGTTTTCCCTCTTGGTGCGGTTCGTTTGGGCAGGTGAGAACGTAGCAATCGCACTCGGGTGCGCACCAAAAGCGGACCAAAAAAGCGTACCGAGACCTGCTTGAAGAGGTGGTCTCGGTACGCTTTCAAACGAACCCTGGAGCGGTTCGTTTGTGGTGAGAACATGATCCGAACTAAAACAGACCCAACCGCAAAAAGTACTGCGCCTTTTGGACTAATCCAGCTGCCGTAGTGTGATGCGCTGTCCCATCTTATGGGGTTTAGGGGAAAAATATTTGTTGACAGCGCTTTACCAACAGTTTTAAACAGAGAGAGAGAGAGAGAGAGAGAGAGAGGGAGAGAGGGAGGGAGGGAGGGAGGGAGAGAGAAACATTACCTGATGGATCGTTGATAATATTTCCGGAAGATGACCATGTCGCAGTTTAGCTAAATTAATTCACGCCTTCTCCTAACGCCTTCGCCGATTGCAATGCATTAAAACATTGTTTTCCAGCCGCAGCCGCGCTTCATTCTCGAAATGTATAGTTTGTCTAAAGTGATGCATACAAACTACATAGTATACTATGAGCAGGGATACTGCGTCAGCCAGCGCAGCGACATTGTGTGTCTGCCGGTTTGTTTACTTGCGGTAGTTCCACGTGAATTCTGACCAATTGAAAAGCAGTTTAGGAAATGCGTTCAATAACATCTGGCCAGTGAGTGATGTAGAGTTTGTCACATGACTGCATTTTGGTTCGTTTCAACTGGTTCGGACCAAAGCAATCAGTGTGGTGTGAAAGGGACCCAAAACGGCAGAAAAATGCTACAATGTATCATTTGTTGCCCTTGGTCCGGACCAAATGAACCGAACCACATATGTGAAAGCACCCTTAGTTTGAGATGCAACCTACTTCCTTGTACTGGGATCGCAAAGCTTAGGGCCAAAGAACTCAACTCTTTATGTATGCATTTATTTTGAAACTACATGCAATTATTAATTGCCACATTTACTGTGCAATTAGTGTGAGATTGTGTTGGTTTTAAGAGTAAAGGAAGGGTAATGGTAAGAGTTTGGGTTATATTTAGATTTTGGGGTAGCAGTTTCCTTTACTGTTAAAAGTTTCATTTAAAAGTAACCTAAAGGTAAAGTTAGAGTTAAAGTTAGGGTTCAGTTATATATAAAAGAAATGTGTATTTACCAGTTACCATGAATAAAAAGTAACAAATCATAGTTAATGCCTACTGTAACTATTGCTAGTAAAATAGGTCTTAAAGAGAGTTCACCCCAAAATTAAAATTGTTAATATTTATTTATCCTCAATTTGTTCCAAACCTGTTTTCTTATGATGAATACAAAACAATAATTTTAAAAAAGAAAAAAAAACTCTGTGTGTGTGTGTGTGTGTATATATATATATATATATATATATATATATATATATATATATATATATATATATATATATATATATATATATATATATACACATACAGTTGAAGTCAGAAGTATTAGCCCCCATGTTTATTTTTTTCCCAATTTCTGTTTAACGGAGAGAAGATTTTTTCAATACTTTTTTTAAAAATAATAACTGATTTCTTTTATCTTTGCCATGATGACAATACATCATATTTTACTAGATATTTATGAAGACACTAGTATTCAGCGTAAAGTGACATTTAAAGGCTTAACTAAGTTAATTAGGTTAACTAGGTAGGTTAGGGTAATTAGGCAAGTTATTGTATAATGATGGCTTGTTCTGTAGACAATCCAAAAAATATATAGCTTAAAGGGGCTAATAATTTTGTCCTTAAAATGGTTTTTAAAAAATTTAAATAATTAACAATTAAATAATTAATTATAATAACTAATAATTCTGTATATATTCAACTGAATGTATGTATATATATATATATATATATATATATATATATATATATATATATATATATATATATATATATAATTAGTTCTTTTGAAAGAAATTAATAAAACCACTTGAACGTGAGTTAATAAATACTAACATTGTGAGTTATGAACTTTGACATTAAGGGCTGATTTACACTTCAGCGTTGAGTGCATGCTGATAGTCCGGCGCAGCGTTCTCACAGTCGCATACCTTTTGCCATGTCTGACACCAATCTTGACATGCAAAAATGTTACTACAGATCAAAAAATGTAACTACATGTCGCGATGACACATAGCACAAGCTCTGTGATTGGTAGCATTGACAAGTGTGGGTTGGGCTGAGAGCTTTAAGAAAGGAGTGAGCCTGTTGGAGCCAATGTTTAACAAGTGACAAAACCTGTGGAGGAGCTCCATATGGAAAATTTTGTTTTATGTTTACCCAATATTAAAGTTGTTGCACGTCCAGCAGTTCTCACCTCTGAACGAGCAAGTTTGAGCTACTTGTACAGTAAGATAGCACTTAAAACACCTGTTAAGAAACTTTACAGAGAAACATAAAAACCCACTGCCAGCTAGCGTTTTGGAAGTGTTATTGTCTGAACAACACAAACAGAACACGGAAGGCATGCTAAGTGAGTAACAGTGATCACTCGACGCAGAAGTAGAATTCAGCCTTTTTCTCATTAAAGTCCATTGGCAGAGAGGGGAAATGTGCAAACAGTCCTACATTTCAATATTGCTTGGGAATTTAGTTGAGACACTGTCTTATAAACACGACACTGTCCAAACATGAGAAACCTTTTTGACTATATATATATATATATATATATATATATATATATATATATATATATATATATATATATATATATATATATATATATATAGTTTTTTTGTGCAAACAGTTCAATCCACCCATGAGAAAAATCAAACAATGCTGTCTTACCTATTAAGTCCATGGTTTGCTCACAGGAGAACCAAATGCCTGCATGAAACTTCCTCATGAGAAACTTTTCTTCTCCGGTCTCGTAGATGTACTGCACCAGCTTTGTGTCATTGACGTTGGTGCTGTTAAAACGAATGCAGTACGTCTGCTTGCCTTTTACCGGTCCCATACAGAAAGGCTTCACCACTTTTCTGGTCCCCTCACACCAGTAGCTGGTGGTAACGGCTGAAACTGCCATTGCGAATGCCACATAGTTGAGTGTAAGAGCCAGCGATGCCCTCTGAGCTCGCTGTATACCCATAGTGCTCCAGGAGGCACAAGGAGATGAGTAATCCTGGCTTTGGGCTCCTTGATTCAGACATTCAAACTTATTGCAGTTGGTATCTTGAGGTTGATTGGATCTTGTAGCTGTGTGTGTCTCATCAGTGCTTTCTTTTTCTTGATTGAGCAGCTGGACGGCCACTGAGATTTCACGGATGCCAGCTGCTCTAATTCAAGTCAGTCTCTAATGCTATCAGTCTCTTATGTTTCGCTCTAACTTACCCTACAGCCCCACCCCCCTTCCCCCTCTTACCCACAACCTCGCCATCCACAAATCCCTCCCCCGTCCTTATACTGTTATCATTTCAAAGGGCAAATTACATGTCCTTGGTTTTGTTTTTTCAATCAAAATTTGTAGCTTATTTTTGTGAGCATAGCAATAAAACAGATTATTAATCAGATTATTTTTTAGTTGGATGTAAGGCTCTCTGCCAGCTTGTCAGAAGAAACTTCTACATACAGACTGGCTTCCAGCGAAGAGCCAACAACATTGACTCTGATTTGCAGTACAAAAGATAAAGATAAATCTGCAACGAGTATGATTCTCAGAAGAAGCTCATATCTGTTGATGCAGAATTTTTTTAATGTTATGAGTGTGTGTGGGCACACAAAGCAAATCCTATCAGATTTGAAAGCTGGAATGATTGATGTGGCGTACTTCATACAAATGTGGAGAAATATGTTTCAGATGCAAGCATAAAAAGGTCCTGCAGTAAGGCCACAAGGCTTATGATGTGATTGATTATTTATGTGATTATTACACACACACACACACACACAAACACATATACATATACAGTTGAGGTCAGAATCATTAGCCCCCCTGAATTATTCGCCCACCTGTAAATTTTTTCCCAATTTCTGTTTAACGGAGAGATTTTTTTAACATATATTTTAACATAATAGTTTTAATAACTCATTTCTAATTACTGATTTATTTTACCTTTGCTATGATGACAGTAACTAATATTTTACTACATATTTTTCAAGACACTTCTAAACAGCTTAAAGTGATATGTAAAGGCTTAACTAGGTTAATTAGGTTAACTAGGCAGGTTAGGGTAATTAGGCAAATTATTGTATACTGGTGGTTTGTTCTGTAAACTATCGATAAAAAAATATAGCTTAAAGGGGCTAATAATTTTGACCTTAAAATTGGTTAAAAAAAATTTAAAGCTGCTTTTATTCTAGTTGGAATAAAACAAATGAGACTTTCTCCAGAAGAAAAAAAATATTATCAGACATACTGTGAAAATTTCCTTGCCCTGTTAAACATAATTTGCGAAATATTTAAAAAAGAATTCAAAGGGGGGCAAAAAATTCTGACTTCAACTGTATATGAAGAGTTCAAATGCAAAAGCTGCTAAACGCCATTTCCGCCAAAAATGAGATAATGACAATGACCTAATGTTTTAGGCACGTAGTACATGTTCAACAAATAGTTTCGTTTGAAATCATCTTAATCACAGCGTCAGCCCATTCAGAAATAACAGTTTGTTGGCAAAAACCTCTAAATGCCACTTGACTTTGACAGCAAAAGCCGCTATATCCAGAGAACCAATCAGAAGACGCGAATCAAATCATATGTTTTCAATGTAGCAGCACGCTGATTCGCCGGCTTTATGAGGTTGTTTTAGTCCGCTTTCGATTTAGATTTTAAAAGACGGAGTTTGATGAACTGCATGAGCCTGTCCGACTGACAGTGAATGGCAAATAAAAATGTCCCTTACCTCAAAACTGTGCATTATAAGAAAATGAAAACACAATGTACAGTCAGACGTGTATCATGCATTCATAAGATTTGTTTGCACAGTGGCACTACTTTGAATGAGTCCGATTTACTATACATATAACTACACATATAACTCCTTACTTGACAGATGTATTTTTAATTTCAGGTGGTTTGTGTATGTGTTTTATGTTTGGTAAAATAATCTTTAATTGCATCTTTAGTGATTTTCAACTAATTACAATGTCTTGTTCCAATAGGTGGATTTAGAGGTTTTTGCAAAAAAAAGTACTAGCGGATTTAGCTGGTTTTGACACAAAAGAAAATGTATCTTGTTAAAAACCAAAGAATTGTCTAAAGTAACATTTTTGAAAAAAGTTATTTTATTTACTAGCTAATAACCTTCTCATTACATAAAAAAATTTAACTTCTAAATCTAATCTCAGGAGCCTGATAGAAAATGCTCATTTACAAAAAAAAGAGGTCTGATGGATTTATCTGAACTCTTTCATATATATATATATATATATATATATATATATATATATATATATATATATATATATATATATATATATATATATATATCACTATATATAAGATTAATCTCACTGTAATCTTGAAATTAATCTACATTAATTTAGATTAAAATGGCTCATTTGAATTCTGCTGAAGGCATTCAGAATTTGTGTGTTACCTGAATAATTACTAAAAGTAAGTCTTTGAGAACGGGTTTCTCAAGCCAGGTGGCACATTAGACCAGGGGCTCATCTCCTGTTTGCAAAATGCATTACAAACTGCTTGAGAAATTGTTCTACTATGATAATTAGTGATGAAAATAAATTATGTTAGGCATAAGTGATTTTTGATTACCTTAACCTTTGTCTTTCTGACTAGTGGCTGAACCAAAGTGATGCAAATGCTACAGGCAGACCTTTAAGGACTCTGCCTTTGTCTTGGCAGGCCAACGAAACCCTGAATGTTGATTAACTTGTGTGGTCAGTAGCTGGGCAGGTTTCTAGCACCTATATGCCAGTTATCATGCTGACTTCAATGCTGAATTTGTATGCTTTGTTTAGCCATCTCCCCTCCTCCTAAGAAGGCATTATAGACAGGACATCTTTGTCTTAATGCAGACTTGTGATAAAACTCGCAGATTGCAGACCTCCAATAGGCTCCTGCAAACACATGTGCTTCTTGAAGACGCTGTATGACTGCAGATTAACCAACACGTCTCAATAAAAGAATTCTGCTTGTTTCAAGTCTCCTGGACTGGGTTCTCTTCTCTATCCATCATTAATTTTTTTACAACAACAACTTGACTGTGGGAATATAAATTTATATAATCTAGTTTCAAATGAACAATATAATAAACATATAACTGAAAATATATATTCTTTGGTTTTAAATTATATAATTTCATTACAGCCCGGCCATGAGAGACATTAACCTTTATCTTTCTGACTACTGGCTGAGCCAAAGTGATGCAAATGCTATGGGCAGGCTTTTAACCACTCAGCCTTTGTCTTTGGGTGATACTTTCAGGCCAAAGAAACCCATTTTGTTGATTAGCTTGTGTGGTCAGTAGCTGGGCAAGTTTCTATCACCTATATGCTGGTTATCTTGCTGACTCCAAGACTTAATTTGCATGCTTTGTTTAGCCATCTCCCCTCCTCCTAATTCATTGTTGACAGAACATCTTTGTCTCAATTCAGACTTGTGATAAAACTCGCAGACTGCAGACCTCAGTTGACTCCTGCAGACACATGGACTTCTTGAAGATGCTGTATGACTGCAGATTAACTAACACGTCTCAATAAAGGAATTGTGCTTGTTTCGAGTCTCCTGGACTGGGTTCTCTTCTCTCTCTCTATCTATCATTTATTTTTTTACAACAACTTGATGCGGTAACAGATATATATATATATATATATATATATATATATATATATATATATATATATATATATATATATATATTAGGGGTGTAACGATACTACAAACCGAACCGAAATATCGCGATACACCAACCACGATACGTATCGCGAAACTCTAGTGGCGGACCGCGATACTGTCACGCCCCCTGCTGCCCACTGTTAAGGTTGACGTCACTTGTCTCTAATTGAACCAAAACATCTTTATTTTATCACATTTGATTAAAGTGTATTAGTAATGATGAGCTTTTGTTCTAAATATTATATTCTAATGTTTTAGAATTTAGAATAGTATTTTCCAAGTGCATGTCATGTCATGTGACTTGAGTGAGCGATCACACTCCATTACTACTGTATATGCAGGACGGCTGCTTCGCATATATTGAGATTGCAGATCCCCCAAATACATTTAAGTCTCCTGTTTGGGAACATTTTGGTTTTCCAGTGGAGTACAGGAATGGAATTCGTGTCGTAGACAAAGCGCACATTATCTGTCGTAACTAACTGTTTCACGAAACTTAATAAGGAATAACATTTTAAAAATGTGGTAAATTTCACAATGTGAGGGTGTACGCAAAAGACACTGACAACAGAACTGCCAACAAAAGGGATTTAACCCCTTACCTCGCTAGAAACTGATGAAAAGAAAAAAAGGGTTTCAGCGCCGTGCGCCTTATTCTTCCCTATACTGAACTGTAGAATAAAATACAAAGATGACGTTCACCTCTTAACTGATGTCTTTAACAATACATTTTCTACTGTTTGCGAAATGGAAGTCGTAAGACATCTTCCCTATCCACCTTACTCTGAGAAAAAAGTGAACTTGAGGAGGTATAGCTCAATATGACGAGAAAGAGCTGAACAAAAAAGCAACAAACAAATCAATCGAAATAAAAGTGTACAAAAATCACAAAATTTCTCAAAGTGGGCAAAACTAATGCAAAATAATTTTGCCCAAACGAACGTTAAGCAAAAACAACGAAATTCATAATCATGTTAGCAAAATACACGAAAAACGAGTTCAAAGGAAGACGCGCTCCTCCGCTTCAGTAGTTGGATTAGAGCTGAAGATCTTTGCCCGAGCCCGACGGGACCCAGCGGGAGTGCTGAGGCTTAGCTGGCGCAGTAAATTAATAGTCATGTGATGCATTTCGATTAGCACGAGAAAGTATTCAAATCATTTGTTACAACATTAAAATCCATCCCTGCAAAGGTGAAACAAATGATAAAACTCGCAGACTGCAGACCTCAGTTGACTCCTGCAGACACATGGACTTCTTGAAGATGCTGTATGACTGCAGATTAACTAACACGTCTCAATAAAGGAATTGTGCTTGTTTCGAGTCTCCTGGACTGGGTTCTCTTCTCTCTCTCTATCTATCATTTATTTTTTTACAACAACTTGATGCGGTGACAGATATATATATATATATATATATATATATATATATATATATATATATATATATATATATATATTAGGGGTGTAACGATACTACAAACCGAACCGAAATATCGCGATACACCAACCACGATACGTATCGCGAAACTCTAGTGGCGGACCGCGATACTGTCACGCCCCCTGCTGCCCACTGTTAAGGTTGACGTCACTTGTCTCTAATTGAACCAAAACATCTTTATTTTATCACATTTGATTAAAGTGTATTAGTAATGATGAGCTTTTGTTCTAAATATTATATTCTAATGTTTTAGAATTTAGAATAGTATTTTCCAAGTGCATGTCATGTCATGTGACTTGAGTGAGCGATCACACTCCATTACTACTGTATATGCAGGACGGCTGCTTCGCATATATTGAGATTGCAGATCCCCCAAATACATTTAAGTCTCCTGTTTGGGAACATTTTGGTTTTCCAGTGGAGTACAGGAATGGAATTCGTGTCGTAGACAAAGCGCACATTATCTGTCGTAACTAACTGTTTCACGAAACTTAATAAGGAATAACATTTTAAAAATGTGGTAAATTTCACAATGTGAGGGTGTACGCAAAAGACACTGACAACAGAACTGCCAACAAAAGGGATTTAACCCCTTACCTCGCTAGAAACTGATGAAAAGAAAAAAAGGGTTTCAGCGCCGTGCGCCTTATTCTTCCCTATACTGAACTGTAGAATAAAATACAAAGATGACGTTCACCTCTTAACTGATGTCTTTAACAATACATTTTCTACTGTTTGCGAAATGGAAGTCGTAAGACATCTTCCCTATCCACCTTACTCTGAGAAAAAAGTGAACTTGAGGAGGTATAGCTCAATATGACGAGAAAGAGCTGAACAAAAAAGCAACAAACAAATCAATCGAAATAAAAGTGTACAAAAATCACAAAATTTCTCAAAGTGGGCAAAACTAATGCAAAATAATTTTGCCCAAACGAACGTTAAGCAAAAACAACGAAATTCATAATCATGTTAGCAAAATACACGAAAAACGAGTTCAAAGGAAGACGCGCTCCTCCGCTTCAGTAGTTGGATTAGAGCTGAAGATCTTTGCCCGAGCCCGACGGGACCCAGCGGGAGTGCTGAGGCTTAGCTGGCGCAGTAAATTAATAGTCATGTGATGCATTTCGATTAGCACGAGAAAGTATTCAAATCATTTGTTACAACATTAAAATCCATCCCTGCAAAGGTGAAACAAATGATAAAACTCGCAGACTGCAGACCTCAGTTGACTCCTGCAGACACATGGACTTCTTGAAGATGCTGTATGACTGCAGATTAACTAACACGTCTCAATAAAGGAATTGTGCTTGTTTCGAGTCTCCTGGACTGGGTTCTCTTCTCTCTCTCTATCTATCATTTATTTTTTTACAAACAACTTGATGCGGTGACAGATATATATATATATATATATATATATATATATATATATATATATATATATATATATATATTAGGGGTGTAACGATACTACAAACCGAACCGAAATATCGCGATACACCAACCACGATACGTATCGCGAAACTCTAGTGGCGGACCGCGATACTGTCACGCCCCCTGCTGCCCACTGTTAAGGTTGACGTCACTTGTCTCTAATTGAACCAAAACATCTTTATTTTATCACATTTGATTAAAGTGTATTAGTAATGATGAGCTTTTGTTCTAAATATTATATTCTAATGTTTTAGAATTTAGAATAGTATTTTCCAAGTGCATGTCATGTCATGTGACTTGAGTGAGCGATCACACTCCATTACTACTGTATATGCAGGACGGCTGCTTCGCATATATTGAGATTGCAGATCCCCCAAATACATTTAAGTCTCCTGTTTGGGAACATTTTGGTTTTCCAGTGGAGTACAGGAATGGAATTCGTGTCGTAGACAAAGCGCACATTATCTGTCGTAACTAACTGTTTCACGAAACTTAATAAGGAATAACATTTTAAAAATGTGGTAAATTTCACAATGTGAGGGTGTACGCAAAAGACACTGACAACAGAACTGCCAACAAAAGGGATTTAACCCCTTACCTCGCTAGAAACTGATGAAAAGAAAAAAAGGGTTTCAGCGCCGTGCGCCTTATTCTTCCCTATACTGAACTGTAGAATAAAATACAAAGATGACGTTCACCTCTTAACTGATGTCTTTAACAATACATTTTCTACTGTTTGCGAAATGGAAGTCGTAAGACATCTTCCCTATCCACCTTACTCTGAGAAAAAAGTGAACTTGAGGAGGTATAGCTCAATATGACGAGAAAGAGCTGAACAAAAAAGCAACAAACAAATCAATCGAAATAAAAGTGTACAAAAATCACAAAATTTCTCAAAGTGGGCAAAACTAATGCAAAATAATTTTGCCCAAACGAACGTTAAGCAAAAACAACGAAATTCATAATCATGTTAGCAAAATACACGAAAAACGAGTTCAAAGGAAGACGCGCTCCTCCGCTTCAGTAGTTGGATTAGAGCTGAAGATCTTTGCCCGAGCCCGACGGGACCCAGCGGGAGTGCTGAGGCTTAGCTGGCGCAGTAAATTAATAGTCATGTGATGCATTTCGATTAGCACGAGAAAGTATTCAAATCATTTGTTACAACATTAAAATCCATCCCTGCAAAGGTGAAACAAATGATGACAAAGAAGTGAAAAAGAGCGAGTTTTTGACTGTGGTCAGGTCAGCCGCCAGTCCAGAAGGAAAGGTTATTCTAACCGCCAAGGTATTTCGGCGGTCACTCATACACTGCATATTACGGTAGAGCGCTAAACAGCAACGTATGTACAGCAAGCTGTTAGGGAAGAGGACGAGGTCATTCGCTACATTGAAACTGCTGTCATGGAAAATTAAACGGATGTTCTTGGCAGGTAGAAGACGAACAAACAATCCTACCCAAAACTTGCAAAATTAGCCAGATCTGAACTCTGCATCTCAGCCTAGCAGCTGCAGTAAAAGGTTCGGTATGCAGCATCCTGAGCGCAGGACTGCGCTAAAGCCATTTACAGTGAATTCAATACCTGCACAAAAGCACATAGCCTAATCTTGGTGAGTAAAGGGTTTTTAAATTGTAAATAAATATTATTAAACCATAAAATCATAATGTAGACAGAGTATACAGGCTAATGTTGGCATTATTCGTTCGTTATTCAGCTTCCCCGTCGCCTTAATGCCAGATTGTGAAGAGAAGTGGCAAAAGAAATGCCGCAGAGCCTTTATCTTAATTTCGTTATTGCCAAATACCCGTCATAATTTAGAATTTATTTTAATTTAATTTGTTAAGAAAGACTTCTTTTCGTTGGTGTGCTGGCCAATTTAAAGGCTAGGTGTATGTACCTAGGTCTATTTAGAGTGCTGAGATGTTACGATGTTACAGAGGACTTATTTATTTCTTTGTTCCGACTTCCAAGTGACCTATACCCTATGTTTGTTATGAATAAATTATGTTAAAACATATAAATGACTCATTCTTGAAAAAAGGCAAAAGAGCTGTGTGCATGCCATGTGCACATTTGATTAATGTCGGGTTATTAACGGGTTCGGGCTTTATAAAGCTGTCAATCAAAATGTCGGGCTCGGGTTGAATTCTGTCGGGCTCGGACCCCATCGGGCCTAATTTTTATGGCCCGATTACACCTCTACATTAGATAGGGTGGCGGGGCGCGTTTGCCGCCCTCACTATTATGACAGACCCCTATTATGCCAGTGTTGTGTTGATGTTGCGGATGAAAGTCAGTATGTTGGGTTGGGCGGCGGGGCGCGTTTGCCGCCCTCATTATTATGCCGCTCTAGGCGGCCGCCTAGGTCGCCTCAATGGACGCGCCGGCCCTGAATCTATTGTTCCTTAGCATTGCTGTTAAGATGACATCAACCATAACCCCACAGCAAACAGAAATCGAACCGAACCGAACCGTGGCTCCAAAACCGTGAACCGAACCGAACCGTGCCTTTGGTGTATCGTTACACCCCTAATATATATATATATATATATATATATATATATATATATATATATATATACTGTATATACTGTATATATATATATATATATATATATATATATATATATATATATATATATATATATATATATATATATATGAGCAATATCACATGAGTAGCAGTGCAATATGGCTGTATATCAGCACTGGTGGGAAGCGTGCATTGGCACGAGGCCACAGGTGCATTACCATCCCACCAGTGCTGATATACAGCCAAATCATACTGCTACTTATGTGATATTGCGTTTATATAAAAGTTTGACGGCATAACTGTATATATAAAAAAGAAAATCAAACTCAAAGAGTCTAAAAACCGTTTTGTAATAGGAACTACTTTCTTCCGCCATTCATTCACATCTGCAGCCATTACTAATTCACCAACGCCATTTTAGAGCTAGTATTTGAATGATTCTCTAGTGTAATGTCTAAAGTGATGACAAAACAGGTGATTTTGCTCACATTTTATAATTATAAGGCTGAAAGTGACATGAAATACCATCCGTCTACAGAGATATCTCCCTAAGTTACAGTATTACAGTTTACAGAATCTCTCTGTAGGGCCTCGCACACTTAATACACAATTATGTAGTGCATTAACTTTAAATTAGCTCAAAGGGACTATAACAGAACTTAAAGCGGCTCCAAAAGAATCAACTCTTTTGAACTGAACAAACGACTCGTCCAGCGCTCGTTTGAACAGACAGGGCTGTTGACTCAAAAATGAATATTGCTATCCCAGATAGCAAGCCGACATTGAATCAATGTCGATTATTGGTTATAAGCGTCAGTATCAGTCATCGATCAAATTTCGACACTGAGTCAACATTCTTTATTTGGTCGGTACATCAGAAGGTTACTACATCGAGAATAAAACATTGATTCAATGTCGAAATTAAGTTGACTCTTCAACATATAGGCTACCTGTCGCATCTGGTCGAAATCATAACATTGGTTCGATGTTGAAACTTGATTGGATCACTCGGAGTCGGTTCTTCTGCGCGAGTCAGCGTGACGTGCACGTGGTCATCATTTGAATTAACTAACAAACAAAAGGCAACGGATGGAACTGTAATCTAAAGGTAAGTACGTTATATTCGACGTTTCACATGTTTTATTTGTCGTTTTCCCAAGAATTTATGTTAAAATGTAACTTTTTAGATGTGTAAATTACTGTGTAATACTAGATGTGTAATACTTTCAACATATCTCCACAAACACACATGGTGATCGTATTTTGGACCATTGCTACTGTCTGTTCCGGGATGCTTACAAATCCCTCCCCCGCCCACCATTTGGCAAATCAGATCACTCTTCTGTTCTGCACTTGCCGGCTTACAGGCAGAAACTGAAACGGGAACCACCCACCCTTAGGACGTTTCAGAGCTGGTCAGACCAATTGGATTCCATACTTCAAGACTGTTTTGATGACGTTGACTGGGAGATGTTCTGGGCAGCTTCTGATGACGACATCGAAGTGTACTCAGACACCGTTACGTGCTTCATCAGAAAGTGCATAGAAGCGGTGGTCCCAACAAAAACTGTCCATATCTACCCCAACCAAAAACCATGGATCAATTGCGAAGTTCGAACAGCCCTATCAGCGGGAACTTCTGCCCATAAATCCAGAAATGCTGAGGAACTAAAACAAGCAAACTACAACCTCAGGAAAATGATCAAAGCAGTGAAACGCCAATACAAAGACAAGGTAGAGGGTCAATTTAACACCAATAACGCAAGGAGCATGTGGCAGGGACTTAATTACATCACGGACTTTAAAAGTAACAAACCCGCCACTGTGAACATTGCTGCGTCTCTCCCGGACGAGCTCAACTCGTTCTACGCCCGCTTTGAAGCCCAGGACAGCGCACACACACAGCGCGCTCCCACGGCCGATACAGAAACCGCCAGCACACTCTCTGTTTCTGTAGCGGATGTAACGAGATCTTTCTGTCGCGTGAACATCCGAAAAGCTACGGGCCCAGATCGCATCCCTTGACGTGTACTTAAAGCATGCGCACACCAGCTAGCGGGGGTTTTCACGGACATCTTTAACCTCTCGCTCTTTCGGTCTGTGGTTCCCACATGCTTTAAGACAGCTACCATTGTGCCAATACCGAAATCAGCTAAAACCACATGCTTGAATGACTGGCGTCCGGTTGCACTGACACCCATCTTCAGCAAGTGCTTTGAGAAGCTCATTAAAAACCACATCTGCTCTGTACTGCCTGCTAACACTGACCCTCTGCAATTTGCATACAGAAACAACCGCTCCACTGATGATGCAATTGCTTTCACCTTGCACACTGCTCTGTCTCACCTGGAAAACAAAAACACATATGTGAGAATGCTGTTTGTGGACTACAGCTCAGCATTCAACACCATAGTGCCTGCCAAGCTGGTGGCGAAGCTCCAGGCTCTGGGCCTACACAGATCTCTGTGCATCTGGATCCTGGACTTCCTGTCAAGCGGACGCCAGGTGGTTAGAATGAACAACATCAACTCATTCACACTGATCCTCAACACTGGTGCTCCACAGGGCTGTGTTCTCAGCCCACTCCTGTACTCCCTGTACACACATGACTGTACATCCAAACACTGCTCCAATGTCATCGTTAAATTTGCTGATGACACAACGGTGGTGGGCTTAATCACCGATAATGATGAAACGGCCTACAGAGAGGAGGTGCACGCTCTGACACTGTGGTGTCAGGAAAACCACCTCTCACTCAACATCAGCAAAACCAAGGAGCTGGTGGTGGATTTCAGGAGAGAGAAGAAAGAACACACTACCATCACCATCAACGGGACACCAGTGGAGAGAGTCAGCACTTTCAAGTTTCTTGTAGAACACATCGCTGAGGATCTGACATGGACTGCCCACACAGACGCAGTGCTGAGGAAGGCACAACAACGCCTCTTCTTCCTCAGGCGCCTGGTTTGGAATGAGCCCCCACATCCTCCGCTCATTCTACACCTGCACTGTGGAGAGCATCCTGGCTGGCTGCATCCCCACCTGGTACGGAAACAGCACCAGTAGCAATCGCAAAGGTCTACATAGGATTGTGCGAACTGCTGGACGCGTAGTAGGAGGTGAGCTTCCCTCCCTCCAGGACATCTATACCAGGAGGTGCATGAGGAAAGCCAAGAGAATCATCAGCGACTCCAGCCACCCAAGCCATAGACTTTTCTCTCTGCTACCCTCAGGCAGACGGTTCCGCAGCATCCGGTCACGCACCAGCCGACTGAAGGAAAGTTTCTTCCTTCAGACTATCAGGCTGATGAACACTTAACACACCCCTGAAGGGACTCATCAAACCAGTTCGAATCAGGCTTGGAGTCTTGGGGTAGCCACATGGCCTAATTCATTTAACTACTATACTATCACATAACAGTGGGCCAATTCATTCGACTTTCTTCCCCCAATACTCTGGCCTCAGTTGGACAGAGATGCTTTAACAATTTCGTAAATGATCAACCATTACAAGATTTTTGAACGACCATCATGAGATTTTGGTGACCATGGGTTCGCCCTCGTGACATTCCACATCCTAACAGATGGACAGAGTTCCACAGAGACAAAAAAGATCTCTGCAAATGAATGAGAGACTTAAGAAAGACCTTTTAAATGTTAGAACCAAGGCAAATTTGATATTCTGAATAATAGCCATAGGTTTACTTATGTGCTGTGTTTATTCCAACCAACCAGGTTAACAATGTGTTGTTACCCTTATAACAGGTTAAAATGATCTGTATGTGTCTGAAATGTTTTGTGTTTGGTGTTAAACCAAGCCTCTTTTTATTTGCAATACATTAGTGTAAATGAGAATTTAGTAATACGAACAGTATTCGTCTTGTAACATTTGATGTCAGATAGTTACAATCTTACCAGAGCTTTTACCACGTGAAGTCTCTTACATTCGGTTAATGATTAAACCTGATTACACTGGTACGGGGCATGGCCCCGCCCTTCATGGCAGCCGTTCATTGGACGATAGCGTCATGAGGGATGGGTCAGATCATGGCGTTTAAAACTCCCTGCAGCCCTAAAATCTGGGCCTTTTAGCATTAGCTGGCCTGCGCCTAGCTGTGCTTCTCTGCCCCCGGTCGCCTGCCACGCGATTGGGTCACAGCAAACTCTTCATGCAAACTTCGTAAGTCTCTGGATCCCCAGAAACCGAACGAACTTCAGCGAACTGACTCTCAGCAGAGTCGGCTACCCCGGTTAGCCAGGACAGCTCCACTCACTCCCGAGTGAATCATGAAGACGTCACCGAAGCCAACCTATCAGGAGCGCCACGTGTTTCCTCAAGCCAGCCCGGCGAGGCGAAACTCCAGTCAAAGAAGACTTCAACAAACTCGCGCAAGTAACACAACAACTGTTGTCTCTTTCTGATCTGGTGCATATGATCTTAAGCAGTTAAAGATAAGTCAAATCTCTGCTTTTGTGGTTTCTCAGGTGATTCTAAGATCTAGTACGAAATACTAGATGATTTGGGACTGTTGTCAACTCATTTTTCATCCTATGAACTGCTTGTGTGTGTGTGTATGAATGTGTGTGTACGCGTTTGTTTGTTGTTTTGTTTATTACGTAGATTAGCCTCATGTATCGTAGTGTAGCTCAATAAATCTTTGTTCTCCTTTGTAAGAACTGTGTTCTTCTTTATGTGCTTCTAAGTAATTGCCTCAAGCTATAGATCGTGTTACCTTGCTAAAAGTTAGCCCTATTCTGTGTTATGTTATTATCGTTAGCCACAGAAACAATATAGACAAGATTAGTAAAATGTGATGTCTCTATTTGCGGGACACATTTCAGATAAAGTGTGAATCTTTTAATCTGATTCAATCAGACTCAATTGAGTCGAATCAATGGTTCGAATCTTCAAGATCCGAGTCATTGATATGAGCTAAATAAATCCCTAATCAATCTTATAACGTAGATTGATTTCTTACATTAATGGTGGAGAATTTCTTGGCATAGCATGAACTGACTTTTAAGCACAAAAACAGTGTTTATCTTTTCTATTTTGTCCGGAAGAATAGATCAGAGACAGAGAATCAAAGGTGTTGTGTTACTGTTTGATTCGTTGGTTCCCAGCGTGTCTAAACGCACGAACGCGCATCTCGAGTGCTTCTGAGAAAGCGAACTGCAGTAAATAGTTTGTCCACGAGACAAAAAGCCGCTGTAAAAGCGAACGAACAGAGAAACAATAAGCGAAGTTCCTTATTCTTTCTCCTAAAAGGCCTTCACAGTAGATTTAAAGGTGCGTGTCCCAGCTTTAAAAACGAACTGTGCATTTCTCCCTGGTCAAATTAAGTACAGAGTAGCTAACTGTCTTTTTGCCATTTAAACTCACTAACACCAGAGCTAGTGAAACTCAGCGCTGCGCTCGAGAAGAGATGCTGAGAGTATTCTCACGGGAGAACTTATATTGATCAAGAAAAATGTGTGGTTTAATCCACGCGTGTCTTTGACTGTAAAAAGTTTGACAAAGAGTGCTGAGATCCGCCGTGATCGTAAGAGCGCTCAATTCTGTTGAACCGTGTGAAGTGTGCAGCCATTTCACATGTGACATGATGTGTGTTAATGCGTGTTCATGAATGCATTTGGCTCGTTCTGTGCCCATTGTCATAGCAACAGCCATCCCGGAAGTCCTAGGAGACTTTTTCGAAGTAACTCTCATGTGCGCAGGCGCAGTCGTCCGCACGTGAATCTGCTGTAGACATTAGCACAAGGCTAAGCTAACTGAAGCTCTCGTTATTGTATTGAAGTGGTAAAGGCTAGTGTGTTTAGCGCTCTTGTGGTCTTGAATGCAGTGTTTAGCTGAAGTGACAAACTGAATCACGTTAGCGAGAATTCTAATCTCGATTCTCCTGCTTTATAGGCTATTTGTCATATTTCTCATTTTCTCCCCTTTCTTGGAACGTGCTTTGACTAATGCAGATTTAATAAACCCTTATTGAACGCGATCTCATCGCTGGTTTAATCACATTTGTCAAATGTTTTCCCGCTTATCCTGGTCTGTTTGATCAATACAAATGCTCATGAGTTGTTGGTTTATTAGCAATGAATTATAGTTTGTTCTACCATACTATAACTTAATGCTTTTGATTGCTCAATCATCAAATTAATGCTTAATTACTGATTTAATGCTTTTCTCTTCTGAAACTTATCAACATTATAGGAACAAGCATTTCCTATGACTGTTGATATTTGAAGTTGATTTATAAGCAGTGTTTAATGATTAATTTAATAACATTTATTGTTTCTGGGACCTTACCAACACAATCACTATTCTGAAATTTTTACTTAATTTAATAGTTCATTCATGATTGGTTGCCCTATTTCAATAACAGTTATTGATTAATTTTAAATAAACACTTTTGATCAAATTTAATGACATCAGGAATACTACGCATTCCCTATCATCACTGATTTAGAAATTGATATATTCTCATAACTATGGTTTGCAGGAATGCTTGCTGATTAATTAAATCATAATTGTGTTTATGACTTTAATGACAACATCACTGAGTGTTAGTCTCAACCAACATTATTACTATTTGGAAATTTTAATTTCATTAATAGTTAATTGGTGTTTGGTTTCCCTTTTCTATAACCATTATTGATTAATTTAATTATAGCAGCTCCTAATCAAATTTATGGACAAAATCAGATTTCTGAATCACTTGATGTCATTACTAATTTGAATTAGTTTTAAATTAATTTGCAATCAAGTTTTTTTATTCTACTTTTTAATTTTTTTATTATTCTTCAGGTTTTAAATTACCTCACAGGACAGTGCTTCCCCTGGTGGTTGGTTGATGCAACTGGACAGTGTAGCCTGAGTGGCTATAACTGAACTCAAGTCATCAGTAAACCTAACATACCAGCGCAGTAGCCTCCAATTAGCCAAACCCCGAAGGAAAAATAGTATTTTTCTCTCCACTTAGGCTAATTAGTTATCTTGATAACACAATAAACCAACCCTTTTGATGTATTGACTCGACAGATGCCACCAATTTGTCAACTTTGTAATTTGAAAACTCGCTCCACTTTCTACTCTTTCTTTTAACTGTTTTTCCCTGAGTTGACTACCGCTGCCATTTTGGGATTGTACCTGTGTGAATCATGAAAGCAGAGAACGTTTGAAACATTTAACAGATGTTTGAAAGACTTAAACATTTTACGTTTAAATGATCTGACTCTCTCTCTCTCTCTACCCTTTCTCGCCATAGGACGCTACCCAATCAAGGACGAAACGGGTCAACCAGAAGACAGGCATTTTCAAGTGTGATTTTAGATTTGCATCCAAAAGTGGTCTACTTGGTGTATGGTGTCAATCCTAATGAGTAAGAAACCAATACTGTCATTGTTATTGCACTTTCTTTCACCTCGGAGGAAATTAAATAACAATCACAGTCCTGGTGTTTAGAGCTCCCCATTTTTGACTTCCAGCCTAGAGGCATCCTTTCACATCACGCTTGACAAAACTGAAGGGAACGTTCTCTCTAGGAACCTGGAAGCAGCCAATTATCATTCTACTCCTTATCAGTCTTCTTCTCTTCCTCTGTTCTCTAGCTGTCCTAACTGTGTGTGTTACTGACTGTCCCCACAGAGACTACAAGTTAGACACACGCTCCCCCAGAGGATCACAGTCACAGAGAACAACACCCACCTGTTTATTCCACACTCAACAGTAGCTCACACTTGATATTACACCCAGACACCTTTGTTTGCCATTTGTTTTTGTTTTTTTGTTTTTTGTTTTTCTCTCTCTCCCCTAGGTCTGTGTCAGTTTTAGGTCTTCCCCCTCACCGCCGCAAACCATGGCTCTCCGCAAAGACCCTGTTGGCCACTGGAAAGACCTTAAAACATGGCTAAGTGGTGCAACGAACAGCCTCCTCCCTAAGGCCGCCAAAACACTACAGCATCTAACACAGGACCAGCTGGATGAGAACCTAAACAGCCTCATGAAGCAAGACTCAAGCAAAAGCTACAATCACAAAGACATAGTCAAGTTCACAGGTACCTTGAGTTACATTCTCATCGCCACCCTCAAACTGAGTGACCGGCATTTCGCCCAGCCCAAGCACAAGCTGACATGCGTGCAAACCCGCATCAACCAGCTAGAACTGGAGGCTCAGGAACGACCGGAACAGCCAGATGAGACTGATCAAGCTGCCAAAGAGGAGATCGATAAACTTCAAGAGACTCTAGACGCCACCACCCAAGAAATGGTACAAGCCAAAGCCGACCATGCTGATGTCGCTAACAAGCTTGAGTACGTCGAACAGCTACTAGAAGAAGCTAATGCTGACTCCAAAGACAAGAACAGCAGAAACAAAGCCCTCGAAGCTCACCTGCTTGAAGCAAGACAGGAGATCAGACGACTCACACAGCAGCTGGACTACATCAAAGAAGAGTCCAACAGCATTAAAAATGAACTTAAGCATGCATATGAACTGTCACACAACGAGAAAGCTGAGGGGTCACTGCTAAAACTCTCACCAGCTCCCTCTGTTCCAGCCAGCCACGCATCACCAGGTGGCCTGGACCTCAGAGACCTTGACAAGCTAGTCAAGAACCTGGGCAAGTTCACGCCGAATTTGCCAGGCAGCCAAGATGTTCATGCCTATCTGCAAGACATTGACTTTCACCTGGAAGTGAGACCCAAAGTCACTGACAAAGATAGACTGTATTTGCTCCGAGCAACCTCCAGCCCTGAAGTACGCAGCTTTCTTGATCGTCAGCCTGCTCACACAAATACTGACTACCTTCTGCTCTGAGAAGCCCTCATCAGAGAGTTTGATGACCCAGAGTCTAAACAAGGACTTGCAGCTGCCCTGGAGACGAAACAAGGTCGCCATGAGTCTTCTCAAGCCTACTACAGCAGACTCAGACGAGCCTACTTCGGCACCCGCAATGAACCTGAGATGGAAGAGGACCTGACCTTCAAAATTCTCTTCCTGAGAAACCTCCATCCTGGGGTAAGCCACCATGTTGGGGTTCTTGCATGCCCCCACACAATGAACACTCAGCAGTTACGAGATTTGGCCCATAAAGCCTATGTCAGACAAAAGACGACTCCAGAAAAGAGTGCCAAAATCCCTGCTGTTTATGACTTCAACACTCAAAGTCAAGATCTGGCCCTTGAGGGTGCCCAGGGCCCAGACAATGCTAAACTACCTCCCAGTGAGTGGAATGTGTCATCTTACAACAGACAACGAGACCGTCATGCTGACACCAGACCTTAACAGTGGGACAGCCGCTGGGATGGACTGCCTGGATGACAACACTCACCTGAACGCCACCGGGAGGGACCGTGGAACAGGTCCACCTCATTTGCAAACTAAAGGGGACAAGCTCGTGGGAACCCAGTGATACCTCTAAGGTAAAACACCATCACCTTGACACAACCAGCCCAAGAGGTCGACGAAAGAACTCACAAAGATTCCACGCTAATCGAGCTCGAACTGAATCCACAGAAGGGTAAACATCCCCATGTTTTGACCCTCAAGAACTGATGAAAATGATCCTGAAAGAGTTCTTCCGACGAAGGGAAGAGGATCGGAAGTGGGAAAGGTAAGAAAAACCTGATTCAACCAGACAAGCAATGACCTCACAAAGCAGCACTTCTGCACCTCACTTACAGAGACCTGTAAGCACCATAACTTCAAACATGCAATAGACTGTACCTGAACACCAGAGTTAGATGCTAACTCAACACCTGATGCCTCAGGTCGTCACTGGACGAACTCCCTCCAATACCTAAGAGTGCTGTCTTGGTCGTTTGTCACTTTTTATGTCTTTCAATTCTTGCCTCATCAGGGAACCCCCACAGATTTTGTTTTAAGCCCAGAGCTCAGAATTAGGATTGACTCCTTTCACCAAGCCTCACGGATCAATGCCTTGAAGGTGTGATCACTGGATTGATAATTTAACGTTGTAACACCTGTCTGATGACACGTTTTAGGCGAAAACTTAAAAGTTTTGTTAACCACATTTCTTCATCTTCAATCCAGAACCGAAAAGAGGATTGAGGGTAAAGAATGAAATTTATTGGTTCGACTCTCGTTAAAACAGCATCGTAGGGTATAAGTCCATCCAAAAGTTGTTTAAAAGTACACACCCCACATCCCGTGCCTGCTTAGATGCGATAACGCTAACCAAAAATTGAATTCTTTACAGATTGAGATAATGCCTATACAACTTCATTGAGCCTTCAATACCTTGGTTAGTCGAAAAAGCCTAAATTCTGATAAAACTAAACTATGCTCTTCTACACCATGAGTGTTGTTAACCCGAGCATTCCAACGCGCCTAAACCCTGCACCAAGATTCAGTTAGTGATGATGTTGTTTGTGTCTTGTGTTTGCCTGTTCTCTCTGCTTCTGCCTGTTTGTTCCAGTGCCTGCCGACGTTCACACCGGGAACATCACCTGGCAAAGGGGGAGGTGAAGGGACTCATCAAACCAGTTCGAATCAGGCATGGAGTCTTGGGGTAGCCACATGGCCTAATTCATTTAACTACTATACCATCACATAACAGTGGGCCAATTCATTCGACTTTCTTCCCCCAATACTCTGGCCTCAGTTGGACAGAGATGCTTTAACAATTTCGTAAATGATCAACCATCACAAGACTTTTAAACAACCATCATGTGATTTTGGTGGCCATGGGTTCGCCCTCGGGACATTCCACATCCTGACAGATGGACAGAGTTCCACAGAGACAAAAGAGATCTCTGCAAATGAATGAGAGACTTAAGAAAGACAATTCTTTTAAATGTTAGAACCAAGGCAAAATTTGATATTCTGAATAATAGCCATAGGTTTACTTATGTGCTGTGTTTATTCCAACCAACCAGGTTAACAATGTGTTGTTATCTTTATAACAGGTTAAAATGATCTGTATGTGTCTGAATAGTTTCGTGTTTGGTGTTAAACCAAGCCTCTTTTTGTTTGCAATAAATTGGTGTAAATGAGAATTTAGTAATACGAACGGTTTTCGTCTTAAAACATTTGATTTCAGATAGTTACAATCTTACCAGAGATTTTACCACGTGAAGTCTCTTGCAGTTGGTTATGATTAAACCTGATTACACTGGTACGGGGCGTGGCCCCGCCCTTCATAGCAGCTGTTCATTGGACGATAGCGTCATGAGGGATGGGTCAGATCAAGCCGTTTAAAACTCCCTGCAGCCCTAAAATCTGGGCCTTTTAGCATTAGCTGGCCTGCGCCTATCTGTGCTTCTCTGCCCCCGGTCGCCTGCCACGCGATAGGGTCACCGCGAACTCTTCATGCAAACTTCCTAAGTCTCAGGATCCCCCGAAACCGAACAAACTTCAGCGAACTGACTTTCAGCAGAGTCGGCTACCCCGGTAACCCAGGACAGCTCCACTCACGCCCGAGTGAATCCCGAAGATGTCACCGAAGCCAACCTATCAGGAGCGCCACGTGTTTCCTCAAGCCAGCCCGGCGAGGCAAAACTCCAGTCAGAGAAAACTTCAACAAACTCGCGCAAGTAACACAACAACTGTTGTCTCTTTCTGATCTGGTGCATATGATCTTAAGCAGTTAAAGATAAGTCAAATCTCTGCTTTTGTGGTTTCTCAGGTGATTCTAAGATCTAGTACGAAATACTAGATGATTTGGGACTGTTGTCAACTAATTTTTCATCCTATGAACTGCCTGTGTGTGTGTGTGTGTGTGTGTATGAATGTGTGTGTGCGCGTTTGTTTGTTGTTTTGTTTATTACGTAGATTAGCCTCATGTATCGTAGTGTAGCTCAATAAATCTTTGTTCTCCTTTGTAAGAACTGTGTTCTTGTTTATGTGCTTCTAAGTCACTGCCTCAAGCTATAGATCGTGTTACTCTGCTAAAAGTTAACCCTATTCTGTGTTATGTTATTATTGTTGGCAACGGAAATAATATAGACAAGATTAGTAAAATGGGATGTCTCTATTTGCGGGACACATTTCAGATAAAGTGTAAATCGTTTAATCTGATTCAATCCGACTCAATTGAGTCGAATCAATGGTTCGAAGCTTCAAGATCCGAGTCATTGATATGAGCTAAATAAATCCCTAATCGATCTTATAACATAGATTGATTTCTTACACCCCACACAAACTCTTCCATACCCCGCACTGCACACCATCAAGATGTAGCATGCACTGCACTTTAACAAATCCATACTTAAAACAATACTGCCTACAACTATGTGTACACCTATCCATCGTACGTATCGCTGTCAACATTGCCAATTTTACATTGTCTTGTTTTTTTGTGAGTATGTTGTATATTGCACTGTTTGTATTTTGCACTGTCTGGAGCCAGCACCTAAGCTTTTCACTCATCATAGCACACATGCTGCTGATGATGTGACAATAAAGTGATTTGATTTGAATTTGATTTTAACACTTTACCACGTCCTATACGTTTTTTAGTAAGCAAGCCTACATGTCGCCCTTTACGTACCCAGGCCATTGACTGCAGCTAATCTATAAAGGTAACGTTAACGTAAATGAAAAGCTGTTTTGGGTATTTAATTTGCAATTTCAACACGATTAACTTCACCTTATGACTTCAATGCTTTCTAACCTGTGTAAAAATATAAGATGATCTGTCATATCGATTTGGAATGAGCATAGAAAAACATATGCAAGTTAATATGTTGCTCCAGCTAACGTATAGGCTAAGTTAGTTATGAGAAACGGTTCGCAAATAACATTACGTATCATCGAGCTAACGTTAAACTAAATTTTTAAACACGTTATTACACTAACGAAGTGAATGGCTGTCAGTTTACTGTTTTGTTGCTCTATTTTTTTCTACATTTAGTGATGAACTCCTCGCCAGAAACGCTCCACAGCATTGAATGGGAAAAGCTGTGCCATTTCGTAAGTTGCCCACTCGATCTGTCGCCACAGTCATGTTACATTAGTTCTTTGTGGTTTCGTTGGTTCTGTTCCTGATTTCCTTTGTTCCCAAACCATGCTTGTCTGTGTTTTTTTTCTGATTGTTGTGCTATGTTCTGGTGTGCATTTTTTTTTCTGTTTATTAAAATTTATTTTGTCTACATGCTTCTCTCTTGAGGTTACTGCAGGTACACTTAAATTACAGTAATACATGTCTAGCTTACCCCATAGAGACTGTGTCTGTTCCTCGTGCTATTAGATCAACAATTAAATGTACTGTGTGCTCCAGAAAAAATCTATTAAGAATAAAAGTTGAAAATCCAATAAAACATGATAATACAAACTTCGTAAAGCTTGGTCTCCTAAACATAAGGTCACTAGCACCTAAAACGCTTATCATAAATGAAATAATAACAGATAAAAATCTAAATGCACTCTGTCTTACTGAAACCTGGCTGAAACAAAATGACTATATTAGCTTAAATGAAGCAACTCCTCCTGGATTTGCATATAAGCATAAGGCTCGTCACACCGGTCGTGGTGGGGGAGTTGCAGCAATCTTTAGTGAGATTCTTAATGTTAATCAGAGAAATGGAATTATGTTTAACTCCTTTGAGGTATTAGCTCTTAAAGTTATGCTACTGGATATTATGCAAAAACCTATGTTATCTCTCGGTATAATCACCATATATAGCCCCCCAGGACCCTATGTCAATTTTCTAAAGAGTTTTCTGATTTTATTCCTGACTTACTAGTTAAAACTGATAAAATACTAATTGTAGGAGACATTAACATCCACGTAGATGACTCTAATGATACACTAGGGCTCGCCTTAATGGATCTACTACATTCACTTGGGATAAAACAAAATGCTGTTGGTCCAACCCATCGCTTAAATCATACATTAGATCTAATATTGTCTTATGGAATTGAGGTCTTTGATGTAGACATTATACCACAAAGTGATGATGTTACGGACCACTTCCTCTTGCTATATAAGCTGCGTTTACCTGAAATTAGCAGATCTGCACCAATATACCGCCCTGGTAGGACTATCGTTCCGTCCACCAAAGATGAATTCATAAATAACTTACCTGATCTTTCTTTATTTCGAAATACACCTGCAAACGCAAATGACCTTGACGCAGTAACCAGCAGTATGGATGCCATCTTTACTAGCACACTTAATACAGTGGCACCCATCAAATTAAAAAAGGCTAGAGAGAAAGTAGTAAGAAAGTAGTCTGCCTCGACCCAACTTCTACTTTATTTCACAAGTGTTTCATACTCCTTTCTTAAACAAAGAGCTTAATTATCACAGAGAGGAGAGTTCCTCAAGTAAAGTATATAAGCATCTAAATAATGCCTTTGGAATGATAATTCACTGCCTGTAGCATGGGAGCAGCAGTGAGCCATCAAGAACCATCTGCTGACCAAAGGGAATTCTGTTTATCCTCATTTATCATAACAGTTGGTGTTCTCACCTGAAAGTCTACCCAGGATCTGGGAACGGAAGAGTATCACTTTTATTGTTGTTCTCAATTTACATTCAAAGCGAAAGCTTATTAACATGTTAAGCGGGAAGAAACAGGATAAAATGTTTAAACGGAGGAGGATCTGGATTCATTTCCAACTCTGCTGAATCCGAAGTGCTGTCTCCACTTTGTTACTACTATTCTGGAATAAAACTTGTTTTTTTCTTCAAGACGTCCTCATCATTATTACTTACATTGCCAAATTATTAATTTTGTCGACTTTAACTGCAGTTTGGCATTTTCACTTTTTATTCAGGAACATTTCCTGCATGTTGCCTGTGACAAACGAGATATTGAAAGCGAGGAACTGCTGGAGAATGGAGTTTTAATCCAATGTTTGATACCGCACGGCGAATGGGAGAAAAAAAAATCCTCCGCATTTCTCGGTAACTTAGATGACTCGGTAGGTAGCGTCAGAAAGCCGTGTGTATATAGGACTATATCCTGTCACAAAATGCGGCGAAAATCCTGCACGACGGGAAAAGTTTGATCATGTTTACATTTGGAGAGCAGCATTTACAGCGGATCTTTCAGTCTATAAAATTGGACTATAATATTGCAGTGATAGTAATACTGTAAACTTGGTAACTAAATCATTTTGACTGAGGTATGTCTTTAAAAACTGAAAGAGCTCTGCTGACCACGAACTAACTTTGCAATCTGGGTAAAACAAAGGGCACTGCACTGCAAACACACTTACCAAATCTGTAGACAGACAATCAAACTGGAGCTGTGTCTTTTTATTAAAAGGAGACGAGCGGCAAATCCGGATTTCACCATTTCCAGATGCGAAAAACTCTCGGGTAAAAAATGTTCCTTACAAACGCGTTTCTGTTGCGTGTCGCGTGCACTGTAATCCACACGTGAGTCCAGCTGCTCTCTCATAGAGGGAAAATGAAAACAAAACCTTGTTGCTGCACACCGACGACCCATGTCTCCAAATTCTTGTTCTTTCACTTGTTTTAGCAACACAACGTGGCGTCTCTCTGCCGTCTGTACAGTGTATACAGTCTCCGGAGCTATCATGCATATTAATAGGGATGCACCGATACCGATACCAGTATCGGGTATCGGGTCGATACTTGGTTAAAATACTCGTACTCGTATTGGACATGAAAGGCCGATACCACGCACCGATACCGCTGAACAGTAATTCACTATGGATGTGATTTGTTGCCCTACCTGACTTCAGTGTCTTAATGTATTAATTAGCCTAATGTATTATATATTAATAGCTTAGTCCTTTTAAACAATCTGTTTATAAAATACATTATTAACGAATCTATAGCCTAGGCTACTGAAGAATAAACCGAATATGAAATATGATCCTTGCATAATGATCACAGCTAAGCACTCAACAAGCTAGCACTCATTTTATATATAAACTATAAATAAAAAAATGAAATAAATTTTAAGAAATGGAACATTATGTAAAAAAAAATCTAAAGACTACAGGCTAAATAAAAGCGCCTGAGTTTAAACATCACTGCGGCCACCGCGCGCGTGTCAGTTTACAGCTTCTGTAAAGATCACACAGCTTTTACAGATCACACAAACTCAAACACCATGTAAATGTATAAATATTTCGATAAGTATCGTTAATGTAATATTTATAACGATATGATCTTGCTTGTGGTTAAATCGATACCGGCTTTGAGCTGTCACGCGCGCTTTTTCAGCAGCTGTTGACACGCACTGCGGCGCTATACACACAAGACAGACAGCAGCATACACTGGCATGACAAGTGCTGAACTTCACGGGCCCTTATATTTTATTTAGGGGGGATTGTGTTGATGTTGCAGATGAAAGTCAGTTCGTTGGGGGCGCGTTTGCCGCCCTCACTATTATATATTATAGGTCGCCTCTATATGGACGCGCCGGCCCTGGGTGCGCAGTATGAATATTCCCTACGTTTACACACTGCATACACAGGCCTAGCTCTGGGGTGTTATGAATTGCATGTTTAAAATGACAGCGAGGCATGCTACATTTAGTTTATATTGTAAAATATACATTATAACTCAGTACACAGTAAAATAATATTTTTGAATGGCTTGTCTATTGGCAGCGTATGTAACCGTTAAGCTTAAATAGGCTAAGCATATTTTATTCATATTAAAACAAATCATACAAACTAGTCACCCTTTGATTTTTTTCGTTTCCGTATATTTTTATCAAACGAAAAATGCAATGAATTGTTGATTTTGGTTTTCATTTTATTAGAATTAATATAATTATTAGGCTACACAAATTGTACATAGGCTACCATCGGCTCTGATTGCGTCAGATATCCTACAGATAGCCTAGACTTTTTGGCTCAAAGACATTTATGCCTATAAATTTCAGTGCTGTATTTTGACAGATTTCGCAAAGGCTTCAGCTATTCTGACAACTGGTTCCAGCCTCCGTTTTTGCGGCTTGACTTGTGCAGCGTCTCCGTATCATTGTGTGGATGACAGCGAGAGAGAGATCAGATGAGACCTCAGTTTCGATGTGTGGCCGCACGTCACAGTTACTTTACTGCAGTTTTTAAATATTGGCTTATTTAAATTAACTTTTCATTCGATTAAAAGCCGAAATATTGCCTGACATAAACAACTTTCGGTTTTAGAAGCGAGAGGCTTCAGTGAAGACGCGCACACACACACACACACACACAGGATACACTTTTGAGGTCTATTCATTATTGATTTTTTAACATTAAACGCATAATAATCAAGTGCAAAAAAGAACAGCTGAACTTCGGGAAAAGAGATCACTGCGGTTGCCGCGATGGTTGCTTTGTTTTCTGCAGTTGGCTTTGTCAGTGGCTCGGCATTGCGAAATCACTTTTATTTTAATAAAACAAGATTATTTATTAATAAGCATTGTGAGATGATGGTCGCGTGATTTTTAAAATGAGCTATTAACCGCAACCCAGCCATAAACATCTAGTACTTTTGATTCATTGACCGCGGATCAAAGGCAGGACTCATGAATATGAAAGAATGGTGCAAAACAGTGTTTATGCATCCCCAATATGCAATGACAGTGACTCTATAAGGTAACGTACAGTACACTGCACACACCTTGTGTAATGTGTGAAGTCCTGCACACATGTAAGCCGCAAGGATATCTCATCCTTTAAATGTCCATGCTTAATCGTTAATAGACAAGGTCTGGGTTAGCCGGGTTTTCAACAATTTGTATATTTTTGGCTTGGAACAGCCTCCTGTTAAAGATTTTGGTGTTCATCCTTGCTACAGGCAAAAAACAAAGCAAAAAAACGAACAAATAAACTTAGTTGAAACCAAATCTATGAAGTATCGGTATCGGTATCGGCGAGTACACAAATCAAAATACTCGTACTCATATCGGTTTGTAAAAAAGTGGTATCGGTGCATCCCTACATATTAATGAAGTTTCACGTCATACACAATTGAGTGCGCTGATTGGTTTGAAGCACATCTTCTCATGAATTAATGCCGCACACTCAAATACGTCAGAATGTGCTCAAAAAGACAGCCAGCCACTCTCCTGGCTGGATTTACCCCTATGTATCTCATGGCCGTGACGTAGCTTCAAAAATTAGTTTCAAACCGGAAGAACGAATTTGCTCGAAATAACGCAAAAACAACCAATTTTCACTTTTTAGTGCAATATATGTGTCCTAATAGTGTTTATAGCAGCGTGGGACACATATATGACTGTCAACAGCTCAAAAAAGTGTTTTGGTGTTTCGTGACCCTTTAAGTGTCAAACTGTCCTGAGCATCTTTTATGCTGGGCCCTGGGCCATTCTGATTACCGAGCCCTGCTCAAGTTAAAAATGCATTTTAAAGACCACAAGTTAATTGGAACATTGAGCTGCAAGGTGATAAATAGTCCCAGATTCACAATTATGAGATATGAGACCTGGTGAAAAAGGCAACCTCATTATATGCATAGTTCACTCAAAGATGAAAAATGTACTCAATACAAACATATCAGTAAATTAGAAGTTTTCTATATTTTGTATTTCATGATTTTTATTTTTCCCCCAATTATTAGGCTTTTGAATCGCAGTATGAGACCTTGATCTGACAACTTTTAACCTTAAAAAGTTGGACATTTATTAACATTTTAATAGTGTGAAGTCAATATTCTCTGTGTTGGTGTTGTATATTATGCTACAAACACCTTGTAATAAACCGGCAGTACAATTCCTGTTATTTTACAGACTTATTTCTCTATATATTATTTCTTAAACATTATATTATTTCAAACTACTAAAATGTCAATACAAGTCAGTTTTGCATAAACTGTTGAGTTGAACTTTCAACATCAAAGTTGACAGAGCAGAGATCAAGATCCCATAATGCAATACACAAACGTAAATAAACCCAAAATACAGAAACTGTTAATTAACATATATATTTTTACAGTGTATTTACTTACATCAAGTGGTTATAAGCCCTATAAATTCTTTCTTCTTTTGAACACAAAGGAAGATATTTTAAAGAAAGATGAAAACCAGTATCCATTCACATCCATTCTAGGAAAAACAACTATGTTAATGGTTGTGTTTAACAACAGAAAGAAACTAATCCAGATTTTTTGAAGTGAAAGGTGATTAAAGTGATGACAGAATTTTCATTTTTGAGTAAACTCAACCATATAATAAGTCTGAAATAACATAAGGCAACAATTAAAATTAAAACCTGCTTTATTTCTTATTATATTTTAACTGCAAATTCTTAAGAACAATGAATTAAAATGAATTTTTGCATATAGTAGGCAACAACGTTATTATATTTTCATCAATAGCTTGTTAAATTGTTTAGTTTTTATTTTGTTGTATAATGTAGCTTATGCATAATCTGAATCACTGACAAAATACTAGCTATAGAATCCTTCAGATAAACAAACAAACAAACAAACAAACAAACAAACAAACAAGAACAGCACACATAGTATGTAACAAATTCATATAATAAAATATGTCTTAAACTTATGACTTCAAACAAAATCCAGAGCATGGGTTTGTATTTTTATTATGCTTTAGAGGTTCACCTTTTGCATTTATTTAACATTCAAAAATATTGATACTCATATTGTCATGATTACCATTGTCAATGTCCGCACTGCGATGTAAGATTTTATCCCATTTTCCCACCCCTAAGAGATATATATATATATATACACACTGCACGATATTGGGAAAATATGCAATATTGTTGTTGGACATTGGGATAAAGATTTTTTTTTGCTATAACATAGAGAAATGTAAAGAAAATCAACTGTGTTATGATCATAAGAAAATATTGTAAACACATAAGTTATTCATCATACTAAAATTTTCTTAAATCTAAATCAAATCGGTCCAGTAAGGTGCAAACGTTTTGACTTTAAAACACAATGCATGACTAAAAAATCTTTGTAGTTTTAATTTCTGGTTTGGTTTTACCATAGACATGTAAATACAAAATGCATTTATCACAAACATAATTTTTATTCACTTTAACATTGTTAATTTTAAAGTTTTTATCAGCATCTTAAATTTTGCATCTTTAAGCAATGTATTTCCTTGCATGTCTTTATAAATAAATTTTTCAATTTTCTAAAACAAGTTTACAGTCCTTAAATCATTGTATGGATATACTGACATCTTATCAACATCCACTTAAATAATATAATTAGGTATTAACATGTAAACATTATTAACATTTAGGGATGCTTCGATATAATTTTAAATTATTTGACTAGTGATGTTACTTTTTCCATTATAATTGTTTATTCATTTAATTTATTTATGAAGACAGGCAAGAACATATTTTGCTTAAAAGGGTGCTCTAGTTTTAAGATGCTGGGTGGTGAATGGTTTACAGAGATGGGAAGTAACGAAGTACAAATACTTCGTTACTGTACTTAAGTAGTTTTTTCGGGTATCAGTACTTTACTTGACTACTTATTTTTTTGACTACTTTTTACTTTACTTCTTACATTTTACAACAATATCTGTACTTTCTACTTCTTACATTTTTTAAACCACAGTCGTTACTTTCGTTTTATGTGTTTGGTGGCGCGATCTATATTATTTCTTATCATTGCGCAATAATATGAGCACATTTTTGATGCAGTCAGTCTGTTTTTCCTCATTGCGCGCCTGCGTGCTGCAGCGCGCGGCTTCCTCAAGCCTATCGCGCACCGTACATGGCCTAGCCCTAGTTCATGAAGATTACTATGAGAAAGGCTAGGATTACTACGCAGTGACAGAGGGGAGTCGGCGAATTTAACATGACTGATGCTGCCCTGTTTACATGGTAATAAGACAACTTTTGCTCGTTCGGATCACAGGTAAACGAGACACATTTCAGTCAAAAACATGCTGTTTAAATGCTTAAGCCTTTTGTCCACTTCCGATCATACTGCATGGGCTTTCTCTGGTCTTTCATTCTAATACCGCGAAAATAGTGCTTTTTGTAAAAATGTGTACATTTAGGACTAAAACAATCAAATACTTTATAAAAAATGTATGCATTGCGGTTTATTTCCTTTATTTCTGATGAGTTCATATTTTCTAATACAGAATTTGTAATGGCTGTGTCCTATTCCCACTTATCCCCCCTATGCCCTATTCATTTAGAACATTCTAACATTCAAAGTTTGAATTATTAAAAATAAAAAAGCATTAAGGTCTCTCTCTTAGGTGTAATTTGCTTTCAAAGTATTTTTACAGTTCAGTTTTAGCGATCCTCATGTTTACAATTGCGCTCCCTTTGCAGTGCACTTTGAAAACTTTGATGTCATTTTGAACACAGCCTCATGACAAAGCTATAGGTGACTATTTTTTTTAAAGCGGAATTTATGTTACATCTCCAAAGCTTGTGAAAATAAAAAAACATGGCATACATTAATGCTTTTAATTTATAGTAGGTTATTTATTAAGTATCTGTACTGTATATGACATGGGCCTGCTGGTTAGAGCATATCTGCAGTGGTTTGCACGTGCTCAAATTAAAAACTTTTAAGACTTTCAGACTTTTCAAAAAATAAATAAACAATATCCTACTTAATAATACTCATCATCATCATTAATATTATTATTAAAATAGGATTTTTTTTCATTTCTAATAATATTACATTTCATTTCTTAATAAATAGCCTCATTATTTGTTTATTATATGATTTATATGATATTATATATGACAAAACTAATATTGGATTTTATTTTAAATGCGTGTTTGTGTAAAACAATATAATTTGCACAAAGAAATGATGGGGTTGTTCTCTAAAGAAGTGTACTCCACCCCGTTTAGAGCATCATTATGGACGTTTTTACGTTATAACTAATGTGGTTCCAAACCATGGATCTGCGACAGAGAAACTAAGGGTTTTGGGAAACACTCGTCACCACATCGTTCTTTTCCCAAACGATGCATCGCACTATGATAGTTCAGCAGCAAGTTACGTCGTTGTTGGGAAACGCACCCCTGGGCAATTTATGTGTATGTTACCTGTCTTACCTGTGTATGTTGCTTGTAGCATAGAATAAATGTATTGCAGTTTTTCTCAGTCACTTTGACACATTTCTCAGATCAGAATTGAAATTTTGTAAAACAGTAGGACAAAGTGCATTTCTCAAAAAAAAACACGTATAAATAGCAAAACACCATGGTATTACCTGCAAAAGCCAGTGTCCTGCCTCAAAATCCTTCAGTTCATTCCTCAAAATAAATTTCTGTGACAGTCAACATGTCAGTGGCGTCAGAATGACATGTCCTTGTGTCATATTATAAGAATAAGACTCAAATTACTTAGTAGTCATGTTGTCAATAACGGTGCACTCTGGAGGGCTGTTCTGGTTAAACTATGGCAATATTTTTGCTGTTTGTACTGTAATTTGTTGCCAGATCATGTCATTCTGATACAGAAAGGAAAAGAGAGCACGGCATAGCACAAAGAAAAAACAAAAGTAAAATGTGAACATAGGACAACCTCCTCTTAGACCTTTATTAGAAAAAGTCAAGATTCACCTGGGAGAAATGTAAAAAAGGCAATTATGACTAAATATTAAGACAACTTGTTCGGGCATTTGAACGATTAAATGTTGTGGGGGGTGAGTCTATTCACAGAGATAAAATAATACATGTTGATCAACATGACATAAGCAACTGATAATATAGGAAACATCAGAGAATTGCACATAATCATTTGCATGGATGAACAAAAGCATTTGCAACTTGTTTATAATGAGAACTGCTTTCTGATGTGCACAAGTGACACAATGATGATCTGAAGATTGAACAGGGAGTTTTGAGAATTTCAATTCTGATCTGAGAAATGGACCCAAAGTGACTGAGAAAAACTGTAACAGAATTAATGTTTATCCAATAAATAAAATAACCACAATACCTGAAAAAAACACTGAAATAGCAGGTTATATATGAGAGCTACTCTCTGAAGAGAATAAGAAGCTTTAGCCTAATGCAAAAAAATAGTTTACAGTAATATCTTTTAAGTATTTATTTTAGCAAAAGACAAAATCAACATGAATGGCAGCTGTTATTTTTGATCTACCAGCGGCAAAACTACATGCGAACACTGAGTTTGCGTCAGGATGATTACCTACCTACAGTATCCTCACTTGTTATCCTTCAGCTTTGTCCCCTGAATTGTCAGGGGTCGCCACAGCAGAATGAACCGCCAATTATTCAGCATTTGTTTTTACGCAGCGGATACCCTTCCAGCTGCATCCCCAGTACTGGGAAACACCCATACACACTCATATTCACACCACACACACACACTTATAAACTACTGCAATGTAGTTGAATTATTATTCGCCCATACGCATGTCTTTGGCACTGTGGTTTGAAATGAGTACTTTTTACTTTTTTACTTTTGTACATTTTTCCAGGTGGTACTTCTTTACTTTTACTTAAGTACAAAAGTGTAGTCAGTACTTCTACTTTTACCAGAGTCGTTTTTAACATGAGTATCTGTACTTCTACTTAAGTAAAGGATGTGTGTACTTTTGCCATCTCTGGTTAAATGTACAGTGTATTCTGATCTATTATTATTTTTATATTGATTTGTATGAATAATATGATATGTCAAATAATAATATGATATGTTGAATAATAATACTGTGATATATTGAATAATGTGATATATTGAATAATATGATGTATCGCTGATATTTTATTTAATTATTATATATATCAACGTTTTTTTTTTTTTACTACTAATATTTACTGTGTTTACTGTTTGTTTTTATGTATGTTACTTTTCATGTAAACTTTAGAACTGTTTGGCAATACATTTGAAACATTTGTCTTGCCAATAAAGCCAACTATTGAATTGAATTGAATTGAGAGCGAGAGAGATAGAGAGAGAGTGAGAGGGGTGAAGAGAACCTGATAGCAGATAAGTCAGAAAAGATAGACTCCAGAGCAGAAGAGGAGAAGAGCAGGAAAAGTGCAGAGAAGGAAAAGAGACTGAGCAAGGTTTATCACATATTTTATAATCTTCTGGACAATATGACCAAAGCCTAAATACTGAGACATACAAACTGACCAATCAACATGTGACCACATAGAAAAACCCCCATAGTCCACATATTAACCAGGAGCTGATCTAATCCATATCTGCATTTGGAATCTGTATGGGCCTTTTAAAAAAATACATTTTACCATATAGACAAATGCATATGATTTTCCTTCCTACAATATTGTGAATCTATCATTTTAATTTGTCTTGTTTGGTATAGGGATGCACCGATACTGATACCAGTATTGGTTATCGGGTCAATACTTGGTTAAAATACTTGTACTCGTATCGGATATGAAAGGCCGATACCACGCACCAATACCACTCAAACTCGTGATTTGTTGGTCCTACCTGACTTCAATGTCTTCATGTATTAATTAGCCTAATATATTATATATTGTAACATCCCCGGCTCGTTCCCACTCACCCAATCCAGTCTCACCATCTCACACCAGTCCCATCCAATCACGAGAACCTTCCCCTGACTACTAACCATCTGCACCTGTTCTTCATTAGCCCGGACACTATAAATACTCACCTCCTCCGTTCACTCATTGTCCGGTATTTGAAGTCTCATGGTTGTCTTCACCCAAGCTCCCTCGTCTTCTCTTCTTCCATGGATGTTCCTTCTGAGTCTTTGTAACCATCGCACTGATAAAGGGAAGTGTCTTTATTATCCTACCATACCCGAAGATCTGTATTCACCTACATGCACTTTGTGCCCTCTGCCACCAACGGAGGTTCTAGGGTTGTTAACCCATTCTTGACTGTCGCCAGGTTACCAGCGAAGACTTGTGAGGTGTTCCTCGGATGATCTTCCATTGCCCTGCACTGTGTGATATCCTCTTGTGATTTACGTTTGAATAAACTTAATGAAAAGATAACCATCTCTGACTTCTTTGTATACCAGCGTGACAGAATACCCGGGACCCAACAAAGCAGATGCTCTATCAAGACTGCACTCACCTGATCCTCGTAACGACTCCTCGGAATCCATTCTTCCTCCTTCGATCTTTTGTGGTCCTATTCTGTGGCAAATAGATGAGATATCGTCTAGCCACCTTAGAGGAACCAGCTCCCCCTGGCCTTCCTCCAGGCCTTTGCTATGTACCCACAAGATACCGCATACCGCTTCCTGGATAGTACACACACCTCCCTCGGCTCAGGACACCCCAGGCAGCAGGCGAACCCTCCTCGCTCCTTCAGAGAAAGGTATTGGTGGCCTAAAATGGCCCACGATGTCACCCAGTACGTTAAGGGTTGCTCGGTCTGTGCCATCACTACCACCTCCACGCCATCTACCTGAGGGAAAACTGCAGCCGTTGCCCATTCCCCGCCGACCCTGGACACACCTTGGTGTTGATTTTGCCACCGATCTACCCCCCTCTCAAGGATACACCACTATTTTAGTGGTTGTAGATCGTTTTCCAAATCCTGCAAATTAATACCTCTCAAAGGTCTTCCCACAGCCCTTGAAACAGCTGAGGCCCTGTTCCATCACGTCTTCAGGAACTATGGTCTCCCGAAGACATCGTGTCGGACAGGGGTCCGCAATTCATCTCCAGGGTCTGGCGGGCGTTCTTTCCCCTTCTGGGTACCACCATCAGTCTGTCTTCTGGCTATCATCCTCAAACCAATGGTCAGACCGAGCGTAAAATCCAAGAGATTTCCCGGTTCTTACGCTCTTATTGCAATAACCACCAAAACACCTGGAGCCAGTAATCTTCTGTGGGCTAAGTATGCACAAAATTCTCTTCGTCAATCCTCAACCGGACTAACCCCTTTCAATGTGTCCTAGGCTACCAACCATCCTTGTTTCCCTGGAATGGGGAAGCATCAGAAGTGCCCGTGGTTGATCACTGGTTCCAGGAGAGCGAGAGAGTCTGGGACTCAGCTCACGTCCATCTTCAGCGGGCATCCGGAGGTACAACCGATCAAGCAACAACCGTCACCGTCTACCTAATCCCATTACCAACCAGGAGATAAGGTATGGCTCTCTACCCGAGACATCCGCCTCCGGCTGCCCTGCAGAAAGCTGAGTCCCCGCTACCTGGGACCATTCACCATCCACTCCCAGATCAATCCTGTCACCTACCGTCTCAACCTTCCACCACAGTACCGCATTTCATCATCCTTTCATGTCTCCCTCCTCAAACCCTACACTAACCCTGTGTCTCCTCCTTCTGCAGAATCCAAACCACCCCCCCCCTCCCGACCAAACGGAAGTCATCAGCGATAACATCTATCAGGTCAAGGAAATCCTCAACTCCCGGCGCGGGACGGTCGGCTCCAGTACCTCGTAGACTGGGAGGGCTTTGGCCCCGAGGAGAGCTCCTGGATCCCTCGTGATGACATCTTAGATCCATCTCTCCTCGAAGAATTCCACCAGAGACATCCCGGTCGTCCAGCTCCACGAGGACGTGGCCGTCCCCGCCGTCGATCTAGGGTGCCAGGAGTCACCCGTGGAGGGGGGGGTACTGTAACATCCCCGGCTCGTTCCCACTCACCCAATCCAGTCTCACCATCTCACACCAGTCCCATCCAATCACGAGAACCTTCCCCTGACTAACCATCTGCACCTGTTCTTCATTAGCCCGGACACTATAAATACTCACCTCCTCCGTTCACTCATTGTCCGGTATTGAAGTCTCATGGTTGTCTTCACCCAAGCTCCCTCGTCTTCTCTTCTTCCATGGATGTTCCTTCTGAGTCTTCGTAACCATCGCACTGATAAAGGGAAGTGTCTTTATTATCCTACCATACCCGAAGATCTGTATTCACCTACATGCACTTTGTGCCCTCTGCCACCAACGGAGGTTCTAGGGTTGTTAACCCATTCTTGACTGTCGCCAGGTTTACCAGGCGAAGACTTGTGAGGTGTTCCTCGGATGATCTTCCATTGCCCTGCACTGTGTGATATCCTCTTGTGATTTACGTTGAATAAACTTAATGAAAAGATAACCATCTCTGACTTCTTTGTATACCAGCGTGACAATATTAATAGCTTAGTCCTTATAAACACTCAGTTCATAAAATACACTATTAACAAATCTATAGGCTACTGAAGAATAAACCGAATATGAAATATGATCCTTGCATAATGATCACAGCTAAACAAGCTAGCACTAATTTTATATAAACTATAAATAAAAAAAAATAAAAGAAACTTTAAGTAATGGAACATTATGTAAAAAATCTAAAGACTACAGGCTAAGTTAAAGCGCCTTATCAGAGTTTAAACATCACTGCGGTCACCACGCACGTGTCAGTTTACAGCTTCTGTGAAAACAGACAGCCTATACACATCACACAATCTCAATAAACACCATGTAAATGTATAAATATTTCAATAAGTATTGTTAATGGAATATTTATAACGATATTGTAACCTAAGGTGTGACTCTGACAACAGGGTGTGGATCCAAATGCAGGTTTATTAGAATGATCAGGCAAGCAGTGGTGAATACAGGAGCAAACAGATGTATGAGGGCAATTCAGAGTTGTAGTCAGAGAACAGGCAGATGATCAGAAGGCAGGCAGCAGACAGGGATACACAGATAAATGAGGCAAGGATCAAAACACAGGAAAACCAACCAGGTACGTTGTAGTGTCACTAACAGTAGACAAGACTCAGCACCAGTGTTTGTGTATGAGCAGTACTTATAGTCAATGTAATCAGTCTGTGAGCAGCTTCAGCTGTGTGTTTGCAATCACAGGTGACTTGCATCAGGTGTGTGTGTGGCATGACTGAACATGTAGTCCATGAACATGGCAGATTTGTAGTTCATGTGAATGTGAGTGTTTACCAGCGATCTCTGGTTGTAGATTGCTGGTGATCGTGACAGATATGATCTTGCTTTTGGTTATATCGATGCCAGCTTTAAGCTCTCACACGCGCTTTCTCTCTCTCACCAGTGGCAGTTGACGCGCACTGCGGCGCTATACACTCTACACACAGCAGCATACGCTGGCAATTATGACAAGAGCTGAACTTCACGGAACCAGTTTTATTTGTTGCAGATTTGTGTGTTGTTCCTTTTTTAAAATTCCTTTTATTTTAAAATCTCTCAAGTTAATATTGGCTATCGGGTAACATAATCTTCCTCAGAGATATTGGAGTTCAATAACGTGGTGCGCAGTATGACTATTGACGCGTACCATGTAAGTTTACACACTGCATACACAGACCTACAGCTCTGGTGTGTTATGAATAGCCACAGATAGCAAGCCGACATTGAATCAATGTCGATTATTGGTTATAAGCGTCAGTATCAGTCGTCGATCAAATTTTGACATTGAATCAACGTACTTTATTTGGTCGGTACGTCGGAAGGTTATTACATCGAGAATAAAGCATTGATTCAATGTCGAAATAAAGTTGACTCTTCAACATATAGGCTACCCGACGCATCTGGTCGAAATCATAACATTGGTTCGATGTTGAAACTTGATTGGATCACTCGGAGTCGGTTCTTCTGCGCGAGTCAGCGTGAGGTGCACGTGCTCATCATTTGAATCAATTAACAAACAGAAGGCAGCAGACGCAACTGTAATCTGAAGGTAAGTACGTTATATTCAACGTTTCACATGTTTTATTTGTCGTTTTCCCAATAATTTATGTTAAAATGTAACTTTTTAGATGTGTAAATTAACACTTTACCACTTCCTATACGTTTTTAGTAAGCCTACATGTCGCACTGTACATGCCCCATTGACAGCAACTAATCTATAAAGGTAACGTTAATGTAAATGAAAAGCTGTTTTGGTTATTTAATTTTCGATTTCAACACGATTAACTTCACTTTATGACTTCAATGCCTTTTAACCTATGTAAAAATATAAGATGATCTGTCAAATCGATTTGGAATGAGCATAAAAAACATGTAAGTTAATATGTTGCTCCAGCTAACGAATAGGCTAAGTTATGAGAAACGGTTCACAAATAACATTACGTATCATCGAGCTAACGTTAAACGAGATTTTTTAACACGTTATTACGCTAGCGAAGTAAATCGCTGTCAGTTTACTTTTGTTTCTCTATTTTTTTCTACATTTAGTGATGAACTCCTCCCCAGAGACGCTCCACAGCATTGATTGGAAAAAGCTTTGCCATTTCGTAAGTTGCCCACTCAATCTGTTACGTTAGTTCTTTGTGGTTTCGTTGGTTCTGTTCCTGAATTCCTTTGTTCACAAACCATGCTTGTCTGTTTTTTTTTTCTGATTGTAGTGCTATGTTCTGGTGTGCATTTTTTTATTTTCCTGTTTATTAAAATTTATTTTGTCTACATGCTTTTCTTTTGAGGTTACTGCAGTTTACTTGTACAAGTATCTAAACAAATGTTTGTAAACGCATTTATTTTTAAAAATACCATGTTAAGTTAATATTCTGTGTGAGGAGTCAAAAATTGTGGCAATTTTATGGTACCAATACTGTGGGTTGAACTGAAAATTTACCTTGGAATTGTACTTTGTAAAAGTAGATATTGTACCTGGTGAGATTTCCCTACTGAGTAACATGTTTTTTTTTGTCTTACATTTTTTTAATGGCAGTTTCTCTGAAATCTCCAGTTGAAGACATCAAGATCTGTAACCTGTGCCTGGACAGACGTCTATTCCAGTTCTGCCTACACCTCACTAATCTCTGCCTATGTATGGATCACTGACTATTATGTTCTCTGAAGGTATAACTGGAGCAAAACAACAGCACCCATGACTGAAGTTTCTGTTAGTGACCAGTATATTTGAAGTCTGAAAAAGTTTTTTTTTTTTTTTTACGAGTTGCAAATGTTCCTCTCTCACACAAACACACCAAATGACTGGTTGTGCCTATAGTACGTGTACTGACAATCTTTTAGCGTTTTTATGGTTGTATTAAATACATTTTTATTGTTACAGAAATCTTAAGTAATTGTCACAACACGATGCACATTTGAGTTTTAACGAGAAGGAGAATTACTCAACAGGGCTCAACACTAAGGCTTTTTTTACTGGCCTGGTGTGGAATTTAAAATTGAAATTAAGATGGAGAGCAGGAAGTAAAAAAACTGAATAGGAGACCTAAAGGAAAGTCCGTATTTTTTAAATTCATACCATTTACAAAGAAGAAATAAATAGAAATATTATGAAGAGGACCGTTTTCTACTGAAATAAAATATATTTTCCTGCCATTGAGGCAGTAAATACTGTAAGCTACTCAAATGAAAAAACAAAACTATAGTAAAAACTATAATGATTTTGAATGAACCATACTATAGTTAATTGCTTAAATTGTTCCACAGTTAGTCAGTTTACTATACTACAGTATGCTGTGGCATTCATTAACAAGAAGTTGTACTATACATTATACACTTCACTATAATGTGATTCAAGAACATAGTGTTTATTATATATATATATATATATATATATATATATATATATATATATATTTATTTATTATTTATTTATTTATATTTCATGCGAATAATGTTATCTTTCAGAGATCCTTATAAAAAAAAAACAGATGAAAGCATAAAACCATTTATCCTAAATTATTAATTTTAATTATCATCGTTATTATTGTTTTTTGTTTTTTTGCTAGTGGAGGGGCAAACACTAGTGCTCCACAATACAATAGTCTAGTTTTGCTCGTAAGGGTAGCCTTTCTTTTTAGTTCTGTTAATGAACCAGCCACAAACATCCAACGCTGCTGCACATCTCATTATGGTTGTTTACTTCATGTAATATCTCCTTATTAGCTCTTTAAAAGCTCTCAAACGAATTATCGCGTTCAAAAAATTTTGGAACTCTACAAAAACTGTTTTGCATTTCTCATTTTGGCTGATTAGTCTTCTGATAGCGATTACTAAGTAGAAAAATCACTTCCTGCCCTCCATCTGAATTTTCCACGTCATTAATAACATCATGTGCAAATCTATTGTTTACTTTTCCTTTTCTAGTTTGCTTTCACAAGAGGACAACATACCTGCGCATGAGGAATTGGTAGCCCACAAGTTCTTTTTAAACACATGGCAGTGTGCATCACATCACCTGTGTGTGCAGCACAAAACCCTCGTGAGTGGTAATAACCTGTGTCTTATGCGTGTGCGATCATCCTCTCATTCTCCTGCTTTTTCTCATCCGAACACTTATTTTTGTCAGTCATGCTGCTTCTGATTATATGATCACATTTGCATGCATTTTGAAAAATGTTCAGAGGCAAACTTTAAACTTAAGTGTCAAACTGTCCTGAGCATCTTTCATGCTGGCCCTGGGCCATTCTGATTACCGAGCCCTGCTCAAGTTAAAAATGCATTTTAAAGACCACAAGTTAATTGGAACATTGAGCTGCAAGGTGATAAATAGTCCTAGATTCACAATTATGAGATATGAGACCTGGTGAAAAAGGCATCATCATTATATGCATAGTTCACTCAAAGATGAAAAATGTACTCAATCAAACATATTTTGTGGTCTTTTACCATAGACATGTAAACACAAAATGCATTTATCTCAAACATAATTGTTATTTACTTTAACATAGTTAATTTTAAAAATTTTATCAGCATCTTAAATTTTGCATCTTTTAAGCAATGTATTTCCTTGCATGTCTTTATAAATACATTTTTCAATTTTTCTAAAAAAGTTTACAGTCCTTAAATCATTGTATGGATATACTGACATCTTATCAACATCCACTAAATAATATAATTAGGTATTAACATGTAAATATTATTAACATTTAGGGATGCATCGATATAATTTTAAATTATTTGACTCGTGATGTTACTTTTTCCATTATAGTTGTTTATTCATTTACTTTACTTATGAAGACAGGCAGGAAAATATTTTGCTTAAAAGGTGCTCTAGTTTTAAGATGCTGGGTGGTTCCATATGAATAAAAAACAATGTTTGAGATAAAAGCATTTTGTGTTTACATATGGTAAAACCAAACCAGAAATGGTTTATCGAGGGTTTTAGTCATTCATTGTGTTTTAAAGTCAAAATGTTTGCACCTTTCTTGACAGCTTTTTTTTTTTTTAGCTTGAGTTAGATTTAAGAAAATGTTAGTATAATTAATAGTTTATATGTTTGAAATATTTTAGTATATCATTACACATATATGTTTTTTTGTAATCTAACAAAAATAGCATACTCTAGGGAAAAGTTATTGCAAGAAATATAGTTATCGCATTGTTTAACAACAATATCATATATAGCATAATTCCCAATATTGTGCAGGCCTACTTGTGGCAGTAGACAGGATTAATACAACTTGATACAATCAAGAAGCAGCAGAATTGAGAAAAAAAGTGGTCTCACGAGACAAAGAACGCAGCTGAAAACATACAGAGAACAAAAATGAGAGGATGATCACCAGGGCTTGTGATGCACACCTCTAAGTATTTTAAAAGAGTTTGCGGGTTTACATATACAAGTCAAATTATTAGCCCCACATTGAATTTTCTTTTATTTTTAAAATATTTCCCAAATTATGTTTAACAGAGCAAGGAAAGGGAATCACTGTATGTTCGATAATATTTTTTGTTCTGGAGAAAGTCCTAATTGTTTTATTTTAGCTAGAATAAAAGCAGTTTTTAATTGTTCAAGGTCAAAATTATTAGCCCCTTTAAGCTATATATAATTTTTCGATTGTCTGCAGAACAAACCATCGATAATGATTTGCCTAATTACCCTAACCTGCCTAGTTAACCTAATTAACCCAGTTAAACCTTTAAATGTCACTTTAAGCTGAGTACCTAGTGAAAAAAATGGGGAAAAAATAAACAGGGGTTAATTCAGGGGGCTAATAATTCTGACTTCTACTGTATACATACAGTAGAGTGGGCAAAATTAGCATTGAACATGTCACCATTTTTTTTTTTCAGAAAATATATTTCTAAAGATGCTGTTGACTTGACATTTTCCCTGGATGTTGGTAACAACCAACCAAAGAAATCTAAATATGCAAAGAAAACAAAACAAATTAATTTACAAATGAAGTTATGTGTAATAAAATGACACATGAGGGGAGGTGTAGAAAGGTAGTGAAAGTCCAGATAGAAGCTGAAATCTCTCAGTAGTTCTTTAGCAACCCTCTGCCCTTCCTCGGTGTAAATGAAGATCAGATGCTTCAGTCCAACATCTACATTAGCAGGAGGATGAAGATGAAACCAAAGTGGACATTTCAGCAAGACAATGATCCAAAACACAGCCAAGGAGACTCAAATGCTTTCAGAGAAAGAAAATCAAGCTGTAGAATGGCCCAGCCAATCACCTGACTACAATCCAATAGAAAATACAAAATAAAGCTCAGCTTTGATAGACAAGACCAACAGGACCATCAAGATTTTTACACTCTTTTGAAGTATGTGAAAAAATATCCACCTGAGCAATGCATGTGACTTCATTCTCCATATGAGAGGCGTCTTTAAGCTGTCATCACCAAAAAAGCCTTTTATACGAAGTAATAAATACATTTCAGTAGTTTAGCACTTTCTTCTTGTGTCATTCCATTATTATTACAAATAACTTTTATAGTTTATTTAGCCTTATATATATATATATATATATATATATATATATATATATATATATATATATATATATATATAATATATATATATATATATATATATTTATTTTGTATGTTTGTATTGTTTGGGATTTTGCCAAAAAAGGGTTCAATTCCATGTCAACAGCTCCTTTATAAATATTATTCCCAGGAAAAACATGGCAATGTGTTCAATACTTATTTCCTCCATTTTGTTTTATAATGAATTAGTTGTTTTTACTGCCAGTATTCCTTATTTCATGGCATTCCTTTCAAAATAAAATAAATAAATAAATATGTGAAGGTGACACGGTGGCTCAGTGATTAGCACTGTCGCCTCACAGCAAGAAGGTCCCTGGTTCGAGTCCCGGCTGGGTCAGTTGGTGTTTCTGTGTGGAGTTTGCATGTTTCCCCCGTTTTGGCATGGGTTTTCTTCGGGTGCTACAGTTTCCTTCACAGTCCGCTATGTAAAACGTCCTGGATAATTTGGCGGTTCATTCTGCTGTGGCTTAGTCCTTTTATTCATCAGGGGTCGCCACAGCGGAATGCACCGCCCACTTATCCAGTATATGTTTTACGCAGCGCATGCCCTTCCAGCCGCAACCAATTTACCCAATTCACCTATACCGCATGTCTTTGGACTTGTGGGGGAAGCCAGAGCACCCAAAGGAATCCCACGCCAACACAAGGAGAACATGCAAACTCCACACAGAAACGCCAAGTGACCCAGCCAAGGCTCAAACCAGTGACCTTCTTGCAGTGAGACGATCGTGCTACTCACTGCACCACTGTGACGGCCTCATTTTTAAACATTCTTTTTCAAAACAGTTAGCATTTTTTTGCATTAGTTGCAATTGATAATTTTTGTTATTTATTTGTTTATTCTGTTTCATGACCTTAATCAGTTTTAACATTCATGTTACATTGTATGGGCCAAACACTGTAAATTATTGCACATATTATAGCATATTTTGTGTGCAAAATCATACAAAATATGCATACCTAAAATGTCTAAAAAATTAAATAAAAAAAATAGTCTGTGATTTTTCTAAAATTGTGATTTGTGCAACTCATGGAATGTAAATGTTGTGTTTGTGAGAGAGAAAGAATCCAAGTAAAAGTCTACTTCCAAAACATTTATTCATGACTTTACTGAAATATTGTATAGAATTTTACTGCCATAGTTCTTCAGTTTTGCTACAATAATGCTAAATACAATTTATGTACTTATTTATTGTATTTAACAAAGGATAATTTGTTCGTTGGTTAATGATTAGGCTACTCGACAATCGATTGATTGTCGATAACCCGTTCAATCTCCATGACCGATAACTTTTATTTTTGAACATTATTCGAAACTGAATATTTTACTGGCAGTTCATTCCGCTGTGGCGACCCCAAATTAATAAAGGAATTAGGCCGAATAGAGAATGAACGAATGAATATTTAACTTTTATTTTATTTACATAATTTTATTTAACAAAGCAGGGGTGCGTTTCCAAAAACCATCGTTAGCCAACTAAGGTTATGTTCCAATGAACATTCGCAAACTGCATTGCAAACTTGGTCCGTTTACCTGCAGCATGTTGTGTTCTATTCCCAGTTATCCCCACATGCCCTATTCATTTAATGTTCCAACATTTCAATTTGAAAAGATTAAAAACATTTAAACATGTATGTGTCTGAAATGTTTTGTGTTTGGTGTTAAACCAAGCCTCTTTTTATTTGCAATACATTAGTGTAAATGAGAATTTAGTAATACGAACAGTATTCGTCTTGTAACATTTGATGTCAGATAGTTACAATTTTACCAGAGATTTTACCACGTGAAATCTCTTGCAGTCGGTTAATTATTAAACCTGATTACACTGGTACGGGGCGTGGCCCCGCCCTTCATCTTGCCGTTCATTGGACGACTGCGTCATGAGGGATGGCTCAGAGCAAGCCGTATAAAACTCCTTGCAACCCTGAACATGGGCGCAGCCTTTCAGCATCAAGCTGGTGTCCACCTGCTCATCAGCGACTCCAGCCACCCAAGCCATAGACTTTTCTCTCTGCTACCCTCAGGCAGACGGTTCCGCAGCATCCGGTCACGCACCAGCCGACTGAAGGAAAGTTTCTTCCTTCAGACTATCAGGCTGATGAACACTTAACACATCCCCCCTGAAGGGACTCATCAAACCAGTTCGAATCAGGCTTGGAGTCTTGGGGTAGCCACATGGCCTAATTCATTTAACTACTATACTATCACATAACAGTGGGCCAATTCATTCGACTTTCTTCCCCCAATACTCTGGCCTCAGTTGGACAGAGATGCTTTAACAATTTCGTAAATGATCAACCATTACAAGATTTTTGAACGACCATCATGAGATTTTGGTGACCATGGGTTCGCCCTCGTGACATTCCACATCCTAACAGATGGACAGAGTTCCACAGAGACAAAAAATCTCTGCAAATGAATGAGAGACTTAAGAAAGACCTTTTAAATGTTAGAACCAAGGCAAATTTGATATTCTGAATAATAGCCATAGGTTTACTTATGTGCTGTGTTTATTCCAACCAACCAGGTTAACATGTGTTGTTACCCTTATAACAGGTTAAAATGATCTGTATGTGTCTGAAATGTTTTGTGTTTGGTGTTAAACCAAGCCTCTTTTTATTTGCAATACATTAGTGTAAATGAGAATTTAGTAATACGAACAGTATTCGTCTTGTAACATTTGATGTCAGATAGTTACAATCTTACCAGAGCTTTTACCACGTGAAGTCTCTTACATTCGGTTAATGATTAAACCTGATTACACTGGTACGGGCATGGCCCCGCCCTTCATGGCAGCCGTTCATTGGACGATAGCGTCATGAGGGATGGGTCAGATCATGGCGTTTAAAACTCCCTGCAGCCCTAAAATCTGGGCCTTTTAGCATTAGCTGGCCTGCGCCTAGCTGTGCTTCTCTGCCCCCGGTCGCCTGCCACGCGATTGGGTCACAGCAAACTCTTCATGCAAACTTCGTAAGTCTCTGGATCCCCAGAAACCGAACGAACTTCAGCGAACTGACTCTCAGCAGAGTCGGCTACCCCGGTTAGCCAGGACAGCTCCACTCACTCCCGAGTGAATCATGAAGACGTCACCGAAGCCAACCTATCAGGAGCGCCACGTGTTTCCTCAAGCCAGCCCGGCGAGGCGAAACTCCAGTCAAAGAAGACTTCAACAAACTCGCGCAAGTAACACAACAACTGTTGTCTCTTTCTGATCTGGTGCATATGATCTTAAGCAGTTAAAGATAAGTCAAATCTCTGCTTTTGTGGTTTCTCAGGTGATTCTAAGATCTAGTACGAAATACTAGATGATTTGGGACTGTTGTCAACTCATTTTTCATCCTATGAACTGCTTGTGTGTGTGTGTGAATGTGTGTACGCGTTTGTTTGTTGTTTTGTTTATTACGTAGATTAGCCTCATGTATCGTAGTGTAGCTCAATAAATCTTTGTTCTCCTTTGTAAGAACTGTGTTCTTCTTTGTGCTTCTAAGTAATTGCCTCAAGCTATAGATCGTGTTACCTTGCTAAAAGTTAGCCCTATTCTGTGTTATGTTATTATCGTTGCCACGAAACAATATAGACAAGATTAGTAAAATGTGATGTCTCTATTTGCGGGACACATTTCAGATAAAGTGTGAATCTTTATCTGATTCAATCAGACTCAATTGAGTCGAATCAATGGTTCGAATCTTCAAGATCCGAGTCATTGATATGAGCTAAATAAATCCCTAATCATCTTATAACGTAGATTGATTTCTTACATTAATGGTGGAGAATTTCTTGGCATAGCATGAACTGACTTTTAAGCACAAAAACAGTGTTTTCTTTTCTATTTTGTCCGGAAGAATAGATCAGAGACAGAGAATCAAAGGTGTTGTGTTACTGTTTGATTCATTGGTTCCCAGCGTGTCTAAACGCACGAACGCGCATCTCGAGTGCTTCTGAGAAAGCGAACTGCAGTAAATAGTTTGTCCACGAGACAAAAAGCCGCTGTAAAAGCGAACGAACAGAGAAACAATAAGCGAGTTCCTTATTCTTTCTCCTAAAAGGCCTTCACAGTAGATTTAAAGGTGCGTGTCCCAGCTTTAAAACGAACTGTGCATTTCTCCCTGGTCAAATTAAGTACAGAGTAGCTAACTGTCTTTTTGCCATTTAAATATCACTAACACCAGAGCTAGTGAAACTCAGCGCTGCGCTCGAGAAGAGATGCTGAGAGTATTCTCACGGGAGAACTTATATTGATCAAGAAAAATTGTGGTTTAATCCACGCGTGTCTTTGACTGTAAAAGTTTGACAAAGAGTGCTGAGATCCGCCGTGATCGTAAGCGCTCAATTCTGTTGAACCGTGTGAAGTGTGCAGCCATTTCACATGTGACATGATGTGTTTAATGCGTGTTCATGAATGCATTTGGCTCGTCTGTGCCCATTGTCATAGCAACAGCCATCCCGGAAGTCCTAGGAGACTTTTTCGAAGTAACTTCATGTGCGCAGGCGCAGTCCTCCGCACGTGAATCTGCTGTAGACATTAGCACAAGGCTAAGCTAACTGAAGCTCTCGTTTTGTATTGAAGTGGTAAGGCTAGTGGTTTAGCGCTCTTGTGGTCTTGAATGCAGTGTTTAGCTGAAGTGACAAACTGAATCACGTTAGCGAGAATTCTAATCTCGATTCTCCTGCTTTATAGGCTATTTGTCATTTCTCATTTCTCCCCTTTCTTGGAACGTGCTTTGACTAATGCAGATTTAATAAACCCTTATTGAACGCGATCTCATCGCTGGTTTAATCACATTTGTCAAATGTTTTCCCGCTTATCCTGGCTGTTTGATCAATACAAATGCTCATGAGTTGTTGGTTTATTAGCAATGAATTATAGTTTGTTCTACATACTATAACTTAATGCTTTTGATTGCTCAATCATCAAATTAATGCTTAATTACTGATTTATGCTTTTCTCTTCTGAAACTTTCAACATTATAGGAACAACCATTTCCTATGACTGTTGATATTTGAAGTTGATTTATAAGCAGTGTTTAATGATTAATTTAATAACATTTATTGTTTCTGGGACTTTACCAACACAATCACTATTCTGAAATTTTTACATTTAATAGTTTATTATGATTGGTTGCCCTATTTCAATAACAGTTATTGATTAATTTTAAATAAACACTTTTGATCAAATTTAATGACATCAGGAATATACGCATTCCCTATCATCACTGATTTAGAAATTGATTTATTCTCATAACTATGGTTTGCAGGAATGCTTGCTGATTAATTAAATCATAATTGTGTTTATGACTTTAATGACAACATCACTGAGTGTTAGTCTCAACCAACATTATTACTATTTGGAAATTTTAATTTCATTAATAGTTAATTGGTGTTTGGTTTCCCTTTTCTATAACCATTATTGATTAATTTAATTATAGCAGCTCCTAATCAAGTTTATGGATAAAATCAGATTTCTGAATCACTTGATGTCATTACTAATTTGAATTAGTTTTAAATTAATTTGCAATCAAGTTTTTTTTATTCTACTTTTTAATTTTTTTATTATCCTTCAGGTTTTAAATTACCTCACAGGACAGTGCTCCCCTGGTGGTTGGTTGATGCAATGGACAGTGTAGCCTGAGTGGCTATAACTGAACTCAAGTCATCATAAACCTAACAACATACCAGCGCAGTAGCCTCCAATTAGCCAAACCCCGAAGGAAAATAGTATTTTCTCTCCACTTAGGCTAATTAGTTATCTTGATAACACAATAAACCAACCCTTTTGATGTATTGACTCACAGATGCCACCAATTTGTCAACTTTGTAATTTGAAAACTCGCTCCACTTTCTACTCTTTCTTTTAACTGTTTTTCCTGAGTTGACTACCGCTGCCATTTTGGGATTGTACCTGTGAATCATGAAAGCAGAGAACGTTTGAAACATTTAACAGATGTTTGAAACTTAAACATTTTACGTTTAAATGATCTGACTCTCTCTCTCTCTCCCTACTTTCGCCATAGGACGCTACCCAATCAAGGACGAAACGGGTCAACCAGAAGACAGGCATTTTCAAATTGATTTTAGATTTGCATCCAAAGTGGTCTACTTGGTGTATGGTGTCAATCCTAATGAGTAAGAAACCAATACTGTCATTGTTATTGCACTTTCTTTCACCTCGGAGGAAATTAAATAACAATCACAGTCCTGGTGTTTAGAGCTCCCCATTTTACTTCCAGCCTAGAGCATCCTTTCACATCACGCTTGACAAAGCTGAAGGAACGTTCTCTCTAGGAACCTGGAAGCAGCCAATTATCATTCTACTCCTTATCAGTCTTCTTCTCTTCCTCTGTTCTCTAGCTGTCCTAACTGTGTGTGTTACTGACTGTCCCCACAGAGACTACAAGTTAGACACGCACGCCCCCAGAGGATCACAGTCACAGAGAACAACACCCACCTGTTTATTCCACACTCAACAGTAGCTCACACTTGATATTACACCCAGACACCTTTGTTTGCCATTTGTTTTTGTTTTTTTGTTTTTTGTTTTTCTCTCTCTCCCCTAGGTCTGTGTCAGTTTTAGGTCTTCCCCCTCACCGCCGCAAACCATGGCTCTCCGCAAAGACCCTGTTGGCCACTGGAAAGACCTTAAAACATGGCTAAGTGGTGCAACGACAGCCTCCTCCCTAAGGCCGCCAAAACACTACAGCATCTAACACAGGACCAGCTGGATGAGAACCTAAACAGCCTCATGAAGCAAGACTCAAGCAAAAGCTACAATCACAAAGACATAGTCAAGTTCACAGGTACCTTGAGTTACATTCTCATCGCCACCCTCAAACTGAGTGACCGGCATTTCCCCAGCCAAGCACAAGCTGACATGCGTGCAAACCCGCATCAACCAGCTAGAACTGGAGGCTCAGGAACGACCGGAACAGCCAGATGAGACTGATCAAGCTGCCAAAGAGGAGATCGATAAACTTCAAGAGACTCTAGACGCCACCACCCAAGAAATGGTACAAGCCAAAGCCGACCATGCTGATGTCGCTAACAAGCTTGAGTACGTCGAACAGCTACTAGAAGAGCTAATGCTGACTCCAAAGACAAGAACAGCAGAAACAAAGCCCTCGAAGCTCACCTGCTTGAAGCAAGACAGGAGATCAGACGACTCACACAGCAGCTGGACTACATCAAAGAAGAGTCCAACAGCATTAAAATGAACTTAAGCATGCATATGAACTGTCACACAACGAGAAAGCTGAGGGGTCACTGCTAAAACTCTCACCAGCTCCCTCTGTTCCAGCCAGCCACGCATCACCAGGTGGCCTGGACCTCAGAGACCTTGACAAGCTAGTCAAGAACCTGGGCAAGTTCACGCCGAATTTGCCAGGCAGCCAAGATGTTCATGCCTATCTGCAAGACATTGACTTTCACCTGGAAGTGAGACCCAAAGTCACTGACAAAGATAGACTGTATTTGCTCCGAGCAACCTCCAGCCCTGAAGTACGCAGCTTTCTTGATCGTCAGCCTGCTCACACAAATACTGACTACCTTCTGCTCTGAGAAGCCCTCATCAGAGTTTGATGACCCAGAGTCTAAACAAGGACTTGCAGCTGCCCTGGAGACGAACAAGGTCGCCATGAGTCTTCTCAAGCCTACTACAGCAGACTCAGACGAGCCTACTTCGGCACCCGCAATGAACCTGAGATGGAAGAGGACCTGACCTTCAAAATTCTCTTCCTGAGAAACCTCCATCCTGGGGTAAGCCACCATGTTGGGGTTCTTGCATGCCCCCACACAATGAACACTCAGCAGTTACGAGATTTGGCCCATAAAGCCTATGTCAGACAAAAGACGACTCCAGAAAAGAGTGCCAAAATCCCTGCTGTTTATGACTTCAACACTCAAAGTCAAGATCTGGCCCTTGAGGGTGCCCAGGGCCCAGACAATGCTAAACTACCTCCCAGTGAGTGGAATGTGTCATCTTACAACAGACAACGAGACCGTCATGCTGACACCAGACCTTAACAGTGGGACAGCCGCTGGGATGGACTGCCTGGATGACAACACTCACCTGAACGCCACCGGGAGGGACCGTGGAACAGGTCCACCTCATTTGCAAACTAAAGGGGACAAGCTCGTGGGAACCCAGTGATACCTCTAAGGTAAAACACCATCACCTTGACACAACCAGCCCAAGAGGTCGACGAAAGAACTCACAAAGATTCCACGCTATCGAGCTCGAACTGAATCCACAGAAGGGTAAACATCCCCATGTTTTGACCCTCAAGAACTGATGAAAATGATCCTGAAAGAGTTTCTTCGACGAAGGAAGAGGATCGGAAGTGGAAAGGTAAGAAAACCTGATTCAACCAGACAGCATGACCTCACAAAGCAAGCACTTCTGCACCTCACTTACAGAGAACCTGTAAAGCACCATAACTTCAAACATGCAATAGACTGTACCTGAAACCAGAGTTAGATTCTAACTCAACACATGATGCCTCAGGTCGTCACTGGACGAACTCCCTCCAATACCTAAGAGTGCTGTCTGGTCGTTTGTCACTTTTTATGTCTTTCAATTCTCTGCCTCATCAGGGAACCCCACAGATTTGTGTTAAGCCCAGAGCTCAGAATTAGGATTGACTCCTTTCACCAAGCCTCACGGATCATGCCTTGAAGGTGTGATCACTGGATGATAATTTAACGTTTGTAACACCTGTCTGATGACACGTTTTAGGCGAAAACTTAAAAGTTTTGTTAACCACATTTCTTCATCTTCAATCCGAAACCGAAAAGAGGGATTGAGGGTAAAGAATAAATTTATTGGTTCGACTCTCGTTAAAACAGCATCGTAGGGTATAAGTCCATCCAAAAGTTGTTTAAAAGTACACACCCCACATCCCGTGCCTGCTTAGATGCGATAACGCTAACCAAAAATTGAATTCTTTACAGATTGAGATAATGCCTATACAACTTCATTGAGCCTTCAATACCTTGGTTAGTCGAAAAAGCCTAAATTCTGATAAAACTAAACTATGCTCTTCTACACCATGAGTGTTTGTTAACCCGAGCATTCCAACGCGCCTAAACCCTGCACCAAGATTCAGTTAGTGATGATGTTGTTTGTGTCTTGTGTTTGGCCTGTTCTCTCTGCTTCTGCCTGTTTGTTCCAGTGCCTGCCCGACGTTCACACCGGGAACATCACCTGGCAAAGGGGGAGGTGAAGGGACTCATCAAACCAGTTCGAATCAGGCATGGAGTCTTGGGGTAGCCACATGGCCTAATTCATTTAACTACTATACCATCACATAACAGTGGGCCAATTCATTCGACTTTCTTCCCCCAATACTCTGGCCTCAGTTGGACAGAGATGCTTTAACAATTTCGTAAATGATCAACCATCACAAGACTTTTAAACAACCATCATGTGATTTTGGTGGCCATGGGTTCGCCCTCGGGACATTCCACATCCTGACAGATGGACAGAGTTCCACAGAGACAAAAGAGATCTCTGCAAATGAATGAGAGACTTAAGAAAGACAATTCTTTTAAATGTTAGAACCAAGGCAAATTTGATATTCTGAATAATAGCCATAGGTTTACTTATGTGCTGTGTTTATTCCAACCAACCAGGTTAACAATGTGTTGTTATCTTTATAACAGGTTAAAATGATCTGTATGTGTCTGAATAGTTTCGTGTTTGGTGTTAAACCAAGCCTCTTTTTGTTTGCAATAAATTGGTGTAAATGAGAATTTAGTAATACGAACGGTTTTCGTCTTAAAACATTTGATTTCAGATAGTTACAATCTTACCAGAGATTTTACCACGTGAAGTCTCTTGCAGTTGGTTATGATTAAACCTGATTACACTGGTACGGGGCGTGGCCCCGCCCTTCATAGCAGCTGTTCATTGGACGATAGCGTCATGAGGGATGGGTCAGATCAAGCCGTTTAAAACTCCCTGCAGCCCTAAAATCTGGGCCTTTTAGCATTAGCTGGCCTGCGCCCTATCTGTGCTTCTCTGCCCCCGGTCGCCTGCCACGCGATAGGGTCACCGCGAACTCTTCATGCAAACTTCCTAAGTCTCAGGATCCCCCGAAACCGAACAAACTTCAGCGAAACTGACTTTCAGCAGAGTCGGCTACCCCGGTAACCCAGGACAGCTCCACTCACGCCCGAGTGAATCCCGAAGATGTCACCGAAGCCAACCTATCAGGAGCGCCACGTGTTTCCTCAAGCCAGCCCGGCGAGGCAAAACTCCAGTCAGAGAAAACTTCAACAAACTCGCGCAAGTAACACAACAACTGTTGTCTCTTTCTGATCTGGTGCATATGATCTTAAGCAGTTAAAGATAAGTCAAATCTCTGCTTTTGTGGTTTCTCAGGTGATTCTAAGATCTAGTACGAAATACTAGATGATTTGGGACTGTTGTCAACTAATTTTTCATCCTATGAACTGCCTGTGTGTGTGTGTGTGTGTGTGTATGAATGTGTGTGTGCGCGTTTGTTTGTTGTTTTGTTTATTACGTAGATTAGCCTCATGTATCGTAGTGTAGCTCAATAAATCTTTGTTCTCCTTTGTAAGAACTGTGTTCTTGTTTATGTGCTTCTAAGTCACTGCCTCAAGCTATAGATCGTGTTACTCTGCTAAAAGTTAACCCTATTCTGTGTTATGTTATTATTGTTGGCAACGGAAATAATATAGACAAGATTAGTAAAATGGGATGTCTCTATTTGCGGGACACATTTCAGATAAAGTGTAAATCGTTTAATCTGATTCAATCCGACTCAATTGAGTCGAATCAATGGTTCGAAGCTTCAAGATCCGAGTCATTGATATGAGCTAAATAAATCCCTAATCGATCTTATAACATAGATTGATTTCTTACACCCCACACAAACTCTTCCATACCCCGCACTGCACACCATCAAGATGTAGCATGCACTGCACTTTAACAAATCCATACTTAAAACAATACTGCCTACAACTATGTGTACACCTATCCATCGTACGTATCGCTGTCAACATTGCCAATTTTACATTGTCTTGTTTTTTTTGTGAGTATGTTGTATATTGCACTGTTTGTATTTTGCACTGTCTGGAGCCAGCACCTAAGCTTTTCACTCATCATAGCACACATGCTGCTGATGATGTGACAATAAAAGTGATTTGATTTGAATTTGATTTTAACACTTTACCACGTCCTATACGTTTTTTAGTAAGCAAGCCTACATGTCGCCCTTTACGTACCCAGGCCATTGACTGCAGCTAATCTATAAAGGTAACGTTAACGTAAATGAAAAGCTGTTTTGGGTATTTAATTTGCAATTTCAACACGATTAACTTCACCTTATGACTTCAATGCTTTCTAACCTGTGTAAAAATATAAGATGATCTGTCATATCGATTTGGAATGAGCATAGAAAAACATATGCAAGTTAATATGTTGCTCCAGCTAACGTATAGGCTAAGTTAGTTATGAGAAACGGTTCGCAAATAACATTACGTATCATCGAGCTAACGTTAAACTAAATTTTTAAACACGTTATTACACTAACGAAGTGAATGGCTGTCAGTTTACTGTTTTGTTGCTCTATTTTTTTCTACATTTAGTGATGAACTCCTCGCCAGAAACGCTCCACAGCATTGAATGGGAAAAGCTGTGCCATTTCGTAAGTTGCCCACTCGATCTGTCGCCACAGTCATGTTACATTAGTTCTTTGTGGTTTCGTTGGTTCTGTTCCTGATTTCCTTTGTTCCCAAACCATGCTTGTCTGTGTTTTTTTCTGATTGTTGTGCTATGTTCTGGTGTGCATTTTTTTTCTGTTTATTAAAATTTATTTTGTCTACATGCTTCTCTCTTGAGGTTACTGCAGGTACACTTAAATTACAGTAATACATGTCTAGCTTACCCCATAGAGACTGTGTCTGTTCCTCGTGCTATTAGATCAACAATTAAATGTACTGTGTGCTCCAGAAAAAATCTATTAAGAATAAAAGTTGAAAATCCAATAAAACATGATAATACAAACTTCGTAAAGCTTGGTCTCCTAAACATAAGGTCACTAGCACCTAAAACGCTTATCATAAATGAAATAATAACAGATAAAAATCTAAATGCACTCTGTCTTACTGAAACCTGGCTGAAACAAAATGACTATATTAGCTTAAATGAAGCAACTCCTCCTGGATTTGCATATAAGCATAAGGCTCGTCACACCGGTCGTGGTGGTGGAGTTGCAGCAATCTTTAGTGATATTCTTAATGTTAATCAGAGAAATGGAATTATGTTTAACTCCTTTGAGGTATTAGCTCTTAAAGTTATGCTACTGGATATTATGCAAAAACCTATGTTATCTCTCGGTATAATCACCATATATAGCCCCCCAGGACCCTATGTCAATTTTCTAAAAGAGTTTTCTGATTTTATTCCTGACTTACTAGTTAAAACTGATAAAATACTAATTGTAGGAGACATTAACATCCACGTAGATGACTCTAATGATACACTAGGGCTCGCCTTAATGGATCTACTACATTCACTTGGGATAAAACAAAATGCTGTTGGTCCAACCCATCGCTTAAATCATACATTAGATCTAATATTGTCTTATGGAATTGAGGTCTTTGATGTAGACATTATACCACAAAGTGATGATGTTACGGACCACTTCCTCTTGCTATATAAGCTGCGTTTACCTGAAATTAGCAGATCTGCACCAATATACCGCCCTGGTAGGACTATCGTTCCGTCCACCAAAGATGAATTCATAAATAACTTACCTGATCTTTCTTTATTTCGAAATACACCTGCAAACGCAAATGACCTTGACGCAGTAACCAGCAGTATGGATGCCATCTTTACTAGCACACTTAATACAGTGGCACCCATCAAATTAAAAAAGGCTAGAGAGAAAGTAGTAAGAAAGTAGTCTGCCTCGACCCAACTTCTACTTTATTTCACAAGTGTTTCATACTCCTTTCTTAAACAAAGAGCTTAATTATCACAGAGAGGAGAGTTCCTCAAGTAAAGTATATAAGCATCTAAATAATGCCTTTGGAATGATAATTCACTGCCTGTAGCATGGGAGCAGCAGTGAGCCATCAAGAACCATCTGCTGACCAAAGGGAATTCTGTTTATCCTCATTTATCATAACAGTTGGTGTTCTCACCTGAAAGTCTACCCAGGATCTGGGAACGGAAGAGTATCACTTTTATTGTTGTTCTCAATTTACATTCAAAGCGAAAGCTTATTAACATGTTAAGCGGGAAGAAACAGGATAAAATGTTTAAACGGAGGAGGATCTGGATTCATTTCCAACTCTGCTGAATCCGAAGTGCTGTCTCCACTTGTTACTACTATTCTGGAATAAAACTTGTTTTTTTTCTTCAAGACGTCCTCATCATTATTACTTACATTGCCAAATTATTAATTTTGTCGACTTTAACTGCAGTTTGGCATTTTCACTTTTTATTCAGGAACATTTCCTGCATGTTGCCTGTGACAAACGAGATATTGAAAGCGAGGAACTGCTGGAGAATGGAGTTTTAATCCAATGTTTGATACCGCACGGCGAATGGGAGAAAAAAAAATCCTCCGCATTTCTCGGTAACTTAGATGACTCGGTAGGTAGCGTCAGAAAGCCGTGTGTATATAGACTATATCCTGTCACAAAATGCGGCGAAAATCCTGCACGACGGGAAAAGTTTGATCATGTTTACATTTGGAGAGCAGCATTTACAGCGGATCTTTCAGTCTATAAAATTGGACTATAATATTGCAGTGATAGTAATACTGTAAACTTGGTAACTAAATCATTTTGACTGAGGTATGTCTTTAAAAACTGAAAGAGCTCTGCTGACCACGAACTAACTTTGCAATCTGGGTAAAACAAAGGGCACTGCACTGCAAACACACTTACCAAATCTGTAGACAGACAATCAAACTGGAGCTGTGTCTTTTTATTAAAAGGAGACGAGCGGCAAATCCGGATTTCACCATTTCCAGATGCGAAAAACTCTCGGGTAAAAAATGTTCCTTACAAACGCGTTTCTGTTGCGTGTCGCGTGCACTGTAATCCACACGTGAGTCCAGCTGCTCTCTCATAGAGGGAAAATGAAAACAAAACCTTGTTGCTGCACACCGACGACCCATGTCTCCAAATTCTTGTTCTTTCACTTGTTTTAGCAACACAACGTGGCGTCTCTCTGCCGTCTGTACAGTGTATACAGTCTCCGGAGCTATCATGCATATTAATAGGGATGCACCGATACCGATACCAGTATCGGGTATCGGGTCGATACTTGGTTAAAATACTCGTACTCGTATTGGACATGAAAGGCCGATACCACGCACCGATACCGCTGAACAGTAATTCACTATGGATGTGATTTGTTGCCCTACCTGACTTCAGTGTCTTAATGTATTAATTAGCCTAATGTATTATATATTAATAGCTTAGTCCTTTTAAACAATCTGTTTATAAAATACATTATTAACGAATCTATAGCCTAGGCTACTGAAGAATAAACCGAATATGAAATATGATCCTTGCATAATGATCACAGCTAAGCACTCAAACAAGCTAGCACTCATTTTATATATAAACTATAAATAAAAAAATGAAATAAATTTTAAGAAATGGAACATTATGTAAAAAAAAATCTAAAGACTACAGGCTAAATAAAAGCGCCTGAGTTTAAACATCACTGCGGCCACCGCGCGCGTGTCAGTTTACAGCTTCTGTAAAGATCAGACAGCTTTTACAGATCACACAAACTCAAACACCATGTAAATGTATAAATATTTCGATAAGTATCGTTAATGTAATATTTATAACGATATGATCTTGCTTGTGGTTAAATCGATACCGGCTTTGAGCTGTCACGCGCGCTTTTTCAGCAGCTGTTGACACGCACTGCGGCGCTATACACACAAGACAGACAGCAGCATACACTGGCATGACAAGTGCTGAACTTCACGGGCCCTTATATTTTATTTAGGGGGGATTGTGTTGATGTTGCAGATGAAAGTCAGTTCGTTGGGGGCGCGTTTGCCGCCCTCACTATTATATATTATAGGTCGCCTCTATATGGACGCGCCGGCCCTGGGTGCGCAGTATGAATATTCCCTACGTTTACACACTGCATACACAGGCCTAGCTCTGGGGTGTTATGAATTGCATGTTTAAAATGACAGCGAGGCATGCTACATTTAGTTTATATTGTAAAATATACATTATAACTCAGTACACAGTAAAATAATATTTTGAATGGCTTGTCTATTGGCAGCGTATGTAACCGTTAAGCTTAAATAGGCTAAGCATATTTTTATTCATATTAAAACAAATCAATACAAACTAGTCACCCTTTGATTTTTTTCGTTTCCGTATATTTTTTATCAAACGAAAAATGCAATGAATTGTTGATTTTGGTTTTCATTTTATTAGAATTAATATAATTATTAGGCTACACAAATTGTACATAGGCTACCATCGGCTCTGATTGCGTCAGATATCCTACAGATAGCCTAGACTTTTTGGCTCAAAGACATTTATGCCTATAAATTTCAGTGCTGTATTTTGACAGATTTCGCAAAGGCTTCAGCTATTCTGACAACTGGTTCCAGCCTCCGTTTTGCGGCTTGACTTGTGCAGCGTCTCCGTATCATTGTGTGGATGACAGCGAGAGAGAGATCAGATGAGACCTCAGTTTCGATGTGTGGCCGCACGTCACAGTTACTTTACTGCAGTTTTTAAATATTGGCTTATTTAAATTAACTTTTCATTCGATTAAAAGCCGAAATATTGCCTGACATAAACAACTTTCGGTTTTAGAAGCGAGAGGCTTCAGTGAAGACGCGCACACACACACACACACACACAGGATACACTTTTGAGGTCTATTCATTATTGATTTTTTAACATTAAACGCATAATAATCAAGTGCAAAAAAGAACAGCTGAACTTCGGGAAAAGAGATCACTGCGGTTGCCGCGATGGTTGCTTTGTTTTTCTGCAGTTGGCTTTGTCAGTGGCTCGGCATTGCGAAATCACTTTTATTTTAATAAAACAAGATTATTTATTAATAAGCATTGTGAGATGATGGTCGCGTGATTTTTAAAATGAGCTATTAACCGCAACCCAGCCATAAACATCTAGTACTTTTTGATTCATTGACCGCGGATCAAAGGCAGGACTCATGAATATGAAAGAATGGTGCAAAACAGTGTTTTATGCATCCCCAATATGCAATGACAGTGACTCTATAAGGTAACGTACAGTACACTGCACACACCTTGTGTAATGTGTGAAGTCCTGCACACATGTAAGCCGCAAGGATATCTCATCCTTTAAATGTCCATGCTTAATCGTTAATAGACAAGGTCTGGGTTAGCCGGGTTTTCAACAATTTGTATATTTTTGGCTTGGAACAGCCTCCTGTTAAAGATTTTGGTGTTCATCCTTGCTACAGGCAAAAAACAAAGCAAAAAAAACGAACAAATAAACTTAGTTGAAACCAAATCTATGAAGTATCGGTATCGGTATCGGCGAGTACACAAATCAAAATACTCGTACTCATATCGGTTTGTAAAAAAGTGGTATCGGTGCATCCCTACATATTAATGAAGTTTCACGTCATACACAATTGAGTGCGCTGATTGGTTTGAAGCACATCTTCTCATGAATTAATGCCGCACACTCAAATACGTCAGAATGTGCTCAAAAAGACAGCCAGCCACTCTCCTGGCTGGATTTACCCCTATGTATCTCATGGCCGTGACGTAGCTTCAAAAATTAGTTTCAAACCGGAAGAACGAATTTGCTCGAAATAACGCAAAAACAACCAATTTTCACTTTTTAGTGCAATATATGTGTCCTAATAGTGTTTATAGCAGCGTGGGACACATATATGACTGTCAACAGCTCAAAAAAAGTGTTTTGGTGTTTCGTGACCCTTTAAGTGTCAAACTGTCCTGAGCATCTTTTATGCTGGCCCTGGGCCATTCTGATTACCGAGCCCTGCTCAAGTTAAAAATGCATTTTAAAGACCACAAGTTAATTGGAACATTGAGCTGCAAGGTGATAAATAGTCCCAGATTCACAATTATGAGATATGAGACCTGGTGAAAAAGGCAACCTCATTATATGCATAGTTCACTCAAAGATGAAAAATGTACTCAATACAAACATATCAGTAAATTAGAAGTTTTCTATATTTTGTATTTCATGATTTTTATTTTTCCCCAATTATTAGGCTTTTGAATCGCAGTATGAGACCTTGATCTGACAACTTTTAACCTTAAAAAGTTGGACATTTATTAACATTTTTAATAGTGTGAAGTCAATATTCTCTGTGTTGGTGTTGTATATTATGCTACAAACACCTTGTAATAAACCGGCAGTACAATTCCTGTTATTTTACAGACTTATTTCTCTATATATTATTTCTTAAACATTATATTATTTCAAACTACTAAAATGTCAATACAAGTCAGTTTTGCATAAACTGTTGAGTTGAACTTTCAACATCAAAAGTTGACAGAGCAGAGATCAAGATCCCATAATGCAATACACAAACGTAAATAAACCCAAAATACAGAAACTGTTAATTAACATATATATTTTTACAGTGTATTTACTTACATCAAGTGGTTATAAGCCCTATAAATTCTTTCTTCTTTTGAACACAAAGGAAGATATTTTAAAGAAAGATGAAAACCAGTATCCATTCACATCCATTCTAGGAAAAACAACTATGTTAATGGTTGTGTTTAACAACAGAAAGAAACTAATCCAGATTTTTTGAAGTGAAAGGTGATTAAAGTGATGACAGAATTTTCATTTTTGAGTAAACTCAACCATATAATAAGTCTGAAATAACATAAGGCAACAATTAAAATTAAAACCTGCTTTATTTCTTATTATATTTTAACTGCAAATTCTTAAGAACAATGAATTAAAATGAATTTTTGCATATAGTAGGCAACAACGTTATTATATTTTCATCAATAGCTTGTTAAATTGTTTAGTTTTTATTTTGTTGTATAATGTAGCTTATGCATAATCTGAATCACTGACAAAATACTAGCTATAGAATCCTTCAGATAAACAAACAAACAAACAAACAAACAAACAAACAAGAACAGCACACATAGTATGTAACAAATTCATATAATAAAATATGTCTTAAACTTATGACCTCAAACAAAATCCAGAGCATGGGTTTGTATTTTTATTATGCTTTAGAGGTTCACCTTTTGCATTTATTTAACATTCAAAAATATTGATACTCATATTGTCATGATTACCATTGTCAATGTCCGCACTGCGATGTAAGATTTTATCCCATTTTCCCACCCCTAAGAGATATATATATATATATACACACTGCACGATATTGGGAAAATATGCAATATTGTTGTTGGACATTGGGATAAAGATTTTTTTTTGCTATAACATAGAGAAATGTAAAGAAAATCAACTGTGTTATGATCATAAGAAAATATTGTAAACACATAAGTTATTCATCATACTAAAATTTTCTTAAATCTAAATCAAATCGGTCCAGTAAGGTGCAAACGTTTTGACTTTAAAACACAATGCATGACTAAAAAATCTTTGTAGTTTTAATTTCTGGTTTGGTTTTACCATAGACATGTAAATACAAAATGCATTTATCACAAACATAATTTTTATTCACTTTAACATTGTTAATTTTTAAAGTTTTTATCAGCATCTTAAATTTTGCATCTTTTAAGCAATGTATTTCCTTGCATGTCTTTATAAATAAATTTTTCAATTTTTCTAAACAAGTTTACAGTCCTTAAATCATTGTATGGATATACTGACATCTTATCAACATCCACTTAAATAATATAATTAGGTATTAACATGTAAACATTATTAACATTTAGGGATGCTTCGATATAATTTTAAATTATTTGACTAGTGATGTTACTTTTTCCATTATAATTGTTTATTCATTTAATTTATTTATGAAGACAGGCAAGAACATATTTTGCTTAAAAGGTGCTCTAGTTTTAAGATGCTGGGTGGTGAATGGTTTACAGAGATGGGAAGTAACGAAGTACAAATACTTCGTTACTGTACTTAAGTAGTTTTTTCGGGTATCAGTACTTTACTTGACTACTTATTTTTTTGACTACTTTTTACTTTTACTTCTTACATTTTTACACAAATATCTGTACTTTCTACTTCTTACATTTTTTAAACCACAGTCGTTACTTTCGTTTTTATGTGTTTGGTGGCGCGATCTATATTATTTCTTATCATTGCGCAATAATATGAGCACATTTTTGATGCAGTCAGTCTGTTTTTCCTCATTGCGCGCCTGCGTGCTGCAGCGCGCGGCTTCCTCAAGCCTATCGCGCACCGTAGCATGGCCTAGCCCTAGTTCATGAAGATTACTATGAGAAAGGCTAGGATTACTACGCAGTGACAGAGGGAGTCGGCGAATTTAACATGACTGATGCTGCCCTGTTTACATGGTAATAAGACAACTTTTGCTCGTTCGGATCACAGGTAAACGAGACACATTTCAGTCAAAAACATGCTGTTTAAATGCTTAAGCCTTTTGTCCACTTCCGATCATACTGCATGGGCTTTCTCTGGTCTTTCATTCTAATACCGCGAAAATAGTGCTTTTTGTAAAAATGTGTACATTTAGGACTAAAACAATCAAATACTTTATAAAAAATGTATGCATTGCGGTTTATTTCCTTTATTTCTGATGAGTTCATATTTTCTAATACAGAATTTGTAATGGCTGTGTCCTATTCCCACTTATCCCCCCTATGCCCTATTCATTTAGAACATTCTAACATTCAAAGTTTGAATTATTAAAAATAAAAAAGCATTAAGGTCATCTCTCTTAGGTGTAATTTGCTTTCAAAGTATTTTTACAGTTCAGTTTTAGCGATCCTCATGTTTACAATTGCGCTCCCTTTGCAGTGCACTTTGAAAACTTTGATGTCATTTTGAACACAGCCTCATGACAAAAGCTATAGGTGACTATTTTTTTTAAAGCGGAATTTATGTTACATCTCCAAAGCTTGTGAAAATAAAAAAACATGGCATACATTAATGCTTTTAATTTATAGTAGGTTATTTATTAAGTATCTGTACTGTATATGACATGGGCCTGCTGGTTAGAGCATATCTGCAGTGGTTTGCACGTGCTCAAATTAAAACTTTTTAAGACTTTTCAGACTTTTCAAAAAATAAATAAACAATATCCTACTTAATAATAATCATCATCATCATTAATATTATTATTAAAATAGGATTTTTTTTCATTTTCTAATAAATATTACATTTCATTTCTTAATAAATAGCCTCATTATTTGTTTATTTATATGATTTATATGATATTATATATGACAAAACTAATATTGGATTTTATTTTAAATGCGTGTTTGTGTAAAACAATATAATTTGCACAAAGAAATGATGGGGTTGTTCTCTAAAGAAGTTACTCCACCCCGTTTAGAGCATCATTATGGACGTTTTACGTTATAACTAATGTGGTTCAAACCATGGATCTGCGACAGAGAAACTAAGGGTTTTGGGAAACACTCGTCACCACATCGTTCTTTTCCCAAACGATGCATCGCACTATGATAGTTCAGCAGCAAGTTACGTCGTTGTTTGGGAAACGCACCCCTGGGCAATTTATGTGTATGTTACCTGTCTTACCTGTGTATGTTGCTTGTAGCATAGAATAAATGTATTGCAGTTTTTCTCAGTCACTTTGACACATTTCTCAGATCAGTATTGAAATTTGTAAAACAGTAGGACAAAGTGCATTTCTCAAAAAAACACGTATAAATAGCAAAACACCATGGATTACCTGCAAAAGCCAGTGTCCTGCTCAAAATCCTTCAGTTCATTCCTCAAAACTAAATTTCTGTGACAGTCAACATGTCAGTGGCGTCAGAATGACATGTCCTTGTGTCATATTATAAGAATAAGACTCAAATTACTTAGTAGTCATGTTGTCAATAACGGTGCACTCTGGAGGGCTGTTCTGGTTTAAACTATGGCAATATTTTTGCTGTTTGTACTGTAATTTGTTGCCAGATCATGTCATTCTGATACAGAAAGGAAAAGAGAGCACGGCATAGCACAAAGAAAAAACAAAAGTAAAAATGTGAACATAGGACAACCTCCTCTTAGACCTTTATTAGAAAAAGTCAAGATTCACCTGGGAGAAATGTAAAAAAGGCATTATGACTAAATATTAAGACAACTTGTTCGGGCATTTGAACGATTAAATGTTGTGGGGGTGAGTCTATTCAACAGAGATAAAATAATACATGTTGATCAACATGACATAAGCAACTGATAATATAGGAAACATCAGAGAATTGCACATAATCATTTGCATGGATGAACAAAAGCATTTGCAACTTGTTTATAATGAGAAACTGCTTTCTGATGTGCACAAGTGACACAATGATGATCTGAAGATTGAACAGGGAGTTTTGAGAATTTCAATTCTGATCTGAGAAATGGACCAAAGTGACTGAGAAAAACTGTAACAGAATTAATGTTTATCCAATAAATAAAATAACCACAATACCTGAAAAAAACACTGAAATAGCAGGTTATATATGAGAGCTACTCTCTGAAGAGAATAAGAAGCTTTAGCCTAATGCAAAAAAATAGTTTACAGTAATATCTTTTAAGTATTTATTTTAGCAAAAGACAAAATCAACATGAATGGCAGCTGTTATTTTTGATCTACCAGCGGCAAAACTACATGCTGAACACTGAGTTTGCGTCAGGATGATTACCTACCTACAGTATCTCACTTGTTATCCTTCAGCTTTGTCCCTGAATTGTCAGGGGTCGCCACAGCAGAATGAACCGCCAATTATTCCAGCATTTGTTTTACGCAGCGGATACCCTTCCAGCTGCATCCCAGTACTGGGAAACACCCATACACACTCATATTCACACACACACACACACTTATAAACTACTGCAAATGTAGTTGAATTATTATTCGCCTATACCGCATGTCTTTGGCACTGTGGTTGAAATGAGTACTTTTTACTTTTTTACTTTTGTACATTTTTCAGGTGGTACTTCTTTACTTTTACTTAAGTACAAAAGTGTAGTCAGTACTTCTACTTTTACCAGAGTCGTTTTTAACATGAGTATCTGTACTTCTACTTAAGTAAATGATGTGTGTACTTTTGCCATCTCTGGTTAAATGTACAGTGTATTCTGATCTATTATTATTTTTTATATTGATTTGTATGAATAATATGATATGTCAAATAATAATATGATATGTTGAATAATAATACTGTGATATATTGAATAATGTGATATATTGAATAATATGATGTATCGCTGATATTTTATTTAATTATTATATATATCAACGTTTTTTTTTTTTTTACTACTACTATTTACTGTGTTTACTGTTTTGTTTTTATTATTATATATGCATGTTACTTTTTATGTAAACTTTAGAACTGTTTGGCAATACATTTGAAACATTTGTCTTGCCAATAAAGCAACTATTGAATTGAATTGAATTGAGAGCGAGAGAGATAGAGAGAGAGTGAGAGGGGTGAAGAGAACCTGATAGCAGATAAGTCAGAAAAGATAGACTCCAGAGCAGAAGAGGAGAAGAGCAGGAAAAGTGCAGAGAAGGAAAAAGAGACTGAGCAAGGTTTATCACATATTTTATAATCTTCTGGACAATATGACCAAAGCCTAAATACTGAGACATACAAACTGACCAATCAACATGTGACCACATAGAAAAACCCCCATAGTCCACATATTAACCAGGAGCTGATCTAATCCATATCTGCATTTGGAATCTGTATGGGCCTTTTAAAAAAATACATTTTACCATATAGACAAATGCATATGATTTTCCTTCCTACAATATTGTGAATCTATCATTTTAATTTGTCTTGTTTGGTATTAGGGATGCACCGATACTGATACCAGTATTGGTTATCGGGTCAATACTTGGTTAAAATACTTGTACTCGTATCGGATATGAAAGGCCGATACCACGCACCAATACCACTCAACTCGTGATTTGTTGTCCTACCTGACTTCAATGTCTTCATGTATTAATTAGCCTAATATATTATATATTTGTAACATCCCCGGCTCGTTCCCACTCACCCAATCCAGTCTCACCATCTCACACCAGTCCCATCCAATCACGAGAACCTTCCCCTGACTACTAACCATCTGCACCTGTTCTTCATTAGCCCGGACACTATAAATACTCACCTCCTCCGTTCACTCATTGTCCGGTATTGAAGTCTCATGGTTGTCTTCACCCAAGCTCCCTCGTCTTCTCTTCTTCCATGGATGTTCCTTCTGAGTCTTTGTAACCATCGCACTGATAAAGGGAAGTGTCTTTATTATCCTACCATACCCGAAGATCTGTATTCACCTACATGCACTTTGTGCCCTCTGCCACCAACGGAGGTTCTAGGGTTGTTAACCCATTCTTGACTGTCGCCAGGTTTACCAGGCGAAGACTTGTGAGGTGTTCCTCGGATGATCTTCCATTGCCCTGCACTGTGTGATATCCTCTTGTGATTTACGTTGAATAAACTTAATGAAAAGATAACCATCTCTGACTTCTTTGTATACCAGCGTGACAGAATACCGGACCCAACAAAGCAGATGCTCTATCAAGACTGCACTCACCTGATCCTCGTAACGACTCCTCGGAATCCATTCTTCCTCCTTCGATCTTTGTGGCTCCTATTCTGTGGCAAATAGATGAGGATATTCGTCTAGCCACCTTAGAGGAACCAGCTCCCCCTGGCCTTCCTCCAGGCCTTTGCTATGTACCCACAAGATACCGCATACCGCTCCTGGATAGTACACACACCTCCCTCGGCTCAGGACACCCAGGCAGCAGGCGAACCCTCTCGCTCCTCAGAGAAAGGTATTGGTGGCCTAAAATGGCCCACGATGTCACCCAGTACGTTAAGGGTTGCTCGGTCTGTGCCATCACTACCACTCCACGCCATCTACCTGAGGGAAAACTGCAGCCGTTGCCCATTCCCCGCCGACCCTGGACACACCTTGGTGTTGATTTTGCCACCGATCTACCCCCCTCTCAAGGATACACCACTATTTTAGTGGTTGTAGATTGGTTTTCCAAATCCTGCAAATTAATACCTCTCAAAGGTCTTCCCACAGCCCTTGAAACAGCTGAGGCCCTGTTCCATCACGTCTTCAGGAACTATGGTCTCCCCGAAGACATCGTGTCGGACAGGGGTCCGCAATTCATCTCCAGGGTCTGGCGGGCGTTCTTTCACCTTCTGGGTACCACCATCAGTCTGTCTTCTGGCTATCATCCTCAAACCAATGGTCAGACCGAGCGTAAAATCCAAGAGATTTCCCGGTTCTTACGCTCTTATTGCAATAACCACCAAAACACCTGGAGCCAGTATCTTCTGTGGGCTGAGTATGCACAAAATTCTCTTCGTCAATCCTCAACCGGACTAACCCCTTTTCAATGTGTCCTAGGCTACCAACCATCCTTGTTTCCCTGGAATGGGGAAGCATCAGAAGTGCCCGTGGTTGATCACTGGTTCCAGGAGAGCGAGAGAGTCTGGGACTCAGCTCACGTCCATCTTCAGCGGGCAGTCCGGAGGTACACCGATCAAGCCAACCGTCACCGTCTACCTAATCCCATATACCAACCAGGAGATAAGGTATGGCTCTCTACCCGAGACATCCGCCTCCGGCTGCCCTGCAGAAAGCTGAGTCCCCGCTACCTGGGACCATTCACCATCCACTCCCAGATCAATCCTGTCACCTACCGTCTCAACCTTCCACCACAGTACCGCATTTCATCATCCTTTCATGTCTCCCTCCTCAAACCCTACACTAACCCTGTGTCTCCTCCTTCTGCAGAATCCAAACCACCCCCCCCCCTCCCGACCAAACGGAAGTCATCAGCGATAACATCTATCAGGTCAAGGAAATCCTCAACTCCCGGCGGCGGGACGGTCGGCTCCAGTACCTCGTAGACTGGGAGGGCTTTGGCCCCGAGGAGAGCTCCTGGATCCCTCGTGATGACATCTTAGATCCATCTCTCCTCGAAGAATTCCACCAGAGACATCCCGGTCGTCCAGCTCCACGAGGACGTGGCCGTCCCCGCCGTCGATCTAGGGTGCCAGGAGTCACCCGTGGAGGGGGGGGTACTGTAACATCCCCGGCTCGTTCCCACTCACCCAATCCAGTCTCACCATCTCACACCAGTCCCATCCAATCACGAGAACCTTCCCCTGACTAACCATCTGCACCTGTTCTTCATTAGCCCGGACACTATAAATACTCACCTCCTCCGTTCACTCATTGTCCGGTATTGAAGTCTCATGGTTGTCTTCACCCAAGCTCCCTCGTCTTCTCTTCTTCCATGGATGTTCCTTCTGAGTCTTCGTAACCATCGCACTGATAAAGGGAAGTGTCTTTATTATCCTACCATACCCGAAGATCTGTATTCACCTACATGCACTTTGTGCCCTCTGCCACCAACGGAGGTTCTAGGGTTGTTAACCCATTCTTGACTGTCGCCAGGTTTACCAGGCGAAGACTTGTGAGGTGTTCCTCGGATGATCTTCCATTGCCCTGCACTGTGTGATATCCTCTTGTGATTTACGTTGAATAAACTTAATGAAATATAACCATCTCTGACTTCTTTGTATACCAGCGTGACAATATTAATAGCTTAGTCCTTATAAACACTCAGTTCATAAAATACACTATTAACAAATCTATAGGCTACTGAAGAATAAACCGAATATGAAATATGATCCTTGCATAATGATCACAGCTAAACAAGCTAGCACTAATTTTATATATAAACTATAAATAAAAAAAAATAAAAGAAACTTTAAGTAATGGAACATTATGTAAAAAATCTAAAGACTACAGGCTAAGTTAAAGCGCCTTATCAGAGTTTAAACATCACTGCGGTCACCACGCACGTGTCAGTTTACAGCTTCTGTGAAAACAGACAGCCTATACACATCACACAATCTCAATAAACACCATGTAAATGTATAAATATTTCAATAAGTATTGTTAATGGAATATTTATAACGATATTGTAACCTAAGGTGTGACTCTGACAACAGGGTGTGGATCCAAATGCAGGTTTATTAGAATGATCAGGCAAGCAGTGGTGAATACAGGAGCAAACAGATGTATGAGGGCAATTCAGAGTTGTAGTCAGAGAACAGGCAGATGATCAGAAGGCAGGCAGCAGACAGGGATACACAGATAAATGAGGCAAGGATCAAAACACAGGAAAACCAACCAGGTACGTTGTAGTGTCACTAACAGTAGACAAGACTCAGCACCAGTGTTTGTGTATGAGCAGTACTTATAGTCAATGTAATCAGTCTGTGAGCAGCTTCAGCTGTGTGTTTGCAATCACAGGTGACTTGCATCAGGTGTGTGTGTGTGGCATGACTGAACATGTAGTCCATGAACATGGCAGATTTGTAGTTCATGTGAATGTGAGTGTGTTTACCAGCGATCTCTGGTTGTAGATTGCTGGTGATCGTGACAGATATGATCTTGCTTTTGGTTATATCGATGCCAGCTTTAAGCTCTCACACGCGCTTTCTCTCTCTCACCAGTGGCAGTTGACGCGCACTGCGGCGCTATACACTCTACACAGCAGCATACGCTGGCAATTATGACAAGAGCTGAACTTCACGGAACCAGTTTTATTTGTTGCAGATTTGTGTGTTGTTCCTTTTTTAAAATTCCTTTTATTTTTAAAATCTCTCAAGTTAATATTGGCTATCGGGTAACATAATCTTCCTCAGAGATATTGGAGTTCAATAACGTGGTGCGCAGTATGACTATTGACGCGTACCATGTAAGTTTACACACTGCATACACAGACCTACAGCTCTGGTGTGTTATGAATAGCCACAGATAGCAAGCCGACATTGAATCAATGTCGATTATTGGTTATAAGCGTCAGTATCAGTCGTCGATCAAATTTTGACATTGAATCAACGTACTTTATTTGGTCGGTACGTCGGAAGGTTATTACATCGAGAATAAAGCATTGATTCAATGTCGAAATAAAGTTGACTCTTCAACATATAGGCTACCCGACGCATCTGGTCGAAATCATAACATTGGTTCGATGTTGAAACTTGATTGGATCACTCGGAGTCGGTTCTTCTGCGCGAGTCAGCGTGAGGTGCACGTGCTCATCATTTGAATCAATTAACAAACAGAAGGCAGCAGACGCAACTGTAATCTGAAGGTAAGTACGTTATATTCAACGTTTCACATGTTTTATTTGTCGTTTTCCCAATAATTTATGTTAAAATGTAACTTTTTAGATGTGTAAATTAACACTTTACCACTTCCTATACGTTTTTAGTAAGCCTACATGTCGCACTGTACATGCCCCATTGACAGCAACTAATCTATAAAGGTAACGTTAATGTAAATGAAAAGCTGTTTTGGTTATTTAATTTTCGATTTCAACACGATTAACTTCACTTTATGACTTCAATGCCTTTTAACCTATGTAAAAATATAAGATGATCTGTCAAATCGATTTGGAATGAGCATAAAAAACATGTAAGTTAATATGTTGCTCCAGCTAACGAATAGGCTAAGTTATGAGAAACGGTTCACAAATAACATTACGTATCATCGAGCTAACGTTAAACGAGATTTTTTAACACGTTATTACGCTAGCGAAGTAAATCGCTGTCAGTTTACTGTTTTGTTTCTCTATTTTTTTCTACATTTAGTGATGAACTCCTCCCCAGAGACGCTCCACAGCATTGATTGGAAAAAGCTTTGCCATTTCGTAAGTTGCCCACTCAATCTGTTACGTTAGTTCTTTGTGGTTTCGTTGGTTCTGTTCCTGAATTCCTTTGTTCACAAACCATGCTTGTCTGTTTTTTTTTCTGATTGTAGTGCTATGTTCTGGTGTGCATTTTTTTATTTTCCTGTTTATTAAAATTTATTTTGTCTACATGCTTTTCTTTTGAGGTTACTGCAGTTTACTTGTACAAGTATCTAAACAAATGTTTGTAAACGCATTTATTTTTAAAAATACCATGTTAAGTTAATATTCTGTGTGAGGAGTCAAAAATTGTGGCAATTTTATGGTACCAATACTGTGGGTTGAACTGAAAATTTACCTTGGAATTGTACTTTGTAAAAGTAGATATTGTACCTGGTGAGATTTCCCTACTGAGTGACATGTTTTTTTTTTGTCTTACATTTTTTTTAATGGCAGTTTCTCTGAAATCTCCAGTTGAAGACATCAAGATCTGTAACCTGTGCCTGGACAGACGTCTATTCCAGTTCTGCCTACACCTCACTAATCTCTGCCTATGTATGGATCACTGACTATTATGTTCTCTGAAGGTATAACTGGAGCAAAACAACAGCACCCATGACTGAAGTTTCTGTTAGTGACCAGTATATTTGAAGTCTGAAAAAGTTTTTTTTTTTTTTTTTACGAGTTGCAAATGTTCCTCTCTCACACAAACACACCAAATGACTGGTTGTGCCTATAGTACGGTGTACTGACAATCTTTTAGCGTTTTTATGGTTGTATTAAATACATTTTTATTGTTACAGAAATCTTAAGTAATTGTCACAACACGATGCACATTTGAGTTTTAACGAGAAGGAGAATTACTCAACAGGGCTCAACACTAAGGCTTTTTTTACTGGCCTGGTGTGGAATTTAAAATTGAAATTAAGATGGAGAGCAGGAAGTAAAAAAACTGAATAGGAGACCTAAAGGAAAGTCCGTATTTTTTAAATTCATACCATATTACAAAGAAGAAATAAATAGAAATATTATGAAGAGGACCGTTTTCTACTGAAATAAAATATATTTTCCTGCCATTGAGGCAGTAAATACTGTAAGCTACTCAAATGAAAAAACAAAACTATAGTAAAAACTATAATGATTTTGAATGAACCATACTATAGTTAATTGCTTAAATTGTTCACACAGTTAGTCAGTTTACTATACTACAGTATGCTGTGGCATTCATTAACAAGAAGTTGTACTATACATTATACACTTCACTATAATGTGATTCAAGAACATAGTGTTTATTACTATATATATATATATATATATATATATATATATATTTATTTATTTATTTATTTATTTATTTATTTTCATGCGAATAATGTTATCTTTCAGAGATCCTTATAAAAAAAAAACAGATGAAAGCATAAAACCATTTATCCTAAATTATTAATTTTATTATTATCATCGTTATTATTGTTTTTTTGTTTTTTTGCTAGTGGAGGGGCAAACACTAGTGCTCCACAATACAATAGTCTAGTTTTGCTCGTAAGGGTAGCCTTTCTTTTTAGTTCTGTTAATGAACCAGCCACAAACATCCAACGCTGCTGCACATCTCATTATGGTTGTTTACTTCATGTAATATCTCCTTATTAGCTCTTTAAAAGCTCTCAAACGAATTATCGCGTTCAAAAAATTTTGGAACTCTACAAAAACTGTTTCGCATTTCTCATTTTGGCTGATTAATCTTCTGATAGCGATTACTAAGTAGAAAAATCACTTCCTGCCCTCCATCTGAATTTTCCACGTCATTAATAACATCATGTGCAAATCTATTGTGTTTACTTTTCCTTTTCTAGTTTGCTTTCACAAGAGGACAACATACCTGCGCATGAGGAATTGGTAGCCCACAAGTTCTTTTTAAACACATGGCAGTGTGCATCACATCACCTGTGTGTGCAGCACAAAACCCTCGTGAGTGGTAATAACCTGTGTCTTATGCGTGTGCGATCATCCTCTCATTCTCCTGCTTTTTCTCATCCGAACACTTATTTTTGTCAGTCATGCTGCTTCTTGATTATATGATCACATTTGCATGCATTTTGAAAAAATGTTCAGAGGCAAACTTTAAACTTAAGTGTCAAACTGTCCTGAGCATCTTTCATGCTGGCCCTGGGCCATTCTGATTACCGAGCCCTGCTCAAGTTAAAAATGCATTTTAAAGACCACAAGTTAATTGGAACATTGAGCTGCAAGGTGATAAATAGTCCTAGATTCACAATTATGAGATATGAGACCTGGTGAAAAAGGCATCATCATTATATGCATAGTTCACTCAAAGATGAAAAATGTACTCAATCCAAACATATTTTGTGGTCTTTTACCATAGACATGTAAACACAAAATGCATTTATCTCAAACATAATTGTTATTTACTTTAACATAGTTAATTTTAAAAATTTTATCAGCATCTTAAATTTTGCATCTTTTAAGCAATGTATTTCCTTGCATGTCTTTATAAATACATTTTTCAATTTTTCTAAAAAAGTTTACAGTCCTTAAATCATTGTATGGATATACTGACATCTTATCAACATCCACTAAAATAATATAATTAGGTATTAACATGTAAATATTATTAACATTTAGGGATGCATCGATATAATTTTAAATTATTTGACTCGTGATGTTACTTTTTCCATTATAGTTGTTTATTCATTTACTTTACTTATGAAGACAGGCAGGAAAATATTTTGCTTAAAAGGTGCTCTAGTTTTAAGATGCTGGGTGGTTCCATATGAATAAAAAACAATGTTTGAGATAAAAGCATTTTGTGTTTACATATGGTAAAACCAAACCAGAAATGGTTTATCGAGGGTTTTAGTCATTCATTGTGTTTTAAAGTCAAAATGTTTGCACCTTTCTTGACAGCTTTTTTTTTTTTTTAGCTTGAGTTAGATTTAAGAAAATGTTAGTATAATTAATAGTTTATATGTTTGAAATATTTTAGTATATCATTACACATATATGATTTTTTTGTAATCTAACAAAAAATAGCATACTCTAGGGAAAAGTTATTGCAAGAAATATAGTTATCGCATTGTTTAACAACAATATCATATATAGCATAATTCCCAATATTGTGCAGGCCTACTTGTGGCAGTAGACAGGATTAATACAACTTGATACAATCGAGAAGCAGCAGAATTGAGAAAAAAAAGTGGTCTCACGAGACAAAGAACGCAGCTGAAAACATACAGAGAACAAAAATGAGAGGATGATCACCAGGGCTTGTGATGCACACCTCTAAGTATTTTAAAAGAGTTTGCGGGTTTACATATACAAGTCAAATTATTAGCCCCACATTGAATTTTCTTTTATTTTTAAAATATTTCCCAAATTATGTTTAACAGAGCAAGGAAAGGGAATCACTGTATGTTCGATAATATTTTTTGTTCTGGAGAAAGTCCTAATTGTTTTATTTTAGCTAGAATAAAAGCAGTTTTTAATTGTTCAAGGTCAAAATTATTAGCCCCTTTAAGCTATATATAATTTTTCGATTGTCTGCAGAACAAACCATCGATAATGATTTGCCTAATTACCCTAACCTGCCTAGTTAACCTAATTAACCCAGTTAAACCTTTAAATGTCACTTTAAGCTGAGTACCTAGTGAAAAAAATGGGGAAAAAATAAACAGGGGTTAATTCAGGGGGCTAATAATTCTGACTTCTACTGTATACATACAGTAGAGTGGGCAAAATTAGCATTGAACATGTCACCATTTTTTTTTTTCAGAAAATATATTTCTAAAGATGCTGTTGACTTGACATTTTCCCTGGATGTTGGTAACAACCAACCAAAGAAATCTAAATATGCAAAGAAAACAAAACAAATTAATTTACAAATGAAGTTATGTGTAATAAAATGACACATGAGGGGAGGTGTAGAAAGGTAGTGAAAGTCCAGATAGAAGCTGAAATCTCTCAGTAGTTCTTTAGCAACCCTCTGCCCTTCCTCGGTGTAAATGAAGATCAGATGCTTCAGTCCAACATCTACATTAGCAGGAGGATGAAGATGAAACCAAAGTGGACATTTCAGCAAGACAATGATCCAAAACACAGCCAAGGAGACTCAAATGCTTTCAGAGAAAGAAAATCAAGCTGTAGAATGGCCCAGCCAATCACCTGACTACAATCCAATAGAAAATACAAAATAAAGCTCAGCTTTGATAGACAAGACCAACAGGACCATCAAGATTTTTACACTCTTTTGAAGTATGTGAAAAAATATCCACCTGAGCAATGCATGTGACTTCATTCTCCATATGAGAGGCGTCTTTAAGCTGTCATCACCAAAAAAGCCTTTTATACGAAGTAATAAATACATTTCAGTAGTTTAGCACTTTCTTCTTGTGTCATTCCATTATTATTACAAATAACTTTTATAGTTTTATTTAGCCTTATAATATATATATATATATATATATATATATATATATATATATATATATATATATATATATATATATATATATATATATATATATATATATTTTATTTTGTATGTTTGTATTGTTTGGGATTTTGCCAAAAAAGGGTTCAATTCCATGTCAACAGCTCCTTTATAAATATTATTCCCAGGAAAAACATGGCAATGTGTTCAATACTTATTTCCTCCATTTTGTTTTATAATGAATTAGTTGTATTTTTACTGCCAGTATTCCTTATTTCATGGCATTCCTTTCAAAATAAAATAAATAAATAAATATGTGAAGGTGACACGGTGGCTCAGTGATTAGCACTGTCGCCTCACAGCAAGAAGGTCCCTGGTTCGAGTCCCGGCTGGGTCAGTTGGTGTTTCTGTGTGGAGTTTGCATGTTTCCCCCGTTTTGGCATGGGTTTTCTTCGGGTGCTACAGTTTCCTTCACAGTCCGCTATGTAAAACGTCCTGGATAATTTGGCGGTTCATTCTGCTGTGGCTTAGTCCTTTTATTCATCAGGGGTCGCCACAGCGGAATGCACCGCCCACTTATCCAGTATATGTTTTACGCAGCGCATGCCCTTCCAGCCGCAACCAATTTACCCAATTCACCTATACCGCATGTCTTTGGACTTGTGGGGGAAGCCAGAGCACCCAAAGGAATCCCACGCCAACACAAGGAGAACATGCAAACTCCACACAGAAACGCCAAGTGACCCAGCCAAGGCTCAAACCAGTGACCTTCTTGCAGTGAGACGATCGTGCTACTCACTGCACCACTGTGACGGCCTCATTTTTAAACATTCTTTTTCAAAACAGTTAGCATTTTTTTGCATTAGTTGCAATTGATAATTTTTGTTATTTATTTGTTTATTCTGTTTCATGACCTTAATCAGTTTTAACATTCATGTTACATTGTATGCGCCAAACACTGTAAATTATTGCACATATTATAGCATATTTTGTGTGCAAAATCATACAAAATATGCATACCTAAAATGTCTACAAAAAATTAAATAAAAAAAATAGTCTGTGATTTTTCTAAAATTGTGATTTGTGCAACTCATGGAATGTAAATGTTGTGTTTGTGAGAGAGAAAGAATCCAAGTAAAAGTCTACTTCCAAAACATTTTATTCATGACTTTACTGAAATATTGTATAGAATTTTTACTGCCATAGTTCTTCAGTTTTGCTACAATAATGCTAAATACAATTTATGTACTTATTTATTGTATTTAACAAAGGATAATTTGTTCGTTGGTTAATGATTAGGCTACTCGACAATCGATTGATTGTCGATAACCCGTTCAATCTCCATGACCGATAACTTTTATTTTTGAACATTATTCGAAACTGAATATTTTACTGGCAGTTCATTCCGCTGTGGCGACCCCAAATTAATAAAGGAATTAGGCCGAATAGAGAATGAACGAATGAATATTTAACTTTTATTTTATTTACATAATTTTATTTAACAAAGCAGGGGTGCGTTTCCAAAAACCATCGTTAGCCAACTAAGGTTATGTTCCAATGAACATTCGCAAACTGCATTGCAAACTTGGTCCGTTTACCTGCAGCATGTTGTGTTCTATTCCCAGTTATCCCCACATGCCCTATTCATTTAATGTTCCAACATTTCAATTTGAAAAGATTAAAAACATTTAAACATGTATGTGTCTGAAATGTTTTGTGTTTGGTGTTAAACCAAGCCTCTTTTTATTTGCAATACATTAGTGTAAATGAGAATTTAGTAATACGAACAGTATTCGTCTTGTAACATTTGATGTCAGATAGTTACAATTTTACCAGAGATTTTACCACGTGAAATCTCTTGCAGTCGGTTAATTATTAAACCTGATTACACTGGTACGGGGCGTGGCCCCGCCCTTCATCTTGCCGTTCATTGGACGACTGCGTCATGAGGGATGGCTCAGAGCAAGCCGTATAAAACTCCTTGCAACCCTGAACATGGGCGCAGCCTTTCAGCATCAAGCTGGTGTCCACCTGCTGGTGCTTCTCCGCCACCACGCGGTTGGGTCACCACAAACCCTTCATCCAAAACCATTTAAGTTTCGCAACCGCTGAAGCTTCCGCGAACTGACTCTACGGAGTCCGTTGCCCTGGTAACCCAGGACAAAGAGCTTCACTCACGCCAAGTGAATTCCAGCGAGCGACTTCACAGAGAAGCCACGCTTATGCACCACGTGTTTCCTCTCTCCAGCCCGGCGAGGGAAACCCGAATCAAGAAGACTTCAACAACTCGCGCAAGTAACATGAATAACTGTTGTCTCTATCTGATCGGGTGCATATGATTTTAAGCAGTTAAAGATTAGTCAATTCTCAGGTTTCTCAGGTGATTCTAAGATCTAGTACGAAATACTAGATGGTCTGGACTGTTTGTTCAATTCATTTTGCATCCTCCGAACTGCCTGTGTGTGTGTGTGTGTGTGTGTGTGTGTGTGTGTGTGTGGTGTGTGTGTGTGTGTGTGTGTGTGTGTGTGTGTGTGTGTGTGTGTGTGTGTGTGTGAACGTGTGTGTGCGTTTGTTTGTTTGTTTGTTGTTTGATTACTACGTAACTGTAAGAACTGTGTTCTTGTTTATGTGCTTTGTAAGTCTTTGCCTCAAGCTGTAGATCGTGTTACCTTGCTGAAAAGTAACCCTATTCTGTGTTATGTTATGACCGGTGTCCACGGAAATAATATAGACGAGAATTAATAAATGTGATGTCTCTATTTGCGGGACACACAAAGGTTGAATCTTTGATCTGATTCAATCCGACTCAATTGAGTCGAATCAATGATTCGAATCTTCAAGATCCGAGTCATTGATATGAGCTAATAATTCCTAAATCGATCTTTTAACGTAGATTGATTTCTTACACCGTCGGGAGTCTAGTTAAGTTAAGTTGCGTCGCGCAACCAGTCAACACGACAACAGTTTGGCCGTCTCCAACTTAAACTACCGGACTTCACTTCATCAGCAGCCTCAGAGACGTCACTTTAACGACCAGCCAACCACCAGCGAACTCATGTGGGAATCCAGCTCCACAGAGGGACTTCCCCACATCACTACAGAACGCAAGTACATCTCCAGATCCATTACTGAACTGGTGTATGATCTGCTAGTCATGTTAAATGATAGATAACCCTGTCTAAGAAACATTAAAGGTTGAATTGATTATTTGGTTCGCTTGGTTAGGTTTTACATCTTGAGGTAGAACATTACATCTCTCCGAAACTCTTCTTTCCTTCTATTCCTTGTCTGCAACCAGTATGAATGCGTGTGTGTATGTGTGTTTTTGTTAGTTTTGTTTGTAGTCAAAGTTTTTATTTTAAATTAAAGTTTTTTTTGTATTGAAAGGAAAATGGCCTGTGCATACTTATGAATCTAATGCCTTATACCTTAAATATTAAAGTGTTTTTACTTTAGTTTAAATCTCAGATAGCAAAATGACATAATTTCAACCAAAAATCAACGTTTCCTTTGATATCGAATCAACGTTGATCATCGACATTGATTCAACATCGTTTTGCTCATAGGGGTAATGTTGAAACGACGTCAGGCACTCCATTCAAATCTAACCTGAAATCGACACAATTGGTTACTTACCCAAAGTTGAATTGACTGATATTCAGTCGATCGAAACGACATTATAGAATCCACACATTTTCAACATGTAATCGACCTAATTGGTTTGTCCACCTAACGTTGAAATTATGTTGATTTACAGTCGATTGGAACAACATAGAATCCACACATTTTCAACATATAATCGACCTAATTGGTTTGACTATCTAATGTTGAAACGATGTTGATTTTAAGTCGATTGGAACAACATAGAATCCACACATATTCAACATAAAATCTATCTAAATAATTTAACATTGAAATGAATGCTTAAACAACATTTTAAACATTAAATTAATTCATATTACATAGTTACCATTTTTTTTACAAGAATACATAATATAATTTATTCTTCATATATGACAAAACACACCACAATTTGTCATCGTTTTTTATTTATACAAATACACAGCTGTGAATATCTGTTAAGAGCATAAATTCATTCAAACCTTACACTTAAACAAACAGAGAGAACATTTAAATTACTGACTAAAATAGTCAAAACCATTTACTCTAAAAGTAAAACTGTAGAATATTAAATACATTTGTCTATTTGTGTTCTATTTCAACATGTATTTTTCATTAGAGTAAAAAATGCATTTTATTTCAGATGTGCATAATAACAAAATTAACTATTAGGGTTAAAACACAGGTTTAAATCACAATGTTTAAGCTGTTTAAAGAACAACATTCATTTAACTAATTGAGAAAGATACAATCACAGAAACAAAAATTCAGATGCAACCATAGAAAAAATATTCTTGCTGGATTAGCAGGGTCAATAAATAAATAAATAAATAAATAAAAACAAATTATTTTTAGGTGGTGTAAAACTATCGGGAAGTCTACAGTGCCAACATTTACTAGAATTCCATCCTGGATTTTCCAGATACATGAAGTATTAGTGACCCAGACAGTTGTCTGAGAACAAGCTTGAAATAGTACAACCACCCGTAGAAATTGCAAGCTTGTTTTTAAATTACAATTATTTTTTACAAAATGTCATTGTTTAATGACTAAATGTAATAAATAAAATACAGCGCTGCGACCAAACAATGTAACGTATACTGAATAATCATATGCAATGCACATGATCCTATTATAACGATCACTCATGCGAACAATAAGCTAAGCGTTTGTTTTACATACAAACTGTAAATATAAAAACATTTAAATAATTTAAAGCAATGAAAATCTATATGTAAAAAAACAAAACTACTTTAAACTGCGTCTCGCCAGAGCTGAGAATCACTGCGGTCACCGCAGGCGCTCTTTAAAGCTTCTGTTAAAAATACAATGTATATGACAGACACAGGGCCGGCGCATCCCCGCCGCCCCCCTCCCCGCCGTCCCCCTCCCCACCCTCCGCCAGCTTTTTCGGATTGAAGACAGCATAACTTTCGGTTTGAGAGCGACATTCTCGTAGTTTGCCTAGAGCGTCAGTTGAGCTTGCTCCGGCCCTGGACAGACACAATCTCAATAAAAACATGATGCTTGCAACAGGGCTACATTATTTAAGAGCATTCGCTATGACATTGATAGGATCTGTTGTCAGGTTTATTTTTCCTCAAATATTTAGATATTTCCTCTGAAATTTGTAAAATCACTCTTGTAAAAAAACCAGCATTTCAGCACTTTTCTGATATTTTCCTGTTCTCTGAAATGGTGAATATTTCACTTTAGTTTTTTTTAGGCTATATTATTTATTTATTTATTTATTTAACAAACCAGTTGTGTTAAGGCCCTGAGGCATACATCGGACTTGTTTTGAAGCACTTCACCTCAAACGTTATTCGTTATTCTTGTTTATTTTGTAGATAACTGACCAACAAAAATACATTGAAATTGAGTTTTTATCTTAATCTGTATTAGTAATTAATTATACTAAACGAAATTAGTTTTAAAAAAATATTTTTCCCAAGAAAAATATATGAATTATATTTTTGTTTGTGTCCATCCACTGCTCAACTGTGCGGGTGTCACAATCACCAGCGATCTTCTCCCCTTAGATCGCTGGTTTACATGCACAAACACCCATGGACTACAAATCCACCATCATATGGACTACATCCCCCATACATGCATACTCTGACATCACACACAACCGGTTCCACATCTTCACTGATTACATCCACAGCTGAAACCACTCAAGGACTGAATACACACAGCATATAAACAGCAAACACACACTCTCCAGTTGCCGAGTCTTGTTACCTGTTCACAGTTTCAATTCAGAGCGTTTCATTGTCTTGTTTTTGTTGTGTTTGGACCATCGCCTTGTTTATCTGTTTCTCCTTGTCTGCTGCCCTCTTTGTGATCATTGCCTGCTTCATCGACGACGATTCTGGATTTCCCACATAAGACTGTTTGCTCCTGTATTGATCATTGCTTGCCTGACCATCTCTTTAAAATAAACCTGCATGTGGATCCGCATCCTGTTGTCTGCATCCTATCCGTGGTTACAGAAGACTCGGCCACAACATGGATCCAGCAGGAGTCAAGATCATGCGTCTCCGTCAGGAAGCCAAATCAATCGAGGAGTATGTGGAGGACTTTATTCAGGTAGCCCATTTAACATCTCTGAACAATTCATGCTTAATGATTTTCTTCCGTGGAGGACTATCTGAGCCCCTTTATTCTTGCATGCCATTTCCTGAACCCCATTGGACACTAGAGTTTTATATTGACCTTATACTCAAACTCAGTGGGTCCCCCTTCACCGTAGGCGAGGTGGAGGAAACCCCTAAATGTTTTTTTGGGGGGGGCAATAGACAGCAAGACCCGCCGGCAACGGGGCTTGCTGTTCCCTCCATTAACACCATTATCCTGGCATCTCCTATACTCCTGTCCCCTGTTCACCAGCCTAGACCACAGCCAGATAACAAGATGGCTACCGCCAGTCCTCCATGTCACAAAATGGCCACTTCCAGTTCTCCAGCTCACAAAATGGCCACCCCCAGTCCTTCAGTTAACAAAATGTCCGCCTCCAGTTCTCTAGCCAACAAAATGGCTGCCTCCAGTTCTCCTGTTCACAAGATGGCCACTTCCAGTCCTTCAGATCACAAAATGGCCGCCTCCAGTTCCCCAGCTCACAAGATGGCCTTCACCAGCCCTCCAGCTCATGCATGGGTAAGCGTTAATCTGCCACCAGCTCACAAGATGGCTTCATATTCCGAGTCTGTTCCTGCCATAAGTCCAGTCCAAGTTCCTGTTCTTGAAATGCCATCACCTGAGCCACCAGAATGGCCACCACCACCCGACTTGCCAGAGCTACTGCCACCACCAGAGCTGTTCCTACCAGAGCTGCCACCGCCACCTCCTGAGCTGCCAGATCCTCAGTCACCGCCAGAGCTGCCAGATCCTCAGTCACCGCCAGAGCTGCCAGATCCTCAGTCACCGCCAGAGCTGCCAGATCCTCAGTCACCGCCAGAGCTGCCAGATCCTCAGTCACCGCCAGAGCTGCCAGATCCTCAGTCACCGCCAGAGCTGCCAGATCCTCAGTCACCGCCAGAGCTGCCAGATCCTCAGTCACCGCCAGAGCTGCCAGATCCTCAGTCACCGCCAGAGCTGCCAGAGTCGCCGCCGCCAGAGCTGCCAGAGTCGCCGCTGCCAGAGTCGCCGCCGCCAGAGCTGCCAGAGTCGCCGCCGCCAGAGCTGCCAGAGTCGCCGCCGCCAGAACCCTTTGTATTCCCCGAATGGTGGGCACCAGATATCTCTGAATCCCTCGAATGGCGGGCGTCAGAAACCTCTGAATCCCTCGAATGGCGGGCGCCAGAAACCTCTGAATCCCTCGAATGGCGGGCGCCAGAAACCTCTGAATCCCTCGAATGGCGGGCGCCAGAAACCTCTGAATCCCTCGAATGGCGGGCGCCAGAAACCTCTGAATCCCTCGAATGGCGGGCGCCAGAAACCTCTGAATCTCTTGAATGGCGAGCATCAGATTCTCCTGAATTCCCCGAAGGGCGGGCGCCAGATCCTCCTGAATTCCTTGAAAGGCCCGAGCAGTCACCTGAGTCCCACGAAAGGCCAGAGCAGTCACCTGAGTCCCACGAAAGGCCAGAGCTGTCACCTGAGTCCCACGAATGGCCAGAGCCGCCACCTGAGTTCCATGACTGGCCAGAGCCGCCACCTCAGTCCCACGAAGGGCTGCCAAAGCCGTATAATTTCCAAGAGTCACTAGAGCCGAGTGACTTCTCTAAGCCTCCAGACCCACTGGGGTTATATGAACTGCCAGTGCTCCTTGCACCCAAGCCTCCTGACCCACTGGGGTTATATGAACTGCCAGTGCTCCTTGAACCCAAGCCTCCTGACCCACTGGGGTTGAAAGAACTGCCAGTGCTCCTTGAACCCAAGCCTCCTGACCCACTGGGGTTGAAAGAACTGCCAGTGCTCCTTGAACCCAAGCCTCCTGACCCACTGGGGTTATACGAACTGCCAGTGCTCCTTGAACCTAAGCCTCCTGACCCACTGGGGTTATACGAACTGCCAGTGCTCCTTGAACCCAAGCCTCCTGACCCACTGGGGTTATATGAACTGCCAGTGCTCCTTGAACCTAAGCCTCCTGACCCACTGGGGTTATACAAACTGCCAGTGCTCCTTGAACCTAAGCCTCCTGACCCACTGGGGTTATATGAACTGCCAGTGCTCCTTGAACCTAAGCCTCCTGACCCACTGGGGTTATATGAACTGCCAGTGTCTCCTGAACCCAAACCTCCAGACCCACTCGGGTTAAATGAAATGCCTGTATCTCCTGAACCCAAGCCTCCTGACCCACTGGAGTTTAAAGAACTGCCAGTGCCCCTTGAACCAAAGCCTCCTGATCCATGGGGGTTATATGAACTGCCTGTGCCTGCTGAACCTAAGCCCCAGACCAACTTCAGCTCCATGCTCCAGGCCTTTTGCAACTCCACACTCCAGGCCTTCAGCAGCTTCACTCTTCAGGCCTTACGCAGCTCCAGCTCCATTCTCCGGGCCTTCCACACTCCAGGCCCTCAGCAGCTTCACTCTTCAGGCCTTACGCAGCTCCAACTCCACGCTCCAGGCCCTCCGCAGCTCCACGCTCCAGGCCCTCAGCAGCTTCACTCTTCAGGCCTTACGCAGCTCCAACTCCATGCTCCAGGCCCTCCGCAGCTCCAACTCCATGCTCCAGGCCCTCTGCAGCTCCAACTCCACGCTCCAGGCCCTCTGCAGCTCCATACTCCAGGCCTTGTACAGCTCCACTCTCCAGGCCTTCTGCAGCTCCACGCTCCGGGCCTTCCGCAACTCCAAGCTCTAGTCCCTCTGCAACTCTACGCTCCAGGCCCTCTGCAGCCCCATACTCCAGGCCTTGTACAGCTCCATGATCCAGGCCCTCCGCAGCTCCACTCTCCAGAACTTCTGCAGCTCCACGCTCCGGGCCCTCCGCAGCCCCACGCTCCAGGCCCTCCGCAGCTCCATTCTCCGGGCCTTCCGCAGCTCCACGCTCCAGGCCCTCCGCAGTTCCACTCTCCGGGCCTTCTGCAGTCCCACGCTCCAGGCCCTCCGCAGCTCCATTCTCCGGGCCTTCCACAGCTCCACGCTCCAGGCCCTCGGCAGTTCCACTCTCCGGGCCTTCCGCAGCTCCACGCTCCAGGCCCTCCGCAGCTCCATTCTCCGGGCCTTCCGCAGCCCCACGCTCCAGGCCCTCCACAGCTCCATTCTCCGGGCCTTCCACAGCTCCACGCTCCAGGCCCTCCGCAATTCCACTCTCCGGGCCTTCCGCAGCTCCACGCTCCAGGCCCTCCGCAGCTCCACTCTCTGGGCCTACTGCTGCTTCATGCTTCAGACACTCCTCAGCTGCATGGTCCTGGCCCTCCATCCCTCCCCCTGTTCCGCCTCCGCTCCACCTCCCGCCTGAACTATGATAGGAGTGTCTGGAAGCCACTCCTTAAAGGGGGGGCTCTGTCACAATCACCAGCGATCTTCTCCCCTTAGATCGCTGGTTTACATGCACAAACACCCATGGACTACAAATCCACCATCATATGGACTACATCCCCCATACATGCATACTCTGACATCACACACAACCGGTTCCACATCTTCACTGATTACATCCACAGCTGAAACCACTCAAGGACTGAATACACACAGCATATAAACAGCAAACACACACTCTCCAGTTGCCGAGTCTTGTTACCTGTTCACAGTTTCAATTCAGAGCGTTTCATTGTCTTGTTTTTGTTGTGTTTGGACCATCGCCTTGTTTATCTGTTTCTCCTTGTCTGCTGCCCTCTTTGTGATCATTGCCTGCTTCATCGACGACGATTCTGGATTTCCCACATAAGACTGTTTGCTCCTGTATTGATCATTGCTTGCCTGACCATCTCTTTAAAATAAACCTGCATGTGGATCCGCATCCTGTTGTCTGCATCCTATCCGTGGTTACAGCGGGTGGATAAGGAAATAATGAATGCTCTGTAAATGCTCCGCATTACAAACCTGTCATATTTGCACATTTTAATATGTCTATATTATATATGATAATGTCATTATTTTAAATATTATGGGCTCTATTTTAACAATTGTGGTGCAACGTTTGAAGGCGCAATGTTGCCGATTTGTTGCTATTTTCAGACCAGCCCAACCCTAATTTTCACATTTTACTATATGTTTAAATAGCAAATTTATTTGCGCCACTTTGTGGACTCATGGGTGTTCCGGTCAATAAAGGATGTGTTTTAAGGCCCATCATTGGCGCGTTGCTATTTTGAGAAACTGAAATAGATTGTTGAGCATGTAAAAGCTACTTTAAAGTCCAGCACAGAGTGCGATAGTTATGCACCTATGCGGGTCCAAAGGCTTACACATTGCTGAATACACACCGGATGTACAGTAATATACAAATATCTTTACATGTGAAAACAATTAAAGGATTAAAATGTTACAAAAAAAATATTTACTACATAAATATGAAAACCATACCTTCATGCCGGGGGGCTTGTTCAGTTTATGACAGTTTGCATTTTTATAATGTTATTATAAGCATTATTATTTATTATATGCATATTTATATTTGTTTTAATAAAAACTAGTGTAGATTTGTCCACCTGTGGGGTTTTGGAGACGTCTGCATCACCATGGGCATAAGAACAGGAAGTGTGTTTGGATATAACTGTTTTTTGACCACACTTCGTTATTCTTGTTCATTTATTCTTTTTCTGGAAAATAGAACTGAATTTAGAAATAGTTTTAAAACAAATCTTTGCGCTTAACAAACTAAGTTAAAATATGTAGGCCAATGTTTTCTTCAGTGGAGATGAGGCATGGAGGCAGTGTTTTTTTATATTTATGTGAAAAATAATAATTTTTGTAACATTTTAATCCCTAAATATTTTTCATATATAGCGATATTTGTGTATTGCTGCACATCCTGTCTTTATAAGCGTTTGAACACATAGCACATAGGCGCATTCCACACGGAATCTGCGTGCACAGAATTCTGTAGATATCCGCAGATTACTAGCCCACCATTGATTGATATTTGTGTAAATGTGTGTAAATTTATATTTATACAGTTTTTTTTATTAAGTTCAGTAATATTATTGACTAATATGAAAATAATCATATGAGTTATATACAATACAGTTTGTAAAGTTATATTATCTTTCTTTTTTTAATATATATATTATATGGGAGACTTTTTTAACCAAATAAAATGGATCTAATTTGATTTGCATTGTAAATATTATATAAAAGTTTAAAAGAGATTACTTTTTATTTCATGTATTAAGTTTTTAGTTTTGATACTCCCAAAATCATTCCGCATAAATCCACAGATTTTTTTTTTTTTAAATTCTCTTCAGAAATAGCAAACAATGTTGCAGATTCCGTCTGAACCTATGACTAACGCACTCTGCTCTGGACTTTAACCCTGTTTTTACATGGTCAATAGCGCCTATTTCAGTTTCTCAAAATAGCAATGCGCCAATGATGCACCACACCTCTATTTTAGACCAGCCCACCCATGAGTCCACAAAGTGGTGCAAATGGATTTTCTATTTAAACAACGTGGTGAAAAACGTGAAATTAGGGTTGTGCAGGTCTGAAAAATCGTTAGGCTAATGCTTGTAATTTACAGTAGGCCATTTATTAAGAAAAGAAAATCATACTTAATAGGCTAATAATAATAATTATAACAATAATTATAAATTCATTATTTATGTTTTTAATATTATTATTAGGATATTGTTTATTTTTTAAATGTCTACTTAGAATTTGACACATTCAAACCACTGCAGAAACGTTCTAACCAACAGGCCCATGTCATATAGATACATTTCTTGATAATTAACCAACTATGAATTAAAAGCATTAACCTATGCTATATATTTTTGTTTTCACAAGCTTTGGAGATGTAATGTAAATTCCGCTTTTAAATAATAGATCACCTATAGCTTACATTATGAGCCATGACTGTGTTCAAAATGGCATAAATGTTTTCAAAGTGCACTATGAAGGGAACGCAACTGTCAATATGAAGATTGCTAAAACTAAACTGTAAAAAGATTTGAAAGCAAATCACACCTTAAAGAGATGACTTAAATGTTTTTAATCATTCCAAATTTAAATGTTGGAACATTAAATGAATAGGGCATGTGGGGATAACTAGGAATAGAACACAACCATATGTTGCAGGTAAATGGACCAAGTTTGCAATGCAGTTTGCGAATGTTCATTGGAACATAACCTTAGTTGGCTAACGATGGTTTTCAGAAACGCACGCCTGCTTTGTTAAATAAAATAATGTAAATAAAATAAACGTTAAATATTCATTCATTCATTTTCTATTCGGCCTAATCCCTTTATTAATCTGTTGTCGCCACAGCGGAATGAACTGCCAGTAAAATATTCAGTTTCGAATAATGTTCAAAAATAAAAGTTATCGGTCATGGAGATTGAAAGGGTTATCGACAATCAATCGATTATCGAGTAGCCTAATCATTAACCAATTAACAAATCATCTTTTGTTAAATACAGTAAATAAGTACATAAATTGTATTTAGCATTATTGTAGCAAAACTGAACACCCATGGCAGTGAAAATTCTATACAATATTTCAATAAAGTCATGAACAAAATGTTTTGGAAGTTTGAAAGTAAACTTTTACTTTGATTCTTTCTCTTTCACAAACACAACAGTCATACATCCCATGAGTTGCACAAATCACAATTTTAGAAAAATCACAGACTGTTTTTTTATTTAATTTTTTTGTAGACATTTTGGTTAAGCATATTTTGTATGATTTTGCACACAATATATGTTATAATATGTGCAATAATCTACAGTGTTTGGCCCATACAATGTAACATGAATGTTAAGACTGATTAAGGTCATAAAACAGAATAAACAAATAAATAACAAAAATTATCAATTGCAACTAATGCAAAAAAAATGCTAACTGTTTTGGAATTTTTTTTTTTAAAAATCAGGGCGTCACAGTGGCGCAGTAAGTAGCACGATCATCTCACAGCAAGAAGGTCACTGGTTCGAGCTTTGGCTGGGTCAGTTGGTGTTTTTGTGTTGGCGTGGGTTTCCTCTGGGTGCTCTGATTTCCCCCACAAGTCCAAAGACATGCAGCATAGGTGAATTGGGTAAACTAAATACAGGCAGTATGTGTGTGAATGAGTATGTATGGATGTTTCCCAGTGATGGGTTGCGGCTGGAAGGGCATCCGCTGCGTAAAACATGCTGGATAAGTGGGCGGTTCATTTCGCTCTGGCGACCCCTGATGAATAAAGGGACTAAGCCAAAAAGAAAATGAATGAATGAATGTTCAAAAATGACAGTGTGACACAGTCAATGACACAGTGAAGAAAAAGTAACTGCTAGTACTAATAACTGTAGGACAGATCTGTAAAAAAATTTGATTCCCATGATATATATACACATTTATTCATTCATGCATTCATTCATTTTTCTTCGGCTTAGTCCCTTTATTCATCAGGGGTCGCCACAGCAGAATGAGTCGCCAAATTATCCAGCACGTTTTACATAGCGGACGGTGAGGGAAACTGGAGCACCCGAAGGAAACCCATGCCAAAACGTGGAGAACATGCAAAGTGCACACAGAAACACAGACTGACCCAGCTGGGACTTGAACCAGGGACCTTCTTGCTGTGAAGCAACAGTGCTAACCACTGAGCCACCGTGTCATCTTCACATATTTATTTATTTTATTTTGAAAGGAATGCCATGAAATAAGTTATACTGGCAGTAAAAGTACAACTAATTCATTATAATACAAAATGGAGGAAATAAGTATTGAACACATTGCCATGTTTTTCCTGGGAATAACATTTAAAAAGGAGCTGTTGACATGGAATTGAACAATATTTGGCAAAATCCCAAACAATACAAACATACAAAATAAAAAAAATATATATTATAAGGCTAAATAAAACTATAAAAGTTATTTGTAATAATGGAATGACACAAGAAGAAAGTGCTGAACTACTGAAATGTATTTATTACTTCGTATAAAAGGCTTTTTTGGTGATGACAGCTTAAAGGCACCTCTCATATGGAGAATGAAGTCACATGCATTGCTCAGGTGGGATATTTTTTTACAGACTTCAAAAGAGTGTAAAAATCTTGATGGTCCTGTTGGTCTTGTCTATCAAATCTTGTCTATCAAAGTATTTTCTATTAGATTGTAGTGAGGTGATTGGCTGGGCAATTCTACTGCTTGATTTTCTTTTTCTGAAAGCATTTGAGTCTCCTTGGCTGCGTTTTGGATCATTGTCTTGCTGAAATGTCCACTTTGGTTTCATCTTCATCCTCCTGCTAATGTAGATGTGGACTGAAGCATCTAATCTTCATTTACACAGAGGAAGGGCAGAGGGTTGCAAAAGAACTACTGAGAGATTTCGGCTGCTATCTGGACTTTCACTACCTTTCTACACCTCCCTTCATGTGTCATTTAATTTTATTACACATAACTTCATTTGTAAACTAATTTGTTTTGTTTTGTTTGCATATTTGGATTTCTTTGGTTGGTTGTTACCAACATCCAGGGGAAATGTCAAGTCAACAGCATCTTTAGAAATATATTTTCTGAAAAAAAAAAAAATGGTGACATGTTCAATGCTAATTTTGCCCACTCTACTGCATGTATACAGTTGAAGTCAGAATTATTAGCCCCCTGAATCATTAACCTCCCTGCTTATCCCCCCCCCCCCCCCCATTTTCTGTTTAACAGAGAGATTTTTATCAACACATTTCTAAACATAAATGTTTTAATAACTAATTTCTAATAACTGATTTCTTTTATCTTTGCCATGATGACAGTACATAATATTTGACTAGATATTCTACAAGATACTAGTATTCAGCTTAAAGTGACATTTAAAGGTTTAACTGGGTTAATTAGGTTAACTAGGCAGGTTAGGGTAATTAGGCAAATCATTATCGATGGTTTGTTCTGCAGACAGTCAAAAAATATATATAGCTTAAAGGGGCTAATAATTTTGACCTTGAAAAATTAAAAACTGCTTTTATTCTAGCTAAAATAAAACAAATAGGACATTTTCCAGAAGAAAAAATATTATTAGACATACTGTGATTCCTTTTTCTTGCTCTGTTAAACATCATTTGGGAAATATTTTAAAAAGAAAAAAAATTTAATGGGGGATAATAATTTGACTTGTATATGTAAACCCGCAAAATCTTTTTAAATACTTAGAGGTGTGCATCACAAGCCCTGGTGATCATCCTCTCATTTTTCTGCTCTGTATGTTTTCAGCTGCGTTCTTTATCTCGTGAGACCACTTTTTTTCTCAATTCTGCTGCTTCTCGATTGTATCAAGTTGTATCAATCCTGTTTACTGCCACAAGTAGGCCTGCACAATATTGGGAATTATGCTATATGTGATATTGTTGTTAAACAATGCGATAACTATATTTCTTGCAATAACATTGCCCTAGAGTACGCTATTTTTGTTAGATTACAAAAAATCATATGTGTAATGATATACTAAAATATTTCAAACATATAAACTATTAATTATACTAAGATTCTTAAATCTAATTCAAGCTAAAAAAAAAAAAAGCTGTCAAGGAAGGTGCAAACATTTTGACTTTAAAACACAATTAATGACTAAAACCCTCGATAAACCATCAGAGATGGCAAAAGTACACACATCCTTTACTTAAGTAGAAGTACAGATACTCATGTTTAAAACGACTCTGATAAAAGTAGGAGTACTGACTACACTTTTGTACTTAAGTAAAAGTAAAGAAGTACCGCCTAAAAAATGTACAAAAGTAAAAAAGTAAAAAGTACTCATTTCAATCACAGTGCCAAAGACATGCGGTATAGACGAATAATAATTCAACTACATTTGCAGTAGTTTATAAGTGTGTGTGTGTGTGTGAATGTGAGTGTGTATGGGTGTTTCCCAGTACTGGGATGCAGCTGGAAGGGTATCCGCTGCGTAAAACAAATGCTGGAATAATTGGCGGTTCATTCTGCTGTGGCGACCCCTGATAATTCAGGGACAAAGGCGAAGGATAACAAGTGAGATACTGTAGGTAGGTAATCATCCTGATGCAAACTCAGTGTTCAGCATGTAGTTTTGCCGCTGTTAGATCAAAAATAACAGCTGCCATTCATGTTGATTTTGTCTTTTGCTAAAATAAATACTTATCAGATATGACTGTACTATTTTTTTGCATTAGGCTAAAGCTTCTTATTCTCTTCAGAGAGTAGCTCTCATATATAACCTGCTATTTCAGTGTTTTTTTTCAGGTATTGTGGTTATTTTATTTAATGGATAAACATTAATTCTGTTACAGTTTTTCTCAGTCACTTTGGTCCATTTCTCAGATCAGAATTGAAATTCTCAAAACTCCCTGTTCAATCTTCAGATCATCATTGTGTCACTTGTGCACATCAGAAAGCAGTTTCTCATTATGAACAAGTTGCAAATGCTTTTGTTCATCCATGCAAATGATTATGTGCAATTCTCTGATGTTTCCTATATTATCAGTTGCTTATGTCATGTTGATCAACATGTATTATTTTATCTCTGTTGAATAGACTCACTCCCACAACATTTAATCGTTCAAATGCCCGAACAAGTTGTCTTAATATTTAGTCATAATGCATTTTTTACATTTCTCCCAGGTGAATCTTTTGTAATAAAGACTTTTTCTAATAAAGGTCTAAGAGGAGGTTGTCCTATGTTCACATTTTTACTTTTGTTTTTTCTTTGTGCTATGCTGTGCTCTCTTTTCCTTTCTGTATCAGAATGACATGATCTGGCAACAAATTACAGTACAAACAGCAAAAATATTGCCATAGTTTACACCAGAACAGCCCTCCAGAGTGCACTGTTATTGACAACATGACTACTAAGTAATTTGAGTCTTATTCTTATACAATGACACAAGGACATGCTGACGCCACTGACATGTTGACTGTCACAGAAATTTAGTTTTGAGGAATGAACTGAAGGATTTTGAGCAGGACACTGGCTTTTGCTGGTAATCCATGGTGTTTTGCTATTTATACGTGTTTTTTTGAGAAATGCACTTTGTCCTACTGTTTTTCAAATTTCAATTCTGATCTGAGAAATGTGCCAAAGTGACTGAGAAAAACTGCAATACATTTATTCTATGCTACAAGCAACATACACAGGTAAGACAGGTAACATACACATAAATTGCCCAGGGGTGCATTTCCCAAACAACGACGTAACTTGCTGCTGAACTATCATAGTGCGATGCATCGTTTGGGAAAAGAACGATGTGGTGACGAGTGTTTCCCAAAACCCTTAGTTTCTCTGTCGCAGATCCATGGGTTGAACCACGTTAGTTATAACGTAAAACGTCCATAATGATGCTCTAAACGGGGTGGAGTAACTTATTTAGAGAACAACCCCATCATTTCTTTGTGCAAATTATATTGTTTTACACAAACCTGCATTTAAAATAAAATCCAATATTAGTTTTGTCATATATAATATCATATAAATAAACAAATAATGAGGCTATTTATTAAGAAATGAAATGTAATATTTATTAGAAAATGAAAAAAAATCCTATTTTAATAATAATATTAATGATGATGATGATTATTATTAAGTAGGATATTGTTTATTTATTTTTTGAAAAGTCTTGAAAAGTTTTAATTTGAGCACGTGCAAACCACTGCAGATATGCTCTAACCAGCAGGCCCATGTCATATACAGTACAGATACTTAATAAATAACCTACTATAAATTAAAAGCATTAATGTATGCTAGGTTTTTTTATTTTCACAAGCTTTGGAGATGTAACATAAATTCCGCTTTAAAAAAATAGTCACCTATAGCTTTTGTCATGAGGCTGTGTTCAAAATGACATCAAAGTTTCCAAAGTGCACTGCAAAGGGAGCGCAATTGTAAACATGAGGATCGCTAAAACTGAACTGTAAAAATACTTTGAAAGCAAATTACACCTAAGAGAGATGACCTTAATGCTTTTTTATTTTTAATAATTCAAACTTTGAATGTTAGAATGTTCTAAATGAATAGGGCATAGGGGGGATAAGTGGGAATAGGACACAGCCATTACAAATTCTGTATTAGAAAATATGAACTCATCAGAAATAAAGGAAATAAACCGCAATGCATACATTTTTTATAAAGTATTTGATTGTTTTAGTCCTAAATGTACACATTTTTACAAAAAGCACTATTTTCGCAGTATTAGAATGAAAGACCAGAGAAAGCCCGTGCAGTATGATCGGAAGTGGACAAAAGGCTTAAGCATTTAAACAGCATGTTTTTGACTGAAATGTGTCTCGTTTACCTGTGATCCGAACGAGCAAAAGTTGTCTTATTACCGTGTAAACAGGGCAGCATCAGTCATGTTAAATTCGCCGACTCCCTCTGTCACTGCGTAGTAATCCTAGCCTTTCTCATAGTAATCTTCATGAACTAGGGCTAGGCCATGTACGGTGCGCGATAGGCTTGAGGAAGCCGCGCGCTGCAGCACGCAGGCGCGCAATGAGGAAAAACAGACTGACTGCATCAAAAATGCGCTCATATTATTGCGCAATGATAAGAAATAATATAGATCGCGCCACCAAACACATAAAAACGAAAGTAACGACTGTGGTTTAAAAAATGTAAGAAGTAGAAAGTACAGATATTTGTGTAAAAATGTAAGAAGTAAAAGTAAAAAGTAGTCAAAAAAATAAGTAGTCAAGTAAAGTACTGATACCCGAAAAAACTACTTAAGTACAGTAACGAAGTATTTGTACTTCGTTACTTCCCATCTCTGCATTTAACAACCAACATTTTAGGATAAACAGTAATAAAAACAATAATAATCAGTATATTTACAATGATTCATTTATAACAATCTAGGTGTGTGTGTGTGTGTGTGTGTGTGTGTGTGTGTGTGTGTGTGTGTGTGTGTGTGTGTGTGTGCAGGCAGGCGCATCACTGATGTTTTTATTGGTCTACTCTCTCTTTTTGTGACAGGCATTAATTTATTGCGCCGCTAGAAGGACACAGTCAGTTTTTTTTTCCTAGTAAATATTGAAGCTGTGTTTTATTGTCTAACTCAGTGAATTGTGGGTAAATGCTCTGTAGTTTGGGGTAGAATGTTTCTCTGATGTGCTGATAGTTTGTGCAGCGGGTGAGGAAGTGTTCCTCCATCTCCACCTCTGCCTGGGCACAGTGTGGGCAGATGCGGCTCTCTCTGGGTTGCCAATTCTGTCTGTATTGGCCCGTCTCTACAGTCAGACTGTGAGCACTCAGCCTGAATTTTGTCATTGTTGTTCTTAATTTACTGTCCTTTACTGCGCTCAGATATGTTGCTGTGGTATATTCTCTATTTAGGTCTAAATAACATTGAAGTTTACCTTGTTTTTCGGCTGCTTCATTCCAGTAAATCAGATACTCTTCTTTTCGTGCATTTATCATCTGATTGGGCTTAAATCTGTGGATGAGCATGTCCGTGTTCTGATGCTGCCTGCTGTTAGTCATATTCGTTGTGTTGGTTTGTGTTTGCAGCTTCAGGACAATCTGAATCAGGGGGCTTTTTTCAATGTCCGTTTCTTGGATTTTAAGGGCTCTATAATGATAAGAGTTGGGGTCACTCATTTTTATGTGTTTCCAAAATTTGACGGCTCGTTTCTCAATACACAAGAGTAGAGGATACTGGCCTAATTCTGCCCTGCATGCATTGCTTGGTGTGTTCCTCTGTACGCTGAGGATGCTCCTACAGAACTCTGCATGTAGGCTTTCAATTGGATTCTTATCCCATTTATCAAACTCATGACTGAGGAGAGGACCCCAAACTTCACTCCCATATAGCACTATAGGTATAATCACTGACTGGAAAATTTTGAGCCAGATTCGAACTGGAATTTCTATTTGTGTTGATTTTTTAAATGGCGAGGCCCTTCTCGCTTTCTCTTTTAGTTTATTCACAGCCAAATTTAGTTTTCCATTAGCACTTATTTTCAACCCGAGGTATGTATAGCATGTGGCAGGTTAAATTTTTGTCATACCAAGGGTGAAAATGTGTTTCTTTCCCTGACATCTGGGTTTTTTCTGGAATATCAGGGCCCAGGTCTCTCTCTCTCTCTCTCTCTCTCTCTCTGCGCGTGCGTGTGGCGAGTGGGTGAGTGGGTGAACGGAGGTTGGTACGGAGATTGTTTGAGGCCGCTGTGCCATTTAAAACTTTCTATCTTTTGAAGATGAAGCGTCTCAGCTGCGGTGAAACAGGACATTTGGTAAAAACTTGTCCTAAAAGAGAAACAAATCCTCCAAATATTGTTCCTAGTACAGTTGAGAAGGCAGGGGAAACTGAAGGACCAGTGCAATTAGTTGGTAAAGAACTGCCTACAATTACTAACAAAACTGGGGAGAGTAGTGTACAAGAACCCATGGATGAAAGTCTGATTGATTTAAGTGATGCAGCAGCAATGAGAAAAACCAAAGAGAAGGAAGCACTTGTAGTTGTTATAGACAGAATGCAGTTAGTTAATGTTTCATGTGAGAAGGAATTTTCTGTCAAAGATCAAAACATAGAGCCAGTAGATGATTGTTTGGGAGAAAATGATGAATGTGTCTTTAAGACACCACAAAAAAAGGAGAATGAATTGTCATTGTAGAAAATCAAAAAGAATGGATTTATATCAAACTGATACAGAGAGTGAAACTGATGGTTCAGAATGTAGCATTTCTTTTGATAAATCCCAAAAGGAGCTGTCAATCTTACACTGCAGAAGACATTAAACCCTTCTTGAAAGTAACAAAGAATGCAAGGAATGTTCGCATCGCTGAGTACTTTCCCGATCTAAAATTGTTTGTTGAGAAAGTTAAATTGTTTAGGAGTGAAAGACTTTTTTTTACTAAATTTTTCACTAAAGTCTATTTACAGTTGGGTTAAAATATTGACAGGGACACTCAATAATAAAAAACTTATAAGATGAGTTATTCTTTGATTTCCTGGTGCATCCTTTTCTTCTCTTTAATGAGGGAATTTCATATTGCTTCCCTTAATTTGAATGGAGCACGGGAAGGGAAGAAAAGGTTTGAACTATATGAATTGATTAAGATTAAAAAAATTGATATTTTGTTTGCACAAGAAACACATAGTGATGCTAGGAATGAAGCTGATTGGGCGACGGAATTTAATGGATTATCCATCTGTAGTCATAATGCATCTATAGGTGGGGGTGTTGCTATCTTGTTCTCTAAGAACTATTTTCCAATTTCTTATGAAGTAGATGAGATTGTAAAGGGAAGACTTTTGAAGATAAGAGCTCAATATGAAAAGCAGTTTTTTGTTTTTTGTTGTGTTTATGTTCCTACTAATGAAATTAAAAGAATGTTTTTTTAAACATGTTATGTAAAAGACTGAGTGATTGTAATACTGAAGATCTGTTTTTGTTAGGAGGTGATTTCAATTGTACTGAAAATCCCACTGACAAAAATCATGTTGAACCTCATATGGCATCTCGGAAAAGATTAATTCAATTAATGGAAAGGCATGATCTTGTTGATGTTTGGAGGATTTTTCATAAGACACAAAGGCAGTATACTTGGGTTCATTCATATAATAATATGTTGTCTTTAGCAAGATTGGACAGGTTTTATGGTTTTAGTCATCAATTAAATATTTTTAGAGATTGTTCTATAATTCCAGTGGGCTTTTCAGATCATAGTCTAGTACAGTGCTGTTTTCTTATGAGATCGATACAATCTAAGAGTGCACTATGGCATTTTAATAATAATGTACTAACTGATTTAGAATTTAGAGATAATTTTAGAGTTTTTTTTAAATAATTTTAGAACCACGAAATCTGATTTCCTATCTTTGCAGCAGTGGTGGGATTTTGCTAAGATACAGATTAGACAACTGAGTCAACAGTATGCTTACAACATCACTAAAAACTTAAATCATGCAATGGAAATTTTAGAAGATGATATAATAAAACTTTAAGAATTTATTAACCTGAAACAAAATCGGGAGCTTACTGAAACTTTGGAAAAAAAAAAAAGGGAATAATTTTCTACATCTGAAAGCACAAGGAGCTCTGATCAGATCTTGTTTTTATAATATAGAGTAGATAGATATATCATCAAAAAAAAATCTATCTGGAAAACAAATGGTCAAAAGAAATGTATATATGCCTTACGCTCTAAAATGGAGGTCTTTTACTGGATCATGCTGAAATTCGTAGAAGAGCTGTAGAGTTTTATGAAAAGCTGTATAGTAGTGAGATTACTATTGGCCCTATCCATAAAAGTGCATTTACGAAAAGCCTTCCTCGGGTGTCAGATGATGCCAATGTTGAGCTCTGTGGTGTGCTGACTCTAGAAGAGTAACAGAAAGCTTATCAAAGTATGGAATGTGGCAGAGCACCAGGTATAGATGGCCTATCTAAAGACTTTTATAAATCTTTTTGGCCTGAGATTGGTGCAGATCTGCTTGAAGTGATCATTAAGAGTCTTGAAAGCGGTAGATTACCGCTAAGCTGCTGGAGAGCAGTCTTGACTTTATTGCCAAAGAAAGGAGACCTGAGTGATATTGGAAACTGGAGGCCTGTCTCTATATTATGCAGTGATTATAAGATTCTTTCGAAAGCTTTGGCGAATAGGTTAAGTAATGTTTTGGCTGAAGTCATTCACCCTGATCAGGCCTATTGTGTGCCAGGTAGGCAAATTTTTGACAACATTTATTTTATCAGGGACTTCCTTGATATTGGTAAGCTCTTAGATGTTGATTTCAGTTTAATATCAATAGACCAAGAAAAAGCATTTGACAGAATAGAGCATTGTTATTTATGGAATGTTCTTAAAGCTTTTGGATTTAAGAAAGAGTTTATTGATACATTAAGAGTCTTGTATTGTGATGTTGAAAGTCTACTAAAGATAAATGCTGACTTATGTGCTCATTTTAAAGCTCTTAGAGCAATTAGACAAGGATGTGCTCTTTCAGGCATGTTGTATAGTTTGGCAATTGAACCTCTACTAATAAAATTTTGAGAAAATGTAATGGGTATAAAAGTTCCAGGTTGTGATACCTTTTTTAAATTATCAGCTTATGCTGATAATATTGCTATTCTCATTAAAGAATGTAAAAAATTGAGTAAAAATGTGTTCAAATAATTAGGTGTACATCTTGGAGATGATGCAATGGTTAGGAAAAATTTTGAAGAAGTAAAGGAAAAAAGAGTGGGTCGCTTGAATAAATGTAAATTTTTACTTTCTAGGATGTCTTATAAAGGAAGAGTTTTAATTATTAATAATCTGGCAGCCTCACTTTGTGGCATTGGTTAACTTGTATTGATCCTCCACCACTTTTATAAAAAAAAATTCAGTCTATACTTAATTTCTTATGGGATAATCTACATTGGGTTCAACAAAGTGTTTTATTTTTATCTAAAGGGGGACAAGGTTTAACTGATTTACAGAGTAAAGTAGCAGCTTTTAGAGTTAGATTTGTTCAAATATTTTTAACTACTACTGTTAATGAAAACTGTGGCTCAGTCGCGTCCATTATTCTAAAGAACTTTGAGGGTTTGGGATTAGACAAATCATTGTTTTGGATTAACCCCAAAATGTTATCTGTGTCTAAATTACCTGTTTTTTATCGTAATTTATTTAAAGTATGGTCTTCTTTTAAAGTATCAAGATGTGAAAAAAATGCCTCTTTGGATTGGCTTTTACAAGAACCACTGATTTTTGGCTCTCGTCTAGATGTGTCGAGAGAAGGACTTTTTCCTGCTTTGACAAACTCACTTATCAGTTCTTGTATCATTACACTTGGAGGACTAATTCACATAGCAGCACCAGGGCCCCGTTTCAGAAAGGAGTTTAAGTGAAAACTCAGAGTATGTTAACCCTGAAATGAGAGAAACTCTGGGTTTTCCGTTTCAAAATGGCAGGTTTGTCAAGCTGGAGAAAGCAGGATCAACCCTGTTTCTGAAAGAGAGGTAACTTTAACTCAGAGTCAGTTACCATGGTAACTTGCTCTGTAAACCTAAGCTGGTCAGGAGCAGGTTTTATTCTCTAAACTCAGAGTTTCTGTCGGTCTCCTCCCCTTTTTTAAAAGACGAAGCGGTATTCCTCGCCTTAGCCTTACGTTTCCACCCACCTATTTTACGTGCATTTTAGATATGCACATAAAAAAATCAGTTGATGGAAATCCAAGATGCTTTTGAAAATAGGCATAAAAATCATATGCGCATAACTGAGTAGGATAAACTTTTTTTTCGAGAAGAAAAGATGCGCATAAACTATGATGAAAACACTTTTACTGAACAAATTCCAGTATAAGCATTAAAAAAGGTTTGTTAAGAGATCATATGATGATGAAAATGTGTGTGAATGAACAAAACAGCTGGCTGAGCACATTGTAAAACATCTGAAATGTTGTTTTGGTCATTCTAAAACGCCTTAACCGTTTTAGTATTATTATATTATTAATTACCTCCCGAGAGTCTGCAGCGTGTCAAGAGCGTCTGTTCCATACCTGTCAACCCTCCTGTTTTTCCCGGGATTCTCCCGTATTTTACAGTTCTATCCCGCTGTCATCCCGTAAAGGTATTTTCCTGTATTTCTCCCAAATTTTTATCTTTCTGAGAAGAGCTGATCCTCTCTATGTGCAACCCATACCACCGAACCACCAGGGGCCGCCCTTGCTCTTAAATGTGAATCGGTTCTGTGCTTTCATTTTATTAAGGCATAGAAACACTTTGAAATAAACATAAAAATGGTGCGATTAATTTCTTTTTCATTACAGGCGCCATTGCCCCTTTGCAATCCTCAAAACAGTCAGTTCATATAAAGATGCATGACTGTCAGCTTATGAGCTCCATAGTGATAATAGACACTGTTTCCCAAGCGAATTCTGTACGTACGCGATTTGATGCTGAACTAAAGTGGACACTGGGTTTTGGGTGCGTGTTTAAACAGACATATACACATCATCATAATTATAATAATGATAATAATAATAATGGCAGCTCATTCCGCTGTGGATAGGGACTAAGCCGAAAAGAAAATAAATAAATGAATGAATATTAATAACATCTAGACATGTCGATCTTGTTGGGTTTTCTTTTAAACACAACAAATTTTGTCTTAAATAAGCATAAACAGTAAGGAAAACATTCAAATGCTTTCATTATAGATCTGTGCAGTTTTAAAGTGACAGCTCTGTTATTTAATGTAATCAAACCAAAAAAATCTAAATGAGAGATTCATTCGCTGCTCTTTAATCAATTATACGAAGAAAAGAAAAGAAGAGATGAGATTTGATAACTTGATTCTATTTCTTTATAATAGCCAGTGTTGGGGAGTAACGGAATACATGTACCGGCGGTACGTATTTAGAATACTATTCTTGAGTAACTGTATTCCGTTACAGTTACTATTTTTAAACAGGGTATTTAGAATACACTTACTTTCCTAATACCATTGGAATACTTTGGGCGATGCTTGTCTGGCCCATAACAATATTACCAAATTGCCGCCGAAACCATAGAAACAGAAGCTACACTCCCGACTGGAGTATGAAGATGGGGGCGCGCGAACCCGCGAACTGTAGAGCGGGGAGGTTGCGCGCAAACCATAGGCACAAACTTAAGAGCACGAGCACATGCAACAGGTTACAAGCTGGACTGTACCAAAGTGCTGCGAACTGAAGAGCGGGGAGGGTGAGATGGGGGCGCGCGAACTGTAGATCGGGGAGGTTGCGAGCAAACTGAAGATCACGCGCACATGCACCAGGTTTCAGGCCAGACTGAACCAAAGTGCTGAGGGGGGTGGAATTCCAGGAGTTTTCTGGGAGACAGAACAATACGGGAGACTCCCGGGAAAAACGGGAGTGTTGGCAGGTATGCTCAAATCCCTCTTCATCAAGTACAACACTACATTGCCATCAAGTGCTCCTGTGACTCTTCAGCCAGGGAGGACTTATTTTTACTCCTCATCGCAACAGAATGACAGATAAGCACTTCGAAATGTCTCTATTGCTGCGCTACAACCGCCTTTACTTGTCTGTTGATTAGGAAAGCATAGGTAGTGTTACGGTCCGTTGCAGGGTTCAGAGGGGGAAAAACAAAGATCAGATCCAAACACAGCATTTAGGATTTAATGAAAAACAAAACAGGAACACTAAAACAGGGCAACACAAACCAGGAACAACCGGACATCATATGAGTAACGCAAAATACAACAGACAACAAGAGGGGCACACAAATTGAAATATATAGTCCTGATAATGAGTGTCAAATGAGCCGCAGCTGTGAATGTGTGTGTGTGTGTGTGTGTGTGTGTGTGAGAGAGAGAGTGTCTTGATGACGGTCAGCTGGAGCAGGTGAGTGTGTGTGTGTGTGTGTGTGTGTGTGTGTGTGTGTGTGTGTGTGTGTGTGTGTGTGTGTGTGTGTGTGTGTGTGTGTGTGTGTGTGTGTGGCTTGACTGAATATGTTGTCCATGTGAGGCAGGATTTGTAGTTAAGTGAATGTGAGTCTGTATACCAGCGATCTCTGGTTGAAGCTCGCTGGTGACCGTGATGAGTAGTTAGGTACTGTAGATAGGTGGCTACTGGCTAATATGTTTGACTTAAAACAAAACTTGTTCATTTTGATGTTTACATTTTTGTAAAGCAAACACATTTTGCATTCTTCTAATTTTTGCAATATTGTTCTTAGGTGAGAAGTTTTTATAATAGAAATTAAAATGTTGGCTAGAACCTGTTACATTACCTTGGTTTTACATGAACTATTTTGAAGTTTTTCTTTTCTTATACCTGATATTTTTCTGTGCAGACTGTGAAATACAAAGGGTAAGCAAAATGCATATTATATACATATACTGTATATTACAGACAGTAATGCTGTCTATATTCAAGCACTTTTTATCTTTATTACAGAAACAGAAATTGAATTTGTTGACACTTTGATAAATAAACATTATTCAATAAACATAATTATATTGTTTTATTTATTTTTCCCTGTCAGTCAATAATGTTTAGCATTAGAGGCCCTTTTCTTGCAGAAATTGCTACCAACGCATTGTGTGACATTTAATAGACTTGAAGGCTGTTTTCAAGGGGATGTATTCCAAGTATTTAGAATACAGTACCAGGATTAAGCAAAGTAACGGAATACGTTACAAAATACATTTTAAAGCAGGTATTCTGTATTCTGTAACTAAATACATTTACAAAGTATTCTCCCCAACACTGATAATAGCTAATAGTTTAAATGAGCTGAACTGTTTGCTAATTTATTTGCAGATTTTTCTAATGTATACTAATTATTATATCCTTTGTAAATAATAATAAAAACGTACTACTGATCATTTCAGAAGTTTATTTACAATGAAACAGCTCTAGATGAACAAATTTTTTTTGGGGGGGGGTAGGGGGTGAGTTTCCCTTCACGCAGCTTCTCCTACCACAGTAAATTTTGTTTTTACTTTTGATATTTGGCAGTTATGAGGAAGTGACAATTTTGTTCTCTTTGATTCGTTGGATAGAAACGCTGCTTTACTCGCACATCTTTTATGCGATATTCCAGTTTTGCACATACATTTTATTAGCTTTTTTGGATGGAAACATAGCTAATGCATTTCAGTCACACAAAGAACAAAGTCACCTACGAGAATAGCTTGCCCTTTTTATAATAATTAATTAGCTTAAATTCACTGACCTTCCACAGGCACATGTAACATTACAAACTAGATTAATTACTCCTTCTAAAAACATTTTTTTTTAGTTCTGCTTACATAATAAATGTCATCTCAACCTCTACCACTCAAACAATAAAAAAGGCAGACACACAAGTGCACTTTTAAATCTATTAAAACTGATCAACGTGTGTAAAAGTGGGAACCTTAAATAAACTTTCCACTGAACATTAAGATAAGGTTATATGCATTCTTGTTTTGTCAAATTTGTAGTAGAAATGCACTAGCCTATTTTATGTAATTTAATGCAATTATATCTCAAATAACTTCAAAATTATGGCCAATTCCCCACTTTTTTAAGTAAAATATGTTTAATAAACGTCACACATTACATTACTTTTTTATTATACTTAATTATTTAAATACTTTAAATGTAAACTTGCGCATTAACTTGAGCAGCTATGTTTTCCCACACGAACTGTCTCTGTTTTACTGATGCAGTGGTATTGCTTTTTTTAAATATATGGTCATATTTGCTATAACTTTGCATGAGCACATCTAGTTCAGCTGGAGAATTCGTAATATCTGTGCTCCATTGATAATGCCTTTTTATAGTTGCGGTGTGCGCGCTTAACTCTGAGTTGGTCTACTCAAAGTGGATTGACCCAACTCAGATCAGCTATTCTGAAACCGAAAACTATTACTAAAGAAGAATTTGACATATTGAAGGACTTTGTAAAAGAATGGATTCAGCCCCAAAAAAGATTTTTTCTGAATGTTTATTTGACACCTGATTTAGAATTGTGTGATGGTTTTCTTTTAAGGTGCAAAAGTTTAATGTTGGTAGGAAAAGAACAAGTATCTGGTAAAGTGTACACATGTTGTGTCAAAGCTTTTAATAAGAAATGCCTTGATGGTAAAATAGACACACCTTGGCGTAATGTCTTACATTTAAATGAAAGTTCAGTGGGGAGCACTTTATAAGTCACCTTTAAGTAAAAAAACAGGAGATTTGCAATGGAGTGTTTTGCATAGAATTATAGCTGTCAATGCTTTTATTTCAGTAATGAATCAAGAAGTCAATCAAGAATGTCCTTTTGGTTTTAAATATTCTTGTAAACGTTCATATGAATGTCAATTGCTTATTTTTTTTATTGGGTGAAGCAAAGATGGCAAATTATATTAGTAGGAAAAGGAAAATTGAGGAGAACTCTGACATTAATGTAATAATGCTTTATTCGAATATGATAAGATCGAGAATTCTAGTGGATTTTCGTTATTATAAATAAACAAAAAATCTAATGTTTTTTTAACAGAGATGGTGTGTTAAAAATGGTCTTTTTAGTGTATTTGAGGATGTTTTAATTATTAACAGTTTTTTTTTTGCGTGAAGTTGTTGTTATTGGAAAATGTGAACATGATTTCTGTATCTTTCTGTTTAAAACAAAATAGTTATTAAATGGCATTTTAAAATTTAAATTTTCTCTCTCTCTCTCTCTTACGCACGCAATTAAAATCATGTGCTTTTATCATTTTGTTTTATCTTTTTATACAGTTATTTTGTAACTAATTCAGTTGTAACCATAGAGAATTATTGTCATTAAATCATTTAATTTTGAAGTATTTATTAATTACTTTTAATTTAACATTAATACTTAATTGTTCCATATTGCAATACAATACAATCAAAATATTCTAACCCAGTGGTATTGTTTTTTTGTCAAATATTGTTAGCCTTTACATAATCTGTGTGAAAACGAATAGTTTTTAAATTGTAGTGCATTTTGGAGTCTAAAATCTGTCCAGAAATTGTATTGGTTTTTCATAACATAACTGAGGATAAATCTTTTTTTTTTTTAAATAAACTATCTTTTCAAGGCATATCAATGCTATTATAATACTGTCGGATGTAATGCTTATATTTGATTGCAATTTTTCCCCAGTGCCCTTTAATACCAACAGGTGAATTGAGATCAACATCCATCCTACTAGAGGATAAAGAAAGGAATATAGGAAAAAAAGGAAATTGTTTTTTTTTTTCCTACATGCTGTCGAACAGGAAAAGCCAGAACTGGATTAAGGCTAACAGTGTCAAAGAACAACACAGGATGTTTATGTAATATGGAATCCTGACGTTTATCCGTTTCTGGATATATCATGCTTTGTCACATATATTCATTTCACAGAATGTAATGATTTATTGCTTCTGCCTTGTTTATTTCTTCCAAAGTAGATGCCTTGTATTGCTTTTTTATTTCAATCAGTTTACCTGGAACTTCATAAAATATATCCAGAAACATTTGATTTTGTTCAGTTTAAGCCAATGGTTTTCAACTTAATCATCACATCCTAAAACATGCAGGAGGTTTTGTTGTTGTTGTTGTTGGGAATGGATGGAAACAAAATGTTAAATTAAAAGATTAAATGCAATTGATCATAAATGTTTAAGCATCCCTTTTTTAAAACAGCCTAAAATTGTAATTGCATTCAAACTTTACATTTTCTACAAGGTCATTTGTGCTAACATCAGCTAACATGAAAACAGATTAATACAGTATGATCCATGAAGATCATGCACAAAACCACGAGTAAAAAGAAAGAAAATGAAATAGACTAAGGATTAAGGGTCAGATTTATTCAATTGTTGTGAGAACAATTAATGTGTCACAAATATGGGCTTTCTTAATTTTGTGTTATAGTTTGCTTTTTCTTAACACTAACATTTCTGAGATCTGATGAATACTGGCTCAATGGTTTGCTCAATGAACTTGTGAACCTCCAATTAACACACAAACAAACTTTGGCTAAAGAAAAACAGTTCATTCTTCCTGCTGAATAAAATAAAATAGAATTTTAAATGTTTCCAAGTAATGAAAGAATATAACTAGTGTTGAAAAATAAACAATATAAAGTAATTACAAAGCAGTCCTAAGCTACCCAGATAGCAAGAACATTTGGGCCAAATGTGGGTGATAGCTGGCACATGTGGCATAGGTATGGCATGGCTGAACAGATATGGGACAGATTATTACCATATATGTTTTGCCATACATTCAGAATAGGCGGGAATGTGCTTCTGGTTCACAGCTCCTTTTGCAGTATGTGGGCCAGATAACAAAAAACACATCAGATCCTAGTAAGGTTCAGCTATGGCTAACATCGGTAAACATCGACTTCTGGCTGACTTTGGGATTGCATTTGGAAAACACGCGAAACTGAACACAGGTGTATCGTTAGCAGACATCTGTCCCACCACACTTCAGTTGCCAAGACTTCTGTGCGAGTTTGACATTCTTCCCTCCTGTCATTTGCATCAGGTAAGTGATAATTTGGCATTTAAAGTGATTTTACTTAAATATTCAATATTAAATATTAAATAGATAAATAGATTAGTTATTCATTTAATTAAGAAATGCGTTGAGTTAAATAGTATTTTCCTCTCTTAACGTGGTTTACATAACGTTAGCGCTCCAACAGTTTGCTCTTTAATTTAACATTAGCATTAAAGTTATTGCCATTTTCCAATTATGACAGAATACGGTTTATTTATTACAGATAAATATCAATTTGTGAAAATGTTCAGTCACGCTTTAGTGTGGTTTAGTAAGGTTTAAAATAAAAGTGGTCCCATTAGGTCTAACATGATAGTGGAAGCTAATAGGAAAATTGTCTTATAATTGTAAAATGGACTAAAAATACAGGTATACTGTTTCTGTACAATATATAGCCGAAACTCAACAACAAACATTTATGAATCAACAAATTTTTGTTGTTAAATGGTCATTTGATATCATTAAATGTAATGTACTGATTTCAATAACCCGGTTTGACCAGAGTGGCGCTGTAACGGAGACAGTTTTCAGCTCTTCTGGGTTCAGTTCAAAAGAATAAGAGACCTTTATTCTTAATAACACACTGCAAAAATGACAGCACATAGAAAGCATTTAATCAGAGCGATGTGATAATGGCACGATGTAATCTCTGCAATCGTCACTTCGTCCACAGTATGTTCATTTATATTCAATTTATACAATAGATTTAAAGCAAACATAATTACAGTATTAATCCTAAAGAAATAATAGTGAAAAGTTTAGACGTTATTAAGCTGCTCAAATATAAATGTGAAAATAATATTATTGCATGTGTCAGTAGTTTGTTTTTCAAAGATTAACTATGTTAGCTCTGTTTTGATCATTTTAACAGTTAAAAGGAAAGTTCACACAAAAGTTGTGATTGTCATTATTTACTTTTCCTTCACTTGTTCCAAACATTTTTTTTTTTTTTGTTTCTTCTGTTGAACACAAAATAATATATTTAGAAGAAACCTGAAAATCTGTGACAATTGACTTCAGTAGTGTTTGTTTTTCCTACCATGTAAGTCAATGGTTACAGGTTTTCAGCTTTCTTCAAAATATCATCTTTTGTGTTTAGCTGAGGAAAGAAACTCATAAAGGTTTGGAACTTTATTACATATTCAGCTATAGCAGTGCTAATGCGAAACACAAAGGCAACATAACTGTTTGGTAAATTGGGATTTTTTTTATTTATTTATGTATTTTATTTATCATTTAATTTAGTCAATACACTATAAAAATGCCTTTCTTATTTTTTCCATGTTTCTAGTCCAAATTAAAAAAAAAAAAGTCCTGCCACTTTATTTTAAAATCTGTACACATAGCCCAATGTGTCAAAACCCTAAGGCCCAGTTTCACAAAAAGGGCTTAGATTAAGCCAGGACTAGGCCTTAGTTAAATTAGGCTATTTAAGCCAAATTCATAAATATGGCCTTAGAAAAATATATTACTGGTGTGCACCTGGAGAAATAAAATGACACTGATGCATTTTAAGACATCTCACTGCAAGTTATTTTGAGTTGAGACAGCTCAAACATGCAATTTAATCTTGACTAGCCTTAAACCTTGTTTGTGAAACCAGGGGTATGAGTGTCAAAAATGAGATCCAGGCAATGTGGGCTGAAAATTTAAGTCAAGTGCAGGCCAGAAGATAATGACCTAGTAACTAGTGATTGGGTTAATGTTCACAAAGCTGGAACACTTTAGATTTGCAGAAAATTTTTAACTGATTTTAAACTTAACTGGCATATTTATCATTAACAATTTATAGCAATTGTTTAAATAATGTGTAATCGGTAAAAAACAACTAGTTTGAAATTTTTCAATATTTGAAAATATATAATATTTGAATTAATATTTAAAAATGTAACAGATTACATGTATTTGGTTTCACCACACAGTTTAGCATTTTGATTTGTATTGTAATTTTTCAGATGTACCTCCAGGTTGTATTTCTGATCATATTATTTAAATTTTTCTTCACTGCAGGTGCTGTCAGACAGAATTCCCTCACTTCCCTCATTGAGTGTAAAACAAAAATATTGCTATGAAATTCAGTCTATGTCCGGTCTCTAAAGAACTTTCCACTGCTTTTAACTCGACCAGAAACTTGTTCAAGCCCTTGAACAGAAAGCATTCTACGACAATACTTGTCACCAAGGTGGACACCAGCACCCAGAAACAAGGGAGTCCAACTCAGCCTAAAACAAGCTAAATTGGACTATTGTGCAGGATCGGGAGTGAAGGCATCTTCTGAATGTGAAGAGAAGTGTAGCTGCTTATGGGGCCGTTTACATATTGCATCTTTAGAGCACGCAGGATCACATTGGGATTGCATATTGTGCACACTCACATTTCCCAAGCTGCACTGCACTGCAGTGCTTTTGCATACTATGGATGTCAGTGGTTACAGGTATCCAGTTTTCTTCTAAATTTAAAAAAAAAAAAGACAAACAGGTTTGGAGCATAGACTGTAAAAGATATGGACGTAGTATCCGTGACATCACCCATAGGTTTCTGAACACTGCAAAAGAAGCCACAAGTAGGCGCGGCCAACCGTCGCCATTTTGTTAGCGCGTCATCGCACCGAACGCGGCATACCAAATAAGGGCAAAGAGGCGGAGAGTGAGCGGAGTTACAGACGCATGCTTGATTCTAAGCCTTTTGCTTAGACCTGGATTAAAACAGATTTATTACTTTGGGAGAACGCTTAATACTTCATTACCTGTGACTCGTTTGTGTTCTGACCACATGTGCTTGGTTGTACACTATATCAATAAAGTGTTTAGACTTTTAAAAACACTGTTGTAACACATTGAGCCACTAAACATTGTTCTTATGACGTTTTTCGACAGGAGGAAAAAGCGAATTACTATCAAACACTTCAGATATAATCTGTGTTAGTAAATGCAAGGCTGTTTATAAAATCCAGCACTAACACTGTATGACAACGCTTCAGATGACTGTTTTATAGCCTACAGCTAATCAATCTGTCAGATTCTGGAGTGCAATATTGGTCTAAAGAACATTTAAATGATAAATGATCTTAAATAAAACAAATACATTTATAGAGATGGTATAGAAGTATATCATTTCACTCACCTGTGAAATGAAGGCAACTTGAACGGTTTGTAAGCACAATTAAATCCACACATCATGCCATATCATCTGATAATTGCAGGAAATAATTCCAAAAGGCAAATGAAGGTGTAAAGAAACATTAAACAAAACAAATACACGATTTATATGCCGAGCTCAGCGGCTAATTAGCCAGAATCAGCTGAGGTGACGAGACAGCGAGCAGCGAGGGCTAGCTGTCACTCAAGTGGCCACGCCCTTAATTATGCAAACTTAATATAACCTAATAAAAACGAAACGGATGAGTTATAAAAAAATTCACCCCCCTCAGAGTTGTCATGAAGGGTAATCATAGCTATATGCACCAAAGCCATCGTTTGTACCAGGCTGTAAACATGTTTTTATCAGCTGTAAAAATGGCCAATTTACCAATGCAGAAAGAAAGCGCTTGGACTTCATGGAGCCAGCCCCCCAAGGCGAGTCGATGAACTGCAGTTTTAGTTACTTCCGTATTGGCTTCCCGAGGGAGAGCGGGAGGTTGCCGCTTGGTTTGGAGTAAGTGAATGATGAGAGAATTTTACACTTTTTGAGTGAACTCTTTATGTCTTTTGAATATGTCCAGCTTCTGTGATCAACCCATTGTAATGTTTTTCAGTGAATATTAAATTACGGAAAGAGCTCCAGTTTATTCTGTATTTTTATAGGTTTATTTTTAATGTTTTAAAGGTAACTTCAAAGTAAAGTAATTAGTAATCTGATTCCTTTTTACATGAAGTAATCTATTTACTTTTTACTACTGTAATTTATTAGTTTTTAAAGTAACTTACCCAATACTGTATATGTATATACACTACCAGTCAAAAGTTTGGGGTCAGTTTTTTTTTTTTTTCATGGTTTTTTTTAAAGAAAATTATTCTGTTCATCAAGGCAGCATTTATTAAACGTAAAAAATAAAATCTTAAATTGTTAAATATTTAATCAAATTGTAAATAACTGCTTTCTTATTGTATGTAGTTTCAAATGAAATGATTACTCCAGTCATTATTGCTTTTATTACTATTACTACCATTAATGATAATAATTATAATAGCAATAATAATAATTAATATTTGAGTGATTTCTGAAGGGTCATGTGACTCCGAGGACTGGAGAAATAAAGCTTAAAATTCATCTTTAAAATCACTGGAATAAAGGATTCATTTAAATGATAAACTACTTTAGAACAGTTATTTTATAGTGCAATAACATTGTGTTTTGATGAAATAAATGCAACCTTGGTGAGCAGGAGAAGCTTATTTTAAAACATTTAACAATCATACTGACCCCAAACTTTTATATACTTTTTATAAAATATATATATATATATATATATATATATATATATATATATATATATATATATATATATATATATATATTATAAAAAAATTATGTACATTTATTTGTATTTATGCAAGTATTATATCATCTTTGCATCAAATATATAACATTTATACTTAACAATTATTTCTATTTTTATTTCTATTTTGTATTTTTCTGTTTTTTGTATGTTGTTAAAGGGTCACAAAACACCAAAACACATTTTTTGAGCTGTTGACAGTCATATATGTGTCCAACGCTGCTATAAACACTATTAGGACACATATATTGCACTAAAAAGTGAAAATTGGTTGTTTTTGCGTTATTTTGAGCAAATTCGTTCTTCCGGTTTGAAACGAATTTTTGAAGCTACGTCACGGCCATGAGATACATAGGTGTAAATCCAGAGTGGAGAATGGCTGTCTGTCTTTTCGAGGACATTCTGAAGTATCTGAGTGTGCAGCATTAATTCATAACAAAGACGTGCTTCAAACCAATCAGCGCGCTCTATTGTGTATAACGTGAAACTTCATTAATATGCATGATAGCTCCGGAGACTGTTTACCAGTTTACGCTGTTCATACGGCAGAGAGACGCCACGTTGTGTTGCCAAAACAAGTGAAAGTACAAGAATTTCAAGACAAGAGTCGTAGGTGTTGCAACGAAGGTTTTGTTTTCATTTTCCCTCTATGAGAGAGCTGCTGGACTCGCGTGTGGATTACAGTGCACGCGACAGAAACGCGTTTGTAAGAAACATTTTACCCGAGAGCTTTTTCTCATCTGGAAATGGTGAAATCCGGATTTGCCGCTCGTTTCCTTTTAATAAAAAGACACAGCTCCAGTTTGATTATCTGTCTACAGATTTGGTAAGTGTTTGCAGTGCAGTGCCCTTTGTTTAAATGCTGCTCTCCGAGTGTAAACATATTAACACAAACTATTCCCGTCGTGCAGGATTTTCGCTGCATTTTGTGACAGGATAGTCTATACACACGGCTTTCCGACGCTACCTACCTACCGAGTACATAAGTTACAGAGAAATGCGGAGGATTTTTTTTTCTCTCATTCACCATGCGGTATCAAATCAGCCTCTCGGTGTTTGTTTTGCCTGTGAAACTTAGCGCGTGCCCAAATGGAATCTCCCTTCTATGCAAATTTTACCCTCTTTCCCTCCCCCGACACTCCCACACTCCCAGAGCTGGACACGCCCAACTTTCCTGACTTTTTTCAAAACAGAGGTGTGAAAACACCCTGCTGAGACAGGGGGTTTCGTGGCCCTTTAATGTTTTCTAACTCTTTATTTGTCCACATTTTGTTCAATAATTGTTTTATCTGAATGTAATTTGCATTGATTAAAGATTAAACTATTTGATTGTAATTTTTGTTGTGTGATTTACTCAGTTAATATATGTGGTCAGCCACATGTGGGCCACATAAGGGCCATAGAACTCAGCCTTACTAATCTTGAATACAAGGCCCATATCTGGGCCACATAAAAATGTTTTACTTGGCTCACGCTTGGTGAGTTGTGGCACTACTTTGGTTCAGTTCTGACTAAAAGGATGTAAGCCAGTTCTGGGCTGGGGAACACTAACTGATCTGGGCCACATCTTAGCTGTTGATTTGGGCCAGATCAGGGCCAAAGGAAATTTGTTGAATGGGTTAACATTTATATAACTGTATTGCAATTGTATTGATTAAGTTTGTTTGTTTTTGCTGAAGAGGCGAGATGTAATGTATTTTGACAGTGACTGGCTCTTTAAGAAGCACTTCGGCTCGGTGCCCGAAGCTCCTCCCCATCTTGTGTTGTTAGCAGCCGCAGCTTAGATAATAAAGCAGTTCTCAGTTAGAAAAGCACTGTGTCGGTGTTGTGCATAATATTACACGCAGCACTGGAAAGGCTTACAAAGGCTCAGGGTGAGCGTGATGGGAGCCCGCAGAGATAGCAGGTGTGTGTGTGTGTGTGTGTGTGTGTGTGTGTGTGTGTGGGGGGGGGGGGGGTCCAATGTCAGTGTATGTGAATACATGGAGGTACATGTGACAAATAAAGGCTTGATTGATTGAATAGTGATGTTTCATGCTTATTTTGCTATAACCGCTGAGTAAGTTCAGGTTCCGGTGTCCTGACATTTTATACTACCCATCAGATTATGCTACCAACAAATATATATATATATATATATATATATATATATATATATATATATATATATATATATATATATATATATATATATATATATAAAGTCACGTGGCTCTTTAAAAAATGCATTTTCCAAAAAAACCCCAGAAATGGCTCTTTGCTGAAAAAAGGTTCCCGACCCCTGCTGTAGAGCAATACGCTGGTGTTTAACTGCACTGCTTTAGGTGATGAGGTGTCTGAATAACACTGTTGAGAACCGGGTACTGTTTACTGTGGTGTTAGTAAGGCGTCGGCTGCGATTGGATCCTATACCAATGTTGGCGACCTGGGGGCTTGATAAACCGCGCTGGGCATTTTACTGTCTTGCGCTGAACGCTGTTGACCAATCGCAACAGGCTTTCATCGATCCAATCAGCGCAGATTAGCTTCGCGCTAAGGAGGGATTTGGGAACAAATGAATCGCTGAACGATTCATATGGGAGTCGCTGGGATAATTAGGTAAAAATAAATGCATATTATAAGACTATGAAAGTGTTTTTTGACCTTGCATGCATATCAGTATGTTGTTGAAGACCCATAAAACTGAAATATGATCATTTTTAATGTGTAATAGGGGCTCTTTAATAAAAACAATAGGCTATATGTTAGATTCCAAAATAAATTATCTTTTACTCTAGCCTGAGTTAAACTAAGCTATGAGCACAAAAAAAATATTTTTCTTATAACGGGTTGTCATTATTACTGTCATTATTACTATCATTACAGTACTATAATTGTTGTCACTCCTTACCACAAATTGGTTTCTTTCTATATGTTTTATTTCTATCTATTTTATTTGCTTCATTTATTGACTGTTGTGCATGTTGTTTATATATAATCCCGAGGTCCTGCTTAGGGCCCCGCCGCCATTAGGGGGCCCCCACAATCCGCTATTGTTCCAAGTCATTGCTTTGAATAGCGCGCTGCCAGGATATTCCTTCCAAGGATATTCCTTAAAATTAACCTATAAAATTAACTAAATATGAAACGAGTCTATCCCTCAGGTGCAGAAAAAAGAAGGAAAATGAAGACGACAAGAAACAAACACAAATTATTTTTTTCCCCTGAAAATTATACTTAAGTAAAAAACTTACAGAATGGACATTAAAGACCTAAGTTTTCTATATCTAATAATAGTTTTTTTTTTTAATTCCCGGATTTAACACACATTTAAGACAAGGCCAATTGCATAAATGAGCTGCTTTAACCGATAAAGCTGGCATATTTTATTTTCAAACTAAATTACTGCAACATTAGTGCAATTGTTTAGTCTCAAGACGCACACTAGTAATGATTTTCTAAAGCATGTTTACAAAATCCTGGTTATATATTATATTACGCCGTTCACATCATGGCTTTTGCGAGCGCAAGTCTATTACTTAGGCATGCAAAATGCTTGCCCAAATACACGCACCGTGAATTAAATGACTAGAACTGACCAACAATGGTGTGTCTCTGAGAGAGCGGCTCATGGTTTCCTAGCAACGAGGGATGGTACGGGTGCGCGACTGCAGAAACAAATGTTGTTTTACAGACTTAAAAAAGATTTTATTAAAACAAGTTAAATATATGCTCCTTGTTTGTTGCATAATCATTATTTTTCTTCAATTCTTTTTTATGATGTGCTGATTTTGCTGAAAAAAATCAAGAAATAATACTTAATAAAGACCTTTAATATTACCAAAAAAGTAGGTATCTCCAGCAAAAAAAAATGTTATGTACAAAAGCAAAAAGTATATGTAATGTATGTGTGTGTAAAATATTTAAAAATCATTAAGCTGTAATTTGTGTTTTCATGAAGTCAAAAGGTAATTGTTACTGTGGTTTAAGCTTAAATGTTTAAAAAAAGAAATAGTTTTTTTAGACATTTTGCCATACCAAAAGTACATGTTTTTGTAGAATTACACTTAATTATGAAAGGTAAAAAAAAGTTCTTATTCCATGCTGTGAATGTTTAAAATATGTACAGTGTTCTGTCCATTGAGACAAGTACCTTTGAGTTTGATCTGGGAATTTTATTTTAAAAATTACCTGACCGATCAAGGGAGCAGCCATTTTAGCTCAGTGTTTGCTGCTCTCTTTAAGCATTGCACTACATGTGACTGCTGCTATGGCTTTCTGTCCTGTTTATGCCTTCGAAAGCATTGTCAGTAAGTAATCTTTGCATGGAAATGTAGTTTAGTGACAATATCTTCATATTCTGAGTTGTACTTATGGAAACTGAGCACTGTTGTTTACACAAACGGTTTGGGTGGCTAATTTGTCAATGTCAGTCTTCATAAGTGGACGCTTTGCTTTCTGTTATTAATACCACTTTACTTTTGTATTGTTTTTTGGCAGTTTCACTCTAATTCAATGCACATTGGAGTAAAAATTCAGGAGTTTCGGAAACTATATCCTGGCTCCAATCTTTATTTGAATGGAGTTTGGCTTGCTGCTTAATTGTGTTCACGCGCACGGAAACGCACAAAGGAGGAGCAGTAAAGTGAAATGACAGAGACCAGCAGGCTAAACATCCTGACAGAAGCATACAGCAGCAAGAATCATGGCTGAAAGGTACACAAATAAAAGTAACAGAATGTTTGAAACATTCTCTAAAAGTTCCATTAGAACATCAAAATCATCAAGATCCTCGGTTGGTGTTGCTGCTGCACATGCTAGGGCTAAGGCAGAGGCTGCAAGAACTCGAGCTACTTTTGCAGAAAGAGAAATTGCTATTAAGGTGGACAAGGCACGATTAGAAGCTAACTTAGAAGCACTACATCTAGAAAAAGAGGCTGCAGCTGCTAGTGCAGAAGCTGATATACTGGAAGCGGCAGCAGAGTTCGAGGATGAAGAGCGGTATGACAAGAAGTCACACTTCAGCAACACGAAGCACAGCAGAAAAACGTGTTCATGATTACGTTAGGGACCAAGCTACATATAGCAGTGAGCAAGCCAATCAGTCTAAAGATTGCAAATCAGAACCAGATCAAGTAATGGAACAAAATATAATGAATATAAATGGTAGCCAGTATATTGTACTTGATGCATGTTCCTCTTCATCTCTGAGTGAAACTAAAATGCAGAAGGCAGAACACCTGAGAAACTTGAAAGAGGAACCAACAGAAAGACCAATCAGTGCCAAATGGCAGCAACAGCCACAGTTTAGTGGTGCTTCAAATTCGTTTCCACAATATTCAGTCACTGAAAGCATGATGAACCTAGTGAAATTTCTAGCACACCGTGATCTAGTGAGCAGTGGTTTAATGCATTTTGATGATCGTCCTGAAAGCTACAGAGCATGGAGGTCCTCCTTTTTCAATACAACAAAAGACTTGGGTCTCACAGCCAGTGAGGAGTTAGACTTGATGTCAAAGTGGCTCGGCAGAGAGTCTTCTGAGTATGTTACTGGATGAATGTTATAGTTCACCTGAAGTTATTGAAAGTGCACTGTTTAAGAAATTAGATGGCTTTCCAAGGATTTCAGGAAAAGATAACTACAAACTAAGAGAGCTCGGTGATCTTTTAATGGAGATTCTCTCAGCTAAGGAAGATGGCTATCTTCCAGGCTTAGCCTATTTAGACACTGCTCGAGGGATCAGGCCAATAGTTGAAAAACTGCCATATACCCTACAAGACAAATGGATTTCTCAAGGCTCAAAGTATAAAGAAGAGTTTGCGTTCCGTATCCTCCCTTCTCTTTCTTTACTCAATTCATTTGCAATCATGCTAAAACACGCAACGATCCCAGCTTTGCATTTTCCAGTAGTTATCACACACAGTATGAGAAACTCCCTCAAAGACGAACTGAGGTCAAGGTACCAGTGTTGGTACACAAAACTGAAATCTCACATGTACCTCAAAACAACATGTTTTTTAAAAATGACCCAGGAAAATATTGTCCCATCCACAATAAGCCCCACCCTTTAAGGAAATGTAGAGGTTTCAGACTGAAGACAATCGATGAACGAAAAACTTAGTTGAAAGAGCAAGGAATCTGCTTCAAGTGCTGTTCTTCATCTTCCCATTTCGCTCGTGATTGCAAAGCTACTCTAAAGTGCGATGAGTGTGACAGCGACAGTCATAATTCAGCCCTGCATCCTGGTCCGCCCACATGGTTGCAAAAGGGTCAAAAAATTTATCCCAGCAAGGTGGGGAGGATGAGATGGAAATTCCAAAAACTCAAGAGGTGAGCTCTCTTTGCACAGAAGTATGTCATGACCTTTCAATGAAATCTTGTTCAAAAATATGTCTTGTTAAGGCATTTCCTGAAGGACATCCTGAGAAGGCTATTAAGATGTACGCAATGCTTGATGATCAGAGTAACAGGTCGCTGGCCAGGTCAGAGTTTTTTGACCTATTTAACATCAATAGCAAAGCATCTCCTTACAGCCTAAAGACATGTGCTGATCTGACTGATTGTGTAGGAAGAAAAGCAAGTGGCTATCGGATTGAAGCAGCAAGGGGTGGAATTAATCTCGCTCTTGAAATACCCAGCAATCGCGACGAAATCCCAACACCCGACGCTGCTCTCCATCAACCTCACCTCAAGCATATTGCACATGAGATTCCAGCTCTGGACCCTGAAGCTCATATCCTCTTGTTGTTAGGACGTGACATTCTCAGAGCTCATAAGGTGAGAAAACGGATTAATGGCCCACATAACACACCCTTTGGCCAAAAACTAGACCTAGGATTGGTTCTCGTCGGCTATGTATGCCTAGGAGACGCTCACAAGCCCATTGTTTCCAGTTATAAGACAAATATTTTAGAAAATTGAAGACCTTCACTGTTTATTCCTTGTACAAACCACTTACACATCAAAGAAAAAGCCAACAGCAACTTAAAAGCTCTGTGTACGGCTCAAGAAACTCACTGGATCAAAAGTGAAGACAATCTTGGTGAGACTGTTTAAAATAACAGAGAATGATAATAAGTCTGCACTTTCTGTTGAGGATGAAACTTTTATAAAGATCATGGAGAAAGACGTTTACCAAGATGATTCCAACAGTTGGGTGGCACCTCTTCCTTTTAAATCTCCAAGACCAGTTCTTCCAAACAACAGGAGCCAAGCTCTAAGCCGACTGTCTTTTTTGCGACGTACCCTAGAACGAAAACCAGATATGAAAACAGTTTGTAAACTTCATGCAAAAATTGTTCGACAGTGATCATGCAGAACGTGCAGCTCCACTACCAGAGGGAAAAGAGTGCTGGTACTTACCGCTGTTCGGAGTCTATCACCCAAAAAAACCCAGTCAAATCAAGGTAGTATTTGATTCTAGTGCACAGCACAAAGGTATCTCACTCAATAAAGTCCTCCTCACTGGACCAGATCTCAACAACAGCCTCATTGGTGTTCTAATGCGTTTCAGGAAAGAATGCATTGCAGTGATAACAGATATACAACAAATGTTTCACTGTTTTGTAGTGAGAAATGATCATAGAGATTACCTACGTTTTTTCTGGCACCGTGACAATGACTTTAACAAGGACATTGTGGAATACAGGATGAAAGTCCATGTGTTTGGAAACAGCCCTTCACCGGCAGTGGCAATTTACTGCCTGAGATGAGCAGCAGAGAAGGGTGCGCAGCAATATGGTCCAGACACTAGACAATCCATAGAACAGGAGTTCTATGTGGATGATGCATTAATTTCATTGCCAACTGAAGAGGAAACAATAGATCTTTTAAAGAGAATGCAAGCCTCCCTCTCTGAATTAAACCTGCGGCTGCACAAGATTGTATTTAATAATGTAGAAGTACTCAAAGCATTCCCAACAGAAGACTACGCAATGGACTTCCAAGACTTTGATCTCAGCGGAACGATTATGCACACGCAACGCAGCCTAGGCTTGAATTAGGAAACTGATATTCACCTTTAAAGTATCAGTTGACAACAAACCATTCACACGTCGTGGCGTTTTATCTGCAATTAACAGTCTTTTTGATCCTCTTGGCTTCGTGGCTCCGTCACCATACAGGGAAGGTTCCTATTGTGAAAGATGTCCATTGAAAGTTTAGATTGGGATGCACCACTTCCACAAGAAGAACGTTGTGAGTGGGAATTGTGGAAAGACTCACTAAAAAACTTGCAACACCTTCATATTTCACGTCCTTACACGCTCCGCTCCCTTTCAAAAGTGAGTCACAAGGAAATTTGTGTTTTCTCTGACGCATCAACGAAAGCTATAGGAGTTGTAGCATATCTCAGGATAGTAGATGGAGATGGTCTTTCAACACTGGCTTCATCTTTGGAAAAACAAAACTGACACCAAAAAATTAACCAACCATACCCAGGTTAGAGCTCTGTGCAGCGGTCTTAGCAGTGGAGGTAGCAGAACTCATTGTCCAAGAGATCAACTTCAAATCAGATGCTATCACCTTCTACTGTGACAGCAAAATTGTGCTTGGCTACATCTACAATGAAACTAAAAGATTCTATGTTTACGTCCACAACAGAGTACAGAGAATCGGACAGTTTTCAACACCAAAACCATGGCGATATGTACCTACAGAGCATAATCCCGCTGACATTGCTTCTAGGTCTATCCATGCATCAAAGCTTGTGGAGTCTACCTGGCTTACAGGTCCAGAATTCCTGCGCAAGACACATAGAGATGATTTCATTATGACAGAAAACTTTGCACTTGTGAATCCAAATTCAGATTAAGAAATCAGGCCAACAGTGACAGTTCTTACCTCACAGTTCTTAAGGATGAAGAACTCACCTCTGAGAGGTTTCAGAGATTATCCTCTTGGAAATCTTTGCAAAGAGCCATTGCAACACTTATTCGTGTGGCCCACTCCTTTAAATCCACCAATGAATCTAAGACAGGCTGCAGATGGCATTTGCGTTCAGAACCACACAGTGTAAGTGAGCTATTAATAGCCAAGAATGAGATAATTCGATGTGTGCAAAGGGAATCATTCAGCAAAGTCATTGAAACTCTCTCTAAAGGGGAAAACATAAAAAGTAAAATTCCACTTTCAAAACTCAACCTTTTCTCAGATGAAGAAGGCCTACTCCGCGTCGGAGGCAGATTAAAGCAGGCAGATTTAAGCTATCTGGAGAAACACCCACTTATCTTACCTGACAAGCATCACATTTCTACATTATCATACATCATTATCATGAACATGTGGAGCACCAAGGCCGCATATTCACAGAGGGGGCTATCCGTGCTGCTGGAATATGGCTTATTGGTGGCAAGAGATGCGTAAGCAGTATTCTTCATTCATGTGTTACTTGTCGGAAACTTAGTGGTTTGGTTCGCATTAAGGAGGGCAATGAATGGAAAACTGCGTTTGAAACCCCCAGGGGGCATATTGAATATTGTGTTCTTCCCTTTGGGCTTTCCAATGCCCCCGCAGTTTTCCAAGCACTCGTTAATGATGTGTTGCTAGAGAATGGGCTTTTTGTCAAGGCAGAGAAATGCGTGTTCCATGCACAGTCTGTTCCCTTTCTAGGACACATTGTGTCAGTCGAAGGGGTGCGTGAAGATCCAGAGAAGATTCAGGCTGTGGTAAATTGGCCTATTCCGGAGTCTCATAAGGCCCTGCAGAGATTTCTGGGCTTCGCCAATTTTTACCATCGTTTTATTCGCAATTTCAGCCAGCTCGCTGCCCCTCTGACGCCCTTAACCTTCTCCAAGACTCCTTCAGGTGGTTGAGTGCTGCACAAGCAGCATTCACAAAATTAAAGGGCAGCTTTGTTTCAGCCCCGACAATTTGTGGTAGAGGTTGACGCATAAGAGGTGGGGGTGGGCGCTATCCTGTCCCAGCATGCATCTTCGGATGACAGGATTCATCCTTGCGCTTTTTTTTTACACCAATTATCTCCCGCAGAACGTAATTACGACATTGGTAATAGGGAGTTGTTGGCTGTCAAACTTGCTTTGGAGGAGTGGCGTCATTGGTTGGAGGGTTCAGGGGTTCCCTTTATCGTTTGGATCGATCATAAGAACCTTGAATACATCAGGTCTGCCAAACAACCTAGCTCTAGGCAGGCTTGGTGGGCATTATTTTTTAGATGGTTCGACTTTACCATCTCTTATCGACCGGGTTCCAAAAACATCAAACCCGATGCGTTATTCCGTCTTTTTGATTTTCCCGAGCGCAATATGTCCCTTGAGCCCATCGTTTCTCAGAGGATTTGTATTTTTGCTGCGACATGGGAGATCGAGAGCAAGGTTCGCACAGCCTTGGAAAGGGTAACGCCACCGCCTGGATGTTTGTGCCAGAGGAGATTCGGTCTGACGTCATTCGATGGGGACACTCTTCCAAAGTGGCTTGTCATTTGGGGGTGAGTCGTACTGTATTTTTGGTTAAACAGCGATTCTGGTGGCCAGCTATGGCACGGGACATACGTGATTTTGTTTTGGCCTGTCCTGTTTGTGCTGTTTCTAAGACTTCTAATCGTCCTCCCACTGGGCTCCTTCAGCCTCTGTCAGTGCCTTCGAGACCCTGGTCACACATTTTGCTAGATTTTGTCACAGGTCTTGTTACGAACCCCAATTTTTAAAGGCTTAGCTAGGGAGGGGTTAGCAACATAAAAGGACACGCAACTCAGACAAATCCAATTCTCTATTTATTTAGAGACAAAAAAATGCATGTCCTTATTAAAATAGAATGGCAACAGAAATATAAATTATTAAACAATATAACTCAATCAAAAATAACTACTTCAACATACAGGAAACAAATAACACATAGATCAAACATAAAAACCATAGATCAACATAGACTTGAATAAACATCAACAACACTAGCATGGCTCCTCAGCAGCGGCTGCACAAGATGCGCACAGACTTCTCGAACCTTCATCAGGACAAGATACATAGAGATTCTCAACAAGTATGGGTCATACTCTTAATAGTGCCAAGATCGGGAAGATCAGTCAGACACGCGCTGGAAAACAAAGAGCCACCCAGACGCACACCCAGCTTCCGCTTATAAAGCCGACACTCCTGATTTGCTTCAGGTGCAAGGCGGAGTTACCCTCAAAGAAAATAAACATCAATTAATAATAAACTCCAAAACACAACACCCATAACAACAGCAATAATATTAATAATAATAATAATAAATAAATAAATAAAGAATCCGTAACAGTCTCCCACCATCCGGTGGCAATACGGCTGTTTTGACCGTTGTGGACCATTTTTTGAAGGCTACTCATTTTATTCCTCTGCCCAAATTACCTTCAGCCAGAGAGTCACTAATCACGTCTTTTGCATTCATGGACGTGGTTTCTGACAGGGGGCCTCAGTTTGTCTCTAAATTTTGGAGAGAATTCTTTCATTTATTGGGGGTGACTGTAAGTCTTTCTTCTGGATTTCATCCTCAGAGTAAAGGACAGAGAGGGCCAACCAAGATCTCGAGCATATGTTACGTTGTTTGGTTTCCCAGAATCCCGCCTCTTGGAGTCAGCAACTCCCATGGGTGGAGTACGCACCCAATTCATTACCATTGTCTGCCACGGGCCTCTCTCTGTTTCGGTGTAGTTTAGGTTACCAGCCACCAGTTTTTCCCAGTCTGGAATCCGAAATCGCGGTTCCCTCTGCTCACGCCTTTGTCCAGAGGTGCCGAAGCACTTGGAACAGGACCAGACAGACCCTCCTCCAAGTGGGTGCGCGCACCAAGGCTAAAGCCGATCGCAACCGGTCTAAGCCTCCCTTTTACGTCGTCGGTCAAAAGGTGTGGCTTTCAACCAATAATTTTCAATTGCGCTCCATATGTAATACACTTGCACCTAAATTTATTGGCCCATTCACTGTCATCAAGATCATTACTGCTGTGGCAGTCCGCCTCAAACTTCCTCCAGCGTACAGGAGAATACATCCCGTGTTTCATGTTTCCAAATTAAAGGCAGTTTTTCATGCGGCCATTAATCCGCCCATGCCGGTTTCTCCCCCGCCGCGTCTCGTAGATGGGGAAACTGTTAATTCAGTTAAGCGCATTCTGGAGGGGGTGAGGATTCAGTACTTGGTGGACTGGGAAGGTTACGGTCCAGAGGAGAGAAGTTGGGTTCCTGCTAAGGAAATATTGGATCACTCTCTTATCGATGATTACAATCACCAGGAGGTGCTCCTAGGAGGAGAGGTACTGTCACGGTTGCAGGTTTATGCGCTATCCGGAGTGTCTGTTTTGTCACGTGGGTTTGTTTTGTTTTGGTCGTCCACGTGTATTTGTTATGAACTGTCACTTGTTATGACGGTACTCAGCTGTTTTGATTAGCCAGTCAGCTGAGACTCATTACCGTGTCTAGATCTGGGCAATGCTTCTATGTTTCCTTGTCAGTTTGTTGTGGTTGCTAATGTGTCTCTGTCTGTGCTCAGGACTGTGAGGAGTGGCTGCTGGACCCCGTTCATCTGTCTGTTTCCTGTCTTCCATAGCCCAGTATTCCTTGTGTCTTTGCAAATTATCCCCACCCTGTTGGTTTATTCTGACTGTTTCAAATAAACTTTTTACTTGTATTTTGGACCCTTTCTCAGTATCATTATTCACCTGTGACCGGTAGAACTTCTTGCAAAATACGATCCAGTTTTAATTGACCACATCAGACACATCAGCCTTGGTGAAAATTACAGTACCTACTTGGGGAAGACATTTCAAAATGAACTCATTGCTTGCATTAGTGGGAAAATACTTAGCACTATGGTGACAGAAATTAAGCAGTCATAGTATTTTCCTATAATTTTAGACTGCACCCCAGACGTCAGTCACCAGGAACAGATGTCAGTTGTTATCAGAATTGTCAGCATGTCAACACCCCCAGAAATTAAAGAGCACTTTCTGGGTTTTTTTACCTGCCCCCGAGTCCACTGGCCTTGGACTGTCTACATTGATTTTAAACAAACTGAAGGAGCTGGTTATCTGCTTTAAAAACTGCAAGTGTCAGTCATATGATAACAGTTCTAACATGAAAGGGAAAAATAAAGGTGTGCAGGCCAGGCTGCTTGAAAAAAATGCTCGAGCTCGTTATGTTCCATGTGGAACACACACTCTAAATCTAATGGTTGCAGATTCAGCAAAGCAGTCAGTAGATGCCATCAGCTTCTTTGGCATAGTTCAGAAGCTTTACAACTTGTTTTCTGCTGCTCCTCAAAGGTGGGCCATTCTTAAAAAGTATGTCCAGATAACGCTTAAGTCATGGAGTGAGACAAGATGGAAGAGCAGACTCAAAAGTGTTCAGCTTCTACGGTACCAAACTGACAAAGTCAGAGAAGCCTTGCTTGAAGTTCGAGACAAAACAAATGATGCTGCTGCTCAAATTGAGGCCCAGTCATTGGCAAAAGAAATAGATTCATTCAGATTTCAAATCTGTACAGTGGTCTGGTTTGAAATCCTGTCCAAATTCAACATTACTAGTAAACTCCAGCAATCTCCAAGCATGCAGCTTGATGTTGCTGTCAATCTTATTGACAGAACCAAAGAATCTCTGCTGGAATACAGGGACATGGGATACTCAGATGCAGAGTCAAAAGCAAGAAAACTATGTGAGAACATGAATGTGGAGGCAGTTCTGGCACAGAAGAGGATTCGAACTTCAAAAAGGCAGTTTAGCTATCAAGCCGCAGATGAGACTGTGAATGAAGAGAATGGATTAAGAGAATGGAAGTAACATTCTTTAATGTTACTGTTGACACTGCCATCCAGTCACTGGAAGATCGTTTCACATCCCTAAAGAACATAAATTATAAATTTGGTGTTCTTCTCAGTTTTACTGACATGGATGACAAGGCACTCAGAGAGCAATATGAGCTACTTGGCAACACACTGTCTGATGGGGCGGAGACTGACCTTGACTGGCGAGAACTGATCATGGAAATCCAGAGCCTTCCAAACCTACCAAAGGCAAGCATGACAGCATTTAAATTTCTCGATTTTCTCCACCAAAAAGAGTTGACTCGGCTCTATCCAAACCTTTGGGTGGCACTGAGAATAGCATGTACTCTACCAGAGACAGTGGCATCAGCAGAAAGAAGTTTTTCAAAGCTCAAGTTGATAAAAACTTACCTAAGGTCCTCCATGGCACAAGAATGCCTCAGTGGTCTGTCAGTTATTAGTGTCAACCACCAAGTTGGAAACAAGATTTCCTATGATGACATTATAGAGGACTTTGCATCTCAAAATGCCAGAAGACAAAAACTCTGAAAAAAAGGCATAAGAAGGACAAGGGAAGGGACTAAAGAAAATAAATAATAGGTAGGGTTAATTGAAAGTTTCTGTTGTTCAAAGCCTTAGCCCTAACACACTATTTTATGTTAATTATTAATTCATGTTTACTTTTTCTTATTTAATTGTTGTATTTATTTTTGTTTATTTGTTTAGTGATTTTGTTTATTTATGGATCATTCTTTGCACTTTTTATGATGTTAATTTTTGTTGTTTACTGTTTTTGAGGTTTGAGTGTGTTTTAAGTGTGTGGAAAAGTATACTTAGATTTATGTATATAGTTAATTACTGAGCACTGAATTTGCACTTATATCTAATAATTTTTCCCTGAATTTATGTTTTTGTTTTGTTGTAATTAAAAATGAATAAATACAAACTCAAATCCAGAGTCTTTTGTAGAATCATTAATGTTGAATTCAGGGTTTTATTCACTTTAGAAGGAAGAAAAATAGGAACTACTGGTCACCTATAGTAAAAACTATTTTTAGTGCCATTTTACAATTTACAGATCATTCAGACAATAAAGTAGAAGAAAAAATGTGACAAATATGTAAGATTGTTTTTATACAGAAGATTATATTGCACAAAAAGGTGTCAGCAATTGTAAACAATCTAACACATCTTATACAGCACAAATGTGTTAAATTTTAAGAGTTGCTAACTTGCAATGGTAATGATTCACTATTCACTGCAAGGAAGGGCCCGAAAGTATCCTGCTTAGGGCCCCCAGATGTTCAGGGCCGGCCCTGTATATATATATATATATATATATATATATATATATATATATATATATATATATATATATATATATATAATTTTTAATTTTTTTTCTTATGTAATCTGTCCACCCAGTTATCACACAAGCACATGCTCTTTTTGTTTTTTTAATTAGTTCTTTGTTGTTTTGTTTTCTTTGTGTGTGATCCTAATTTGTGTATCTCTTGCATTTTCTAAAAAAACAAAAAAGAAAAAACAATGCATGCAGCTCATTACTCACAAATGTGTGAGGTGGCACTCAGCTCTCAACTCTACACAATCTGTTAGAGAACTCACACCCAAACAGAGGCTCTATTTTAATTGTGCTCTCACTCCCTAGGGACATAGCTCACCCTGGTACAGAGAGAGCGATGGCATCAACTATCCAGTGGGCCAATCTCTGCTTTGATACGGCACTTCCCTGGGCTGGGCCAGGGTCTTAGGAAAACTAGGCCTGTCCGAATTCCTGGCACAATTTGCAGACAGAAAATGCCACCGGAATCCTGACTCTCCTGATCGATACCAACACAACCAGCAGAGCTGCGCGCTAACATCCTTCAGAATATAAGCATGCCTCATACACGGTGCTCTAGCCTGAGTGATGGTGTTAACCACCGAACTGGTAGGTCACTTAAGTCCTCCACACTCTGTCTAGAAACCACCCATGGCGATTTCAAAACCCTGCACGGTGCCAGAGGTTGCCCTGTCTCAGAGAAAGGAAGTGCTTCCACCAGGGAATTCGTCAGGAAGGGCCATCGTGAGGAGTGCGAGTTCAGAAACTCAGGTCCAGTTGGGTCTCCCTGACCTTTCAGAGTCTGCGGTGACACATCGGGGATGGTCACCCGATGCATCTCCATGTACTATACCCATCTGGGAAACCAATCATGAAGCCAGCGCTGAAGTGGTTTTATATGAACAATCTGAGCAGTATTACAGCAGCTACAAATATCATATGCCTAAGAAGCCTATGAAAAACTTCAGTCAGACTTCTGTAACCTGCCAAATTGTATCAAACAGGGCAGCACTAGCCCAGTGCGCTCTTAGTAAGGAACACCATAATAGAGATTGAGTCCAGCTCCATCCTAAGATAAGATAAACTCTGCCCGAGGGAGAGCTTGCTCTGCATGAGCATCTTGACTAGAATCATGAGCAAATAACAAATCAAAACATGCAGATAGGATTGGTTATTAGAGCCAGGAGTCTCAGCTTAACTGTCTACACAGCTGGCCCCGGGGCGTGTGTAATCCTCCTCGAAGCATGCATCCTTTTGGGCGTTAGCATGCGGCGCCTCTCTAACAGACATTGAAGAGCTGCGGGCTGGGCGACAACTATTGCGAGATTTATTAATCTTGAGGGGAGCCGATTTTTCTAATGCGGTGAATGAGAAATTCGGTTAGGTGTTGTAAAACACTTGCTGCGGCATTCTCTCTAACACGGAGATACTTGCGTTTATTCACTCTGTCAGTAAGTTCCCCGTTTGGCGAACCCTGCAGATATTCTTCCGAGGCCCCCAGCATCTGACTCAGCGGAGGAGTCAGGCACTGGCCCGTTATGTTCTTGGTATGCCCGCTGGTCAGCCCGCGTTCTTGGTATAGGTGCCCGCTGTGTGCGATCCTCACTAGGCGATCCCATATGCTTATACTGCCACAGTGCAGTCCCCCCTCACAGGCGGATCTGTGTCTTCCCTCACCGCTAACCATCTTATTTTCATATACGTACTCCCCCTTCTCAGGGCTGGTCCATATGCTCTCTTGCCACCAGTCTCCCCACTTGGGTAGCAGGTGGCCTCCGCAGCGTCCTCCCTATCGGGACTGCATGCTTCCAGACGCATTTGCAACTCCCGAAAAATATATATAAATCTGTAAATCTTCTGTTGAAGTGGGATAAGTAAGGGCCAGGGAACACGTTGGAAGACCGCGCCTCTGGTGATGCAGGTGCACTCACGCTCTCTCTTGCCTGGCAAACCTCTCATTGGGGGCGATGGTAAGGTTCAATCATTATGGCGTTTTCCATACATTTCCCCATAGTGGAAGTTTTTCTACATAGCATTGAAGTTCCCCTCCCGAAGGGGAACGCTCCGGTTACTAAGGTTACCCTCGGGGAACGGAAATGCTATGTTCCTTCGCCATAATGATTACCCCTTAGCTGTTAAGGTGTTCCGCTAAAAAAGGATGCTTTGGCTTAGCCAAATTGATTGCAACGAGCATCAGCTGCGCAAGCTTAAGCTGCCAACTCATTGGCATTTCATTGGCCCGTTTACATACTCTTTCAGATGATTTGCTTTCTGAACGAAATCCCCCATAGTGGAAGTTTTTCCACATAGCATTTCCGTTGCCCGAGGGTTACCTTAGTAACTGGAGCTATCTCCTCTCAACCTGATAATTTGTACGAATTTATGAAATTAACAGATTATATAGCCGATATTAAAAATTGCATGACAGAAACTTATTACTAAATTCAGATAAAAATGAGGTTTTGCTTATTGGACGCAAAAATCTCACACACAATAACCTAGAACACTGTGTAACCCTTGAAGAATTCTCAGTTCAGTCCACATCTTCAGTCAAAAATGTGGGGTGATTTTTGATAGCAACCTGTCATTTGAAGGCCCGATTTCCAGCATCTGTAAAACTTAATTTTTTTACCTTAAAAATGTTGCCAAACTTTGACATATGCTAGCAATGTCTAATAAGAAAAAGCATATTCATGCTTTCATGACCTCTCGTTTAGACTATTGTAATGTGATACAAAGTGGGGTTTGTTTACAAACTAATTTCGAGAGGATCACGTGCTTATGATTGAACACAGCTGGTATTGCTTAACTCCGCATATTGCGCCAATCAGATGAACAGTTGCTCCAGTCATCTTCGTTTGAAGACCGCTCTGCTCCGCACCAGCTGCTACGCTACTCCAACTTCTTCAACTTCAACAACAACATCACAGCCTAAACTTCAAGACGCAGGCGATCCTAGCATTGAAATGAAACCGAACCCTCACGGCTCTCCTAGTGGTGCACCAGCGGGTAACGTACATAGCAAGCTCCAAAGGGAAGCCTCGCTAGAAAAATAACCACTCTCCAACAAGACTAAACATTTTATAAATCTTTGAAAGACGAGACTAACGCGAATAGAATAATCTATACAAAAGAACTCACCTCTCAAACATCCCGCCTGTCCACAGATCCATTTCATCCTAATGGCATGAAGTAATTCGACTGCAAGGGTCCAGGCAAATAAATCCGCAAAACAATAGTCCACAGCATATTCATACGTCTATAAACATCCATTAAATGCACTGTTGTCATCCAAAGCACTCGCGGAAGTGCGTTCAGTAGCGTCTCCAGGCATAACAATAGAGATTCTAGTCAAAATGGCCGCGGGCTGCTTGATTGACACTTCTTTGAGCCAATAGCTGAAGTGAAGCATCACCATCCAATAAGCTTTAACACTCGAGATGATCCCGCCCTCTCTCTTGACAGATTAAGAATGGACTCTGAAATTGTGAATGAACTGGGCTAGATATGCTTGTGATTTAATCACATTATGACTCCAAACCTAATGTTATTTATTCATGGATTGAAGTAAAGCCCATAACTAACATTCACACAAGTGGTGACTTTAAGTGCAGGGCTTGATGTTGGCAGTTGATATATTTAATATATATTTAAAAAAAAAAAAAAAAAAAAAAACTCTGCCACATCCGAAAGCCAATTAACTTCTGAAAAGATTACTACCCAGCTATTGAAAACATTAAACGCATCGAGCACAGAAGTCCAATCGTAATATGCCAGTGACTCATATCTTCATACACTGTATCATATTTAATTTTTAAGGGCGAGTCTGTCGGATGTGAAAACAACAAAGAAACAAACTTCCCACTTGACTGCTATCAATAGGAGGAGAATGACATTTCCGACAATGGAATAACGTTTCATCCACTGACTCCGCATTAGATCCATTCACATCTTAAACAAATTTCTATATCACTAGGGGGTTTAAAACTCCATTGCACTATAACTTCAACCAACTCGGTCTTAAAGAGGTACTTCCAGGACCACCAGATAAGCCACACCCCATATCCGCAGCTCTCCATCCATCTGCCATCCTGCGGGGAGACGAATGCCCACCTCTACCATCTTTGCACTTTGCGACAACGAAGCTGTCGGACTATGCAAGCTATCATACTATGCATTAACAAAAAGGCCTTTCATCCACAGTTGCCCATGCTCTTATTAAGACGCCTCGCATGGATACCAGCTAAAACAATTTATGTCTGTTGTACAAGTACCATGTTGTTAAAGATTTCATTTCTGATTCTCTCTTTTCTCATTTCAGAAGACAGCTGCAGAGGCTGACCCTCATCCAACCTATTACACTCCACATCCATTCCAAATACATTCACACTCTTCACAAAGGTTACATTTCCACTCACCCAGCCCACACCTCGATGCCATATTCACACTAGCTTGTTAGTTTTTGAGATGTTCCGAACTAACATCACATTTCAATCCCACAATCCACCTCACCATATCTGATCTAACTTTGCAGGATGAAGAAACACCATCTTTCTTTATTAAGCAAAGCAACAGATCAATTTCACCAAGGACATTCTATTTTATTTTGATATCCCCTCCCCTACACACACTTTACTAACCCTCTTAGCACGCTTACACAACAGGAGAGCAATACCACCTCAGGGAACCCCACCTGATCCTCTCCAGCTGACCTCCACCCACATGTATTCTAGCTCCGACCCATTTTGGGGTTGCCCCGAGTTCAGTTGCTGCAGCAGCAATGCTCTAAACGAGCTCATATTCACTCTCATTTCCAAATACCACTATAGTCACACTCCCCCGCACTCATACAGCAGTAAATGCTTCTGCGGGAGCGCATTGCCTCCATATTGACCCAATGCACCTCTGCAGGAGCAGAGATGCTCCGCTGAACTACACCCACCCTTAGCACCACTGCAACTGCAGTGACGCTCTAGAAATGTATCTCTTGGCACCAGAAGCGGACCCTCATCCAACACCAGTACCTCCTTATTCAGAAATGATATTGCCATAAATCACCCACTATATAACCTCAGCCAAATTTCCATATCTCTCATATTACAGGCAATAGCCCCCAGAACCCTTGAGTCATACCTCACAGCATGGAAAGCCTTTAAACACTTCCACATACTGTACAAGGCATTCTTTCGTGATTTTTCCCTCCTCTCAATCACCTCATTCATATCTCACCTCCATATTCCAAGAACATACTGTACAAGCCAGTACTATTAGAATCCACTTAAGCGGGATCCAATTTTTTCCATAAGCTAATTTACGGATCCCCCTCAGATGTCATATCCAACTCCCAAGCCACACTACACAAACACACTACACTACATGCAGAAATCACCCCCCCCCCCAGATTGTAGACTCCCCATCACACTCAACATTCTCTCCAAAAGTATACACACACTGCAAAAATGCTATCAGTCCATCCACACAGCTCGCACCCTAGACGCCATGTTTACTTAGATGCTCAGAACTCACTACCACATGCAAATTCAACCCCTCCATTCACCCCACCATATCCGATCTGAATCTGCAGGATAAAGAAACCATTTCTTTCCTCATTAAGCAGAGTAAAACAGATCAAATTCGCAACGGCCATTTTATTTCCAGTAACCTGTTTTGGTTCCAAAAACACCTGAAAGAAACATTACGCCTATCTGGCTTTTCACCTGAATCATTCTCTAGCCACTCCTTCAGAATTGGAGCCGCCACTACAGCCGCCCACAACGGGCTCTCACAAAACCAAATTCAGGCCCTCGCCGCTGGTCCTCAGATGCATTCAAAACATGCATCCGACTCAGCAGACATCACCTCAAGGAAGCCCAGCTGTCTCTCACCAGACGACATTCATCACCTGGTGTACAAGGGCACGAGCACGACTCTGCTATTTCCTCTTCCTCCCGCTCTTTCTAGCATTGAGTTTCTCCGCTACTGTTCTATAATTTCTAGCGTCGAGTTACTCCGCTAAACCCCCTTTTTCTTCTAACACTGCTTTTCTCCCCTATTATTTCTTAATTCTCCAGCGTCGAGTTTCTCCGCTGCTTTCTTTTTCTAGCGTCGAGTTACTCCGCTAACTTTTCTTCCTTCCCAGCGTTGAGTTCCTCCGCTACCTTTCTCTTCCCCCCCCCAACCCCACCCCCCCCCCCCCCCCCCACACGCTTTTTCTATTATTAAATTCAGCTCTAATTACTCCCTCTCTATTCTTTTCACCAGACGACATCCATCACCTAGAGTACAAGGGCACGAGCACGACTCTGCCATTTCCTCTTCCTCCCCCTCTTTCTAGCGTTGAGTTTCTCCGCTACTGTTCTATAATTTCTAGCGTCGAGTTACTCCGCTAAACCCCCTTTTTTCTTCTAACACTGCTTTCTCCCTTATTATTTCTTAATTCTCCAGCATCGAGTTTCTCCGCTGTTTTCTTTTTCTAGCGTCGAGTTACTCCGCTAACTTTTCTTCCTTCCAGCATTGAGTTCCTCCGCTACCCCCCCCCCCCCGCTTTTTCTATTATTAAATTCAGCTCCAATTACTCCCACTCTATTCTTTTCTTAGCGCGAGCTATACTCCACTCCCCCATCACTTTCTCTCATACTCATTCACAGCTCTATCTCCCACGGAGGCCCAAGAGCTTCGACTCCCATGGAGTCACGCCAAGCCCAATCCCCGGCCACCACCTCACTCATCACGCTTCCAGCAAGAGCCTCCACTGCCCCCTTCCTTTCCCATCTCTTGCAGGTCCCCAACCCACCCCCGCTTCTACTCCCCCGGAGTGCCCCCGAGCCTGACTCTTTCAGGAATCAGTCACTACCCTCCCCCCCCCCCAAGCCATTAGTAAAATCTTACCTTTTGCTCCTTCCTGCGTTGAGTTTCTCCGCATCTCCTTTCCTACTTCCTAGCGTCGAGTTTCTCTGCATCTCTTTACATTCCTTCAAGCGTAGATAACTTCCGCTCTTTCCTCAATCCCCCCCCCATTCTCCAGTTTCTCCCCCCCCCCTTAACTTAAACCCTTACCCCTTTCAGCGTCGAGTTACTCCGCTACTTTTCTTTTTCAGGGTCGAGTTGCTCTGCTACTCAACCTTCTTCTAGCGTAGATTAATCTGCTACTCTTTTCTTCCTTCCCATAAGCCCTCACTCCTCAAGCTCTGACTCCCCCGGAGTCCTGCCCAGTCCACCTCCCACAGGAGTCTCCAACGCCCCCTCCCCTTCCCAGACTTCTGCAGGAGGCCAAACATTACAGCTCTAACTCCCACGGAGTCGCCCACAGAGCTCTGACTCCCCCGGAGTCAAATATTATCCCCCCACCCCAGCCAATACATATATCTTCTTTACTTTTTCCAGCGTCGAGTTTCTCCGCATCTCCTATTCTCTCCTTCCTAGCGTTGAGTTTCTCCGCACCTTCTTCCCTTCCTTCCAGCATCAAATGCTTCCGCTCTTTCCTCCACCCCCCTACCACTCTTCCAACTCCTCTACCCTTCCCACCTCTAAATCCCCAACCCCCTTCTAGCGTCGAGTTACTCCGCTACTTTTCTTTCTTCAGCGTCGAGTTACTCCGCTACTTTCTTTCCTTCCTTCTAGCGTCGAGTTACTCCGCTACTCTTTGCTATTTTTCGCATAGGCCATCACTCCTTAACTCAGACTCCCACCGAGTCTTCCCGAGTTCGACTCCATCGGAGTCATGCCCCCCCTGCCCACTTCACCCTCTCTCCTGCTGGAGTCCTCATCTTCCAAAAACCATACTACGACTCCTGCAGGAGCCCGCCCACCCCAGCTCCGACCCCCGCAGGAGCATCCCTCGCATCCGACTCCCCCGGAGTCAACCATAGCCTCCCATGCCGAATCTCAGGCTCTCCTAAGAGCCCGCTTCCAATTTCTTCCTTCAGGAGCCTCTCTCCCTTCTCCACCTTCAATTATATCCAGCAGCCGGATATAGCACTGATCCTTAGCTTATTGGGGAGTTTCTTCAATACGCGGCTGCTGTCCCGAGCTAAAAAGCATTTTGGGGAATTCTCGAGACCACCCGAGCTCAGACTCTCCTGTCGCCCTACAAACGGGAGGAAGCCCCGGGCTCAAGGATATCCTGAGCTCAGGGCTCTCTCCCGGGACAGCATGCCAAACACGCTTTATTATCAATCATCAGCTAAGTGTGAACTCTTGAAGTGGGGTTTGTTTACAAACTAATTTCGAGAGGATCACGTGCTTATGATTGTACACAGCTGGTATCGCTTAACTCCGCATATTGCGCCAATCAGATGAACACAGACACACTATAAATTACCAGAGCACTTTGCTCCAGTCATCTTCATTTGAAGAATCCCCCCCTTCCACCCTTCTCCGATAGGGCGGCACGGTGGCCAGTGGGTAGCACTGTTGCCTCACAGCAAGAACGTTGCTGGTCCGTTTCCCTCCGGGCCGGTTGACGTTTCTGTGCGGAGTTTGCATGTTCTCCCGTGTTCGCGTGGGTTTTCCCCGGGTTCTCCGGTTTCCTCCCACCGTTCAAAAACAGGCACCATAGAAAATTGACTAATCAAAATAGCATTTTAAGGCAACTTTTAGCCAGATATATATTCAGTAGTTCACAGCAGGGGAGTTCTCGAGACCACCAGAGCTCAGACTCTCCTGTCGCCCTACAAACGGGAGGAAGCCCCGGGCTCAAGGATATCCTGAGCTCAGGGCTCTCTTCCGGGACAGCATTGCAAACACGCTTTATTGTCAATCAACAGCTAAGTGTGAACTCTTGAAATGGTTGTCCTGTAGGCCTATCTAACAAACTTCAGTTGGTTCAAAATGCAGCTGCTAGAGTGCTTTCTAGAACAAAGAAATATGGTCATATTACTCCAGTTCTTTGATCATTGCTTTGGCTCCCTATTAAATACTGTATAAGTTTTTCAATTTACTGACTACATACAAAGCCCTAAACGGCTTAGCTCGCCAGTATTTGAGTTAACTGTAGGTGGTAGATCTGGTACAGTTCTTTGTTCTTTGGAACAGCTCTCCTAGCACAGTTTAAAATCAGATTAAAGAAACATATATTTGCACTAGTATACACATAAAACACAAATGCTTTTGAAATACAAATCCTCTAAAAGATTGTTAGGCTGCATTAATTAGGGGAACCGGAGCCTGGAACACTTCTCAAAAGACATTATAATTTGAATGGCATCTACATTTATGTTAGTCTGTTTCTCCTTATCCCGAGGTCTCCATGATCCTGGACCAGGCCGTATTCTGAACAGATGCTGTGGTTGTCATAGAAGAGTGGAAAGCATGAGACTGATTCCTGAAAGACCCATCAATTGATCCCATGGGCCAGCCTGAACACCCACCAATGACCTACACATACCTGCAGCTACTCCATATTGAAAGTCCAGCATTCTCCACCCCCCGGCGCCTAGACCGCAGCTCTGCACAAGTAGTTTGGCCAGAGGAGAAATGGTTGTGTCCAACTGAGCCTGATGTCTCATGATTTTTTTTTCTCTTCACTTTTGCCAATTGGTAAATTTGTTCCCTGCCACCGCCTTGCTCCGGACTTGTGGAGCTGTGCAAAGATGGATTTGCACTTTAGTGTTCGGATTTTCAGCATTGAAAATTAGGCCACACTGAACTGAACTAAACTGAACTGAACTTTAACTCTAAAAACTGGACTGACAAAGTTTCAATTTACTAGATTTTTTATGTTAAGCTGCTTTGACACAATCTACATTGTAAAAGCACTATGAAAGATGAATTTGAATTTGTGTGTGCGTTTTCCATCTCTTTCTCTTTAGTGCCTATTGCTGATCTTATACATGTATACCAGCTTGGGTACTTCCGGGGCACTGCACGGCGGCTGACCCAGAGCCTTACGCCAAACATATGTGGTTTGTTTGTTTGTTTTGTTTTGTTTTTATTATTTGTATTTTATGTTTTTATCGCTTCTGTGTGAAAGAGCTTCCTGCACTGTGGAATATGGAGTTAATCAGAACTTGGATAATTTTGAACGCTCTGTGGTTATCGTTCTCCGTTAACAACACCTTGGCTGTGCCTAGGCAAGGTGTGATTTATTCCAGAGAGCACCTGTTGTCCCTACAAAGGCATGCAGGACAGATGAATATTGAACCGATAAAACTGGATTGCCCCGAAATTCTATGTAGCACAAGATTTAAAGGGAGAAGGTTGAAGAAACGGGGATCGAAAGGAGGTATTAGGACCAGGTTAAGGAAACGAGGGTCGCGTTTCCCTCTTCCCATGATAACCTTGTCAAATGTGCGGTCGCTAAATAATAAAATGGATGAATTGACTGCCAGGGTAAAAGTTGAAAACGACTTTAAAATGAGTAACCTGATTTGTTTTACGGAGACATGGCTGAAAGACGAGACCGAAGTTGTGCTACCTGGTTATATCACGATAAGAGCTGACCGGGACAAATATGCCTCAAATAAATCGATCGGGGGAGGTATGTGTGTCTTCCTGGACAAAAAATGGGCAACACAATTCCACATCCATGAGAAAGTGTGCACTCCCGATTATGAACTGCTTTCTGTATCCTTCAGACCTTTTTATCTCCCAAGGGAATTCGGACAGATCACCATAATTCTGGTTTATATACCAGGACCCAAATACGAGGATGCCGCGGCTCGGATAAGTGAGAGTTATAACAACGCACTCGCACGTTCGGTGGATCAGCCCGTTTTCCTGCTTGGAGATTTTAATAACTGTGAACTCTCCGGTCATTTACCAGCGGTACAACAGTACATATGCTGCCCCACACGTCTTTCAAGGATTTTAGATAAGTGTTACGGTAATATACCTAATGCTTATAAGGCAGTGCCCCGCCCTCCACTGGGTAAGTCAGACCATAATGTTATTCATTTGTTGCCCAGTTACAAAACTAAACTAAAACAAGAGAAGCCTACTGTAAGAGAAGTGGCGATTTGGTCTGAGGACTGTAAAGAGAGACTGAGAGACTGTTATGAGGATACAGATTGGGACATTTTCTTTGATAATTGTGTGAACGCGAATGAGTTAACAGAAACAATAACATCTTACATTACTTTCTGTGAGAATAATGTTGTGCAAACAAAAACTGTTAAAATATACCCTAACAACAAGGTTTGGGTTTCGCAGAAAATGAAGAAATGTCTAATGGAGAAAAGGGTGGCTTTTGCACAAGGTAATATGGTACTTTTTAAAGATAAAAGACGTGAACTTAGATCAATTATTAAAAAATCTAGACAACAATATAGAGATAAAATGGAGAAACAGTTTGTTACTGGTGATGCTCGTAAAGCGTGGAGCAGTCTAAATAATATGATGGGCAGGGAGACTCCGAAGCAACATTGCTTACTTACAAATTCTCTTTCATTTGCAAATGAATTGAATAATTTTTATAGTAGGTTTGATAAAACCACACATGGAGCCAAGTTTGACCAAGTGGTTAGCCATGTAGGAAATAATATTACTCTCACAGAAGAAGAGATAGCTGGTAGTCTTGCACGTGTTAACCCTTATAAGGCACCTGGCCCAGACGATCTTAGAGGGCGGGCAATAGTAGGGTGCATTTATCAATTGAAAGGGGTTTTCACTAGATTATTTCAGATCTTGCTTGATACACATACTGTTCCACTTTCTTGGAAAAAAACAACAATTATTCCTATTCCTAAGAAATGCAAACCTGTATTACCAAATGACTTTAGACCTATTGCCCTTACCAGCATTTTATGTAAATGCATGGAAAGGGTTGTATTAGGGCACTTGCCTAATTCCCATGGGTCAGACCAACTGCAGTTTGCCTATAAAGCACAGAGAGGTACTGCAGACGCTATTTTTACACTGCTCCATACGATCAGCAAGCACATTCAGCACCCTGGTACTTTTGCCAGAGTTTTATTTATTGATTTTAGTTTAGCTTTTAATACTGTCAAAGTTGACATTTTATTGGAGCGTTTATTAAAGCTTAATGTTAATGAGCACCTAGTGTTATGGATAAAGGATTTTTTAACTGATCGTCCTCAAAGAGTGTCTGTACAGGGCTCAATATCTGAAGAGGTTGTTTTGAACACTGGAGTACCCCAAGGCTGTGTGATATCACCTGCATTATTTTCGATGTACATAAGTGAAATGCAGATTTCTGAAAGCAATATTACACTACTCAAATATGCTGATGACATGGCCGTGGTTGGACTTATGGTTAAAGGAAAGGAGGAGTTAGAGAGGACCTACTTTGAGCACATAGAACATCTGGTGACATGGTGCGAGGAGAGTGCTTTGTCACTAAATGCTTTTAAAACTAAGGAATTAATTATTAGTAGGGAAGGGCAGCTTACATGTCATCCAGTTACCATCGAGGGTCAACATGTTGAGATTGTAAACAGTTTTAAGTACTTGGGGATTATTTTAGACAGTAGCTTAAATTTTGGTGAACACGCAGACTATATCTATAAGAAGGCAACACAGAGACTCTTTCTTTTAAGGAAATTAAATAGTTTTAATGTTAGTAAGGGTATTCTGAGGAAGGTTTATACCAGTCTGGTCGAAAGTATTATCTCCTATAATATTTCAGGCTGGTATGGAAATCTTGGAGCTAGAAGCAAGTATAAACTTGCAAAGATCATTAATACGGCTGGTAAGATCATAATGGACCCCCAGAAGCAGCTTGTGGAGCTGTATACAAACCAGACCAGACGGAAAGCCTCACAGATAGTTCAGGACTCAACTCATCCTCTTTATTATGAATTTGATAAACTTCCTTCCGGTAGACGATACAGAGTACCCACAACAAAAACAAATATTTTTAAGAAATCTTTTATACCGTCTGCTATTACCATATTGAATAATTGACCATGAAGTAGTCTGTATGTCGGGTTGTGTGTTGGTAATCTGTGGTGTTGGAAGCTTTGTGAGTTTTGTGTTTGTGCTTTGTTTGTGTTTTGAATTTGTGATGTTTGGAAGGCCGAAAACGAATTTCCACATGTGTGGACAATAAAGATTTCAATTTCAATTTCAATTTGTTTTACTCATCAGATTCTAGTGGTAAGTCAGAATTTCCTTCAATTCACGAGGAGTAAAAAAAAATGGCTTCTCCTGTTCTTCTCATGTGATTTTCTTGCCACATGATTAATGTGTCTTTCTGTCAGCAGTGCTTAGCTCTATAATAATATTAGTTAACCCTCCATCCTCTGACAAACTGTAGAATATCAAGATCATGTCTGTGAGAAACACACAAACCCAGGGTGTAAAAAAAACTGTGTGACATTGGGTCACTAATGAACCTATATTTGAAGAGTATGAGATCAGATATAAATCAAAAGTCTATATTGATTAATGAATGACAAATGTCAATCTGTGCTAATTAGAAATACATTCTAAATTCAATGGTCACTTAAAATTGGAGTCAGATTAAATGTGGTGCTGGAATCAAATATAAATAATTTCTAATAAATAACAGAATTATTTTCAGAAGCGGTAAAAAAAGGCTTACACTAATTTAACCCTCCACCATTCAATAGATTCCATCATTGGGCTGATGGAATGGAACTGTCTATGGAATAGAATACTATCCCTTTAAGTTTGTGCTTTAACTATAAATTATGTGGGAATGACAATGAAACATGAAGGCAGACTTTTGCTGTTTGCTGTAGGGGCTGAAATTATGTAACAAGTAATCCATACGATTACCATTAGATTCCTGATGCTCTACATAAAAAGCCTAGATTGTAGTTAGATTCAACCTATAGCTTATTGCATTCACATCTGGAGTCTGTCTTGCACTTTCCTAGAAGCTACAAGCTCTAATACAACAATGATTTAGGATGAATAATAGGTATAAAGCTTAATTAAATATCACAAATGCATAACATAAACTACTTCTGTATACAAATGATTTACAGATACGATGAGGATTATCTGTGCTGACATTTCATGAACACTACAACCTTATACATGAGTCATAGTGTACAGTACATGTCCTATTTGCTGTCTACAGCTACTCATTTAATGCAACACATAATATGCTTTGTATAGGCTCAAAGCCCATTTTGTTGCATACAATGTTTATTAGATCCTTTAAGTTGAAAATTTTAACCTGTTTTAATTTGGGCTAAAATGACAGGCTCAAGAAAGGGAAAAATGCAAAGCAAAGCCAAGTATAAATATGATAAAAGTTAAATTTGTACACATGTTCTCACTTTGTAAATATCTAAACTAGTCGGTAACGCTTTCTTTTAGGACCCGCAAAGTACCGCAGAAGTACAGTGAAATAACGGTGTAGAACGTATGTGTAGGTATAATGCCTAGTTCACACTACAGGATTTTAAGCCTGATTTGAGCCCGATTTGGAAGTTAACGAGCTCGCCGACAGATCGGGCTGTGATCTGGGAAAAATCTGCAGGGGCACGGCGCTCGGCAGTCTTTATGTGTGAACTACTGAACAACACGTCAAAAAGCCTCGCTGAAGCGTCACCGACACCTCGCAGACGAAAATCCAATATTTAGCATGCTAAATATTTCAGAGCAGTCAGCCGACTCGACCCCACGTGTGGTTAGATGGAGTGACGAGCTGCAGCCAATGAGAGAGCATATCAGCATGAGCTGAATGGCCGTGTGTTCAGGAGTTGAACAGAAACGTCTGTGATTGTCCAGAATGGGCATCGATGCACTCGCTTCATTCTGTGTTAACATGGACACCAGAGTAGGCTATATTAACAGTGGAACTAGAATTCTGTAACTATTAGAATTACCATACTGCTCATTCTGACCTTTCTCACATTATATTTACATTCAAAACTTCTATTGAGATATTAAAATTAAGCTTTGAATGTCTGTCATCATATTTTATGACAGCATTACCCTAAAAATGTTATCTTTTTTGGTAATACAGCCTATAAATATGTAGTTAAGATACCAGAACATGCAAAGGTCTGAGCCTCGCTTTCATTTTCACTTTCAAACAGGAGCTATTTCGCGGCACAGAATATGCTGTTTTGAAATATATATCTGAAGTAAATTTATGTTTTTGCTATCAGAAAGTTTTGTTTATTTTAGCAGGAAGTTGCTAGGCAAAAATGCATGCATATTTAAAGTCACAGCGAAAAGTAGCAGATATGCATGTGTGGCAGGACTAGCGCCGCCTTTTTTTTTGTGTTGCATTTGGCTGGTGGCATATCTTCTACCCTGTTAGTAATCAGTGTGGGATGATATAAAATGATAGCATGAAGGGAGTGTGTTACGAGTCCCGCCCCTTCCGACTAGTCACTTCTCACTACGTCACAGTTCCTCGCCGACAGGTATGTGGATGGCAGCTGGCTTGTTTATGGTTCGCATTTTAATGCTGCTGCTTTGGGAGGCTGCTTTAATGCTGCTGCTTTAGGATGCTTTAGAGTAGAGGTGTGAACCTACACTGGTCTCACGGTTCGGTTCGGTTACGATTATCATGCCATCGATTCGGTTCAATTCGATATCTCGGTGCATTGACGATTCTTTCCATACACAGTTTTATATTTTCTTCACAGCACAGCAATTATTGTATTAAAATGTATAAAGATATTTATATACTATTTGTAAAACAATTTTGTCCTTTAATACCAACAGTCAGAATAAAGGTAAAGTTGGTTTTATATTCACACATTCGTTCATTTAGAAGTCTCTATGTTGTTTATCATGTTACTTTGAATATTCCATTGGAATTAGCATACAAGTAACAAACAACATTAACACTATCTAATTGACTGTGAACAATGTTGTACTTTGATAGTCATTGGCTGCTAATATGATTTCCCTATTTAGAATTTGCAAATAATACTTTTCTGAAATTATATTATTAAGGAGAATGTCTGAATATCCCAATATAAAAACAACTTTACCTCTATCTTCAGATATATAAACTGTACCTTTAAGCAACACAAGCATTTATAGCAAATAAACAAATATAAATATCCCGCCCGCATTGTCTACCAACTACCAAGTTCTTTCTTACACCCCTTTGATTGGTCATGCGCTCAACAGAAAGGGCTGCGATTGGCTCTTACACACTGGTGCTCTTCACAGCTGCACTCATGGGCCACAGTGAGAGAGAAATGGAGTTTACTTTCATTTTCTTAATCGCCGTGAAATAGGGGCTTTTGCTGTAAGTGTCAGTGAAACAGTGTTCAGCAAACACACACTCAGTGAAATTTTGCACAGTTTCAGAGTTTTTACGTAGTTAGAGCGTTGTACTCGCGCTCGCCTCCCTCGCCATAGTAAGCTACGGCGACATAGTGCATGTGAGATAAATGACGTCAGTATATAATAACCGGTTATGATTATTACTGAACCTATACCGAATTGTCCGCGTCTGCATCGCAGTGCACCGAAGAAACTATTAATTTTGACACCCCTACTTTAGAGACTGTTTTATTGCGATTTTGAATACTGCGTTTTATTGATGCTTTTGAATGCGGTTATTTGTTTGTTTATTTTTTTCCCCTAGTTTTTCGTTGGTAATTGTTGCTAGATTTTTTTGTTATGTTTGCTTTGTGTACGTCTCATTGAAATTGTATTTACTGTGGATTTAGATTCTTTCTATTTCTTTTGTTGTATGCTTCATGAAATTGTATTTTCTTGTATTTTGTAACCGTTTCTTTATTTTCTTGAGCTGGTTTAATCTTGTCACGTGGTGATCTTCTGTATTTAGGTGTTTTGCTCTCCAGTGGAGAGCTGATTTGAAAGTATTATTATTTATTCCGCATTGTTGTATTGTGTGCCTAGAGTGATTGTGTGTTTGTGGTGTAAGTGACCTTGTTATTAAATTCTATATTAACTGGATTTTGTGTTGCAGGAGCCGAGCACCTAAGGCAGGGTGGATTTCTGGTGGAGGTTTTTCTTGCACGTGTGCTGTGTGTGTGTGTGTGTGTGCGCTGTGTGGGAGTGCGTGTGTCACAGGTCTTGGTGGTCCTTGCTGTGGAGGCCTTGTTGTGCCCTTAGTCCCTGCTGTCACGTCTCAGCTCCTGCACCACAAATCCAGGTGTTTTAGTGTTTTGTGCGTGTGTATAGTGTATTTCTAATTGAGAGTCTTACTAGTTTATAAATGTATACATTCTGGCCACTTTTTATGTGCTTTTTTTTTTTTACATTCAATAAAATTGTATGTGCTTTCTCACCCACGTCTCTTGCCATTTACTGTGGGCTTACCTGTGTTGCCTTTAAATTATAGGTCCCTGGTAATATTCCAGGGTGGCGTAGTCGTTAGCTGTCCAACATTATAAAATCCCTTGGTTATGCCACACATGCAGTCGTTTTAACCAATATGGTAATTAAAGGTAGAAATGCTCAGTTCTTTACTGTTTTGTAATTTAAAAAAATAACAATGTTAGAAAGAAATACACAGATATTTAGAAAACGTCAGGGTGTTAAATATGTTAGTTTTATTTCAAAGAGTTGTGCATCTTTCCACTTGAACTTTGCAGATGAGTAATTGATCCGCTGATGCATCAGCTGACTGATGATGTTTTTAAATGCTTCATTTTTTTTTTTTTTTTGCATCTTATAAAACATTTTTTTTTTTTTTTTTTTTTTATTGCAAGAAAAACATTACAAAGATACAATATGAACAAGGAGACAAAGAGGGTTACATAAATAAAATTCCAGCAAATTAAACAAGTTTAAATGATTTACACCAAGAGAGAGTTTTACATGCAATGTAAATGAGTCTTTTAAAGAGTTCACATATAAATCAAAGTCCTTTCTGAAAATAAAAAAGTAAGGGTGTTTCTTTGAAAATTTACATTTATGGATGTAAAATTTTGCCAAAAAAAGCAATAAATTAACAATAAATTTACAATGAGAAGGATCTACATTCAGAGAGTAACCAAAGAATACAATTTTTGGGGAAATACAAAAGTTTGGAAATAAGATTTTTTTAATGAAATTGGAGAAGTCAACCCAAAACACTTTACAGTAAGTACACTCCCAAAATAAATGATTTAGTGTTTCATCATATTGAGTACAAAATGAGCATTTAGGGGAAATATTGTTATTAAATTTAGCTAGTTTGGTATTTATTGGGTAGCAATTATGAATGATTTTGATTGAGACTTCAACAGCTTTATTAGATAAAAAGAATTTTTTCCGAAGAAGCCAAAACTGTTCCCAATCTATGTCATCAAATATATTATTCCAAAAGCCTATGCAAGCAGGTAAAGAGATCCGAGAACTATTAATAACAAAGCGAATATCTTTGTTTGACATAGAACTGAGAAGAGTTTGATCAACAAAAAGGTTTGTATTGTCAAAAATAAAAGGATCTAAAGAACCTTTGGGGCCAGTTTTGACTAAAGGTATAACACAATCAGGGATTGCACCAAAAACTATGGCATATTCTTTGGGAGGAACAGGAAAAGAAAATTGATGCATAAATTTTTCATATGAAAAAGGGACACCACAGTCATCTAAGAGCTGACTAACTAAAAGTATATTTTTATTAAACCAGTTATTTAAAAAAAGAGATTTATTTTTATATCTAATATTTTTATTATTCCAAATAAAATAGGTACGTGGAGAAAAGTTATACTTATATGTAAGGGACCAACATATTAAAGCCTGTTTATGAAAACCAGATAAGTTTATTGGTAATTTAGAGATGTCAAAATTACAGCGCAACAAAAAATGCAAACCTCCAACTGAGCTAAAAATATAATTTGGAATAAAATTCCAACATGACGTTGGGTTGATTAAAAAAGTCTTTAACCACTTAATTTTAAATAAATTATTAAGTGTGGAAAAATCCACTAAAGCAAATCCTCCCATGGCCCGATCAGCTAGCATAACACTTTTTTTAATTATGTGAGTTTTACAATTCCAAACAAAGTCAACTATAATTTTGTCCAGTATTCGACAGAATTCCACAGAAACATCCAGTGCCATAGCGGGATAGATAACCCGGGATAATCCATCTGCTTTAGAAAGTAACACTCTACCTGTTATGGATAAATCACGCTGTAACCAAGAATTTAATTTGCGCCGCATAGAGAGTATAAGAGGTTCAAAATTTAGCTTTGATCTCTTTTTTTGATCTTTACATATAATTATACCTAGGTATTTGATTTCAGATTTAACTGGGATGTCACAAATTTTACTATCAGTAGTAGAGTCTTTTATAGATAAAAGTTCACATTTATGAATGTTAAGATGTAAACCAGAAGCTAAGGAAAAAAGATTAATTTTGTCTAATGCTAAGATGACCTGATCTTTATTTCGTAAAAAAAGAGTTGTGTCATCAGCCAGTTGACTAATTAAAAACGATCGATTTGCCACAGAAATGCCTTTCAAATTACTATTTTGAATATCGAAAGCTAAAAGTTGCATAGGAAGAAGAAAAAGGTAAGGTGTAATAGGGCAGCCTTGACGAATGCCTCTATTAATGTTAAATCTCTGAGTGGTACCATGCTGTAATTTCACAGAAGCATTAGCATTACTATACAAAGTTTGAATAGCATTAATAAAATTAGGACCAAAACCAAAAGTACTTAACGATTTAAGAATAAAAGGAAATTCAATGGAATCAAATGCTTTATAGAAATCAAGAAAAAGTAAAAAACTGTCATCTGGAATCATCTCTGAGTAATCCAAAATATCAATAACAAGTCTTATATTGTTTGAGATAAGTCTATCCTTCAAAAAGCCAGACTGACATTCATCTATTATATCATCTAGAACACATTTAATCTTTTTTGCAAAAATCATAGCTAATATCTTATAAGCATTATTCAGAAGACTTATAGGTCGCCAATTTTCCAACAGAGAAGGGTCTTTTTGAGGTTTTGGAATCAGATTTATAATACCCTGGGTCATAGAAGGTGGGAGAACACCTTTTTTGAGGCTTTCTAAATAAACATTCAAAAGAAATGGAGAAATATCATTCGAAAATTTCTTATAAAATTCTGTGGTTAAACCATCATTACCAGGAGATTTGTTTAATTTTAATTTGTCAATGGCCTCAGAAATATCTTTAATTTGAATAGGAGCTTCGCATAAATTCTTGCTATTGTTATCAATTTTGCGAATAAGGTCAGTGTCAAGAGAATTAAAAAATAAATCCATATTCTGTTGAGAGTGTCTGGAGCAATAAAGATCTTTATAAAACTTTACACAACAATTAGAGATTTCTTTATAATTCTTCAAAACTACTCCATTTACGTTGAGGCTGCTAATAGAGTTTAGATGGTTTCGCTGCTTTTCCAATTTAAAGAAATAGTTGGAATTACGTTCTCCCTCCTCCAACCATCTTCTTCTTGAGCGAACAAAAGCACCCTTTGCTTTCTGAATATACAGATTATCTAATGAATTCTGAAGTTCAACCAATTCTGATTTCTAGTCAATAGATAAGTTTTCAAAAGGAGTGCATGACATACTAACAAGTTTTTTAATGATATTAAGTTCCTCTGCTTTATGTTGTTTTGCTTTTTGACTTCCAGCTTTGATTAAAAGTAATCTAATATTATATTTTAGCAGCTCCCAGTTAGATCCAAAATTATCTTCAGCTTGAGCTTTGTTGAGAAAAAAATGTATCTTGGATACCACAGAATGACAAATTTGTACATCCTCTAATAAAACAGAGTTAAGTTTCCAGTAAGAACTAAAAGTCTTTGAATGAGAAGATGGGTTATCAAAAGATAGAATGATAGATTTGTGATCAGAGAGCGGAGAAGGTAAGATTTCAACCCTAGAGACAGAACTAGATAAGGAGTCTGAAATTAACCAAAAATCTATTCTAGATTTAAGTGAACCAGAAGTATTAGACCAAGTAAATTGTAAAGCATGAGGATGTTTTTCTCTCCAAATATCAGTTAAACCAAATCGAGAGATTAAACCACAAAGGCCTGATGAACTGTCAGAAAGTCTAGGAGGTGATCTGTCTAAATTATTATTTATAGTTTGATTGAAGTCTCCACCCAAGATAATAAACAAACTAGGATATTTAGATTTAAAAAACTCTAAATGTGTTTCTATAGAATTAAATAATTTAAGGTTATTTTTAGCAGTATTAAACCCATAAATGTTACCCAAAACATAGAAAACATCATTTAAAGTAATCAGTAAAAAAATGTAATGGCCTTCAGGATCAGCTATTGTTTCTATAATCTTTCCCCTAAACTTGTGCTTCAAAGTTAAAACACCTGCAGAATAATTTGAACCAAATGAAGAAAATAATTCATCACCCCACTGTGATTTCCAGAACTTAATATCACTAGAATTTGCATGCGACTCTTGTATGAAACAAAAATCAGTGTTAAGCGATTTTGCATATAAGAAAATAGCTTTACGTTTAATATCATTACGCAACCCTCTTGCATTAACTGAGCAAATAGACAAGTTTGGAAACATTAACAATGACACCAGAACGGTAAGAACAGGTGAAATAGCACTAGATATCCCATGAATAAAATCTTTTTAACAACGATATTGGGATCTTTAGAAAAGTGTAATAACATACTTTGTTATGACAAACAAAAAGTCAAAATTACCAGAAATAAAAATAAAATAATATAACAATGAAGATACTGATAAAGAAAAAAGTGCTTCAAGTCTGCTTCAAGTTTCTTTGATTTTTTTATAGCACCTGATAAAAATAGAAGTATAATAGTAATAATAATAAAGTTAAATAATATATATATAAAGAAAAAAATCCACTATTATTAAAAAAAAACCTTAGGCCAAAAAAGTAGCAGACCTAATAGCAAACTTATTCGGTATGATTCATTCGGTGACTTCCATGTTCTGTGAAACAAGTTCTTTACCATCAACAAACGCCTTTGGACCAACGAAATAAGCGCGGCGTCCTTGTTGCCGAGCTTTCTCCACAAGTGGCCAAAGTTTATTGCGTTGCTCTCGATCTTTGGGGGACAGATCCTCCGCGAACCGCAAGTGATGTTTTGTTAGATAAGGGGAGTTCTTTGCAACTTTCCAGAGAGCATCACGAAAGTGACGCATTGTGAATTGTAGAATAATCCCTCGAGGTTTTTCTTCAGATGACAAAGCACTCCCGGTCCTCATCTTACCCAAACGATGTACCACATCGATGAGGCCGTGAGCTTTGCCAGCAAAGGTCGGGATGACAGCCTCACATATATCCAGAACTTTCTGTAGGGTGTTTTCTCCTTGTTGTTCAGGTAAACCATAAAGCCGCAAATTCCACCTCCTCGTATATCTGGAGAGATCCTGTACCTTATTTTCCAGCTCGCCGATTTTTTTTTCCGCAGTTGTGACTCGTTTAATGACTCGCTCCACTTTTTCCTTCACATCCTTGATTTCTTCTGTCAGAAATTCAACTGACATTTTAACCTCCTCAATGCCCTTATCAAGGATGTCGGCTCTCTCATTAATGACGGACTTGAGGGATGATATAATTACAGTGGCTAAAGGAGACTGCAAGTCTTCAACGCCGTCATCATCATCATTTCTGCCTTTTTTTTGTTTAGGTTCCTTAAGTGGAGTTTCCGGTAGTGGAACGAGTAGGCCTACATCTGAGGCCGAGTCCACCGTAACACAGGCACCAAGACGTAAAGATGAATCCATCGACTTTGATTTGCGTTTTTTATCTTTTGACATAGTCCATAAATTTACCGGACAAGTTTAATTACAGCACTAACAAGAAATGAAAAAAATCTAACGACGAGTGAGCCGTGGCAACAAATACGCCTAATTAACTGTCAACGCGAATTTCACAAACATAAAAAAAAATGTGTAAGTATAACCAAAAGATTCCTTCACTGATCAGAAAAAGTTTAGGGTGAAGAATACATGTTATATCAAACGATCTGGGCTGAGAACTAAAGGCAAAGAGTCAAATGTCCCAGGACTGATTCACCTACGCTGTCAACTTCACGCCGCCATTTTTTTTCACCTGTTTTTAAATGCTTCATTGAAAGCTTGAAACGCTGTCAGTGATGTAATCAGCACACAAGCAGCCAATAGTGTTCAGCTTTTTCTGACGGCTCCTCCCTCAAAATTTCATTGGCTGTGGTTTGGTAGCGTTGACTGAACAAGTTGTTGTCAGATCATGCAGTGTGTGACCCCCCTCTTGTGGATCATTTACGTAGTGTCGTGTAGTGTGAACAGTGATTTAAAAGACACAAAATCAAGTCATGTAGTGTGAACTGCACAGCGATCTGCCGATGTTTAAAATCCTTTAGTGTGAACTAGGCTTAAGGGAACAAACTGTAATGCTTGGGTAATAAGGGTAACAATAAGATATTCAACACAAAAAGTACAGTAAGAATATTGAATTTACGATGTACTTTTCTATAAATTACAAAAGAACAAACCATAATGTTTGGGCAATAAGTGGGTAACAATAACATTCAACACTCAAAGTATCGCTTAAGTATATTGAATTTACGATGTACTTTTCTTTATGTACTGTATACATTGACCTATAAAGAATTATGCAAGGGTGGTGACAACCTAATGCCACCTGCAAACACCTGCATAAGTACATTAATAATAGTACCCTTATTCAGTGCTTGGGTTTTTATATGGGGTGTTTTATAATTTAAGGATTACAACCTGTGAAATTATGAAACCTTATTGTATACTGTATTTTAAATCTGCAATTCAATATAAAAATATATATTCCATACACTACTTACCTTATGAATGTTGTAGTAATTTGGTCTTCAATCAATTAAACCTGCTGCTGTACTTTTCTGTGTTCTTACTGTTCAAATATATACTTGTGCATTGAAGTCCAGCTTTTTCACCCCTACTCATTCATTCATTTTCTTTTCAACTTGCCTTTATTAATCAGTGGTCGCCACAGCGAAATGAACCACCAACTTATCCAGCATATGTTTTATGCAGCGGATGTCCTTCCAGTTGCAACCCATCACTGCTAAACATCCATACACACTCATTCACACACATACTGTACACTACGGACAATTTTAGCTTGCCCAATTCACCTATACCACGTGTTTTTGGACTTGTGGGGGAAACCCATGCTAACACGGGGAGAACATGCAAACTCCACACAGAAATCTCAACTGACCCAGCCGAGGCTCAAACCAGTGACCTTCTTGCTGTGAGCCAATTGTGCTACCCACTGCGCCACCGTGCTGCCCTGCCTATATCTCTTGTTTGGCTTCCTCTTTTTTTCTGCTCTTCTTCTTCTTAACTTCCACTGAGGACTCTGATGATGAGTGGCTGATGAAGTCCCATGGGTCTTGCTGCTCTACATTTTATATAAAAAATATGAATAAACATAAAGTCTTTTAGTAAACTATAGACATGTTCCTTTTGCTGTTTAATATGCGTGTGTTGGTTGTCCAACAATTACACACACTAAACATTTACAGATACCATATGAATACTTTACATTACTATCAAACAAAACTACTATCATCAGATCATATGGGAGATTGTGCTAATTTATAGTGATAATAATTAAAGCGCAGAGGGAAAAAGTTTAAATATACTGTATGTGCAGGCATTATAGACTTTGAAGTAAAGATTATTTAAAGTTTAGTATATATTTAAATTCTGCATTACTTAGTAAATGGTAAGTACATTTTACATTTGGGTGAACTATCACTAAGGTTAGTTTTTGATTAAGTACATGTCTTAACCCATCATTAGTCCTTAATAAAGTAATAGATTACATAATAGTACGATTGATGATGTACTGTAAGGGGCCCTTTTCACATTTCCCAGTTTCTCAGCAGCGAGCACAGTGAATGGGAATGTACAACACAATTTTTACAATCTTCTTTGCTCAAATAAATAAAAACTTCACAATGGTGTTCTCGACATTTAGAAAAAGAAAAAACTGATAAAGGCAGCCAGAAGAGAGACTAACATCTAATTTACTGTCCTGCCCATAGACACTGTTTGAAACACCTCGCATATGTAATTATATGCAAACGTTAACTAATACATACGTAAATACAAATAAATGCAATTTTTTTTAAATATATGTAGCCCGTAAATTTAATGTGTAATGACACCGGACACAGGATGAAAAAATCTGGGGACTTTTATTCCAGACTGCACTTAAAGCACGCAGCGTTAAGTATGCAAATTTTGAAAAATTGAAATAGAAAAGTAAAGATTGTATACAGCCACTGAAAACAATAAATTAGATGTTTGACATCCAAATGTGTTATCCTCTTTTCTTTCTTATAATCACAATGACTGGAAATAGCTTTTTTAGACAAAAATAGTACATAAACAACGATAGCAGCAGTTCATGCTGAGAAAACAAACAAACAAGTGTAAGTCATCCACCATCAAAGTCAGATTGAATAGAGCTGCTCACTTTACCATTACAAAATACATGAAATGAGATGTTGCAATATGAATATTCTCCCACAATTAGACGTTTCTCAATTTTACATTAGTGAATAAATGTTCATTAAAATTCAATTAAAATGAATTAAATGACTCAAACTTACAGCATGTCAGCTCTCAATGACATACACACACAGCGTTAACCGCTGCAAATTACTTTTTCCTTTGCAAACCATACAGAAACAAAACACAATAAAATCTCTGTAAACACATGACATTTTGAACATAACATTTTCAAGGACATATGAAAATACATTGTCATAAACACTTACATTCAATAAAGTTGAACAACACTCACTGCGTTTCCTTTCCGTTACACACTGCACCTTTAAATCTCTCTTCTCCCCTCTAAACAAAATAATCCCATTTCAATTACATGGCTTGAATTAGAATAAACAATTATATGACACTTAATATTGTAAAATTAAAGATTATAAGTCAACACTCACGCTTTAGCTTAGCTTCCCTTCACAATGTTGGAAAACACGGTCAAAACAACAAAATCTACAGCCATCCAAACGAAAAAGACTTTGTAAGTCACTGCATGCATGTATTGCACAATATTTCACGTGTTCACAGACTTTATTGGCCTTTCTCAGTCTCACAGCAGACATTCGCGCCCCATGGAGAAAACTCGCGCTGTTCCTCTTCTTCTTCTTCTTGTAGGGTTAATGGCGGTTGGCAGACCAACTTACATGGTGCATTCCCGCCACCTACTGGATAGGAGTGTGGAGCGCATAATGTAGTAAAAGCATGAGATCAAAAGACATATAAGAATGGAGGGGATGAGATTACCAGAGGGAAGAGATGACAGGAAGGAGAAGAGGAGATAGAGGGAATAGGAAAGAAAGAAGAAGAGAGAAAAAAAAAGAAAAAAAAACCTTTAATACTAATAAACTAAATTTTAATACCTGAATACATTTACAATTCCTTTATTTTACTTAACCATTCTTAAATTCTATTAATCAGTTTTGTTTCTTTTAAGTAATTAATTAATTGCAGTATTATTTTAACTTGATTTGAACCATTTCCTAATAAGGTCTGAAGTGACAGATTATTTATCCCGTATAATTTTAAGACTTGTACTAATTGGCATCTCTGTTTATCATATGCAACACATTCTGTAATTACATGTTCTATTGTTTCTGTTTTCCCACATTTATCACAGCAGCCATTCTCATGCTTTCCTATTCTGTACCTATATTGATTTAGCAAACAGTGACCAACACGCAACCTAGTTATCACCACATCATTCTTTCTATTACCAAACTTATTTCTAATACTACCCACACATCCTTGAATACAATGCATATGTCTTCCTTTATCTCCATTATCCCACTCCCTCTGCCATTTCCTACCCATTTTCTTTGCAATCATGCTTTTCACCTCTGACTTACTTATTGTTATTTTAATTTCTATTTGATTATTGTTGTAATGCTTGTTTTGCGAGTTTATCTGCCTCTTCATTGCCTACTACTCCCATGTGACCAGGAACCCACAAGAAGCTCACAAAAAGTCCATATTGTCTTATTTTAAATAAACTTTGCATTACCTCATTCACCATGTCCTGTCTTGCTATAGATGTTCCACTCTTTAAACTATTCAGAACTGACAGAGAGTCTGTGCATATTACAGATCTTAACGGTTGCACTTCCTCTATCCACTGAAGAGTGAGGATCATAGCTACTATCTCTGTAGTGAAAACAGAAAGACGGTCCGAAGTTCTTTTTAATATTTTCACTTGAAATTTTGGGATGTACACTGCTACTGCGTTTTTTTCATATTTTGGATCTTTTGATTCGTCTGTATATATCTGTATGTAATTGAAATATGATTGATTAATGTATTGTTGTAATTCTTTTTCATTTAACATATTTGTTTCCATGTTTTGTTTTTCCTCATATATATATATATATATATAAGTCAACTACAGGCATAGGAAAAAGCCAAGGAGGAATTGCAGAAGTTGGCACAGCAGGGGCTATATTAATGCCACATATACCCATATTTTGAGCCTCCTCATTTGCTGTCCATCCAAAACTATCCATCTTTTTTGTGCCATATTCCCAGCATTCCTTTAATACTGCCTTTACCGGATGACTTTCTACTTGGCTTTTTATGCTGACCCAATATCTCATTTTTATCTTTAGCCTTCGAAGTTTAAGAGGCATTTCACCCATCTCTACTTGTATAGCTGTTATCGGTGATGATCTTACTGCTCCGCAGCATATTCTCAATGCCTGATTCTGAATTGTTTCAATTTTCTGCAATTGAGTTTTAGCTGCAGAACTGTACACCATACTTCCATAATCGATAATTGATCTTATCAGTGCGTTATATATTCTCTTAAGAGAGACACGACACGCTCCCCATTCAGCTCCTGCCAGACATCTCATTGCATTTATTCCTTTTTTACATTTATCTATTATTTTCTGAATATGTATGTTAAAATTCAATTTTACATCCATCCACATTCCTAGAAATCTTATTACCGATACCTGCTCTATTTTCTGTCCATATAATTTAATATCTATACTTGGACTAATTTTCTTTTTTGAAAAGCATATTACTTGAGTTTTAGCGATAGACAATCTGAACCCCCACTCATCTGCCCAATCCTGTACTACACTAACTGCATTCTGCATACACCTTTCTACATGTTCTACATTTCTCCCCCTCTTCCATAGCGCACCGTCATCTGCATATAATGATTTCCCAATCCCCAATTCTATTTTTGAAAAAATGTCATTAATCATAATATTAAATAAAATAGGGCTACTAACGCTTCCTTGTGGGGTCCCATTCTCTACTGGATATACTTGGGAGAATGCAGAACCCACTCTGACTTGTATTGTCCTTTTTAGCAAAAAATTCTTGATCCAATTATACATTTTCCCTTTAATTTCCATTTCTTCTAATTTAATTAAAAGTCCTTCTCTCCACATCATGTCATATGCTTTTTCAACATCTAAAAATACTCCAATCAAGACTTCCTTATTGACTTGTGCCTTTCTAATTTCTGCTTCCAAACAAATCACCGAATCCATTGTATTACGCCCTTTCCGAAAACCACTTTGGTATGCGGAGAAGAGGTTTTCCTTTTCAATTACATGAACCAGTCTGCTCATTACCATACGTTCCATTAATTTACATATATTTGAGCTTAGTGCTATAGGCCTATAGTTGTTGGGTTGAGAATGATCTTTACCGGGTTTTGCAATTGGTACTATGACACCATGTTTCTATTCAGCTGGTAAAATCCCTGACTCCCATACTTTATTAAATAGTTTCAGTATTATACCTAATGAATTATCTGATAAATGTTTAATCATTTCATAACATATCTCATCTCTTCCAGGGGAAGTTTTTTTACCTCCTGCCAATGCTTTTTTTTAACTCAAATAATGTAAATTCACTATCTAATGTACTTCCAGATGGCCCTTTGTCATCTAACAACCATGTATTCCTGCTCATGGTCTGCTCCCTATTTCCCCTAACTTCTTCAGATAAATTAGAATTACTATGAATTCTAGCAAAATTCTTTGCTAAAACTTCAGATTTTTCCTTATCAGAAATTACTAATCTATTATTTTCTGTCAACGTAGGTATATTACTAATTCTTTGCTTTCCTGCCATTTTCCTTATCATACTCCATATGTCAGAAACATTAACATCCTCACCAATACTGTCGCAATATTCTCTCCAATATTTCTTTTTAGCCATTCTAATTATTTTCCTCACTATTGCCTGAGCTCTTTTATAACTGATACAGTCATTATAATTTAATGTTCTTCTTACTCTTTTAAGTGCTTTATTTCTATTTTTTACTGCTTCGCTACACTCATCATTCCACCAAGGAACTGCTTTCTTCTTACCATTAACTCTCTTTTTCCCTATTACTTTCTGTAGCAGTGCTCTGGAGAACTTCACAAAGTTTAGAATTAAAAACTTCCACATCATCCTCATATCTATCTAATTCAGACATTCTATTATTGCATAGTTCCTTAAAATTTCCCAATCAGCTGTTCTAAATTTCCTCCTTGGCATTCTCTCCACCCCAGTTTGAACTACCTCTACTCCAATTGAACTAACAATTGGAAAATGATCACTACCAATTAAGTTTTGATTTAACACTTTCCAATCACATCTTCCAGCTAGGCTTTCAGAAACTAATGTCAAATCTAAATTCGAGTATTTTCCATGCATCAACTCCACTCTAGTGTAACCTCCATCATTAATACATACTAATCCTCCCCAATCCAGCATATCTTCTATAATCACTCCATTATAATCTGTTTTATTACTCCCCCATAAAGTGTTATGAGCATTAAAATCCCCACACCACACAATTTTATGATTTCCATTCCCTTGAATATGTTCTAAATGATCCTTACTTAATTTTTCACAAGGGTTATAATAATTAATTACTTTAATTTTCTGTGTTCCTTCCCATATTTCAACCACCACAACCTCTTGTTCCCCAGTGATCTCAACTACTCTATACCCAATACTCTGTTTAACGAATGTTGCTACCCCACCACCATTGCATTTGTCTCTGTCTTTTCTGATCGAATTATATCCATTAATTACAAAATTTAAATGATATTTAAGCCAAGTCTCTTGAACACATTTAATATCAGGACTATTTTCTTGATCTACTTTAAATTTTTTCAACTCTTGTCCATTAGCGATTAGGCTTCTAGCGTTCCACTGAAGTATTGTTAATACCATTATGTATTTCCACATGGTTGACTGTATGTTGTCTGACTGGTTCCTGATTGCATCTTGAGTCTATCATTTATCATATCTACTGTAACATTCTCTAATTCCAAATACTTTGCAGCAGCTCTGATAATGATTCTAATTCTCTCGGTCCTGCTTTCAGTCTGTGCAGAGCAATTTACCACTTTGGCTATAAAGGTAATGAATGAAACTTTGTCAATACAGACTTCATTATCTTTACTTTGATCTTTCAGCGTTGTTTTTTGTTGAGATTCTGTTACCCTGTCTTCTGTTACTTTGGGTGTCTGTTTTACTTTCTTTAGAGCTTCAGCATACGAAATTCCCTCGGCCACTCGAACATTTTGGATTTGTACAGCATTTTTTCTTACTTGGCATCCTCCATAGCCCGCACTGTGTTCCCCTCCACAATTACAACACCTTGGCTTTACATTCTGCCCACACTTGCCGTACTCATGATCTCCCCCACATCTTGCACATCTCTGTTTACCTCTACAAACTGCCGCTACGTGTCCAAATTTTTGGCATTTGTAACAGCGTATTGGCGGAGGGACATATGGCCTAACGTGGTAGCTCAAATATCCTAAATACACCCTCTCCGGTAGTTTGTTTTCGTCAAAATGAATCATTATTGACAAACTGTCTACCTTTTCGTTATTTCTAACACATTTGAGTCGTTTGACCTCTTTTACTGCTGCCCCAGTGATATTTTTTTTGATTTTCTCAACTGTAACCTCTGTAGGGATTCCTGTTATTACACCTCTAATCCATTTTTTTTCTTCTGGGATTGAACACGATACTTTATGACCTAGCAGTGTCTTCACCGCCAGAGCCATCTTTTGTTGTTAAGGATCTTTACAGTATATTATCATTCTCCCGTCTCTTAAGGTCTTAACATTCTCAATCGTTCCTAACATCTCTTTAAGAGTTTTTGTAAGCTTCAAGGGGTTAATGGTATTCACAGAGTCATTAGCAAACTTCAGCATTACCTTATACTCTTCTCTTCTCCTTCTCGCCTGGTGACCTCCCTTTTCACTGTCGGATTCAGATATTTGTGCCCAACTTTTCTTCCTTTTACGATTTTCTACTACTTTCCATTCATTACTAGCATTACCTCCACTGTCTACATCCACCCTCTCATCCTCCATTTCCGGATCACTTCCGGAATCCACACTACCTTCCGCCATCCCTTCCGCCATTAGCGCTCCAGTCACAATCCAGCTCGTCTTACCAACCGCCCTCTCACAGAGTTGCTCCCGGCACTCGCTTTCTACCGGAACGATCAAGAAAAAAAGTGCGCTGTTCCTCTAGAGCTCTTCTTCTTCTTCTGTGGTATTTTATTGGCAGCTTGCAAACTGAGTGCATTACCGCCACCTTCTGGACTGAGATGCGATCTTTAGGGATATATAAATATGTACTTTGTATATATTAATATAAAAAAATAAAAAAATTAAATAAATAAATAACAATAAAAAAATAAATAAAAATTTCCTATATCCTATTTGCTAACTGTGTTGTTTTCAGAAACTGTATGACTGTTGAACATGTTCCAGACAGACGCTTTAAAGTCATGTTGTTCTTAAATATTTTTTGTATTTGTTCTCATTTTTCTGATTATTTTCCACAAGACAATATAACGTGTTTAACAGATTCTGGTTCTTTGCAATATGAACACATTCCATTTTGATGTTTCCCTATAATGCACAAACCACTGTTTAACCCTGTGTGACCTATTCTTAATCTTGTGAGCCATGTTTCTTCCTGTCGTGTTAGTGAACTGTTCTTTTTGACTATTACCTCCGGTTGAATTTCGAATAAATGTTTGCCTTTCTCATCTTTATCCCATTTCTCTTGCCATAATCTTTTAACACCATCTTTAATTATTGTTTTGATTTCTGATTTGCAAAGAGGAACTTGTATTTCTATTTGATCTGATTTGGTAGCTTCTTTTGCCATGTTGTCTACTATCTCATTACCCTCAATACCAGAATGTGCTGGGACCCAAACAAACTGTATATAAGTCTTTTGTTGATTTATTTGATATATCAGCTGATGTATTTCATTTAAAAGATCCTGTCTGCAAGCAGATTTTCCACTCTGAATACTCAACAGAGATGACATTGAGTCTGAACATATAACTGGTTTGTTTGGCTTTACTTCCTCTACCCATTGTAGTGCTATTATAATAGCCATCATTTCAGCAGAGTAAATGAAGAGGTGATTTGAGGTTCGTTTTTGTATTTTAGCTCTATATTTGGGAATGTATACTGCCGCCCCAGTTTTACCAGTTGGTTCTTTTGATGCGTCTGTATATATTTGTACTGTTCCATTATACTTTGTTTCTAAATATTGTTTAATATTTTGACATTCTCCTTTTAACTTAATTGCATTCTTTATTTCCAGATTTACTACAGGAAAACAAAACAACCAAGGTGGAATTGTGCTCATATAATTATTTTTACTACAAGAAATAGTACTGATCCCCATATCTTATGCCTCTTTGCTACTGTTCCATCCAAAGCTACAACTTTTAGTGCGACCATATTCCCAACATTCATTTAACACCATTGTTGTGGGGTGTGTAGCTTCTTGTCCTTTTAGATTTACCCAATATGATAAAGAGAGTTGTAATCTCCTGATATTTAATGGCATCTCCCCTGTTTCAACCTGCAATGCTGGGATTGGAGAGGTTCTAAAAGCTCCGCAACATATTCGAAGTGCTTTGGCCTGCACCCTGTCAAGTTCTACTAATGTGGTTTTTGCTGCTGACTTATATACTACACTTCCATAGTCAAAACCTGAACAAATTATGGCAATATATATGCTTTTCAAAGATGACCCTGTTGCCCCCTAATTGTATCCTGCCAAACATTTTAATACATTAATTGCTTTCTTACTTTTGTCTATCATTTTCTGAACGTGATTTTTGAAGGTAAGCTTACAGTCAAACCATACCCCTAGATATCTTATATCACTAACTTGTTTAAGGTGCTGTCCATACAATTTAAGGTTTATTTCGGGTTTTTTAATTTTTTTTTGAAAAACAGATAAATTGAGTTTTTTCCACTGATAAATGAAATCCCCATTCAAATGACCATTTTTCAACCTGACTTATTGCTGACGGCATTCTGTTCTGTAAATTGTCAATACTGCGGCCCCTTACCCACAATGCTCCATCATCTGCATATAGCGCTCTGTTTATCCTATGTTCCACTCCATCAAATACATCATTTATCATTATATTAAAAAGGACTGGGCTACACACACTTCCTTGTGGGGTGCTATTTTCTATTGAATATGTGCTTGATGTCCTATTCCCTATTCTAACTTCTATGGTTCTTCCCATTAAAAAATCTCGGTAGCACTTTATAATAACTACACACTATGAACCATTTATTAAGCATTAACTAATAGTTAGTTCATCATTTGTTAAGCATTAACTCTACATTACTAAACATTAGTAAGCAGTTTATAAATGCAGCTACAACTGCTGTATTCTTGACTTATAAGCACATATATAATGTGTTAACAAATGTGGTAATAATTGCATTTTCATACTTTATTAATGATCAGTTTTTCATTACTTAATGAAGTAGTGCATGATTTACAAACCATTTATTTACAAGTAATTGGTGGCTTTTAAGCTCATTTACAACGCATAAATAAATGATTTACTAATCATTTAAATTACCATTTATAGATCTTATTTTTCAGGCATATAGTAATAGTTACTCTATATGTTAATAAACGCTTTATTAACACAAATTCATGCTGAAATTCATTATTAATTACAGTACTTACTAAGCATTTATTAATTCTTAGTTAACTGATTTTGTGACCTAATCTAAAGTGAGGACTATTTATGCTTAGTTAATGCTTTATAAATGACAAGTAAATGCTCAGTTACATTATGAGAAAAACGAAATGAACGAGTGATTCAGAACATAAATGTTTATTGCAAGATACCAAAATAAACTGTACAGCCATATCAATAGTAAAAAATAAAACTTCAGCAATGTCAAAAACATAAAAAACAAAACTACTGTAAATAAGCAGCAAAATGAACAAAATAAGCAAGACCATGAATGTGCATTAAAACATCAAGATGTCAACCAAATAAGTGACATAAGTACTTGTGCATTCTAGAAATGTCATACAACCGTTTCAAATGAAAACAAAACATTGCCGTCTTATATTAAAATAAATATGCATGTAAATAATGTAAACATTGCTGAATATCAGTTTCAGGAGATTAGCAGATTTAGTGGAACACTGGATTAAAGGAGTGGCAAAAAACAATATATAAAATTTAATAAAAACAACAACAACATTATTTAACAATAAAACATTATAAAACATTTCAGTGTCTTTAACCTTTAAAGTGCATGTTGTGAATTAACTAGTTTGCATGGTTCACTTAAATGTAAATTTTGCTATAATTACTCACCCTCACCTTTTTCTACTCCCCTGAGACCTTTAATCAATCTTCAGAACAAAACATTTTGGATAAAATCTGACAGCTCTCTTATCCTCCATAAAGAGCAATGGTCCCGAGACATCCACAAACGAGACCAAAAATACTGTCAAAACATTCCATGTGCAATTACAGTTGAACAACTGAAGTCACGTGCAATGTTTTGACAAATTTTTTGGTTCCTTTTCTGGACTTTGAGAGTCTTGGGCCATTGCTGTCTAAGAAGGATGAGAGAGCCTCAGATTTTATCTAAATAATTTAAATTTGTGTTCTGAAGATAAATGAAGGTTTCAGGAGATTGAAATAAGGGTGAGTAATTAAAGGCATAGTTCACCAAAAAATAGAAAAAAAAAAAAAAAAAAACTACTCACTATTTACTTTCCCTCAAGTGGTTCCAAACCTGTCTAAGTTCTTCTGTTGAACACAAAGGAGATGTTCTGAAGAATGCTAAAAACCTGTAACCCTTCACGTCCATGTTACAAAAAAAATTACTACAGACATTAGTGGTTACAAGTTTTCAGTTTTTTTTTTCAAAATACATTTTTTTAATTTCAACAAAAGAAACTCAAACAGATTTGGAACCATTTGCGAGTAAGTAAATAAAAATGGGTGGTTGAAGTGTTCATTTAATAACTTATTAACATTTATTAACATTTTTTTTGGTGAACTACCCATTTAATTAACACTTTTCACTGTATGACATCTAAATTCACTTTCAAAAACAAAACTATATAAGCAGCAAAATGAACAAAATAAGCAAGAACATGAATGGGCATTAAAACATCAAGATGTCAACCAAATAAGTGACATAACTACTTGTGCATTCTAGAAATGTCATAAATCAGTCTGCCAAATGCACCGTCACGGTGTTTCTTTGCCAGCCATTCATGCCACTCAATCACTGCAAGGTGGTCAGAAAGCAAACTGTCAGTCCTATTTCCCCTAAGTCTCCAGATCTGCTCCTTGTACGATCTCCAAGCCCTTTCGATGTGCTGAGTGTGGGCATCAGTGCGGGAATCTACATACCACCTCTTGTGGTTGACAGTGTAATGTTTGTAACCTAGTGCAGGTAGTATGCGGTAGGCACGCCACTCATCACTAATAACTGATGACCCAGGCCTCACATGATGTGCAACAAGGGGGACTAGATGTTTTCGAGATCTTCTCTCCACCAGACGCAAAATAGGTTTTCTAGATCTTTGTCGCTGAGAATGCCTCACACCTAACATCCCAAAGACCCATTTTTTTCTTTTCCATGCACCAGCCATTCGTCCTCTTCCATACTAAAAACAAAAAAAACAAACAAACATATCCCTTAAAATTAGAATAACTTTTTAAAATATATTTCTCTTTTACGTCTAGCTGCTATTGCTGAAACATACATTTCTTTTGTGCCGAAAATGGCTTTCGTCAATCACTACAAACTGCCTTTTTCCACCAATCGGCTGGCCTGTTCGCCTTCTCATCCTCTCAATGGATGTGACACAGACCTCCCTCATTTTCTTTGCCATTTTACTTAAAGTTGTTGAACTGCCTGCAATGTTGCCATCCATCATGTCTATCTGTCGTAACTGTAGACCCTGAAAAAATCTTTAAAGGCAAAAGAAAAACATAATATGTAACACTAAAACATAATTGACATTGAGTGCATTATATTAAATGTTGCATATTTTATCCAAATTACAAAGAGAACAGCAATAAAGAGGGTGTATGATATTAGAACTGTTAATACTTGCTTACCTGTATAGAAATAGCATCCACTTGCTGAAGGAGATCTTTGTTCCACTAAAAATAGATTTGTGCCTGACAGAAATTTGTTTTGCCGTATGTGATGAATGGCGACAAATCCTGTTGAATAAAACGTATGTATTTATTTATTTAGTTCTGTTATTTTTCAGTGGCCTTCAACAAAATAACACATAAACAAATGCATACCCCCTCTGCCACCCCTACACCCCCACAAATATAATAATATATTTGTATATTATAATGATATATTTGTTCTAAACAAATGCATTCGTTTCAGATTGAAAATAAAACAATACCCTTTTTCTTTTTATTTAATCTGAATCTAATGTCAGCAGTACTTTACAGAATAAACAAAATCATATTATACAAGTGTAAACTGCAAACACAAACAAGTTAATAACTGAAAAGTCGTCTCTTATTTATTTATTTTTTTAATACAAAAATACTTACCAAACATACTGATCCGCAGTGTGTGTCCTTTTCTTCAGTTTCGTGTCGCGATGACATACTGTGCATTTAATTCTTTTTTTTTTTTTAGCAGTTTCCTTTTCTGAAGCCACGTAATCATCTTCAGTGTAGTTTTTATAGAACTGCGCTGGTTGATAAGTTTCTTTATCCTGGTTAATCTGCACATTTCAAAGTAATTAAACAATTGCTTTAGATTGCGGGCTCTTTTATAGCGACAGCTAAATACAGTAGTATCTTTTTGGCGCTATAAATTCAAACCTGATACGTCATCAATATGGGACAACGGAAAACTCGTCACGCATTCGGCATTCAAACGTCATCGACATATGGCGAAAGCAACGGGTTGATGCAGTATGAACATGGAGAACTTCGAAAAAATCGAAAAGGTGCACGGACCCGAGCCAAAAGGAAGGACAATGTGGAGATGGATGCAATAGATAAGACGTGCGGCAGTGACACTAGTGGTAAGTAGGCCCCTTGTTACTCTATTTACTGGCACACGTTATTGCTATGCTAACTATTGTTATGCTAACGTATATGCATATATTAAATGCTAACTTGCAAATGCTGCAAATTATGCTGGAAAAGTCATGGAAAAATAATTGAATTTTAGTAGTAAAAATGTGCATGAACCCTGAATATTGGATGATTGACTAAATATTGCAGTTATAACCAATACAGACATCCATTAGATTCCAGACGAAGTGTACATTAGAAATGTGATCTAAACATGGAATTAGAGGCTGAGCAGCTGCTGATATGCTTTCCAAAATCATTGTTATATTTTTCTGAATAGGTCTTTATATCTTTATAAATAAACAGCATGTTTGAAATGTAAACAAATAAATTATTGCCTAAAACAAGTCTTCTATATTAGACTGGTCTAATTGTCGGGGTGTAACAGGTCATCTGTATTGAATTTTGTGCAATGTATCATAGAGTTGATTGAATAATAGTACAAATCAATAATGAGTTTGTGTGAGAGAGAATAAAAATACTAACTCTTTTTGTGTTTTTGTATTACAGCCCAAACACCACTGCAGGTGGTTGCCCGATATAAAAGATTTCTCCGACACTTCGGTAGAGGGACTATGTCATCTGCTTTCGAGCATGTTGGGGTGGACCGGAACACAGTTGTGGCCAATGCTCCAATTGCTGAGCTTTACATTGCTGCGCCTAACAAGTTTAAGGAACTTGTTAAAAACCATAGAAGCCGTGATAAACACAATGTGCTGCTGAATATTCATAACAATCAATCCATTGAAGAGACTGTCAGTGCCTTGAAAAGTTCCAATAAGCTGCTGCCCATACAAAGAAAGTGAATTTAGATGTCACACAGTGAAAAGTGTTAATTAAATGGGTAGTTCACCAAAAAAAATGTTAATAAGTTATTAAATGAACACTTCAACCACCCATTTTTATTTACTTACTCGCAAATGGTTCCAAATCTGTTTGAGTTTCTTTTGTTGAAATTAAAAAAATGTATTTTGAAAAAAAAACTGAAAACTTGTAACCACTAATGTCTGTAGTAATTTTTTTTGTAACATGGATGTGAAGGGTTACAGGTTTTTAGCATTCTTCAGAACATCTCCTTTGTGTTCAACAGAAGAACTTAGACAGGTTTGGAACCACTTGAGGGAAAGTAAATAGTGAGTAGTTTTTTTTTGTTTTTTTTTTCTATTTTTTGGTGAACTATGCCTTTAATTACTCACCCTTATTTCAATCTCCTGAAACCTTCATTTATCTTCAGAACACAAATTTAAATTATTTAGATAAAATCTGAGGCTCTCTCATCCTTCTTAGACAGCAATGGCCCAAGACTCTCAAAGTCCAGAAAAGGAACCAAAAAATTTGTCAAAACATTGCACGTGACTTCAGTTGTTCAACTGTAATTGCACATGGAATGTTTTGACAGTATTTTTGGTCTCGTTTGTGGATGTCTCGGGACCATTGCTCTTTATGGAGGATAAGAGAGCTGTCAGATTTTATCCAAAATGTTTTGTTCTGAAGATTGATTAAAGGTCTCAGGGGAGTAGAAAAAGGTGAGGGTGAGTAATTATAGCAAAATTTACATTTAAGTGAACCATGCAAACTAGTTAATTCACAACATGCACTTTAAAGGTTAAAGACACTGAAATGTTTTATAATGTTTTATTGTTAAATAATGTTGTTGTTGTTTTTATTAAATTTTATATATTGTTTTTTGCCACTCCTTTAATCCAGTGTTCCACTAAATCTGCTAATCTCCTGAAACTGATATTCAGCAATGTTTACATTATTTACATGCATATTTATTTTTAATATAAGACGGCAATGTTTTGTTTTCATTTGAAACGGTTGTATGACATTTCTAGAATGCACAAGTACTTATGTCACTTATTTGGTTGACATCTTGATGTTTTAATGCACATTCATGGTCTTGCTTATTTTGTTCATTTTGCTGCTTATTTACAGTAGTTTTGTTTTTTATGTTTTTGACATTGCTGAAGTTTTATTTTTTTACTATTGATATGGCTGTACAGTTTATTTTGGTATCTTGCAATAAACATTTATGTTCTGAATCACTCGTTCATTTCGTTTTTCTCATAATGTAACTGAGCATTTACTTGTCATTTATAAAGCATTAACTAAGCATAAATAGTCCTCACTTTAGATTAGGTCACAAAATCAGTTAACTAAGAATTAATAAATGCTTAGTAAGTACTGTAATTAATAATGAATTTCAGCATGAATTTGTGTTAATAAAGCGTTTATTAACATATAGAGTAACTATTACTATATGCCTGAAAAATAAGATCTATAAATGGTAATTTAAATGATTAGTAAATCATTTATTTATGCGTTGTAAATGAGCTAAAAGCCACCAATTACTTGTAAATAAATGGTTTGTAAATCATGCACTACTTCATTAAGTAATGAAAAACTGATCATTAATAAAGTATGAAAATGCAATTATTACCACATTTGTTAACACATTATATATGTGCTTATAAGTCAAGAATACAGCAGTTGTAGCTGCATTTATAAACTGCTTACTAATGTTTAGTAATGTAGAGTTAATGCTTAACAAATGATGAACTAACTATTAGTTAATGCTTAATAAATGGTTCATAGTGTGTAGTTATTATAAAGTGCTACCAAAATCCACCTATGCCCATTTTATTCAGCTTTATTAACAGTCCTTCTTTCCATAGCATATCATATGCCTTCTCTATGTCAAAAAATGTTGCCAAGACTGACTCTCTATTTATTTGTGCCTTTCTAATTTCATTTTCTAGACATACTACAGGATCCATTGTTGTTCTTCCATTACGGAACCCACTTTGATAAGGTGTAATTAGTCCCCTACTTTCTAAATAATACACTAATCTTTTAGTTATCATTCTCTCCATAAGTTTACATAAGTTAGATGTTAAGGCTATAGGTCTGTAATTAGTGATTTCCGATTTGTCTTTGCCGGGTTTTCCTATGGGAACTATAACTGAATGTTTCCATTTTTCGGGCAATTTTCCTTGTTCCCAAATTTTATTATAGAGATCAACTATTAAGGTTTTTGCTACATCAGAGAGTTGTTCAATCATTTTGTAGCTTATTCCATCTTTCCCTGGTGATGTGTTTTTAACTCCTATCATTGCTCCCTTTAATTCAAACAGTGTGAAATTTGCTTCCAATGGGCTCTCCCCCACATCTTTTTTTGCCAAAACATCTTTATTGTCTTCAATTATCCTAATTCTATTATTTAGCTCCTCACGTGAGAGATTCTGTGAACTATGTATCTTTACAAATCCTTTTGCAAGCATATCAACTTTGTCTTCATTGGTAACATTGGTGCTTCAATTCCATTATTTCTTAAAGTTGGTAGATAAAATTCCATTCTTACCCCTCCCATCTTTCTAATCATTCCCCATATCTCCCTAACATGTACATCTGTTCCGATATTGCTGCAATAATCTCTTCAGTATTTCTTTTTGGCTTCTTTGATGGTTCTCTTGGTTTTTGCCTGTGCAAAGTATGATTTAACTTTAAAATTTTAAAGGTTTTGTTCCTATTTTTAACTGCTTTTTTGCACTCATTTGTCCACAAAGGTACCATTTTCTTTTTTCTAGCCCCTGATGTTTTACCTATTACTTCTTCTGCTGATTCATGTATTAAGCTTGTAACCATGTTATTTAATTCCTCGATATTGTTACTCATGTTCGGCATAGCATCAATCAATTTACAGCTTGCTTTAAAACTAAACAATTCCCAATTAGCTTTTCTCATTTTCCATCTTTTAGCCCAATTTTCTTCTAAATTGACATTTTGATTTCTTATTTTTGTCCAAATTAAATAATGATCACTTCCCATTGTATTATTATTTACTTCCCATATACATGTTCCTGCTAGTTGCTGTGAAACAAAAGTAAGATCAATTGCTGATTCCTTACCATGAGTAACATCATATCTTGTAGCTCTTCCATCATTTAAACACACTAGTTGTTCATCATCCATTACCTCCTCTATGATACCTCCAATACTATCTGTTTTTGTACTTCCCCACAATGAGCTATGAACATTGAAATCTCCGCATATTATTAGTTTTGAGTTTTCTGCTTCACAAACTTCCTCCAGCATTTCTCTAGTAATTTTTTGACAAGGATTGTATAAGTTGACTATTTTTATTTTTGTTTTATGGACCCAAACCTCATTGATAACAACTTCAAGCTCACTAACACCATTAATAGTTTTATAATTCATATCGTTTTGAATAAATGTAACTACTCCACCTCCCATTGCACAAATTCTATCTTTACGCACTGCTGTGTATCCATATATTGTAAAGTCAATTGAGGGTTTCAGCCAAGATTCCTGTATGCAAATAATGTTTGGTTTTATTGTTTGCTCCTGAATATACAATTTTAATTCCTGTCCATTGGCAATTAAGCTCCTAGCATTCCACTGTAAAATGGATAACATCATTAATACCCACCTCCACATATTGACTGAGTGTCTGACATCCCTGTTATTAATGCTGCGTTAATGTTCTCTACTGTTAGCTCTTCCATCTCTAAATACTTTTCTGCCGCTTTTACAATTATCTTAGTTCTCTCAGTTCTGCTAGTTGTCTGAGCTGAACAGTTAATGACTTCCACCATGAATGCTACAAATTTCTTCTTTTCCACTAACGTGTCTTTAGTAACTTTACAGCATGTCTGTACTCTTGGGGGTTGAGCTGGGGGATGAATAACAGGTATTGCTCTGCTAGTCGTAGCATCAGTTTTAACCTTTTGGATTGCTTCAGCATACGTAAGTTTTCCTTTTACTTTCACATTTTGGATCTGAACCGCTCTTTTATGTGCTTCACAGCCTTTGTAAGCAGTGCTGTGGTCTCCTCCGCAATTGCAACATTTGATCTTTGCTCCACTTTCACATCTCCCATATTCATGATCCCCTCCGCATTTAGCACAGCGATGTTTGCCCTTGCATGCTGCTGCAATATGACCAAAACGCTGACATTTGTAGCATCTCATAGGTGGAGGAACATAAGGTTTAACTATATAGCTGATATATCCAATTCTAATTCTTTCGGGTAATTGGTATTCATCTATAGTTAACAACACTGACAAACTTGGTCCCTTAACTCCGTCAGGTGTATATGGTAAGCGTTTAACTTTGGTAACCCGCACACCTCTGACATTTACTCTGATTTGTTCCTCAGTAATCTCTGTTGATACTCCTGATATGACACCCCTGAGTTTTCCTCTTTCTTCCCATACTTGTGGTTTAATCTCCTTCCCAAGCAGTGATTTACACTTCATTAATCCATGTTGCTGATCTTTATCTCTGCATAATATCATTAAATTTCCATCTCTTAATGTTTTAACAAATAGCACATCACCAACTAATTTATGGATAGCTTCACTAACCTTAAATGGATTCAGTGTGCATGGGGATTGAAATCGCAGTATGACTTTTATTTTCGTTGTTTCCTTTTCCTTTCCCTTTTCCTCATCAGATTCTCTCTGTTTTCTTTTTTTGCTTTTCCGATTTACCGTTTTCCATTCTTGATTATTTGAATTTCCCTCGCTATTACTCCATCGATCTTCATCATCCAGCTCGTCTACCTCAATGTCACTTCCTACATTCACCTCACTTCCTGTCCCTCCCTGATCACACCTCAGTCCTCCCGGCTCAGTCATTTTCCCAGCCTCTCCGATTTCAGCGAGCCTCCGCCATCTCCTCTAGAGCTCTCGCGTGAGTCGTGACTTCGCTCAGTTCACCTACGGGCCTTAAAGGGCCAGCACACTATATTAATCACAACATGAGAAAAGTGTGATATCGCTCACATTATGCTGTGTGTCAACCCCAGGGTGTCAATAACCTTTTTGTGTTTAACAAAACAACTTTTTAACCTGGTTACACTCTCCCCTGCTGAAAGTCAACGTCTTCGATGACCATCATGAACACTACTCATCGTGACTTCCTTGAAGCTGTCATGTCGTATAGAGGACCATACACTGCCAGCACTTGTGACAGCACATCAGGACTGAAAGACACTGCGCTGCATGCAGACTTTGGCAATCGGTTTGGGTTCAAATGTACTCCTGCAGTTTTCCTTTGTGTTTTACGCACTTCAAAACAAGGCACTTCAGAACTAACTATTTTCTTCTTTTTTCTTTCTAGGTGTAGGCACAGGTCTCGTTGCTGGATTCTCAACAGGTATGTCCATGCTCTCTTTTTCTAGCTCAACACATATTTAACACACATTTGTTATCTTTGTACGGATTCATCGGATCTATTTTTACTGCTAAAATAGACCAAAACAATCACTATTTCATCAAAAATACATAATATATATTTAATATTGTTTATATAATATATAAAATATACCAGGATTCTGATTATTTGACTGACATGAAAAGTGACCAATCACAGTCAACCTTGCGTGAAACGTAAAAAGGCCTTTTGCGTTACAGTGGCAGAAAATAACTTAAAAACAAATGTTTTATTGGAATAATGCTTTTCGGATGTTTTCCCTATAGAGATGTCTGTGTTATTAGCAAGAGTAAGTAAATCGCGGACATACCTCCTGCCATTTTGGCGATCTACACCTTCTTCGCCTCTGACCTGTCACTCTTCTGAAGCCTGGTTTAATACAATAATAGAGCGCGTGAATGCAGGTATTGCGCAATTATTCATTTCTGCATATGTCGCGAGTGCTTTATTTTAACACGAGAGCGCAGTCATGTACGTTAGCCGCAAAAACTGGATATGCGAGCTCTTAAATAGGCTTTTTCAAATGAACTGTTAGTCCCCTCATCTGTGTGTGCTCTGAATGTACACAATCGCGATCTCTTCACTTTTAAAGTAGAAATTATTTTTCTTTGCTCCTTGACTAAATTTGGTAAAAAACTATCAAGTATTTAGAATTAGATCGATGCATTACCGATGACAATGCTAATGGACTTCTTATTTGGCTGTATCGTGAAGTGAAACTTAGCCTACCAGAACTTTTAGCAAAGGTGAAACTTTTTTTATTTCTTTACGACAAAATAATTATGCTGGAAATGTTTTGGAATGAGATATGTATGATGTATAATAGCTGTATCCTGGTCTGTCTTAAAGCATCACTAAATTGTACAGGCATTACAGGTCAAACAATGTATTGTTACATTTATCAAAATAAACAATAAGGCTCTTAAAACACTGCTTTGAGAAATGTATTGTTGTCATATTTCAAATGCCTCAAGTGAAACGAAGTCATTTGTTTTATTATTTTATTACTGACAGTGTACTTGTCTTTTTTGTAAAATTATTTCAGTTTAAGATCAATCGTAAAATAAAATATTGTATAGACAACAATGAGCAAATAAGAAAAATATATTTTTATAAATCGCTGAGAAGACGTTTCAGGTGTTCAACACATTGCCTTTCAGTCTTGGTTTATTATATTATTAATTATTAATATATTATTAATAAATTATTATATTTTATTAATGTTTTTTTTTATAAATCAATAGATAGATACTATGCAATGTTTTTATGGGTTGCTGAGAATACATTTCAGGTGTTCAATACGTTGCGTGTCAGTCTTGAAAATAAAAATAGGTGCTGGAAAAAGTGCTTAAAAGTCCTTGATTTTCATTAGGTTGTGCCTGTATAAACCCTGTATGAAATCAGTGTCACATTTTTAATCGTGAGGTGATGGTAAATTAAGTGATAGTCAATTTTACAATAGGTCAACTTTAAATTTGACTGACAAACTTACAATAACTAAAGTGTTCTGTTAATCAACAACATTACATTGCATTTATATTCCACCTGTTTCCAATGCAGTTTTTTCTATCTGCTATCTCTGTGTTCTCTGGCCAGGGGGAGGCTAAGCCTTCCCCAGCCTTACACACTCTCCGCCTATATATATATATATATATATATATATATATATATATATATATATATATATATATATATATATATATATATATATATAAAACGAATAAACTAGTAAGAATATAGGCTACAGTTAAAGCTTTCCTTTAGTTTTTGTGAAATACACGCACGCACACAGCCACGCACACACAAACATGTTTAAATACATTTATGTTGTTAATCAATAAATTGTTGTAACAGCAATATCTCCAAGTTTTGTCTTTTTCTGTAAAATTGTAATGATTTGCCAATGCAAAGCGAGTACCGCCACCTTTTCCCCCACTTCAAGCACTGATTATAACAAACAAATCATCCTCCTGGCGCCTTTTTTTTTTGGTCAAAAGCGACAAATCCAGTGACTTTTACTGGTGTTTTTGAAGACTTTTGTGGTGTTTGGAGACTCGAAAGCACAAATCACTCTGCAGTTAGGCCTACTGTGCTCAACGAGCAGCGGGTGCTGCCGTGAGCCCCTCTCCCGTCCAAAAGCACTCACAGGCGGTCAGTCTCAGTAGCCTTGCGCAACAGTCAGAGCAGAGAGGAGATACAAACCCCTCCGCGTCCAGGCTGCAAATGAATCGCACATGCGCATGGCCGCCGCCGCGCCATTCCGTTGAATGTAAATGTTCACTCACTCTCACATAAAAATAAATCACTGCATTAAAATTGACTCACGACATAGCTCTCCATTCACTCTAGTCTAGTCTCTTGCCAAGTTTGCATGTGCTAGCTCTCGCTACTGTAAAAGTCCATCTATTAGCCCAATGACGAAACTAACAGCATGGTCGAAGGTTAAATGCATGTAAGCCTTTTCCAGTGCTTCTGAAAAGAATTCTGTTATTTATTAGAGTTTATTTATACTCATTTTCTAGCTCCGAACTTTATCTGACTCCATTTTTAAGTGATCGTAATATTTAGACTGTATTTCTAATTATAAGAACGGATCACAATAATCATTTATGACTTAATTTAGAGTTTTGATCTATCTGTTCCCATACTCTTCAATTTATACGTTCATTACTGGCCAATCGCCGCACAGAGTTTCATGCCCCGGGAATGCATCAGAGCTCACGATCAGAATGCCGGCACTCTGAAATTAGTCAGAGGATACGGGATGAATTAATATTTAATTAGGCTGGTTGTACAATACTAACACATGCCAAAAGAAACATCTCACTTAATTCAAGATCCGCACTTGCTAGTTCCAGTGGTTAAGGAATTAAAAGATCTCTATAATACCGCGTGCCATACTGCGTGTAATCTATAGGTCTAATAACTTCCAAAATTATGCCGATCATAAAGGTAGCGAAAATGACTTCACATAATCTACTGGATATAAAAGATTTCAGGAGAATTCAGAATGAGTCAAAACTTAACATTTTATTCGTCAGGTAAAATTGTATAATGCCAATTATATAATCAAACAATCATCAAGCCAATTCAGAGATGATATCTGTAACAATATAACATCCATTAACTCAAATATAGATTATAGAATTAAAGAATGCATACCTGACCAGAGAAATACATTGCAACACAAATGCGTGCCTGCAATGGGGGTCTTGACTGCAAGAGTTCCCCCGAGCAGTTTCACACCTCATCCTCTTATACTCACTCAGAACAAACAGTCATAAATTCAAGACAATAGAAGCGTCACAGAGACTCTTGCCTGGTTACTTTGAGATGTTAATCATCTCTAGAGAGGGGGGAAACATCTGGCAAAGATTATATCAAAGTCAAAAACCAAATCAACATATAAAAATGAAATATCATCGTGAAATTAAGACCACTTTACCAATCACACAGAGACATTTAAAATGATACCAAACATGAATACAGTGCTATAACATACATCATATTAAAACCTTGAGCATTTTATGTGGACTGTGAATTATGGAGAAAGGTAGCTTACAGGTCAGGTGAAATGAGACCTTGAGGTGAAATGAGAGGGGGGTCTTTCTCGCATTACCCCCTGGAAATGTTTGGATGGTCAATAGTAATTAAAATAGAACAGTGGGAAATCTGTAATCCTTATCTTCTTAGACCCGAGAGATTGTTTTTATTGCATCTCATGAAATTCCATATCAGCTCTCAGGATCTGCCATAGTGAAGAGGTTAAAAGCCATCTTACAGATCCTTACACTAGTCTGTTATCAATCTCGATTTACATAGGCCTTTACTACAAAACCCCAACAGTCTTTTTAAAGAATAAATCCACAAACTTTCTTGTTAAAGTTTAGATCGAATCTCAGCCCTACCCAGTATTTTTTAACTGCTAGGCAGTAGCTACATTCGCTAAATCTACTCACGCATACAGAAATTTCTTGTGAGGACCAATAAGCCAACCGACGCAACACCAGCTGCAAAAAAGCTTCGAAGGTACGATGAAGCATACCTGCAGTTTGGGTTTACAGTCACAGCTGATCTGAGACCTCAGTGTGTCGTGTGTGCCGAGGTGCTGGCAAACGACAGTATGAAGCCCTGCAAATTAAAAAGGTACCTCAAAACAAAGCATGCTGGCATTAAAAATAAACCAGTTGAATATTTTAGAAGAAAGCTGGATGGCCTTTCAGTGCACAGTACTGTGTCTAAACAGTGTTTGGAGGCATCGTATGTAGTGGCCAAAAGAATCGGTAAACTGGGTAAACCACATACAATCGCAGAGACTCTCATTTTGCCGGCAATGCAAGACATGTGCAGAATAATGATAGGCGATAGTGCAGCAGCCAAACTCAGCGCAGTACCGCTGTCCAATGACACAGTCGCTAGGAGAATTGTAATTGATCTATCTATCTATCTATCTATCTATCTATCTATCTATCTATCTATCTATCTATCTATCTATCTATCTATCTATCTATCTATCTATCTATCTATCGGGGGGGCCCAGCTTGCAAAAGGTTGAGAACCCCTGCTCTACATCACGCTGGCTCAGAAATGGCTTAACTTTGGCAAGAAGGCGAGCTGAAAAAAGCTAGCCTTGGTCACTGAGTTTACCTGTTTATCAAATTTTAAAATACTATCCAAGTTCGCTCCCAAATTTTTAACTACATGGCTAAAGTGTGGGAAAAAACTAAGATAATTTGAGGGCAACTCATTAGGCAGGTTAGAATTGCCAAACAAAATACATTCTGTTTTGTCTTTGTTCAGAGAAAGAAAGTTCTGTGACAGCCAACGTTTGATGTCAACTAAACATCCGTGCAGAGACTTTAGTGTACCTAAAGAGTCTGAGGCAACACGGAGATAGTCTATGATTATATGATATAGATTATATGATCTAGATTATATGTCTACGTATACAGTACTTAAAGAAAAGTACATAGTAAATTCAATATACTTACACTGTACTTTGCGTGTTGAATATCTTATTGTTACCCCCTTATTACCCAAGCATTACAGTTTGTTCCCTTATACCTGCACATACGTTCTTTATACTAACTGTGCGTACACACCGAAAGCAGCGAGAGCGTCAAAGGTCGCTCTGGCCGCCCTGGCAACAACGCTGTCTGCCTTTAGCTCCGGCGGCGAGAGTGTCAAAATTCGCTACACATTGATCTCGTATTTAAAGGAGCCGTTGCTGCATATGATATCAGTTACATTCCCGCATAAAATATGCATTCTAGCGTGAAGATGTTGCAGACTTATTATCAAATTCACTTAACTTCGGAAGATCAAGTTGCATGTGGTGTGGCTTTGCTCCAATATGTGTCCATATACCTGAAATATTCTGAAGCAGCAATACTGTTTTGTATTGTCGCATGAAATTCCCGCTTTTATTTTTTAAGAAAAAAAAAATATAACATTGATGCACATTAGTAACTTGCCAGTAACTTTTTAATGTATGTTCCTGTAAGGAAAACATTGCAAATAATTGGAAATCCAGCAACTGCAATAATCAAACCCTTTGGGAACAACTGTGGTCGGAACCAAAGTTCACAGTGACTGTGTTCTCTGAACTCCTCTCAAGCGGTGGACTTCTACATTCTGATTGGTTGCCGCCGAACCGCGTCATAGCTCATTACCATAAAGTTGACTTGATTTCAACTCTCCTCGACGCTCACACCGGCGAAGACGCGCCGCGCTGCTCCTCGCCACTTATCGCCGCCGGCTTCCATTGAAAATGAATGACTTCCGGCTACTTTGACGCTCTCGCCGCTTTCGGTGTGAACGTATAGTTATACTATATGTACAGAAAAGCACACCGTTATTTCACTGTACTTACGCGGTACTTTGCGGGTTGTAAAAGAAAGCGTTACCAACTAGTCTTCTGAAGATTCAGCTTTATTTATACTGTATGTTGCACTTTTCATACACTCATTTCAGAATTAATCTTTCAATATATGTGTATGATGCTGAATTCTAAAGCACATAAACAGAGACTGTAACCAGGACTTCTTGATTGTGAATTTTCCTGTAACTTGTTGGATCAGGAAGCTAAAGCATAAAACTGCTTTACTGTATCCAATCCTTACCTGCATATCCTCCCATGTCAGACTTGATTGCTTTTGTATTGTTTCTTGTTTGTATACTGTAAAAGAGAGCATAGGTGTTGGCAACATGATTAAGTGATATTATATGCATTTATACATGTAAAACGACACATTAACTATGCATGTAAAACATCTAATGGTTCTTTAGAAATGTTGAAATCATAATGTCAGCATTAGATAATACAGTTAAATTACAAAGATTGATCTCTGCTAGGACAAGCATGACTTAAATGAAAATCAAATCAGTGCCCTGAAAATAGTGTTAATTTCGTTACCTATTTTTAATTTAGTCTTAGTCTTGTGCCAAATATCCTTGTTAGTTTTAGTCATTCACATATCTTTTTTTGTAAGTCAGGTTTTAGTCGACTAAAAGTCTCGTTATTTTAGTCTAGTTTTAGTCAAAAGAAAACTCAAGGTATCTTAGTCAAGTTTTAGTCGACTAAAAGTCTTTTAATTTTAGTCTAGTTTTAGTCAAAAAAGAACTCAATCCCCCGGTTTCACAAACAAGGTTTAAGGCTAGTCAAGATTAAATTGCATGTTTGAGCTTTGTCAACTTAAAATAACTTGTAGTAAGATGTCTTAAAATACATCAGTGTCATTTTTTTCTCCAGGTGCACACCAGTAATATATTTTTCTAAGGCCATTTTTATAAATGTGGCTTAAATAGTCTAAATTAACTAAGGCCTAGTCTTGGCTTAATCTAAGCCCGGTTTGTGAAACTGGGCCAATGTATTTTAGTCTAGGTTTAGTCAAAAAATTGTAGTCTTTTTTTTTTTTAAATAACACATTATTACTGAGATTATTACTGATACACATTTCAGTAAAAAAAAAACGTATAAATGTCATAATTACCTGACAAAATACACTTGTTGAATGATTTTTTTTTTTTACGCAAATGTTAAACGTGTCTGGTTTTCAATTTCTGATTGAAAGACACATTCACAAATGATTAACCTGTTCTGAAGAGCATTTTATTTTAACCAACACAATTCAAAAGCTGGGTCCCAACAGACTCCGACTGACAACTTAAGTAACAAAGGTTTTTAAAACTGTTTTGGTTGCCTTGTGTCTCATGTTTCTGTTCAAATCAGAAATAAAATAAATATACTCTGAAAAACTGAAAAGAATAGGGCTAATTTACTGTGGGCCTAAAATACAACCTATTTACAGTCTAGGTTGATCTTGGGAAATAACAAATAAGATTTAACAAGGCTTTAACAAGGATCAACAATTAACAGTGCTGTTGTTACTACAGCTACTGATACTAAAGCTTACTACAGCTGCTGAAACTTTCACTTTAGGAATGAATTAAACAATCAAGTTCAAAGGCAAGATTTGCAACAGAATGCAAAATCCAAATCATTGAGGGTTATTTAAAGTAAAAAAAAAAAAGTAGATAAAAAATAAAAATAACTCTAACCAAACTTTAACCAGAGCAGTATTGCAGTTATCACTCTAGTCTTTGTTAAGTTTTAGAAAAGCACTTCTTTCTAATGTAATTCTTGCTCTGTTGCGGTGGCCACTTGAAAGGTCTCCAGTTAAACTAAAGACCTGCTCTGCAAACGCTTCGGAAGCTGGCATTGCCAGAAGGTCTAATGCCAGGGGTTTCAGCAGTGGATACATGGTGGAGCTTTGAGAAGACCAGAAATCCATGCCGGATTCTTCTGGGTTTGCATAGGACAGGAATTCTTTGAATTTTTGGACCTCTTGTCTGATGGAGGCCTTGGAGGTCTTTGGCTTTGATGATGGCCGATGGGGACTAAAAAACCTGAATCTAGGCCGCTTTTGCAGAGGCACCTCTGAGACCTCTGCATTTCTAATGTGCTCATCATCTGTTACCTCTTCCTGGTATGGTACACTGCGAGTGATGTACTCTTCAGCTTTACTGAGGAGATTCTGTATGTCGTCATTATCATTGTCAATCAGGGTCTCTGCTGACACACTAGCGTCAACAAAACAAGCAGCTGCAGCAAGAGGAGAAAAGTTGCTTGCCGACACATCCAGAAAACAGCTGAAGCGTAAATCCATGTTTGCAGACATCTTCTGTGCCAGTGTAGCTACATCCCTGTAGCTCCTGGCATGAGCAAGGGAGAAGTCTGAAAGGTGGCTCCTCAAATCCAGTATTGCAGGGACAACCAGGGAGAAACAACACGTGTCACTTTCAAGCACCTTTGTGTGTTCTGCAAATGGAAGGAACAAATCTTTAAGGATGGCCACCTCCTGCCATTCACTGGGCAGCAGGCAGTCCCAGCCCATGGTGTCAGCCACCGATGTCACGTGGTCCTTTACTTTGAGTAAACGAGACAACATCAAAAAAGAACTGGACCATCTAATTTCACAGTCTTTGATGAGAATGAGTCCACATTGTTCCAGCAACCGTTCTGTGGCAACAGATGATTTGCGAAACTGTCTCACCAGATGCCGGACCTTGTCCAGTAGACGTTTGATTGCTTGTTCCTTTTTGACCATGTTGACGACAAGCTGAAGGGTATGGACCACACATGGGGTCCTCTCCAAGGTTCCATATCTGATAGAAAGTTTAACACAAACCAACAATTATTTTCATTAAATCCTACAATAACTATTAATCTATACAATAGCACTCTATCACTACATAAAATTAATTAAACATATTTATTTCAAATTCTTTTTAGATTCAATATTAAATATCTATTACAGTGAACAAGCTCTCTGTAATAACAAACACCATTCACAGACTGACATTTTGTCTGCCTCTTCCTCTTCATCCCTATCCTTGGAATCATTCTCATCAGAACTGGTGTCCTCTTCTTCAACACGAAATGCAGAAACCATGTTGCTTCCATTATCAGTTATTATCATGATAATTTTTTCCTTTGGGATTCCCCATTCTTCTGTGCATTCCTCCACAAGAGTGATAATAGAATTAGCAGTGTGTGGGTGAACCATTTGCTTTAAGTTCAGTAGTATGTGTTCAGCTTTACTGTCCTGAACTTTGAAATAGCATGCACTGACAGCCAGGAAGGAGGCGGTAAGCCCCTTTTTAGTCCATATGTCAATGCCGATGGTTACTTTGCGGGCCATAGCCAGTCTGTTTTTGAATTTTACCTTTTCAGCTAGGTACATTTGGTCCACTAGATTTGTAATTTTGGTCTTTTTTGGCACAGTCAGTCTTTTATCTATTTTCTCCATCATGTTGATGAATTCCTCATCTTCTAATGTCCGTGGAGGGTGGGCTGTCCGAGCTACCCATTTAGTAATAGCCTCTTCTTTAATGCGTTGTTCCTGGGAGTCTGGCTTGTACTTGATGTGAGAAAAGAATGCACCTGACATAGATGGCCTCTCCTCTTTCCTGGCTGGTTGCTTGGCCACATCTGGAATCTATTGTAAGAATAAATACAATGAGGCCTCTTTAAATTAAATAATATCAGGAACAGAAGTGTTAAATTGGAAATAAATAACTTAATGAAAAAATAACTTAATGAAAAGCCTAAGATCAAAACTGTAGGTGTGTGTGTGTGCGTGTGTATATATAGATAATTATAGTGTTGAAGAACAAACTATAATTCATTGCTAATAAACCAACAACTTATGAGCATTTGTATTGATCAAACAGACCAGGATAAGCGGGAAAACATTTGACAAATGTGATTAAACCAGCGATGAGATCGCGTTCAATAAGGGTTTATTAAATCTGCATTAGTCAAAGCACGTTCCAAGAAAGGGGAGAAAATGAGAAACAAGGCGAATAGCCTATAAAGCAGGAGAATCGAGACTAGAATTCTCACTAACGTGAGTTAGGTTGTCACCTCAACTAAACACTGCATTCAAGACCACAAGAGCGCTAAACACTCAACCACACACTTCAATACAACAGCGAGAGCTTCAGTTAGCTAGATTAGCCTTGTGCTAATGTCTACAGCCGATTCACGTGCGGAGGACTGCACCTGCGCACATAAAAGTTACTTCGAAAAAGTCTCCCAGGACTTCCGGGATGGCTGTTGCTATGACAATGGACACAGAGCGAGCCAAATGCATTCATGAACATACATTAACACACATCATGTCAGATGTGAAATGGCTGCACATTTCACAAGAATAGAGCACTCTTAAAATCACGGCGGATCTCAGCACTCTGTTAAGACTTTTCACAGTCAAAGACACGCGTGGATTAAACCACACACATTTTTCTTGATCAAGATAAGTTCTCCCGTGAGAATACTCTCAGCCGCTCTCTTGAGCACAGCGCTGAGCTCACTAGCTCTGGCGTTAGTGAGTTTAAATGGCAAAAAGACAGTTAGCTACTCTGTGCTTAATTTGACCAGGGAGAAATGCACAGTTAGTCTTGAAAGCTGGGACACGCACCTTTAAATCTACTGTGAAGGCCTTATACGAGAAAGAATAAGGAACTCGCTTATTGTTTCTCCATCCGTGCGCTTTTACATCGGCTTTTTGTCTCGTGGACAAACTATTTACTGCAGTTCGCTTTCTCAGAAGCGTGTTCGTGCGTTTAGACACACTGGGTACCACAATAAATACAGTAACACAACACCTTTGTTTCCCTGTCTCTGATCTATTCTTCTATGGAGTCAGATTTGTTTCTTTATTATTCATTCATTCATTTTCTTGTTGGCTTTGTCCCTTACGGGGTCGCCACAGCGGAATGAACCGCCAACTTATCCAGCACGATTTTACGCAGTGGATGCCCTTCCAGCCGCAACCCATCTCTGGGAACTTCCACACACACATTCACACTCATACACTATGGACAATTTAGCTTACCCAATTCACCTGTACTGCATGTCTTTGGACTGTGGGGGAAACCGGAGCACCCGGAGGAAACCCACGCAAACGCAGGGAGAACATGCAAACTCCACACAGAAACGCCAACTGACCCAGCCCAGCCGAGGTTCGAACTTACGACCCAGCGACGTTCTTGCTGTGAGGCAACAGCACTACCTACTGCGCCACTGCATTGCCCTTTATTATTCAATCAAAAATATTTAGTTTTAGGGAAAATTATGTAGGGGAGAGTGGGGTAAAGTGAGACACTTTTTACATTTGCTTCCCTCTAAGCGAGCTAAAATAATATATCAGTAAAATTTACACATTTCTCATTAATTCAGAATGTTTTCTAGCAATATAATTTATCAGACTGTATTTAGGATGAAGGAAAGTGAAAATATGACTGTTTTAAAAAAACGTTGTCTTGTGTCTCACTTTACCCCAGCTACGGGGTAAACTGAGACAGACCAGAGAAATCAGAAGGGTAAAGTGAACCAGCCGGAGGTAAACTGATCCACTTACTTTTTCCACTTTAAAACTACCATAACAAAGCATGTAGTAAGAGTCAAAATCCGGACAGCTAGCTTGACAACCACACATTTCAGAGCTAATGTCAGACTAGCCAATTATGGATTAGGGATTGGTCAATTAAGCACATTTGTTTTTTTTACACTTGAAAATACTCTGAACAAAATCAAATACAACAATCTAAACCAAACTATTTGAATTTACATTCTAATGACAGATAGAACCAGTTAGATTAGAACACAATCCGGGGGTCAAAACACTATTATTCCCCTCTGATTTTGGGAGTAATTTATAGTTATTGTTGGGTTTAGGGGTAGGGAATAGGTATGGATTACATTTTCCAACAAAAATGATGTTCCATGATAAACATAGATGTTAATCCAGGATCACAGCATACTTGGCAAAAACATGATGTGTGTATCTCGTCATCCTCAACTTTCTTAACCATGCCAGTGTAATGAATGCTTGTTGTTTCTTGTTGCAAAGTTAACTATGACAAAGTCTCCCACAGACAGATCTGTGTTTCTTGGACCACTACTCTAATCCTCAGAGCTCTCTTCATCAGACACATTATCAACTGAGACAGGGACATCACTTTTCTCAGAGTTGCTTACTATGATTTCCATTTTGGGTTGCTTTCTTTTTTCGAGTTTTCCTTTTATTTGCTATTATTTAGCTTTTACCCTGATAGTTTTTTGTCTTTCTTTATAGGCCTTTTCAATTGTCTGCTTTTCAGCTGTATCAGTTAGGATGGCTGTCGTCACACATTTTCATTTGTATTGAGTTCAGGGACAACATTTGAGAATGGTAGCATTTCATGAGAAGACACATATCCAGGTTGGCTGGAAACACATGGCACATCCATGTAGATTATATGCGCAATGAAAGGATTAGCATCAGTGAGTGAATTATCTGCAGGTGGATCATCTGCAGAGGGTGGACCATCCAAATCTTCTGTAGTGGCAGGCTGGAGCTCAGGATTTGGCCAGTCTGACACCATGAATAGTCAATAATAATTGACACCAAATGCTTTATAAGGAAATTTTCTCGGTTATATGGAAAAAGTCCAGTGGACCTAAATCCAGATGTGATGTTGCATGGTGTCACTGTTGATATGAAGGGCTCATTCACAAGTCCTACAGTCTGTTAGACTAAATTTACCTTGTGACTTATGTCTCACTTTACCCCAGAGCATTTGTCTCACTTTACCCCACTGCCACATTTTAGAAAAAAGTTATCTTTTTTAGCAATTCAGTCTAATCCTCAGCTAGCATCATCACATGGTTTTATACAGATGCTACTACTTCAATTTGGTCCCTTTGCCGCCGTTCATACTGATGGGGCGGCGGTATTTCGTGCGCCAGCAGCTTTTGACCGCTGGGTGGCGCTTTAACCACAGATTTTCAGCTTTGCCTTTTCACAATACTAGATAGACGGTTCTGTATGTGTACCTTATGTGATGTGATGTGTTCAATTAAAATATAATTTTGTTTTAGTTTTCTTAGTAATAAACATGCTTTTACACTATACTGTCTGTTTTAGAAAAGATACATGGTGAGATGTACTGTATAGCCCTAGGCTGCAAAAAGCAAATATAAGAATTAGTTCTTTAGCCTTTATAGTGCCCTATTAAATTGCGTTGGGGTGAAAACAATGTTTCGATTTCTTTGACCATAATAGCGATGTTATTACCTCAAATCTTAAACATGTGCACATATAAAAAACCGCGGCACAGCACGCACTACAAAATAATATTAAGATTATTTTGCCGGTGGAGCACTTCACCTTGTTATATGTCTTATCAGTAGGCTAATTATTATTTATAACAGGCTTACAAATATTTGACCAATTGCCATTACATGTAAAACACTCTCATACACTCAGAACTAGTGGCAGTTATGAATTAAATAAACGGGCATACGCGCACGCAAAGTGAGCCGCATATTATCGTCTGTTCATTTTTCTTTCACACGCATGCTGAGAATGAAAAAAAAATCTGCTTGTTTAAAAAAGTGCATTATATTCACTAATCTATAATAATAACAATAATGTTTAGCTAATATATCCATAACGGCGGGATGCGTGGTGCTTTGACTTGATATCTAGGTCAAAAGCAAAACTGTTACCTGTTGCACGGCAAAGGCTAGCCTATAGTGTGGAAAAATATAATTCACAACCTGTGGTGCGTTTCCCAAAACCACCGTTAGCCAACTAAGGTCGCAAGTTCCGTCGTTAAAAACAGTTTGTTGATTTGGCGTTTCTCAAAACGAACATTTCCAAACTGCGTCGCAAACTACACCTCCGGAGCTGTAAAAACAGAGTTCCTGGCTGTGTTTTATTCCCACTTACCCCCCTATGCCCTATTCGTTATGTTTAGAACATTCTAACATTTAAACTCGGAATGATTAAAAATAAAAATATTTGAACAAAGCTGTAGGTGGCCTAGGTATTATTTAAAAGCGGACTTTACCTTACGTCTTCAAAGCTTGTGAAAACAAAAAACAAAGCATACGTTAATGCTTTTAATTTATGGATTATTGATTATTTATTAAGTATCTGTACATGACATGGGCCTGTTGGTTAGACTATGGATAATAATCTGTATAAGTACAAGTAATTGTGTGTAAACAATTGGGAAAAACTGTAATATGTGATGTGGGTAAATGGTGTGTTTCAATCCGGCTACCACCGCAAGTATGTTTCAAACCTATGAGAAGCACTGATAGAATTGTATTTATATGCTGTTGTACTTATATGTGTATTCATATGCTAATGTTTAAGTTTTTGCCATGTTAGGGGTTAAGTTTAATCAAAAAAAGATTGCATTAACAATCTGTTAAATGCTATATTCCAGTTTTTTTTTACTCACATGCATTGTTTTTTTTCCCATGATACATTTTTAAAAAAAAAGAAGAATTAAGTTAGGCAAAACAAGAAACCACTTCAAATCATGGATCTCAAAACCTGTCTGTAACGTATGTGTGAAATGAGCTATATATAATATCTGGAATCTAAAGATTCAAAATGGCCTTTAGAATTCATTCTTAGCAATGCATATTACTAATCAAAACATTTTTGTTGGAGTTATTAGCTATGTTTCCATCCAAAAATAAGAATGAACTGTATGCGCAAAACTGGATTATCGCATAAAAGACGTGCGAATAAAGCTGCGTTCCCATCCAACGAGTCAAAGCGAACCAAATGGTCACTTCCTGATTAACTGGCGCCAAATATCAACAGTAAAAACTGATTTTGCTGCAGTAGGAGAAGCTGCGTCAATCTTTTCTTCATCTAATAAATGACTTGCGCCTCAAAAGGCAGTCCTGACGCAGTGAATGCGCGGTGGCGTTTGAAGGTGCACAGACGCTCTTGATTCTGGAGGTCATTAATAATATAATAAATTAAATAATTTGATAATTTTTTTTTTTTCGACCAAAAAAGTACCTGTGCACTATATGATTGGTTTTGTGATTAAGGGTCTCGTTTAATTAATAGTAAGTTATTTTAATGGCTTTGAAATAAGCACACACATTCCCCTAAGCAGAAAGCCATCTGATTCACTAGTAATGAAAGTGTCATTTCAAATTACAGTTTATGTGTGTGTGTGTGTCCGTGTGTGTGTGTGTATGTGTTTTTGTGACATATCAGGACACAAATCTGTATAATGACATTGGTATGACACAGGTATTACAAAAAGCAGGTGAAATATGAGGTCATTGGTGACGTCCTCACTTCTCAAAAAGCTTATAAATCACACAGGATGAGTTTTTTCAGGGAGTAAAGCTGTACACTGTCTCCTGTGATGGTTGGGTTTAGGGGTAGGTTGGGGTGAGGGCAATATAATATACGGTTTGATCTGCATAAAATGAATGGAAGCCTATGTAATGTACCCACTTTTCACAAAAACAAACGTGTTTGTGTGTGTGTGTGTGTGTGTGTATATATATATATATATATATATATATATATATATATATTAGGGGTGTGACAAAATGCATACTCCACGAGACGAGATACGAGATTGGGTTCACGAGAACAAGACGAGACGAGATTTTTACACTATTTTTAAGAAATCCTCAATGATGAAATATATGAATGGAAAATAGTCTTTTATTCAACTGTGAAAAAAATTAGGTGCTTTTTAAAAACATTGTAATGAATGGTATTTTATTTCTATTTAAATGAATTCTATGTCATAAAGGACATGCAAACACTGCTAAATTTAGCTATAAACTCTACCGACTGGCTTCTCCCCTGTACAATTTCACATGATATATCAAACTTATTCCCACACACTGAAACAAATATATGTAATTTTTTGTATTTCATTTTTAATTTAAAAAATGAGTTTCACTTTCATTTAGCAAGATTTCATTCAGGCCCCATGACTCACTCTGAGCTACCGGATGGGATCATGCGAATATGAAGGACTAATAGGAGAGTTGTTTTAATGGAGTTTGATACCGCACGCAGAATGAAAAAAAAAAAAATCAGCTTTTCCCGGACAGCATAAACGTGTGTTCCGTGATGATGATGTGACGATGAGTCTCCAGGAGTTCATTCAGTGAGTGTGTGTGTTTGTTTGCGCGCGCTTAGAGATGTGTGCGTCTGTGGTGCTTTACTGACTCGCTAGGTGTGTAGGTCCTATCGCAAAATGCGGCTAAAAGTCCTTCACAGTGTTAATAGTTTGATTACGGCGTTTACATATCTACACTTCAATAATCTAACTAAAATAGGAATACTCTACATCGTAATTCCATTTGTGTTTACGACAATTATGCCTTTCAGCATATCTGAAGTGCTATTCCATTGCATGGATACGAACCATATTGTGTGAGGCTGTAGTTGTAGCTTATGTTGGATGCAACACCTGCTGAAGCAGTTACTCACCCAACCGAGTGACAAGCGCAACTCTGAGGCCAGCCTGGGTTGCCAGGTGTGTGCAAAGCACTCTGTTTGCAGATCAAATCCAATCCTGCCTCCAATCGTCAATGCTAATTTCACCCTCCCGCTCCATCATAACATCACAACTCACGAGACATATTTTCACCTCGACGAGAAATCTCGCCGCGATTTAATCTCGCGAGATCTCGTAGTATGAGATCTTGTCACACCCTTAATATATATATATATATATATATATATATATATATATATATGTGTGTGTGTGTGTATATATTGATTGACTTGAAAGTAACTTGTTAGTCAAAGTTACGACTTGCGACAAAAATTGATTTGACTTGCTTGAGACTTGAAGGTTATGACTTGAGACTTACTCTCACCTCTGATATCTAGGTTTACTGGCATAAGCTGTGGTCTTTGCACATTTACAATGTCCCCTGCTGAAAAAAAAAAAAAACTCTTTCACTGGGGACTGAGATGGCTGGTGTGGAGAGGTAAGCCTTTCCTAAACAGTGTGTACAGAGGTGGTCAAAAGACCCTCTGCTCCATATATATATATATATATTAATATATATAATTAAAGAGACAGGAGTTGAACATGATTATGAAGGTGTATAATTAATATTACTAGTATAATTAAGTAGTAATAGTATCAGTGTTATAGACTTAAGAACATAATTAATTCATTCATTTACTTTTCGGGGTAGTCCCTGTATTAATCTGGGGTGGCCACAGCGAAATGAACCTCCAACTTATCCAGCATATGTTTTACGCAGCGAATGCCCTTCCAGCTGCAACCCATCACTGGAAAACATCAATACAAACTCATTTACACACATACACTATTGTCAGTTTTAGCATACCCAATTCACCTATACCACATTTCTTTGGACTTGTGAGGGAAACCAGAGCACTCGGGGAAACCCACGCAAACAGGGAGAACATGCAAACTCCACACAGATATGCCAACTGACCCAGCTGAGGCGATCGTACTACCCACTGTGCCACCGCATCACCAAGAAGAGATAATCTTGATCATTTTTAAATATTCAATAATAATAAGCAAATTATTAAAACATGCATAAACTAATTTGAAAAAGGAGGGGGTAAAAATAATCTACTACCTGGTTCTGTAACAGAAAAACGTTCTCTTTCAGTCTGAAAAACATCTTCGCACTTTCGATATGAAAACACTGATGCACCGTGTAATCTCCATAGCACTTGATGGAGCAAGTGGAGCTGCAAATCGTCTGGTCCGCGTGGTTTGGCTTATTAATATATTTTTTTGCGTATAGACGTCTGTGTCATAACCCTTCCTTGTCTGTCTTCTCTGTGTTGTCGTCTTTCAATGTATCTTTGTTTGTATTGTGTCTTAACACATGGCTCAGCCTGTGTTTGTGTCCACCATGTGCTCCTCTGTTCCTCCCTCGTTTCCAGCTGCCACACCCCCTTGTTTAGTCCTTATCTAGTCCTCGTTAGTCTCAGTGTTTACACCTGGTCCTCATGTGCTTTCCTCCCTTTATAACGCGCTCTCTCTCCTCATGTCTTCGTCGGTTCATTACTTCTGATTGTTGCTAGTACTTTCTGCATGTTGTTATCTGTTACCTCTTGTTACATGTTACTGCTAGACGGTGCTTGTTTGTTCTGTGTTGTTGGTGTGTTTGAGTTGTCTTCGTCTAATGTTTGTTTGTATTTTTCAGTAGACCTTCTGAGCCCTCTATCCAGTTCATCCTTAAGTTTGTTTGGTTAAGTCTTTCTATTTATTTCATTAGTTCCATTAGTGGCTTTAAGTGTTTAGTTCCTTGTTTAGGATTTATTTCCTATTTTGATTTTAGTAGTAAAGTCCCATTTGATTTCTCTTTGTGTTCATTACCCTTAGACCCTAACTTTCCTTTCTTAGATTATTATTTATTATTATTTGTTTACGTTTCTCTTCGTCGTATGCGTGTATGTATCTGTCTTGTCTTGATCCAGTTCTGTGTGCTGTGAGTTCCTGGCTGCTGTAGCTCTGTCCGGCTACCTCTGGCGAGACCTCTACTCTCCACGAGTGCGAAGTACTTCCGAAGTACTCACCACCGCCTGCCTGGCCTGAGCATCCCAGCTCAGTTTCATATCCTCCAAGCTGTCTGTGGCCGCCGCTCTCCCTGTCCAGGACTCTCCAGCTCATCTCCCTCCGTCTGTTGGTGTCATCCCATATTCCCCAGCTTTACCCTTCTCATCATTGGACTGTGTTTCACCCTACCACTACCTCACATATCCACTATTGTCAATAAACACCCCTTCACTCATTCTGTATTTGGGTCATCCTTCCTCCCAGTCGTGACAGTCTGTGACAGTAGTTTTTCATATCAGTAGAACATGTGTCATTCCAGTTTTCAGAGTTAAAGTTCAGTTCAGATCACTGTGGTTTAATTTTCTACTGCTGAAATTTCAAACACTAAAGAGCAAATCCATCGATTAGCAGCTTCACAAGTCCCAAACCAAGTAAGCCAGTGGCAAAGTAGCGAGGAACAAAACTTCACCAATTGGCGAAAGTGAAGGAAAAAAACCTTGAGAGAAACCAAGTTAAGTTGGGCTCGGCCCTCTGACCAAACTTCCTGTGCAGAGCTGCAGTCTAGGTGCCGGAGGCTGGCAAGGCTGGGCGTCCATTGTTTGTGTGAGCAGGTCACCGGTGGGTGTACAGGCTGGCCCTTTTGAATCAATGCGGTGACTCGTCTGTGACTGGGGTCTTTCAGGATTTAGTTTCATGCTCTCCACTTCTCAATGACCACCACAGCATTTGCTCAGGATACAGCCTGGTCTAGAATTATGGATGTACAATATGCTGTACAATAAACAAATTTTAGGCCATAAACATTGAGATTTAAAATGTACTTCTCCCTGAGAACTATCTTTTGAAAAATGTATTTTCTGTTTTGTGTTGTATTGTTTACTTCATACATTGTTAAAAAAAATCCTTTAAATTACGGAAAAATACCGGCAGTTGTGGTTGCCAGAATTTTTCCGTAAAAAATACGGAAATGGTTTAGAACTGTTTAAATTTACGGATAATAACCATATTTCACTAACTGAAAGAACGTTCAGTTAATAAAACTGTGTGTGATTGCAATTAGCAAACAGATTTCCACTGCATTAGTACCTGCACATTTAAACAAAAGAAGATGCAGCATAACAACAGACACTCTCAGTTCATCTTGCACTTGCTCACTTGCAGATGCTACTATCCTCCACAATGGTGACACAAAAAATGTTTTACAGTAGTTTGCTGTTTTTTTTTCTTGATTTTACAGAAAAATACCTGCAGCTGTGGTTGCCAGTAATCTACTGTTTTTAACATTTTACATTTGTGATTTCAATCTACAGAATATTTCTGTTAAAAATACATTCCACAGTCTGTATTTTTCATCAAACACATTTAACCCCTTAAATCCCAGAGCAAAATCCTCACTAGTGTCCTCACTACAGAGGGTTGAACACTCAAGCCGCGGTCACACTGGACTTTTCTCCCCATAGACTTCCATTCATACGCACGCGATTGCGTCAGACCGGAAACGCAGGGTCATGCGTCGAGTTTCGCAGGTTGCTGCTGTGCAAATTTCAAGCTTAGTGAACTCCGACCTGCGAAATCGCATCACTTGACTGCGTGAGACCAATCCAGGATCAAAACATGACCTCTCTGAACAGAAATTTAAAACATGGAGCAATCGCTCCCTTTTTTTAATGTCTAATCATCTTGTTTAATCCTGCTCCTTTTCGCAGGATATAAAACTCTAAATAAAATAAAAATTAATAATAAAAATAATTACACAATAAAAATGGTATTTCTCAAGATCTCAGCAGAGGATCATTAAACAACTCCACAAACATCAGGAGCTTCGCTTATTACCGTCCTTTGACTTCATTTTTGTGACGTGAACAAAAGCTCTTAATGAAATTTTTGTGGTTAATTTGAAGTGACCATGATAGAGGTCAGAATCTGCTTTAGTTGGGCTCTTCAACTTCTAGCTCTAAATCTAGTTTTTATTTTGGTTGCTGTTATTACTTGTGTTATCACACTATTTGTTTAGCATGAAAAGCTAAAAAATATATATAGTCTGATGAGATTAACTATGACTTCTAAGCCACCTTCACCTGCTTGTTAACTCAATTTCATGTTAGCTGTGTGTGAGAAATTAAAAATATACATATATAAAACCACTGGAACTCCAGCAATCAATGACTGTTTAACAGATCTAAATACACCATTCACCATTAAAATGTTTGCACTATGGCAGGACTTAAAAACACACAGACATCAACAATTAGTCTTTGAATCTCAACAATGGTGACAAACAAAAAATAAAAAAACAAGCCAGAACAATACAAAACAATCTACTGAAATATTACCTCGCAAATACAAAATAAAATAAAAGTAAAGTAAGAAATTGTAACAGCATGAAGCTGTATAATTCATTCATGCTGCAATGCATGCTGGGAGTTTTGTACTATGCTGGCACCCAGCATGCATTGCGGCATGAATGAATTATGCAGCTTTTTTCTTTTTAGCAACCATGGTTGAGGTTCATATACTGATTCTTGATGTCTATGTGGCTAAATGTGTTGCTGGAGCTCAAAGGTTTTGTGCATGACACTCTAATTATTAATTTGTATTAGTTTCTTCCTAATTGTTTGTTGACTTTCCACTTAAAGCTGCAGTGTTGTCCCAAACTGCATTAATATATATATATATATATATATATATATATATATATATATATATATATATATATATATATATATATATATATAAATTGTTTTATTTATTAACTAATAAAATATCAGAAATTATATCAGTAAAAATTAAACAACATATGCAGTTTTAGACATGTTTAAACAACTTTCAACAGAAAAGCAAGTGATGTTGAAAGTGTTCATTTTTGGAGTTCTGATGCAGGGTTCTTGCTCCTGGGGCTGAGATATGATTTTTCCAGGCCAAAGACAGAAAGTGATAAAAACTGCTTAAAACCATGAAATGCATCATTCTCTTTGTTTTAAACAAGATTACAAGCAGTTTTAAACATGTTTAAACAAGCTTCAAGGGGAAAGCATGTGATTTTAAAAGTGTTTGTTTTTGGAGTTCTGATGCAGAATTCTTGCTTCTGGGGCTGAGATATGATGTTTCCAGGCCAAAAACAGAAAGTGATAAAGACTGCATAAAACCATGAAATGCATTTTTCTTTTTGTTTTAAACAACATTACATGCAGTTTTAAACATGTTTAAACAAGTTTCAAGGGGAAAGCAAGTGATGTTGAAAGTGTTCATTTTTGGAGTTCTGATTCAGCATACTTGCTCCTGGGGCTGAGATATGAGGTTTCCAGGCCAAAAACAGAAAGTGATAAAAACTGCTTAAAACCATGAAATGAGTCATTCTATTTGTTTTAAACAACATCACATGCAGTTTTAAACATGTTTAAACAAGTTTAAGGGGAAAGCAAGTGAATTTGAAAGTGTTCATTTTTGGAGTTCTGATGCAGGATTCTTGCTCTTAGGGCTGCGATATGATGTTCCCAGGCCAAAAACAGAAAGTGATAAAAACAGCTTTAAACCATAAAATCCATCATTTTTTTGTTTTAAAACAACATTATATGCAGTTTTAAACATGTTTAAACAACTTTCAAGGGAAAAGCAAGTAATTTTGAAAGTGTTCATTTTTTGACCTCTCATGCAGGATTCTTGCTTCTAGGGCTGCGATATGATGTTTCCAGGCCAAAAACAGAAAGTGATAAAAACAGTCTAGAACGATGAAATTCATAATTCTTTTTGTTTTAGACAACATTATATGCAGTTTTACACGTTAAAACAATTTTCAAAAGAAAAGCAAGTGATTTTGAAAGTGTTCATTTTTTGTCTTCTGATGCAGTATTCTTGCTTCTGGGGCTGAGATATGATGTTTCCAGGCCAAAAGCATAAAGTGATAAAAACTGCCTAAAACTATGAAATGCATCATTCAATTTGTTTTTAAGTGAAGTTTCACAAACTAATTTCGAGAGGAGCACGTGATATAATTGACCGCAGCTGGTCTCTCATCTACAATCATTAGTTAGCCAATCAGATTACTCCAAACTCACTATAAGTAGCCTAGCAAATATTACTCCCTTATCTTCGTTTTCCGAAGAAGCTAACGACAGGTCCCCTCAGCTCCTCCGAAAGCTACTCACAGACAAATCAACCTGCTAATTACTCAAGCTACTATACCACCACCTTTACCACCATCATAAACAACAACAACATCAACAGAGGCGGCGAACACAACAACAGCAAAGCTTACGGACAGGAAAGAAAGCTCCGTTCTCCCTAAAACACCAGCACTGTCTCAACAACACCCAGCTCAGCCTGAAAGTCAACTCGAGACCGAGGCTCTACTAAGAAGCTAAAGGCCTATCCACTGCACTCCAGCCAGAACACAACGCTTCATATTACTTCAAAACGCCTCCTACCTCCTCCAGCATCGTCAAATGTCTCTCATATCCAATAACTGACAGTCACAGAACTCCGCCAGACTTCCTAGATGACGGAATCACAATTCCAAGCCGCTGCAGTAAATCCGAACCATTGAAGACTTGAGATCCACCGTTCCACCAACTCCGCCCTCCATGACAGAACAACCACACGCTCCTGCCACACCCCTCCATCCTCAACGCACCGCATCACAACACTCCGACACCCCGGGCTATCAAAGAAAGCAATAAAGCAATCTGGAATCGGATACATTGCAGCTATGATTCATTCTAAAAAATGGACAGGACTAATCTCCCGGACAATAACCTAACTCTTGGTTTTCTACCTCCCTTCCTCTAGCCTTCAGCTCCTCAATCCAGTACAAACTCCAGTCCTTCTCTTCCAGGTATCCTTACCACTCTAAACACTGTTCATTCTCTCTCTCTTTAATAACTCGGCTCATAATAATTATCCATCCCAAGATCCACCAGCTACGAAGGCTACCAGCCCCTCTACCTCCGCTATCCCCGCTCTTCCTCCTATTCACACTTTTAACTACCATGGCGACGCGCACACGCACGTCATCAGCCAAGTGCAAAATTTAATGAAACCAAAGAAATTACTTGTCAACTTCTGTCAATGTCTCTAATCTTTACTGAATTATATTTGCACCCTGATTCTAACTTTTCTGAATTTCTCATTTCAGGGCTGTCTAGAGGATCCCACCCCGGTATCGACCCTCTCTTCCTCCAACCTCACCTGCGCTAAATCCGACATTACCGAAACAGAAATCGTAGAGCAATAAATCGAGAAAAGATTGACAATAAATTCATGATCGGTCCCCCTTTTTTCTCGCTCCCCCGTTTAACATTCACATCAGCTCTATATAGTGGGCTTAGAAAGCTTCTGGTAAAAACGACCAATAATGGATCCTCCATCTCCTCATAATTCCGCCTTTTCCAGCATCAACAGCATCATTTCGCCCGACGAAGATGCTCATATTATCACGTCATAGACCAAGTAAATCTCTTTAATTAAACTAGTCAGCCGCAACGCTTGGCTCGGCACAGTTTAGGCTACATTACCTCCGCTTTTTCATTCCATTAAACCCCGACTTCTGGCATCTCCCGTGATCCTGGCATTAATCGTAGATCACAATTCCACTTCGCAGTCTAATACCATTCGGAAGCAGAAGTAGCCCCCTTTTTATGCTTCAGAAGCTATTTACCGGATTCTCGCAATAAAGCATGTAGTTATGCATATAGAGCATTATCCCGCAGGGACACCCTTTTATCACTCACCTCCTATTACTCGCAGCATCAGCCTCTGGATTAGATGAGATATCTTTATCCGACCTTGGCATTAACGAACTCGGCCTGAGGGGTGTCGCGCACCGGACGCGCCACAACACGGCGCGTACATGACAATCGATAATATTGCACACGCTCTTTCACATGTTATTTAAAAGAAAACTTTTCAAATTGTGCTCTGCGGTGCAGCATTTAATAAGTGACAAGCAACGACCTCACGAAGCAGCACCTCTGCACCTCACTTACAGAGACCTGTAAGCACCATAACTTCAAACATGCAATAGACTGTACCTGAACACCAGAGTTAGATGCTAACTCAACACCTGATGCCTCAGGTCATCACTGCATCACACGAACACTTGTGGACGAACTCCCTCCAATGCCTAAGAGTGCTGTCTTGGTCGTTTGCCACCCCGCTGAACTCAGAATCAATCCCAATCCTACCTGTTCCATGCCAACTCCAGTCCCTTAACTCCAAGTGACCAGAAAGGGGGAGGAACCAACCTGCTGACATAGACCCACTATCCTAAACTCTCGATATAACGATAACCTGTTTTTTTTTCATTTGTGCTATTTTAGGAAGACACCTAGCCTTAGCTATGTTTCCTAAACCCAATACATACACTCTCTCCTCCACTGCACTTCTAGGATCAGTCTCTAGTAGAGGAGCCATTACCCATATGTGACACTTGTTTGTTGTTTTAACCTCACTCAATGTCCTTATGTCTCAGTTTTTTTTCTTTCTCACTCTGTCTTTCAATTCTTGCCTCATCAGGGAACCCCCACAGATGATGTTTTAAGTCCAGAGCTCAGAACTAGGATTGACTCCTTTCACCACACCTCACGGATCAATGCCTTGAAGGTGTGATCACTGTATTGATAATTTAACGTTGTAACACCTGTCTGACGACACGTTTTAGGTGAAAACTCAAAAGTTTTGTTAACCACATTTCTTCATCTTCAATCCAGAACCGAAAAGAGGATTGAGCGTAAAGAATTAAATTTATTGGTTCGACTCTCGTTAAAACAGCATCGTAGGGTATATGTTGACTTTGACACTTGCCTTCTTCCTCCACGAGCGAGTAAAGGCCATCCAAAAGTTGTTCAAAAGTACACACCCCACATCCCGTGCATGCTTAGATGCGATGACGTTAACCAAAGATTGAATTCTTTACAGATTGAGATAACGCCTATACAACTTCGTTGAGCCTTCAATACCTCGGTTAGTCGTAAAAGCCTAAATTCTGATAAAACTGAACTATGCTCTTCTACACCATGAGTGTTGTTAACCTGAGCATTCTAACGCGCCTAAAAGCTGCACCAAGATTCAGTTAGTGATGACGTTGTTTGTGTCTTGTGTGTGCCTGTTCTCTCTGCTTCTGCCTGTTTGTTCCAGTGCCTGCCGATGTTCACACCGGGAACATCACCTGGCAAAGGGGGATGTAGGGACTCGTCTTGTAACATTTGATGTCAGATAGTTACAATCTTACCAGAGATTTTACCACGTTAAGTCTCTTGCAGTGGGTTAATGATAATTACACTGGTACGGGGCGTGGACCCGCCCTTCATCTAGTCGGTCATTGGGTGACAGTCTTAGAGGGATGTATCAATACGTGTCCCTTAAATGAATCCATGCGCGCAGCCTTTTAGCATCAAGCTGGTGTCCACCCGCTGTTGCTTCTCCGCCCCCAATCGCCACCACGCGGTTGGGTCACCACAAACTCTTCATCCAAGCCTCTTAAGTTTCACTCCGCTGAGACTTCTGCAAACTGACTCTCTACAGAGTCCGTTGCCCCGGTAACCCAGGACAAAGAGCTTCACTCACGCCGAGTGAACCCCAGCCTCCCCACAGAGAAGCCACACTTGAGCACCACGTGTTTCCTCACTCCAGCCCGGCGAGGGAAATCCGAATCAAGAAGACTTCAACACAATCGCAAGTAACGCAACAACAGTTGCCTCTTTCTGATCTGGTGCATATGATTTTAAGCAGTTAAAGATTAGTCAATTCTCTGCTTTTGTGGTTTCTCAGGTGATTCTAAGATCTAGTACGAAATACTAGATGGTCTGGACTGTTTGTCAATTCATTTTGCATCCTCCGAACTGCCTGTGTGTGTGTGTGTTTGTGTGTGAACGTGTGTGTGCATTTGTTTGTTTGTTTGTTGTTTTGATTATTATGTAGTTAGCCTCGTGTATTGAATAGTGTAGCTCAATAAATCTTTGTTCTCCTTTGAAAGAACTGTGTTCTTGTTTATGTGCTTGTAAGTCTTTGCCTCAAGCTGTAGATCGTGTTACCTTGCTGAAAAATTAACCCTATTCTGTGCTATGTTATAACCGGTGGCCACGGAAATAATATAGACGAGAATTCGTAAATGTGATGTCTCTATTTGCGGGACACACAAAGGTTTAATCTTTGATCTGATTCAATCCGACTCAATTGAGTCGAATCAATGATTCGAATCTTCAAGATCCGAGTCATTGATATGAGCTAATAATTCCTAAATCGATCTTTTAACGTAGATTGATTTCTTACAATTCAAATTACTTTACGTCTGATTCATGACAGTTCCATTAAAGACCAATATATATACGCTAGCTGCTGCTGCTGCAGCAGGTGTGTTTGGAGCTCGCTCTGTTGCATAGATTCGCAATTTGCATTTTTATTATCAAATACCTCCACATTTGCTAAATACTACTTAGGGGGAACAAACCCTAAATACATTTTATATAACATTTAACAATTTATACAAATAAATCTACTTTAAAACGTTCTGTCTCTCGAGCATCCGCCTGTTGTTTGTAGCTTAGCCTGCTAGCACCGCTAGTCAGCTAAAGCTACCGACTGCTTTCATTCCCTAATTTTCTCACTTACTGGCTTTGCTCGTAACCCTGTACGATGTCGCTTGTGTCTTCGTCCTTGTGTGCAGGAGAGACATCAATGGAGGCGCTGGACATGGAGCTGGAACAGTTGGAAGAACGCATCCGTCTTCTGCAGGTGAAGCAGACGCAGCTCAGAGCACAAAGGGCCTTGCTCGGTGTGCCCCGGGCTGCAGCTCGCTCACCTTAGGTAAGTGCACAATACAGCCGTGACACTCCGTCTACCTCAACTCCTAGTGTTCCTCTGTCCAGGCCCAGCGCACCTAGGACGCGGTTCGCCCAGGGGTCGTTTACGCCGACACCCGGCTACCACGACACCTGGGTACAGCCGCGTAGGGTAATCAGGAACCCCTAGGGCAGAGAGTCTCCTCCCGCGTTCGAGATCTCCGCGGAGAACCGATTCGCCCCTCTCCGCGAGACGGGTCACGATGTGGCTATCATTGGTGACTCCATCGTCCGCCACGTCCGTCCTGCTTCCACTTCAGGTAATAAAGTACGCACATTCTGCTTTCCTGGTGCTCGTGTTAAGAATATTTCTACACAGATTCCGAGTATCCTGAGCGCTGGCGAGAGCCTCGGCGCCGTTGTCCTCCATGTGGGGACGAACCACACCGGGCTCCGCCAGTCGGAGTTCCTGAAGAGGGACTTCAGGAGCCTCATCGAGACGATTCGACACACCTTACCCGCCACGCAGATCATCGTTTCTGGACCGCTTCCTACCTACCGCCAAGAAAATTAAAGGTTCAGTAGACTTTTTGCTCTGAATGAAAGGCTATTAACATGGTGTAATGAACAGAAACTGCTCTTTGCCAATAACTGGAATCTTTTCTGGGAGCGTCCTAGGCTTTTCCGTCCTGACGGGCTGCACCCTAGTCGAGTTGGAGCTGAACTGCTGTCGGACAACATCTCTAAGATGCTTCGTTCTGTCTGACTAGTAAGTAAAAATTCCCATTTTATCCATATAGACTCTTGTTCGTCCCACTTAAATTACAGTAATACATGTCTAGCTTACCCCATAGAGACTGTGTCTGTTCCTCGTGTTATTAGATCAACAATTAAATGTACTGTGTGCTCTAGAAAAAATCTATTAAGAATAAAAGCTGAAAATCCAATAAAACATGATAATACAAACTTCGTAAAGCTTGGTCTCCTAAACATAAGGTCACTAGCACCTAAAACGCTTATCATAAATGAAATAATAACAGATAACAATCTAAATGCACTCTGTCTTACTGAAACCTGGCTGAAACAAAATGACTATATTAGCTTAAATGAAGCAACTCCTCCAGGATTTCCATAAGGCTTGTCAAACCGGTCGTGGTGGTGGAGTTGCAGCAATCTTTAGTGATATTCTTAATGTTAATCAGAGAAATGGAATTAAGTTTAACTCCTTTGAGGTATTAGCTCTTAATGTTATGCTACCGGATATTATGCAAAAACCTGTTATCTCTCGCTATAATCACCATATATAGACCCCCAGGACCCTATGTCAATTTTCTAAAAGAGTTTTCTGATTTTATTCCTGACTTACGAGTTAAAACTGATAAAATACTAATTGTAGGAGACTTTAACATCCACGTAGATGACTCCAATGATACACTAGGGCTCGCCTTAATGGATCTACTACATTCACTTGGAATAAAACAAAATGATGTTGGTCCAACCCCATCGCTTAAAGCATACATTAGATCTAATATTGTCTTATGGAATTGAGGTCTTTGATGTAGACATTATACCCCAAAGTGATGATGTTACGGACCACTACCTCTTGCTATATAAGCTGCGTTTACCTGAAATTAGCAGATCTGCACCAATATACCGCCCTGGTAGGACTATCGTTCCGTCCACCAAGGATGAATTCATAAATAACTTACCTGATCTTTCTTTATTTCGAAATACACCCGCAAACGCAAATGACCTTGACGTAGTAACCAGCAGTATGGATGCCATCTTTACTAGCACACTTAATACAGTGGCACCCATCAAATTAAAAATGGCTAGAGAGAATAAAACTGCACCATGGTACAATAATCATATGCGCTCTCAAAACAGCAACCCGTGCTCTGGAACGTAAATGGAAAAAAACTAATTTAGAGGTTTTTAGAATTGCGTACAAATACAGTATGTCCAGCTATAGGAGGGCTCTTAAATCTGCCAGGGCTGAGCACCTCCGCAAACTGATAGAAAATAATCATAACAATCCGAGATTTTTTATTTAACACCATTGCTAAACTAACAAATAATTGATCATCTTTGGAACAAAATGTCCCACCGCAAATTAGTAGTGATGACTTCATGAATTTTTTCAGTGATAAAATAGAACGCTTTAGACAGAAAAAAGAAGATGTTAAACTTTCTGCACCACCTTATACTCCAGATCCAGTAAACAATCAACTGAATCAAAATAACCTACAATGCTTCAAAACCATAGAACAGGAAGAGCTAGATAAAGTTATAAATAGCTCTAAATCAGCTACATGTATGTTAGATCCAATTCCAACAAAATTACTGAAATAATTGATACCTATTATTAGGGGTGTAACGATTTATCGTGGTACGATTTATTGCGATGCAAAAATGTCACAATATGCATCGTGGCGTTATGACGATTTTATTACGATATGACGTCCGTCTCTTATTGGCTGAGCTGTTTGCACGTGAGCTACGTTCCACCTGCTGTCACATGTAAGTTCAGACTGCTTGCCTTGAACTAGCAGCAGTAACAACGTTAGCAGGCAACGATGAGTGGAGTTGAAATAGAGGATGCCCCATCCTCTTATAAGTCGGACGTCTGGCAACATTTCGGTTTTCCAGTCAGTGGAGAGGACGGTAATAAAAAAAACAGACAAAACACAAACTGTGTGTAAACACTGTAAACAAATGTTGCCATACAAAACTGCAAACACGACGAATATGATGTGCCATTTAAGCCGTCACCACAGCGACAAAGTGCAATCGGGTGTGAAAAGGAGAGAAAAACGTCAGACAACCATACAAAGCAGCTTCGCTGCAACATGGTCTCACTCTAGTGCCAAAGCTGAGGAAATAACGAGGTGCATAGGAGTATTTATGGCAAAAGACATGAGACCATTTTCTGTGGTCGACAATGTTGGATTTCGCGAATTGATCAAGGCACTGGAGCCCAGGTACAACATTCCATCACGCCCGCACTTCAGTCAAAATGTAATTCCAGCACTATATAATGAAGCTAAAGAAAAAGTTATAGATATACTGAAAAATGCTGAGAATGTGGCGATAACAACTGACGGCTGGACATCGCGGGCTGTACAGAGTTACATTACAGTCACGGCGCATGTAATAACCCCAGAGTGGGAAATGAAAAGTTTTGTGCTTCAGACTTGTCCGCTTTTTGACACGCATACTGGGTTAAACATAGCCGAAGTTTTAAAAGCAGCTATTCATGAGTGGGGACTTGAAAGGGCTAATCGTAGCATTGCTGTCGTTACTGACAACGCACGCAACATGGACGTAGCAGCAAGAGAAGCCGGATTGACGCCTCACATTAAGTGTTTCGCTCATACACTTAATCTTGCTTCGCAAGCAGGTTTGAATGTTCCCCGTGTTAGTCGATTGCTTGGCCGAGTGAGAAAAGTCGTGGCTTTTTTTCATCGCAGTGCTACTGCAACAGCTGTGCTCGCGACAAAGCAAAAGATGCTTGAAATTGCATCACACAAGCTTATCATGGATGTTACTACACGTTGGAACAGCTCAATGGATATGCTGGAGCGCTACCTCGAGCAACAAGCCGCAATAACGGCAACTCTTTTGAGCACAGAGGTACGCAAAAATGCACGTCAACTTGATACTCTTGATAGCGCCGACATCAGCGACGCCGAAGAAATAGTAAACCTGCTTAAACCACTGAAAAAGGCCACGACTGTCCTGTCTGATGAAAAAACAGCCACCCTGTCACTCATCGTGCCCTTAAAATCTATGATAGTACAGAGCATGACACGCGACGAGAAGGATTCCACAACTATAGCCAACATGAAGACAGCCATCCATAAAAACCTCTCAGACAGATACACAGAAGTTCAGGATTATCTTCTAGAAAGTACTGCCCTGGACCCCAGATTTAGATCGTTGCCCCACCTACTCCCTGATCAACGGGAAGAGGTTTTCCAGCGATTGAAGAACAAATCAAATCATCTACAGCAGGTGTGTTTGTCTTACACATTTTTTTATATTCTGGATATTTGCATTTTTGAGTTTACCATATTATGTAACTTAATTACGTATTAAAATATAACTCAAATATAACTATAATTATTTTTTTAAGGCTGGCATTGTGGAGGAAATAAATAGGATGGATTGTGGTGCCAGTGATGGAGATCCCATGGATCAAACAGTTGCAGTACACAAGGATGAGCAAGAACAGCCACCGAGCAAAAAGACAGCATTGGAAGATCTCCTTGGTGCTGCTTTTGCCAAGCCAACATCTACCCAGTCCACTTCCAGCACAGAAGTAGAGATAGACATGTACAAAAAGGACACTTCTATTCCCCTCACTTGCTGTCCACTAAAATGGTGGAAACAAAATGCTCAAATGTACCCATTTCTTTCTTCTCTTGTCAAGGCAACTCTAACAATTCCAGCAACTTCTGTTCCTAGTGAACGTGTTTTTTCTACAGCAGGAGATATTGTGAATGCTCAGAGATCCCAGCTTCTACCTGAAAATGTAGATATTTTGATTTTTTTGCAAAAAAACCTGCAAGTGACCCAAGCAAAGCCTTAAGCTCTTACTGTTAAATTTACTTGAATAGAATGTTATATTTGATTTTGATTTTTGCACCTTTACTTCTTTAAGAAGTTGTCCCTTAATTTTGTCTCTGTCATTTCAATAATATTTTATAAAAAGTTTAAAAATTGTTTTAGTTTCCAGAGACAGGTCTATTTAATTTATTTTCTTAAAGAATGTTCAGTTTAAATGAAAGAAGTTTAAACAAAAGAAATATATTGAAAATTGTTAACTTGGTAATTTTTGAAATAAATCTTTTATTTGCATTTCAGTTTAATTTTCAATTTTTGTCCCAAATATCGTGATACATATCGTATCGTGAACATTATATCGTGATACACATTGTATCGTGAGCTGAGTGTATCGTTACACCCCTACCTATTATAGGAGAACCTCTCCTTAATGTTATCAACTCTTCTTTATCTTTAGGCCATGTTCCAAATCCTTACAAGCTAGCTGTTATTAAACCTAATATTAAGAAACCACAACTGGACCCGAGCAACTTAGCTAATTATAGGCCTATTTCAAATCTTCCGTTTATGTCTAAAATACTAGAAAAAGTTGTTTCTACCCAATTGTGCTCCTTTCTGCAGACAAACAACATTTTTGAAGTGTTTCAGTCAGGTTTCAGGCCTCATCACAGTACAGAAACCGCATTAGTAAAAATAACCAACGATTTACTCTTAGCTGCTGACCAAGGGTGCATCTCACTATTAGTTCTACTTGATCTTAGCGCCGCATTTGACACCATTGACCACAATATTCTCATAGACCACTTAAATTCTACAGGTGTCCAAAAACAGGCTCTTGAATGGTTTAGGTCATACCTAGCTAACCGTTACCAATTTGTGAATATTAATGGACAGCTTTCACAAATCAGGCCAGTAAAGTACGGGGTCCCTCAAGGATCAGTTTTAGGCCCCTTGCTGTTTACAATATACATGCTTCCCCTGGGGGACATTATTAGAAAACATGGGATCAGCTTTCATTGCTATGCAGACGATACTCAATTATATATTTCAACTAAACCTAATGAGATGTCTGAACTGTCTAAGCTAACCGAGTGTATCAAAGATGTTAAAGACTGGATGACCAACAATTTTCTTCTCTTAAACTCAGACAAAACAGAATTATTACTTATTGGGCCTAAATCCTGTACACAACAGTTCTCACAACTGGACCTGCAACTAGAGGGATACAAAGTTAGCGTTAGCTCTACTATAAAAGATCTGGGTGTCATATTAGACAGCAATTTAGATTTCAAAAATCATATATCCCATGTCACAAAAACAGCTTTCTTTCATCTGAGAAATATTGCTAAATTGCGAAGTATGCTATCCATATCAGATGCAAAAAAGCTAGTTCATGCTTTCATGACTTCTAGGCTGGACTACTGTAATGCTCTGTTTGCTGGTTGCCCAGCATCCTCTATTAACAAACACCAGCTAGTGCAAAATGCAGCTGCCAGAGTTCTTACCAGATCTAGAAAATATGATCATATCACCCCAATTTTATCCTCCTTACACTGGCTGCCTGTTAAGTTTCGTATTGAATTTAAAATATTACTCCTTACCTATAAAGCTTTAAATAATCTAGCTCCTGTTTATCTTACCAACCTCCTGTCTCGCTACAACCCAACCCACTCTTTACGATCTCAAAACTCAGGGCTTCTGGTAGTACCTAGAATATCAAAGTCGAGTAAAGGAGGTCGAGCGTTCTCATTTATGGCCCCTAAACTCTGGAATAGCCTTCCTGATAATGTCCGAGGCTCAGACACACTCTCGCTCTTCAAAACTAGATTAAAGACCTATCTTTTTAGCAAAGCATACACTCAGTGCATTACATAGCGGTATGACGCATGATGTGCCCCACACATGATTTTGGTTCTCGTTTATATACACTATGAACAGCAGCTACACTAATTATTCTCCTTATTCTGTATTTCCACCTGGGGGTACTCATCTCGAGGCCCTCAGACTATGCAGTGCCACTGACGCGATCCGAGACCAGCGACGAGATGATCCCAAGGTTTTCTGGACCAGGCCGTATCCTGAGCAGCTGCTGTGGTGGTCATCGTGGAGTGAGAGCATGAGACTGACTCCTGTGATGCTCCAAGGACAGAGGAGTCTTCGCTGAGGTCCAGCCTTCTGCGCCTAGACTGCAGCTCTGCACAAGACGTTTGGCCATAGGGGAAATGGTCGTGCCCAACTGAGCCAGGTTTCTCTCAAGGTTTTTTAAATCTTCGCTTTCGCCAATTGGTGAAGTTTTTTTCCTCGCCGCTGTCGCCACTGGCTTGCATGGTTCGGGATCTGTAGAGCTGCGCATTGATGGATTTGCTATTCAGTGTTTAGACTCTCAGTAGTGATTATTAACCCACACTGAACTGAGCTAAACTGAACTGAACTTAATCTCTAACAACTGACACTGTTTCAATTCACTATAATCTTTCATGTGAAGCTGCTTTGACACAATCTACATTGTATAAGCGCTATACAAATAAAGATGAAGTGAATTGAATATAAATATTTGCAGTAAAGCCTAAACAAATTATATAGTGCAGGTCACCTGCAAACTGCCCTGTTACTTTTCAAAACAATGACTTTAGCATTGTATAATGTGTTACTAACATTTAACGTAAACTCTTTACTAACATGGTTTATCACTTAGTAACTAAGCATTATTTAAGTGAATCAGAAACCTTATTGTGAAGTGTACACCTCTCCAAGGTATGAAAGATATGTGTAAATGGTTTTTTCCTTGATTTTCCGGTCCAGTAAAATCATTAATCACTGCTTTGTAATAAACCCAAAGATGTTAGTAACACATCAGTTAATGTTAGGTTAGTGGTAAGTCAGGAAACAGTTTACAAATGTAACATGTTGAAGTAATGTACACTTTACAACAATGTTCCTAATTCCCTTAACTAATGCTTTGCTAGAGATAAATCATGTTATTAAAACGTCCACAAACATAAATAACATGCCTGTTGAAGATTGTGCAATGCTGAATTTGAGTCGTTCAGTATTTGCTCATGTTAACTGCATAAAGTAACACATTACTATATGTAAAAGTTTATGCTAACAAATAGGGGTGAACGGATCACTGTTGATCCGTCATCCATACGGATCACAACTCACGGTTCGGAACGCACGTGACCCGCGGATTAATATTTGTTTTTTAACTTGACGGTTTATCCAACATTTATTGAAAGCATTTCGGCTTCCTGTAAGATATAATGATGACGGGAAAAGTTGTGGTGGAACCTACCTAAATTTTCTTAGGCTATTAATTTAATGTGTTTTCTGTCACTGTTTAGCCTGCATTAATGCATTCAGTGTAAAGCTGCACAATTAAACATTAAAAGATCGTGATCTCAGTTCAAACCTGTGCAACATGAACGATAAATGATAATGATTTGCATATGTTTATTAATCCTTCAAAGCGCCCCAGGTGAAAAAGAAGTGCTCTTAAATATATTACAAATGTACTTGAAATGTGGATAGTATGTTTAAAGCACAATAAGCACAAATGACATACTTACTTAAAGTGCATTCTAAATGTGTTGGTTTGCATTTTAATGTATTTTTTATAAAGTATACTACAAGTACATTGGTAAAAAATATGCTTAATTGCACTTTTTAAAAATATGCTAGAACTCAAGCATACTATTTATGCATTTTTATGTATTTACAGAAAACATACTGATTTTATTCTTTTTTAAAGTATATTTTATGTGCACTTTGTATAAGAACATTGTGAAATGGTGCCAATTTGAGTGTGTTTAAAGTATATGCATGTTATTTTTAATTGTTTTAGACATAATGAAACATATTTTAAATGCTATAAATTAGGGATGGGCGATATGGCCTAAAATCCATATTGCGATATACATTGCAGCCTCTTGCGATAACGATATATATTGCGATATATAAATTATAATAGAACCATTTCAGAACAGGTTACAGAGACCCTTAGGAAAGCCAAACTGCTATTTTTTTAAGAAATAAAGAAACGTTGCATGTCGTTTTGAGAACATTTATTGTGCAAAGGCAAAACTGTAATAAAACAACACAATGTTGCAGATAAATAAACTAAATATAGTGCCTTTTAGAAAGAAAGACTTTTCTTTTAGTCCTTGGTTCCTAAATGCCAAGTTGCAGAGAACAAAAAAAAGTTAAGGAACTTACACTGTACTGAAATTACTTCCAGTATTAAATTAGTTAAATAAAATTGTGTATTGCAGATACTTTAAATAAAAACATATTTCTAACCTGCAGCCTAAGGTAACGCATTTGATTTTAAACATTTTTTTCTCCTAATGAAATTAAAACTGGTGTCTTGATCTGCTCTTTCTCTCTCTCTCTCTCTCTCTCTCTCTCTCTCTCTCTCCCTCACTCTCTCTCTGTCTGCGTGCTGCTGAGAGATTGAGATGCACCAGACAAAGTTTGCTTATAAAGCAATGCAAAAATGAATACAATTAATATCGAAAGCGAAAGCAGATTCTATGACATGTCCGGGGAAAATGTATTGTCACCCCAAATAATGAGCTGGATCAGTCTATTTAGTCTTCGCGCTCTTCTGTATCCAGCGCGTCTCTGTGGGTCTGCATGCAGAGCTTGTGAGTCTGTGGCAGAGTGTTCTCAGTTTCTCGCGAACACAGAACCGGGCCGCCCCAATAATATATCGGCCGCCCAGGTAAAATCTGTGTGGGAAGCGCTGCGTGGGAATCTGTGCGACAAGCCTCGATATGCCATGCATGAGGCTCGCAAGTTGTGCGACACGTCGCCATTCGGTGCCATGCGTTGCTTAATGCTGTTGTTGAGAGCGTCAGCATGTGCTACAGTCACAATAGATTTCCAACGTAATACACCATAAGTTAGTGTGAAGAGCATGTTGTTTTACAGTGGCCGAGTGAATTAAGTTATCAATCGAGCTTATTATTTTTTGTCGCAAATGCGAGCGAAATGGTCGCACTGTTGTTTATTCAAGATGATGCGTTGCAGCCGGCTGCAGCTCGTTGCTCTTAATTTCGCGGGTAGATTGCGTCATCAAACATGCATTATCGCGATAGTGCAATAGAATTAGAATCTCTATCGTAGGCCAATTTTGTATCGTTTATATCGCATATCGTTTATATCGCCCATTACTACTATAAATGAGCATGTGCTTTAGCCTGTATTTCAAAATATATATGGGTTTAGTATAAGTTTAATACTTCACTCAAACCATGAGCATAACCTGTTTTTCAAAATAAAGATATATTTAAGTATTTCAGATATTTTGTCAAGTCAAACATACATGCATTATAGAAGTAAAATATGGAAATGTACCACTTATGTAAATATATTAAGCTACGTATTTATGTTTAGCAACAAAACTACAATATATTATGTAGTTATGTGTACTTGAAAAAATAGATGTACATTGCTCAAATAAATATGTCAGTTTGCCAAAAATACTCTTAAAGCAATATATTTTCATCTTACATCTTTCAATGTAGTGCATACAGTCAGTTTGAATAATCCACTTTTAAAACTCACATCAGTTACATAAAAAATAAGGTACACCTATTACAAAAAAATAACGGATGCAAGTTTCAGTGTCATACTGTACCAGTTGAGCACATCATAAACACCCAAAATTATAAACTCAATGGCTAAAATAAAAAAAATAAAAAAAATCACCCCACAGAGGGTTGTAGATTTGCAAATCGCTGGTTTAAGCATTTTGAATCAATCACTTCAGTCTCTTTCGATATTATTTGGCAGAGGTATTGACATACATTTCTCTGTAAGGTGACCTAAGGTCTACCAGAATGTTGCGTTTAATTCAGTTTGACCAATCAGAGCCAAGCTTTTCAAATCGAAACATTCAATCCCATGCAGCCATAGAAACGCAAGCTTATTGAGCACGGGCAACAAGTTGATATTTGCCGATTAACAGAAGTCAGTTTGTTTCCGAAATTTGCATTGCTTTATTTCCCAGACTCAGATCTTGTAAAGATAGACGGCAACGATAGAATATTACGATAACATCGACGACTGGAAAACCTGGTCAGATCGCGCGAACAACTAACGTTAGACAGTGAAGATGTCGAGATATGTTTGCTGAGTCGAAAAAGGCATGGGGAGCAAAAGAAACTGTCAGCGAAAATACTGCTTCTTGATGGTAAGTGTATTCTTTCTAACTATTAGCATAACTAATTTATGTTGTTCACTTTGGCTTTAGAAAATGTTTTTCAACGTGGATAGTACATATGTGTTTTCTGTTCAGCCTATAATGATGGTTATAATAATATAACAATGGTTATAATAATGAATAGCTCACTTCAAACTAATTCTGGAAAAGCATTAATACAGACAGCTGTTTTTCTGGATGTACAAGATTAAATCATATAAGGCAGATTAATGGAATTGTATTTTCTATTTTTTGCAAACTAATTCAATGTGGTTTCTTACTAGTGTATATTACTATATCAACACCTAACTTTTCTTAACCATTAACTTCCATTGTTTGGACAAATTATAGTATGAATATAATAAATATATCTGCTCTTGTGCTTATAAAATTATATATATATATATATATATATATATATATATATATATATATATATATATATATATATATATATATATATATATATATATATATATATATATATATGGTATGTAAGGTTAAATGATAGCAGAATCTTTATTTTATTGTGTAATACCCTTAGTAATTACTTTTCAATTGTTGATAATACCCATTGTATGTTGATTTATGTCCATACAGTTTAATCTAACAACTGTACTGCTTTTCTTTGATTCATGTATGTCCAATTGCAGATGTGTACAAAGATTTAATTGTGAAAAGAGAGGCTTTTAAGAAAGGAGAAGACATCTGGATGACCAGTAAAGGAACACAGCAAGAAAATAAAAAAACGTCTGAGGCTATGAAGGTATGTGATGATCTTACAGATTGCTGTAGTGCGGTGGTGGAAAGAGTACTGAAAAACATACTGTGCAAGAAAAAAAAAGTATCTGTTGTAAATACTACTGAAGGTGTAAGTAAAAAGCAGCACAATTAAAAGTACCAATAGTGCTGTATTACTCTGCGAAATATACTCCACCTTTTACCCTGCAGATTAAAAATGTAGCTTATGTCAGTGCGTGTCAGTTACATCAATTTTCTTTCTCAGTGTAAGAGAAATTAATTAATTGCCATTCATGAACTATAAATTTAATATGTGAGCTCAATATAATGTGAGAACACAAAAAAAAACATGCACATATAATAAGCTGACTGAAAGCAGGTAAATGCGTTCCTTACTGTTAGCTGTGAGGATATGTTAATACTTATTATGCACTTTGATCTCTTACTAACAACTTACCAGTGTCCAGTAGGTGGTACTGCAAAACAAGCTTCTGCAGAAATTATTGAATACATAATTTGTTGAATTTAGTTATTAAGGCCATTTCTTGATTTCTAGCCAATTAACATTGACAAGAAAAGTAGTGTCTGCAGGTAAAAGTTTGCAGGTGTCACATGTAAAAGTACAGATACAGGTTATAAAAATTTACTAAATTAAAAGCCCAAATTTTTTAAAAACACTTAAAGTACAATTCCGAGAAGAACTACTTAATTACAGTAAATTTGAGTATTTGTAATAGTCACTAAACACCATACTGAAATTTTTCATTTTTGGATGGTCTGAATGGTGTTAAATGTTTATGTAAATGTTTTAGGTTGCAAGCACTTCTCAAAGTCCAGCTACATTTGCAATGAGTGAACAACTTTAAAGAGACCTCAAGAAGCTACAAAGAGAAAAAAAAACAGCTCCTGTAACCTGAGTTAAGAAGATCAAGGAAAAGAACAGTAAGTAATGTTTTAGTACAAAGTAATTTCAAAGGCATTAAAAAAGTTTGGGAATGTTTTATAGTCTTGTGAAGGACTGTTGTAAATAAATATTAACTTGTTAAATGTGACTGTTTCATAATACAACAGTAACACTAAAATAAACACTAAAATCTCCCCAGAAAACCTCTGTTGACCTCGATGACGATGTAGTCAAAGCTTTAAAAGGTAACTTAAGGCCATCATGTAGATTAAAATTAATTGTGGATCTGTAATGACAGCTATGTTACAGTAGCATGCATTTTTTATCCAAGGTTTATTAATCATGTTTTGCACATGAACAATATACATATGTTTGACATTTTATATTCAGCTTTATTCTTTTAATTATATTGTAAAACGCTTCTGCTAACAACTTCCACATTTCACAAGTGCTATTTTAGAACAAGAAAATACATACTATATAATAGTTTTAAAATTACAGCAATGCTTCATTAAAAAAAATAAAGATTTAAACCTAAAAATGGAGAATACAGGGTGGCACGGTGGCTCTGTGGTCTCAGTGGTTAGCATTATCGCCTCACAGCAAGAAGGTAACTGGTTTGAGTCCCGGCTGGATCAGTTGGGCCGTAAATTTGCCGTAGCATATGAGAGTGTGTGTAAATGCAAGAGTGTATGGGTGTTTCCCAGTACTGGGTTGTAGCCGGAATTAATAATTTAATTAATATTACAATTTTGTAGACCTTCCTGGAATTGTAAATTGTGCGTGCATGAGAAGAAGTTCATCTCACAGCTAAAGTTCAAGCCTGAATTCCAGTGAATTGTGTCCTGCATCATCAGAAAGGGTAAAACAAGATCTTATGACAATTTTTTTTTATTTTAGCTGCCTTCATTCTTTTCTTTTTGTGTATTCATGACCACTTAAATTTAGTACAATACCATAGTTATCACTTGTAATGTTGTATAAATCATTTTATAGTACTCTTGCTTGTTTTTCATTCGATCTAGATGGTGCTTTCCGATTTGGACATTACAGTGTCAAAGAGGATATATCAGAAACTCAAGAGTTTCACTTTTCACCCAAGAACTGGCCACATTAATTTTTGGTAAAGAAACTTTTGCAAGATGCACCCTTACAGGAAAATCTGCCAATGAAGAACCAGTTGGACCCTCACAAGGTCAATGTGCTGATAGGTATGCTTTGGTCCTGTACATCATCAATTTTTAAATGTTTAATTTTTTTTTTATTTATTTATCAATGTCAAGGGGAACTGAATACAGCTAAATAATAGTATTTATTAAAAAAACATTTATAAACATTATTTAACAGTACATGTAATGTTTATATTATAAAATTGCTTAAATATCTAAACAGTACTTTTCTTTTTCCACAGACACTGTCATTCATTCATTCATTTTCTTTTTGGCTTAGTCCCTTTATTAATCCAGGGTCGCCAAAGCAGAATAAACCGCCAACTTATTCAGCACATGTTTTGCGCAGCGGATGCCCTTCCAGCTGCAACCCATCTCTGGGAAACATCCATACACTCTCATACACTACGGACAATTGTAGCAAACACAATTCACCTGTACAGCATGTCTTTGGGGGAAACCAGAGCAGCCGGAGGAAACCCACCTGAACGCAGGGAGAACATGCAAACTCCACACAGAAACACCAACTGACACAGCTGAGGCTCGAACCAGCAACCTTCTTGCTGTGAGGTGAGAGCACTACCTACTGCGCCGCCCTCCACAGACACTGTAAAAAAAGTATTCCCAAACACCACAGTGTCTGTGGTGCAATCTCTCATCACAGAAAATGCAACAAGGAGGCTTACTCTAAAAAAAATTCCCTCCACTTTAAGGATACAGTGAAGCATCAGCTCTATGTTTGGTTTAATGTTTTGTCGCATGTGTTTTCTTGTTTGTTTGCATTTTACTTCACACTGTTGTACAATGTTAATTGTCTATTGAAAAAGTTGAAAATTACACTTTTCAAGCATTCAAAAACCGTGCAGTTATTTGTGTTTGTATTGTACTTTTACAGCATATTTGTAATAGAATTCAAATACATTCTTCTGAATGATTTTGTTAATTGTTGTTAAAATAAAGTAGGTCTTGTAGTAGTCTGCAAATGTATAGTAAGTATATAAATAACACATTAATGTGAAGCTTAAAATATTTTTCTACTGGGCTTAAAATATACTTTTAACTAGTTTTTAAAATGCACTTCAGCTGTGCTTCAATTATACTTTATTAGAACTTAAAGTATACTTTAACTCAGCTTATAATGTACTTTAATTGGTTTTAAAATGCACTGCAGCTGGGCTAAAAATACACTTTATCTGAACTTAAAATATACTTTAACTGTGTTTTTAAGTATATAATTTAAATCTACTTTAAATAAAATACACTTTTAAAAGTACTCTTTAATTGTACTCAAAGTATGTCCATTTTAACACAACTAAGTATGTTAAAACATATTTTAAGTAGCTTAAAGTTAATCTTAAGTATTTATAAAATAACAATTAATATGCTTGAAGTTGTTCCAAAATAACACATTTAATATACACTTAGTATAGTACAATTAAAATATGATAAGTATGTCTAAAAAAGTACTACTTAAGTACACTTTCTTTTCACCTGGGGCTGCATTCGAATTTTCATCGAGATATTCCGTTTTTACACTTTTTCAGTGAGTTACAAACAATTAAATAACACAGAAGTGCTGGGAGAACAGTGTATAGTTCAGATATAAACACTGATGTTTATGGTAGATTAAAATCACCGTTTTAAGAAACATGAAGCTGGTGAATGTTTGACGCTGGTAAAAGCAATTACATTGTGTAACCAACAGATGGCGGCAAACAACCATCAAAATTATGTCACTGAATAGGTTTTTAAAAAACAATACACCTACTGTATAATAAAACATGACGTTTTATGTGTGAATTGTTGAATCATTAATTGAAGATAAATATGATCTGTTGTACAAGATATATTTCTATATTTAGCATTATCAGCAACAGTAAAAATCATATTTCATATTGAATACTTTTCTTTTTTCAGCTGGATCTTTCTTGATTTTTATTTTCATTACCATTACAGGTTGTAAGTTCTGTTTGTTTAAAGCAATGCTTTATTGCAGTAATAATTTTATATAAATGAAAAGCAAATGACATTTGTCTCACTTTTTTGCCATCTGAAAAATGGTCCGATCCGTGACTAAAAAAACGTAGTGTGATCCGAACTACAGATTTGTTATCTGTTACACCACTACTAACAAAGATTTAGTATTACTGAATAAATGTTGTTTTAGTCATGTTATCTAATCAGTAAACAAATACATTATTGTATGTGTCCATAAACATTGGCTAATTACATCAAGCTGTTAATGTAAGGAGATACAATAAAACATGAGTGAGTTAACGATAACAACGTTTATGCCAAACAAAGTCGTTCACCATAATTCTTTAACTAATGCATTAATATGTTTAGTTAACATTAACAAAGATTAATTAATGCCTAACAGATGTGCTGTACATGGTTAATTCATGTTAACTAATGTATGAACTAACGAAAACTAAACGCAATATACTAAATATATATTTGTCTCGTTCGTAGTAAAATAGACACTAAGGTATTACATTTTCTAACAGTGGAGAATGAATATGATGCTTCAGTTCAAAGAGACAGTAGCTCTTGAATGCTAATCATAGATACATATCTATGAGTGGAAACTAACTCAAGCAGACCTACTGTACACCTGGCCATCATTTACAGACAAAAAGCCTGACTTTAATGGTACATCAATGTATATTTTCCAAAATACACAGCCAGCTAATGTTAGTTAATCGAGAGAATTCAAAAAATATCATTGACTACACAAAGTTTAATGCTACCAGTCGTTACATTATCAGATGGGAAATGTGGATGGCAATATACAAGTTATTATACGGTTTCATTTAACTTACCTTGAAAGAGACCTGCTGCTTGCCATAGCTCGCTCGTCACTGAAGGGAGTCAGTACAGTCCAATCGCGCGAAACTGTAATGGGCGGGGCCAACCTGTGACCTCAATCAAGACTAACCAATAGAATAAGGTCTTTCATCCTGGAGGAAAGATACCACCCACTGAGCTGCAGTTTTCAACTCGCAAAACTTTTCAAGTCAAAAGCAAAGATTTTAGATTCGCAAAAACTGAAACAAAACCGAAAGCAAAATGAATGAGCACACAATGAATTAATGTGGGGGTAACTGCATAAAATGGTAATAATAAATTTTTTTGCAGTGCGATTTATTTTTTATCAAGGACATTTTTTTTAAATAAATGTTTTTTTATTATTTGAAATCTTTTATTCTGTATTTGCATTGTACCTAATTTTGGTCAAAACTTCATATGTTTGTTTGAATAATAAAGACACAAAATTATCCCCGGCATACATGGGTTCAAAACTTTTCAACATGCAAGCAAAACATTTCAACCCACAAGCAAAGATTCTAGATGTGCAATAAATGACAGCAGAACAGAGAGCAAAATGAATGAGTGTGCAATGAAATTGTGGTAACTGCATAATAGAACAATAGTTTAATCTTTACAATCCAACATATTTTATTATCATTGACATAAGTTTTTTAATTAAACCATTTTTTAATTTGAAATCTTTTATTTTTTTATTACTACATACTTAATTTTTCCCTAAAACTAAATATTTTTGATTGAATAATAAAGAAACAAAACTATCTCCATATTCTTCCGGACAAAATAGAAAAGATAAACATTGACTACGTTTACATGGACACCAATAATTCGATTTTAATGCGATTAAGACAATACTCTGATTAAGAGTCTACCATGTAAACAGCCATTTTTGATTAATTTAATCAGATTAAGGTCATAATCGAACTAAAGAGAAATCGAATTAAGACATGTGGAGTATGCCGATTTTAGTCGCATTATTGAAGTGCAGTACAGACATGTAAACACTACGAAACACTCGAACTATTACTGTCATGTAGGACTTTAAGCCGCTTTTGCGACAGGGTAGTACACACACACACACACACACACACACACACACACACACACACACACACACACACAAGCACGGCTGTTTGACACTCTCAGTCTGTACCTACCAAGTCAGTGCAGCCACAGTATACCTGCATCGTGAAATGCGGAGGTGTTTTTTCTTCCATTCAGCATGCGGTATGAACTTCCATTAAAACAACACTTTCAGCAGTTCATAGTTGCATCCAATATCTCGTTTGTCACGAAGGACGTACATAAAAAGTCCCTGAATGAAAGTGAAAGTGGCAAAGTGCAGTTAAAGTCGACAAATTAAAAATGAAACACTCGAAATTACATGGAACTCCGGAAGAAATGCGCATAGCGCGGTGACTGGCGGTGACGCAATGACGTTAATCGAATTATGTGCTATAACATGTAAAACGCGATCATGAAAGGAACATCCAAAAAGCAACTCATGTAAACACCTTAGTCTTATTATTCTCTTAATTAGATTAAAGCAAATAATTCGATTACTGATATCCATGTAAACGTAGTCAATGTTTTTGTGCTTAAAAGTCAGTTCATGTTGTGCCCGCATCCTCCACCATAATGTAAGATATCAACCTACGTTATAAGATCGATCAGGGATTTATTAGCTCATATCAATGACTCTGATCTTGAAGATCATTGATTCGACTCAATTGAGTCGGATTGAATCAGATCAAAAGATTCACACTTTATCTGAAATTTGTCCCACAAATAGAGACATCGCATTTTACCAACCTAGTTTATATTATCTTCGTGGCCAACGATAATAACATAACACAGAATCGGGTTAACTTTAGCAAGGTAACATGATCTACAAGTTGAGGCAATGACTTAGAAGCACATAAATAAGAACACAGTTCTTACAAAGGAGAACAAAGATTTATTGAGCTATACTACGATACATGAGGCTAACTACGTAATAGGCAAACAACAAACAAACGCACACACACACACACGCACACACATACACACGCACACACACACACACACACACACACACACACACACACACACACACACACACACACACACACACACACACACACACAGGCTTAGAATCACCTGAGAAACCACTAAAGCAGAGATTTGACTTATCTTTAAAATGATCTGTATGTGTCTGAAATGTTTTATGTTTGGTATCAAACCAAACCCCTCTTTATTTGCAATACATTGGTGTAAATGAGAACTTAGTAGTACTAACAGTATTTGTCTTGTAACATTTGATGTCAGATAGTTACAATCTTACAAGAGATTTTTACCACGTGCAATCTCTTGGAGTCTGTTAATGAATGACTTTGGCTACACTGGTACGGGGTGTGGCCCCGCCCTTTATGGCTACTGCTCATTGGGTGACAGTGTGAGAGGGACAGATCAGATCAGGTCCCTTAAAACTTCCCTGCAGCCCTAAAACTTGCCTTTTTGGATCAAGCTGGCTTGCTCCTGTTGTTGCTTCTGCCCCCGGTCGCCTGCCACGCGATTGGGTCACCACGAACTCTTTATGCAAACCTCTTAAGTTTCGGGATTCCCCGAAACCATACGTACTTCCGCGAACTGACCTTCAGCAGTTACCCTGGTAACCCAGGACAACTCCACTCACGCGGGAATCCCAAAGACGTCACCCGAAGCCAACTTATCTCGAGCGACACGTGTTGTCCAGGCCAGCCAGCCAAAACAAACTCCGACAAGACTCCGGCAAATACGCAAGTAACACGAGCAAATTGTTTCTTGCTGATCTGGTGCCTATGATCTTAAGTAGTTAACCTGTTATAAGGGTAAAACCACACATTATTAACCTGGTTGGTTGGAATAAACATGGCACATAAGGAAACCCATGGCTATCATTTGAAAATATCAAATTTGCCTTGGTTCTAACATTTAAGAGATTGTCTTTCTGAAGTCTTTCATTAATTGCCAGAGATCACTTTTGTCTCTGAATTTGTCCATCTGGCTGGAATTAGAATGTCCTGAGGGCAAACACATGGCCACAAGATCACATGATTGGTCGTTCAAAAGTCTCGTGATGGAGGTCCCTGCCGAAACTTTTGTCATTGTATAAATGGTTAATTATTCACAAAATAGCTGCAGGGTTTCCGGACATCTGCTGCCATAGTTTTGGGGGAAACAGTCGAATAACTTATCCAGATCTAGATGCCGGAAGCAATTTTGGGAGTTCAAATTTCCAACCCTGATTCTAACTCTGGTCAGCGAGTCCCTTCACCTGATAGAAACTTATGTTTATAATTCAGAAATGCATGCCGCTGCGTGGCGCGACGCTGCTTGTCGCCGAGCTGCGCTTCTGGTGTACGACCTGCTTGAGGCTATAACTAAAGGGCGTCATACACCAGATGCACCGCTCAGAGCCACGACACGGCACACCAGACGCGCACATTCACATGTTATTTAAAATGAAACTATTTAGATAACGCTCTGTGGCGCGGCAGAGCGTTATCCACTGTTTTTATGTTGTTAAATTGAAAAAAAAAAGACTGAGTGTGTTTATATCACCCCGATATGACGGTTTATACACTACACCTACACATATGTCTGTCCAAACAGCTTGAAAAGTAGATTTTTCACCATAGGTGCCCTTTAACTTCAAAATTTTTCAGCTTTTATATTCTTTACATCAGGGGTGCTCAACCCTGTTCCTGGCGATCGACCTTCCAGCTGATTTCAGCTCCAACCCTGATCAAAAACACCTGAACCAATTATTTAGAACGTGAGGAGCACTTGATAATTACAGGCAGGTGTGTTTGATAAGGGCTGCAACTGAAAACAGCAGGAAGGTCGATCGCCAGGAATAGGGTTGAGCACCCCTGCTTTACATCATACAACAGAAAGAAAATGAGTTTTTGCTTGCAAGTTCGCTTTTATAAAAAGACAAACAAAATCATCATCGATTCACATTTTTAGAAGACAGCAACTCCGGTTTAACAGTAACCTTCTATTTTTTTAAACATTCTTTTATTGAATTTTTTACATCAGTACAAATGATAACTTTTACATTTGTGTACTTTTTCCTTTTAAACACAAAATTGTAACATCATGTGGGATGTCAACAGATCTTTCCAGAACTGAACAAATTACACACCACATTATTCCTAAAAGATTGAACGGTGCCTACATGTCTGAGTTTGATTTCAATTTCAAAGCAACCCACAGGCACTCAGCAAAAGGCAAATCCACAACAACCACTTGCCATTTGCGATTTCAACTGCGTCCTAATTAAGTTTACATCTTAAAACAATAAAGAGGTTACACTCAAAGACTCCCCCAAACCGGTTTTTGAGAGAGCTCAACAAACCCCTGTTGCTTCACGCCTGCAAATGGCATCTGTGAGGGAATACGCATCTCAGGCAGCCACAGAAGCAATCAGAAACTTCCAGAGTTTAAACAGACTTTCAATTAAACTGTGTTTATTTGAGTAATGTATGCTTATTTTAAGTTTCTGTAGGTTTTTGTGTGTACATGTTCCATGTGTTTAACGTATCTGTTATGGATAGGTAATGAGTTATAGCCTTTGCTGCTGCATGAAATCTACAGAACGTTTGTGAAACATTTCATATTTGGCATTGATTGAAAGCTTGTAACGTTTCAAATGCATTGGTTTATATGAAGAAACCATAATAGTAAAAATGTCCATGTTATAAAACTTTATTTTAATAGCTTTCGATTAAAGGCAGGTAATGCATGATTCTCACATGAAGTGCTAACCCAACCTCCTAGAGGAGGGAATGGGGTTGTGATCCCACCCTGCAGCTTCTCTTATTGGACAATCCCTGTGTAGGCCACACCTTTACTCAAGCCTATAAACTTTGAACAATGAAAGTTTACGTCGTCTTTTGCCGTGTCTTTGCCGCTCGTCACCGTTGTCGCTGCCCGGACGTTGCTCTTCTCGTGCTGGCCGTTACATCGCCTCGCCGGAAGCCTCGTTGCATCACGGAGCAAACCGCGATGTTCACTCGCTACCGGCTTGACCCCCGATCTGCTTGCGCAACCGCTTCAACAACAAGCCATCAGGTCAACTCATCAGAACTCTGAAACTCTGTCATAACTATGGAATTCCACAGAGAGGCGAAACTCCAGGAAAGACAGGAAAGACTCCATGAGACCGAAACTTGAAACTGCCTCGTCCAACATCCGTATCCCTAGCAACCGACTCCAAACTTCCCTGAAATAAGGAAGCCCCTCTCTACTGACAAGGGAATTCCAGCACGTCACGGAAGTTGCTACGCTGACCAATCAGCTCTGCCGGGATCTCCCTTTGGACCAGTCGAGGAAACCAAAATTCCATCAGACCGCAAGTAACACAAACAAGGTTTCTATCCATTGCTGAACTGGTGTGAATTATATTTAAGTAGTAAAGAATAGCAAAATTCTCTGCTTTTATGGTTTTCTCTCAGATTGCAATGCTAAGAACTTAGCAAATGCTAGAAGTTGAATCCTTACTCGCTCTCCGTCATAACTCTTCTCAAACTGCTTGTGTGTGTGTGTATGTATGTGCGTTTGTTTATGTAGATTAGTACGTTGTGTTGTAGAGTAGCAATAAACCTTTGTTTCGTTTTAAGATCCGTGTTGGTGTGTTGTGTGCTTTATAAGTTAATGTCTCAGCTTCAGATACTGTTACCTTGCTCATTAAATAATTAGATACTGTTTTTATATTGTTATCGTTGGCCACATAATAATATATTACAGGATTGCTTTACACTAACCATTCTATTTGCTGGACAAATGAGTAGGTTATGTGTAAGGTTTCAATAATTCTATGTGAATCATGTTCGAATCTTTTGATTCGATTCCCCAAAGTTTAAACGTGATTTAAACCAAAGAGGTGATTCCTTACAAAGTGGTGGAGAATGCGGGCAAGCAAATCTAGCTTTTAAAGCACAAAACCCCGAAAACACGTTGTTAATCTTTTCTATTTTTGTCCGGAAAGAATAGATTAGAGAGAACAGAAGTTTTGTTACTGCACAACTCTTTTGTGGTACCAGTAGTTTTATTGCTTGACTACATTTAGTGTTGTTAAGGAAGTAAAACTGCATTTTAATTGTCCGCAGGGACAAACTATAAGCTGCTCTAAAGCGCATGAAGAGAAAGACAAAGCGTATTCCTTTGTTCTTATTTCATATATGGCCTTCACAGTATGATTTCGCACGCCGCGTTCCCGGCTCGAAACTCAGCTGTGTTTTCTCCTGGTAACTGATTTAGCATAGCTAACTAAATTCTTTTTGCCCTTGTAATTTGCTAAAACTTAGTGAATTATTTAAAACGCGGTGCTCAGAGAGAGCTGCCAAGCGTCTTTTATAGGAGAAGTTTTAAAATTGATCAATTAAAATTGTGGTTTGAATCCACAGATGTGTTTGCAGTCTAAACAGACTTAACACAGAGTGCTGAGATTCCCCCATATCTTTGTCACGATTTGTATTAATCTCAGAAACCCTGTTGATTAATTTATCTCACTTTCATGAGTTGAGATTGTTCAGTACTGTTAAGATATAAAATCTAAACTAGTGCTTTTTGTTTGAGCAGTGTGAGATGTGCCGTCATCTCAAATGATACTGTGAAACTTGCTATTTTCCACTTTGTGGTCGTTGTCATAGCAGCAGATTTGATCCGGAAGTACAGAGAGACTTACCGGAATTAGATTCAAGCGCGCATGTCCAGTCCGCCAGTTTCAGCTTGATTTGTAAACAAAGAGCATAACGTGAAGCTAAGCTAAACTAACGCTAACGCGTTTGCATTGAAGTCTATGCATTTCTAGTAGCAGTGAAGGCTAGTAGAAAGCACATAGCATTTAGTGGTCTTAAATGCATTGTATGGCTGATGTTTGAAATAACCCCAGATAGCAAGCCGACATTGAATCAATGTCGATTATTGGTTATAAGCGTCAGTATCAGTCGTCGATCAAATTTCGACATTGAATCAACGATCTTTATTTGGTCGGTACGTCGGAAGGTTATTACATCGAGAATAAAACATTGATTCAATGTCGAAATGAAGTTGACTCTTCAACATATAGGCTACCCGACGCATCTGGTCGAAATCATAACATTGGTTCGATGTTGAAACTTGATTGGATGACTCGGAGCCGGTTCTTCTGCGCGAGTCAGCATGACGTGCACATGCTCATCATTTGAATCAACTAACAAGCAGAGGGCAACGGACGGAACTGTAATCTGAAGGTAAGTACATTATATTCGACGTTTCACATGTTTTATTTGTCGTTTTCCCAAGAATTTATGTTAAAATGTAACTTTTTAGATGTGTAAATTAACACTTTACCACTTCCTATACGTTTTTAAGAAGCTAGCCTACATGTCGCCCTTTATGTACCCAGGCCATTGACTGCAGCTAATCTATAAAGGTAACGTTAACGTAAATGAAAAGCTGTTTTGGTTATTTAATTGGCGATTTCAACACGATTAACTTCACTTTATGACTTCAATGCTTTCTAACCTGTGTAAAAATATAAGATGATCTGTCAAATCGATTTGGAATGAGCAAAAAAAACATATGTAAGTTAATATGTTGCTCCAGCCAATGTATAGGCTAAGTTAGTTATGAGAAACGGTTTGCAAATAACATTACGTATCATCAAGCTAACGTTAAATGAGATTTTTCTCGCTGTCAATTTACTGTTTTGTTGCTCTATTTTTTTCTACATTTAGTGATGAACTCCTCGCCAGAGACACTCCACAGCATTGAATGGGAAAAGCTTTGCCATTTTGTAAGTTGCCCACTCGATCTGTCGCCACAGTCAAGTTACAATAGTTCTTTGTGGTTTCGTTTATTCTGTTCCTGATTTTCTTTGTTCACAAACCATGCTTGTCTGTGTTTTTTTCTGATTGTTGTGCTATGTTCTGGTGTGCTTTTTTTATTTTCCTGTTTTTTAAAAAAAAATTTGTCTACATGCTTTTCTCTTGAGGTTACTGCAGTTTACTTGTTCAAGTATCTAAACAAATGTTTGTAAACGCATTTATTTAAAAAAATATTTTATATCATTAAGCTTTTTAGAATTTCACAAGAAAATGAAATCAAAGATCATTTAATTTCTCACAAAATACCATGTTAACTTAATATTCTGTGTGAGGAGTCAAAAATTGTGGCAATTTTATAGTACCAATACTGTGGATTGAACTTAAAATTTACCTTGGAATTGTACTTTGTAATAGTAGATACTGTACCTGGTGAGATTTCCCTACTGAGTAACAGGTTTTTTTTCTTACAATTTTTTTTTAAATGGCAGTTTCTCTGGAATCTCCAGTTGAAGACATCAAGATCTTTAACCTGTGTCAGCCTGGACAGACGTCTATTCCAGTTCTGCCTACACCACACTAATCTCTCTGCCTATGTATGGATCACTGACTATCATGTTCTCTGAAGGTATTACTGGAGCAAAACAACAGCACCCTTGACTGAAGTTTCAGATAATGACCAGTATATTTGAAGTCTGAGAAAGTTTTTTTTTTTTTTTTTTTTTTTACGAGTTGCAAATGATTTTTTTCTCTCTCACACAAACACACCAAATGACTGGTTGTGCCTATAGTACAGTGTACTGACAATCTTTTAGCGTTTTTATGGTTGTATTAAATACATTTTTATTGTTACAAAAATCTTAAGTAATTGTCACAACACAATGCACATTTGAGTTTTAATGAGAATTACTCAACAGGGCTCACCACTAAGGATTTTTTTACTGGCCTGGTGTGGAATTTAAAATTGAAATTAAGATGGAGAGTAGGAAGTAAAAAAACTGAATAGGAGACATAAAGTCTGTATTTTTTTAATTCATACCATATTACTGTAACCATGGAAGTGACATGACAACAAAGGTGCAGATCCAAATGCAGGCTTTTATTGGAGGGATGGTCAGGCAAGCAATGATCAAGACAGGAGCAAACAGTCTTATGAGGGAAATCCAGAATCGTGGTCAATATAGCAGGCAGATGGTCACAAGGATGGCAGCAGACAGGCAGAAACAGATAAACAAGGCAAGGGTCCAAACACGGCAAAAACAAGACAAGGAAACGCTTTGAATTGACACTGTGAACAGGTAACAAGACTCGGCAATGGAATGAGTGTGTGTGCTGCTTATGTAGTGTGTGTAATCAGTTGTTGAGTGGCTTCAGCTGTGGGTGTAATCAGTGAAGATCTGGAACCGGTTGAGTGTGATGTCAGAGTATGCATGTATGGGGAATGTAGTCCATATGATGGTGGATTTGTAGTCCATGGGTGTTTGTGCATGTAAACCAGCGATCTAAGGGGAGAAGATCGCTGGTGATTGTGACAGAGCCCCCCCTTTAAGGAGTGGCTTCCAGACACTCCTATCATAGTTCAGGCGGGAGGTGGAGCGGAGGCGGAACAGGGGGAGGGATGGAGGGCCAGGACCATGCAGCTGAGGGGTGTCTGAAGCATGAAGCAGCCGAAGGCCCGGAGAGTGGAACTGCGGAGGGCCTAGAGCGTGGAGCTGGGGAAGGCCCGGAGAGTGGAGCTGCGGAGGGCCTGGAGCGTGGAGCTGCAAAAGGCCCGGAGAGTGGAGCTGCGGAGGGCCCGGAGCGTGGAGCTGTTTAAGGCCCGGAGAGTGGAGCTGCGGAGGGCCTGGAGAGTGGAGCTGCAGAGGGCCTGGAGCATGGAGTTGGAGCTGCGGAGGGCCTGGAGCGTGGGGCTGCGGAGGGTCTGGAGCATGGAGTTGGAGCTGCGGAGGGCCTGGAGCATAGAGTTGGAGCTGCGGAGGGCCTGGAGCATGGAGTTGGAGCTGCGGTGGGCCTGGAGCATGGAGTTGGAGCTGCGTAAGGCCTGAAGAGTGAAGTTGCTGAGGACATGGAGCGTGGAAGGCCCGGAGAATGGAGCTGAAGTTGGTCTGGGGCTTAGGTTCAGCAGGCACAGGCAGTTCATATAACCCCCATGGGTCAGGAGGCTTTGGTTCAGGGAGCACTGGCGTCTCAGATAGCCCCAGTGGGTCTGGAGGGTTGGATTCAGGAGGCATAGGCGGTTCATTTAACCCCAGTGGGTCTGGAGGCTTGGGTTCAGGAGGCATAGGCGGTTCATTTAACCCCAGTGGGTCAGGAGGCTTGGGTTCAAGGAGCACTGGCAGTTCGTATAACCCCAGTGGGTCAGGAGGCTTAGGTTCAAGGAGCACTGGCAGTTCATATAACCCCAGTGGGTCAGGAGGCTTGGGTTCAAGGAGCACTGGCAGTTCGTATAACCCCAGTGGGTCAGGAGGCTTAGGTTCAAGGAGCACTGGCAGTTCATATAACCCCAGTGGGTCAGGAGGCTTAGGTTCAAGGAGCACTGGCAGTTCATATAACCCCAGTGGGTCAGGAGGCTTAGGTTCAAGGAGCACTGGCAGTTCATATAACCCCAGTGGGTCAGGAGGCTTTGGGACGTCACACGGCTCTGGCGGTACTGGGAAGTCACGTGTCTCTAGCACGTCACACGACTCTGGCAGCCCTTCCTGAAACTCAGGTGGTAAATCTTGTCCTTTGTGGAACTCAGGTGACAGCTCTGGCCTTTCGTGGGACTCAGGTGACAGCTCTGGCCTTTCGTGGGACTCAGGTGACAGCTCTGGCCTTTCGTGGGACTCAGGTGACAGCTCTGGCCTTTCGTGGGACTCAGGTGACAGCTCGGGCCTTTCGTGGGACTCAGGTGACAGCTCTGGCCCTTCGTGGGACTCAGGTGACTGCTCTGGCCCTTCGTGGGACTCAGGTGGGTCTCGTGCCCCTGGCCCTTCAAGGAATTCAGGAGGATCTGGCGCCCGCCCTTCGGGGAATTCAGGAGAATCTGGCGCCCGCCCTTCGGGGAATTCAGAGGTTTCTGATGCTCGCCATTCGAGGGGTTCAGAGGGTTTTGGCGCCCGCCATTCGAGGGGTTCAGAGGGTTCTGGCGCCCGCCATTCGAGGGGTTCAGAGGTTTCTGGCGCCCGCCATTCGAGGGGTTCAGAGGTTTCTGGCGCCCGCCATTCGGGGAGTTCAGAGGTTTCTGGCGCCCGCCATTCGGGGAGTTCAGAGGTTTCTGGCGCCCGCCATTCGGGGAGTTCAGAGGTTTCTGGCGCCCGCCATTCGGGGAGTTCAGAGGTTTCTGGCGCCCGCCATTCGGGGAGTTCAGAGGTTTCTGGCGCCCGCCATTCGGGGAGTTCAGAGGTTTCTGGCGCCCGCCATTCGGGGAGTTCAGAGGTTTCTGGCGCCCGCCATTCGGGGAGTTCAGAGGTTTCTGGCGCCCGCCATTCGGGGAATTCAGCAATGCCTGGCGCCCGCCATTCGGGGAATACAGAGGGTTCTGGCGGCGTCAATGGCTCTGGCAGCTCTGGCGGCGGCGACTCTGGCAGCTCTGGCGGCGGCGACTCTGGCAGCTCTGGCGGCGGCGACTCTGGCAGCTCTGGCGGCGGCGACTCTGGCAGCTCTGGCGGCGGCGACTCTGGCAGCTCTGGCGGCGGCGACTCTGGCAGCTCTGGCGGCGGCGACTCTGGCAGCTCTGGCGGCGGCGACTCTGGCAGCTCTGGCGGCGGCGACTCTGGCAGCTCTGGCGGCGGCGACTCTGGCAGCTCTGGCGGCGGCGACTCTGGCAGCTCTGGCGGCGGCGACTCTGGCAGCTCTGGCGGCGGCGACTCTGGCAGCTCTGGCAGTGACTGAGGATCTGGCAGCTCTGGCAGTGACTGAGGATCTGGCAGCTCTGGCAGTGACTGAAACTCTGGCAGTGACTGAGGATCTGGCAGCTCTGGCAGCTCTGGCAGTGACAGCTCTGGTGGCTCAGGTGATGGCATTTCAGGAACAGGAACTATAACCGGAACGGACTTGAAACAGGAAGCCATCTTGTGAGCTGGTGGCAGATTGGCGCTTACCCATGCGTGAGCTGGAGGGCTGGTGACGGCCACTTTGTGAACTGGAGGACTGGAAGTGGCCATTTTGTCAACATGAGGACTGGAGGCAGCCATTTTGTCGGCTGGAGAACTGGAGGCGGCCATTTTATCAACTGGAGGACTGAAGGCGGCCATCTTGTGAGCTGGAGGACTGGAGGTGGCCATTTTGTGAACTGGGGAACTGGAAGCGGCCATTTTGTTAGCTGGAGGATTGGAGGTGGCCATCTTGTTAGCTGGAGGACTGGAAGTGGCCATTTTGTCACCTGGAGGACTGGAGGTGGCCATTTTGTGACATGGAGAACTGGAGGTGGCCCTCTTGTGCTTGACTGGACTGTTGGCGGCCATTTTGTCAACTGGCTGTGGTCTAGGCTGGTGAACAGGGGACAGGAGTATAGGAGATGCCAGCATTATAGTATTATTGGAGGGAACAGCAAGCCCCGTTGCCGGCGGGTCTTGCTGTCTATTGCCCCCCCCCCCCAAAAAACATTTAGGGGTCTCCTCCACCTCGCCTACGGTGAAGGTTGACCCAATGGCTCGTAAAGCCACATCTAGGGCTTGCTGGAAAGACCCCCGAGGACCATAACGGATGAGGGTGGATTTCAGTGGTTCGTTTAGTCCATCATAGAAAAAATCAATAAGTATGCTGTCCAGGAGAGTGGTGTTATTGGCAATGTCCAGAAAAGAGATGATATGGTCCTCGAGGGAATTCATACCTTGCCTTAGCCTGAAGAGACGTCCTGCTGGATCCATGTTTGGCCGAGTCTTCTGTAACCATGGAAGTGACATGACAACAAAGGTGCAGATCCAAATGCAGGCTTTTATTGGAGGGATGGTCAGGCAAGCAATGATCAAGACAGGAGCAAACAGTCTTATGAGGGAAATCCAGAATCGTGGTCAATATAGCAGGCAGATGGTCACAAGGATGGCAGCAGACAGGCAGAAACAGATAAACAAGGCAAGGGTCCAAACACGGCAAAAACAAGACAAGGAAACGCTTTGAATTGACACTGTGAACAGGTAACAAGACTCTGCAATGGAATGAGTGTGTGTGCTGCTTATGTAGTGTGTGTAATCAGTTGTTGAGTGGCTTCAGCTGTGGGTGTAATCAGTGAAGATCTGGAACCGGTTGAGTGTGATGTCAGAGTATGCATGTATAGGGAATGTAGTCCATATGATGGTGGATTTGTAGTCCATGGGTGTTTGTGCATGTAAACCAGCGATCTAAGGGGAGAAGATCGCTGGTGATTGTGACAATTACAAAGAAGAAATAAATAAAAATATTCTGTAGAGGAACGTTTTCTACTGAAATAAAATACATTTTCCTGCCATTGAGGCAGTAAATACTGTAAGCTACTCAAATGAAAAAAAAATAAACTATAGTAAAAACTATAATGATTTTGAATGAACCATACTATAGTTAATTGCTTAAATTGTTTACACAGTTAGCCAGTTTACTATACTACAGTATGCTGTGGCATTCATTAACAAGAAGTTGTACTATTATACACTACTATAATGTGGTTTAAAAACATAGTGTTTATTACTATATATATATTTATTATTTATTATATATTTATTTTCATGCGAATAATGTTATCTTTCAGAGATCCTTCTAAAAAAAAAAAAAAAAAAAAACAGATGAAAGCATAAAACCATTTATCCTAAATTATTCATTTTATTATTATCATCGTTATTATTGGTTTGTTTGTTTATTTTTTGCTAGTGGTGGGGCAAACACTAGTGCTCCACAATAACAACAGTCTAGTTTTGCTCGCAAGGGTAGCCTTTCTTTTTTGTTCTGTTGATGAACCAGCCACAAACATCCAACGCTGCTGCACATCTCATTATGGTTGTTTACTTTATTCTGATGGAATAAATATATGTAATACCTCTTTACTAGCTCTTTAAAAGCTCTCAAAGAATTATCGCGTTCAAAAAATTTTGGAACTCTACAAAAACTGTTCATACCATATTACAAAGAAGGAATAAATAAAAATATTCTGTAGAGGAACGTTTTCTACTGAAATAAAATATATTTTCATGCCATTGAGGCAGTAAATACTGTAAGCTACTCAAATGAAAAAAAAAACTAAACTATAGTAAAAACTATAATGATTTTGAATGAACCATACTATAGTTAATTGCTTAAATTGTTTACACAGTTAGCCAGTTTACTATACTACAGTATGCTGTGGCATTCATTAACAAGAAGTTGTACTATTATACACTACTATAATGTGGTTTAAAAACATAGTGTTTATTACTATATATATATTTATTATTTATTATATATTTATTTTTATGTGAATAATGTTATCTTTCAGAGATCCTTCTAAAAAAAGCAAAAAAAAAAAACAGATGAAAGCATAAAACCATTTATCCTAAATTATTAATTTTATTATTATCATCGTTATTATTGGTTTGTTTGTTTATTTTTTGCTAGTTGAGGGGCAAACACTAGTGCTCCACAATAACAACAGTCTAGTTTTGCTCGCAAGGGTAGCCTTTCTTTTTTGTTCTACAAATCTCTTTTGATTACTAAGTAGAAGAATCACTTCCTGCCCTCCATCTGAATTTTCCACATCATTAATAACATCATGTGCAAATCTATTATGTTTACTTTTCCTTTTCTAGTTTGCTTTCACAAGAGGACAACATATCTGCGCATGAGGAATTGGTAGCCCACAAGCTTTTTAAACACATGGCAGTATGCATCACATCACCTGTGTGTGCAGCACAAAACCCTCGTGAGTGGTAATAACCTGTCTTATGCGTGTGCGATCATCCTCTCATTCTCCTGCTTTTTCTCATCCGAACACTTATTTTTGTCAGTCATGCTGCTTCTCGATTATATGATCACATTTGCATGCATTTTGAAAAATGTTCAGAGGCAAATTTTAAACTTAAGTGTCAAACTGTCCTGAGCATCTTTCATGCTGGCCCTGGGCCATTCTGATTACCGAGCCCTGCTCAAGTTAAAAATGCATTTTAAAGACCACAAGTTAATTAGAACATTGAGCTGCAAGGTGATAAATAGTCACAGATTCACAATTATGAGATATGAGACCTAGTGAAAAAGGCATCATCATTATATGCATAGTTCACTCAAAGATGAAAAATGTACTCAATACAAACATATCAGTAAATTAGAAGTTTCTATATTTTGTGATTCATGATTTTTATTTTCCCCCAATTATAAGGCTTTTGAATCGCAGTATGAGACCTTGATCTGACAACTTTTAACCTTAAAAAGTTGGACATTTATTAACATTTTTAATAGTGTCAAGTCAATATTCTCTGTGTTGGTGTTATATATTATGCTACAAACACCTTGTAATAAACTGGCAGTACAATTCCTGTTATTTTACAGACTTATTTCTCTATATATTATTTCTTAAACATTATAAAATTTCAAACTACTAAAATGTCAATAAAAGTCAGTTTTGCATAAACGGTTAAGTTGAATTTTTAACATCAAAAATTGACAGAGCAGAGATCAAGATCCCATAATGCAATACACAACCGTAAATAAACCCAAAAGACAAAATACAGAAACTGTTAATTAACATATATATTTTTACAGTGTATTTACTCACATCAAATAGTTATAAGCCCTTATAAATTCTTTCTTCTTTTGAACACAAAGGAAGGTATTTTAAAGAAAGATGAAAACCAGTATCCATTGACATCCATTCTAGGAAAAACAACTATGTTAATGGTTGTGTTTAACAGCAGAAAGAAACTAATCCAGATTTTGTGAAATGAAAGGTGATTAAGTGATGACAGAATTTTCATTTTTGAGTGAACTCAACCATATAATAAGTCTGAACTAACATAAGGCAACAATTTAAATTAAAACCTGCTTTATTTCGTTTTACATTTTAACTGCAAATTCTTAAGAACAATGATTTAAAATTAATTTTTGCATATAGTAGGCAACAACGTTATTATATTTTCATCAATAGCTTGTTAAATTGTTTAGTTTTTATTTTGTTGTATAATGTAGCTTATGCATAATCTGAATCACTGACAAAATACTAGCTATAGAATCCTTCAGATAAACAGACAAACAAACAAGAACAGCACACATAGTATGTAACAAATTCATATAATAAAATATGTCTTAAACTTATGACTTCAAACTAAATCCAGAGCATGGATTTGTATTTCTATTATGCTTTAGAGGTTCACCTTTTGCATTTATTTAACATTCAAAAATATATAATTCTCATATTGTCATGATTATCATTGTTAATGTCCGCACTGTGATGTAAGATTTTATCCCATTTTCCCACTCCTAATTCCCACCCCTAACATATATATATATATATATATATATATATATATATATATATATATATATATATATATATATACACACACACACACACACACACTGCATGATATTGGGAAAATATGCAATATTGTTGTTGGATATTGGGATAAAGATTTTTTTTTTTTTTTGCTAGAACATAGAGAAATGTAAAGAAAATCATTTGTGTTATGATCATATGAAATATTGTAAACACATAAATTATTCACCATACTAAAATTTTCTTAAATCTAATTCAAATTGGTCCAGTAAGGTGCAAACGTTTTGACTTTAAAACACAATGCATGACTAAAAAACCTTGGTAGATATTTTAATTTCTGGTTTGGTTTTACCATAGACATGTAAACACAAAATGCATTATCGCAAACATAATTTTTATTCACAAAGTTTTTATTAGCATCTTAAATTTTGCATCTTTTAAGCAATGTATTTTCTTGCATGTCTTTATAAATAAAATTTTCAATTTTTCTAAACAAGTTTACAGTCCTTAAATCATTGTATGGATATACTGACATCTTATCAACATCCATTTAAATAATATAATTAGGTATTAACATGTAAACATTATTAACATATAGGCATGCATTGATATAATTTTAAATTATTTGACTGGTGATGTTACTTTTTCCATTATAATTGTTTATTCGTTTATTTTATTTATGAAGACAGGCAAAAACATATTTTGCCTAAAAGGTGCTCTAGTTTTAAGATGCTGGGTGGTGAATGGTTTATCGAGGGTTTTAGTCATTCATTGTGTTTTAAAGTCAAAATGTTTGCACCTTCCTTGACAGCTTTTTTTTTTTTTTTGTTTGAATTAGATTTAAGAATTTTAGTATAATTAATAGTTTATATGTTTGAAATATTTTAGTATATCATTACACATATGTTTTTTTGTAATCTAACAAAAATAGCATACTCTAGGGAAATGTATTGCAAGAAATATAGTTATCGCATTGTTTAACAACAATATCATATATAGCATAATTCCCAATACTGTGCAGGCCTACTTGTGGCAGTAGACAGGATTGATACAACTTGATACAATCGAGAAGCAGCAGAATTGAGAAAAAAAGTGGTCTCACGAGATAAAGAACGCAGCTGAAAACATACAGAGCACAAAAATGAGAGGATGATCACCAGGGCTTGTGATGCACACCTCTAAGTATTTAAAAAGAGTTTGCGGGTTTACATATACAAGTCAGAATTATTATATGAATTTTTATCTTTTTAAAATATTTCCCAAATGATGTTTAACAGAGCAAGGAAAAGGAATCACCGTATGTCCTTCTGTCTTCTGGAAAAAGTCCTATTTGTTTTATTTTAGCTAGAATAAAAGCAGTTTTTAATTTATCAAGGTCAAAATTATGAGCCCCTTTAAGCTATATACATTTTTTCGATTGTCTGCAGAACAAACCATCGATAATGATTTGCCTAATTACCCTAACCTGCCTAGTTAACCTAATTAACCCAGTTAAACCTTTAAATGTCACTTTAAGCAGAATACTAGTATCTTGAAGAATATCTAGTCAAATATTATGTACTGTCATCATGGCAAAGATAAAAGAAATCAGTTATTAGAAATTAGTTATTAAAACATTTATGTTTAGAAATGTGTTGAAAAAAATCTCTCCCTTAAACAGAAAATGTAGGAAAAAAATAAACAGGGGGGTTAATAATTCAGGGGGCTAATAATTCTGACTTCAACTGTATACATGCAGTATTAAAATTAAAAATTAAAAAGTAAATTAGCATTGAACATGTCACCATTTTTTTTTTTTCAGAAAATATATTTCTAAAGATGCTGTTGACTTGACATATACCCTGGATGTTGGTAACAACCAACCAAAGAAATCCAAATATGCAAACAAAACAAAACAAATTAGTTTACAAATGAAGTTATGTGTAATAAAATGAAATGACACATAAAGGGAGGTGTAGAAAGGTAGTGAAAGTCCAGATAGCAGCCGAAATCTCTCAGTAGTTCTTCAGCAACCCTCTGCCCTTCCTCAGTGTAAATGAAGATCAGATGCTTCAGTCCAACATCTACATTAGCAGGAGGATAAAGATGAAACCAAAGTGGACATTTCAGCAAGACAATGATCCAAAACGCAGCCAAGGAGACTCTCAAATGCTTTCAGAGAAAGAAAATCAAGCTGTAGAATGGCCCAGCCAATCACCTCACTACAATCTAATAGAAAATACTAAATAAAGCTCAGATTTGATAGACAAGACCAACAGGACCATCAAGATTTTTACACTCTTTTGAAGACTGTGAAAAAATATCCCACCTGAGTAATGCATGTGACTTCATTCTCCATATGAGAGGCGTCTTTAAGCTGTCATCACCAAAAAAAGCCTTTTATACGAAGTAATAAATACATTTCAGTAGTTTTCTTCTTGTGTCATTCCATTATTACAAATAACTTTTATAGTTTTATTTAGCCTTATAATATATATATTTTTTATTTTATATGTTTGTATTGTTTGGGATTTTGCCAAAAATTGGTTCAATTCCATGTCAACAGCTCCTTTATAAATATTATTCCCAGGAAAAAATATGGCAATGTGTTCAATACTTATTTTCTCCATTTTGTATTATAATGAATTAGTTGTACTTTTACTGCCAGTATTCCTTATTTCATGGCATTCCTTTCAAAATAAAATAAATAAATAAATATGTGAAGATGACACAGTGGCTCAGTGGTTAGCACTGTCGCCTCACAGCAAGAAGGTCCCTGGTTCTGGGTCAGTCAGTGTTTCTGTGTGCACTTTGCATGTTCTCCCCGTTTTAGCATGGGTTTCCTTCGGGTGCTCCAGTTTCCCTCACCGTCCGCTATGTAAAATGTGCTGGATAATTTGGCGGTTCATTCTGCTGTGGTGACCCCTGATGAATAAAGGGACTAAGCTGAAGGAAAATGAATGAATGAATGCATGAATGAATAAATGTGTATATATATCATGGGAATCAATTTTTTTTACAGATCTGTCCTACAGTTATTAGTACTAGCAGTTACTTTTTCTTCACTGTGTCTTAACTATATTGAGGCTTCACTGTCATTTTTGAACATTCATTTGTTCATTTATTTTCTTTTTGGCTTAGTTCCTTTATTCATCAGGGGTCGCCACAACGGAATGAACCACCCACTTATCCAGCATATGTTTTACGCAGCGGATGCCCTTCCAGCCGCAACCCATCTCCGGGAAACATCCATACACACTCATTCACACACATACTATTTAGTTTACCCAATTCACCTATACCGCATGTCTTTGGACTTGTGGGGGAAACCAGAACACCCAGAGGAAACCCACGCCACATGGGGAGAACATGCAAACTCCACACAAAAACGCCAACTGACCCAGCCAAGGCTCGAACCAGTGACCTTCTTGCTGTGAGACGATCATGCTACTTACTGCGCCACTGTGACACCCTCATTTTTAAACATTCTTTTGCAAAACAGTTAGCATTTTTTTGCATTAGTTGCAATTGATCATTTTTGTTATTTATTTGTTTATTCTGTTTTATGACCTTAATCAGTCTTAACATTCATGTTACATTGTATGGGCCAAACACTGTAGATTATTGCACATATTATAGCATATATTGTGGGCAAAATCATACAAAATATGCATACCCAAAATGTCTACAAAAAAATTTAATAAAAAATTAGTCTGTGATTTGTGCAACTCATGGAATGTATGACTGTTGTGTTTGTGAGAGAGAAAGAATCAAAGTAAAAGTTTACTTCCAAACTTCCAAAACATTTTGTTCATGACTTTACTGAAATATTGTATAGAATTTTCACTGCCATGGGTGTTCAGTTTTGCTACAATAATGCTAAATACAATTGATGTACTTATTTATTGTATTTAACAAAGGATGATTTGTTAATTGGTTAATGATTAGGCTACTCCATAATCGATTGATTGTTGATAACCCTTTCAATCTCCATGACCGATTACTTTTATTTTTGAACATTATTCGAAACGGAATATTTTACTGGCAGTTCATTCCGCTTGACCCCAGATTAATAAAGGGATTAGGCCAAATAGAAAATGAATGAATGAATATTTAACTTTTATTTCATTTACATAATTTCATTTAACAAAGCAGGGGTGCGTTTACCATCGTTAGCCAACTAAGGTTATGTTCCAATGAATATTCGCAAACTGCATTGCAAACTTGGTCCATTTACCTGCAGCATATGGTTGTGTTCCATTCCCAGTTATCCCCACATCCCCTATTCATTTAATGTTCCAACATTTAAATTTGGAATGATTAAAAAAAACATTTAAGTCATCTCTTTTAGGTGTGATTTGCTTTCAAACTCTTTTTACAGTTTAGTTTTAGCAATCTTCATATTGACAGTTGCGTTCCCTTCATAGTGCGCTTTGAAAACATTTATGCCATTTTGAACACCGTCATGGCTCATGACGTAAGCTATAGGTGATCTATTATTTAAAAGAGGAATTTACGTTACATCTCCAAAGCTTGTGAAAACAAAAATATATAGCATAGGTTAATGCTTTTAATTTATAGTTGGTTATTTATTAAGAAATGTATCTATATTACATGGGCCTGTTGGTTAGAACGTTTCTGCAGTGGTTTGAATGTGTCAAATTGTAAGTAGACATTTAAAAAATAAACTATATCCTAATAATAATAATAAAAACTAATAATACATTTATAATTATTGTTATAATTATTATTATTAGCCTATTAAGTATGATTTTCTTTTCTTAATAAATGGCCTACTGTAAATTACAAGCATTAGCCTAAAGATTTTTCAGACTTGCACAATTTCACGTTTTCCACCACGTTGTTTAAATAGAAAATCCATTAGCACCACTTTGTGGACTCATGGGTGTGCTGGTCTTAAATAGAGGTGTGGCGCATCATTGGTGCATTGCTATTTTGAGAAACTGAAATAGACCGCGCTATTGACCATGTAAAAACAGGGTTAAAGTCCAGAGCAGAGCGCATTAGTCACAGGGCCAGATGGAATCTGCGACATTGTTTGCTATTTCTGCAGAGAATTTTGTAAAAAAAAAAAAAATCTGCTGATTTATGCGGAATGATTTTGGGAGTATCATAACTAAAAACTTAATACATGATATAAAAAGTAATCCCTTTTAAACCTTTTTTTAATATTTACAATGCAAATCCAATTAGATTCACTTTATTTGGTTAAAAAATAGTCTCCCATATAATATATCTATTAAAATAAAGAAAGAAAATGTAACTTTACAAACTGTATTGTATATAACTCATATGAATATTTTCATATTAGTCAATAATATTACTGAAATTAATAAAAAAAAACCTGAATAAATATCATTTTACACACATTTACACAATTAAATAAACAATCAATGGTGGGCTATATCTGCGGAAATCTACAGAATTCTGCGCACGCAGATTCCGTGTGTAATGCGCCTATGTGCCTTCAAACGCTTAATACACACAGGATGTGCAGCAATACACAAATATCGCTATGTATGAAAAATATTTAGGGATTAAAATGTGACAAAAATTATTTTCAACATAAATATAAAAACTACTGCCTCCATGCCTCATCTCCACTGAAGAAATCCATTAGCTTATTTTAATTTTGTTTGTTAAGCGCAAAGATTTGTTTTAAAACTATTTCTAAATTCAGTTCAATTTCCAGAAAAAGAATAAATGAACAAGAATAACGAAGTGTGGTCAAAAAACAGTTATATCCAAACACACTTCCTGTTCTTATGCCCATGGTGATGCAGACGTCTCCTAATCCCCACAGGTGGACAAATCTACACTAGTTTTTATTAAAACAAATATAAATATGCATATAATAAATAATACTGCTTAACATTATAAAAATGCAAACTGTCATAAACTGAACAAGCCCCCCGACATGAAGGTATGGTTTTCATATTTATGTAGTAAATATTTTTTTTTTGTAACATTTTAATCCTTTAATTGTTTTCACATGTAAAGATATTTGTATATTACTGTACATCCTGTGTGTATTCAGCAATGTGTAAGCCTTTGGACCCGCATAGGCGCATAACTATCGCACTCTGTGCTGGACTTTGAAGTAGCTTTTACATGCTCAACAATCTATTTCAGTTTCTCAAAATAGCAACGCGCCAATGATGGGCCTTAAAACACCTCCTTTAATGACCGGAACACCCATGAGTCCACAAAGTGGCGCAAATAAATTTGCTATTTAAACATATAGTAAAATGTGAAAATTAGGGTTGGGCTGGTCTGAAAATAGCAACAAATCGGCAACATTGCACCTTCAAACGTTGCGCCACAATTGTTAAAATAGAGCCCATAATCTTTAAAATAATCACATTATCATATATAATATAGACATTAAAATTTGCAAATATGACAGGTTTGTAATGCGGAGCATTTACGGAGCATTCATTATTTCTTTATCCACCCGCACAGTTGAGCAGTGGATGGAAACAAACAAAAATATAATTCATATATTTTTCTTGGGAAAAATATTTTTTTTAAACTAATTTCATTTAGTATAATTAATTACTAATAAAGATTAAGATAAAAACCTAATTTCAATGTATTTTTGTTGGTCAGTTATCTACAAAATAAACAAGAATAACGAATAACGTTTGAGGTGAAGTGCTTCAAAACAAGTCCGCTGTATGCCTCAGGGCCTTAACACAACTGGTTTGTTAAATAAATAAATAAATAATATAGCCTAAATAAAACTAAAGTGAAATATTCACCGTTTCATAGAACAGGAAAATATCAGAAAAGTGCTGAAATGCTGGTTATTTTACAAGAGTGGTTTTACAAATTTCAGAGGAAATATCTAAATATTAGAGGAAAAATAAACCTGACAACAGATCCTATTAATGTCATAGCGAATGCTCTTAAATAATGTAGCCCTGTTGCAAGCATCATGTTTTTATTGAGATTGTGTCTATCCAGGCCCGGAGCAAGCTCAACTGACTCTCTAGGCAAACGACGAGAATGTCGCTCTCAAACCGAAAGTTATGCTGTCTTCAATCCGAAAAAGCCAGCGGAGGGTGGGGAGGGGGGCGGCGGGGATGCGCCGGCTCTGTGTCTGTCATATACAGTGTGTTTTTAACAGAAGCTTTAAAGAGCGCGTCCGGTGACCGCAGTGATTCTCAGCTCTGACGAGCAGAGTTTAAAGTAGTTTTTTTTTTTACATATAGATTTGTATTGCTTTAAATTATTTTAATGTTTTTATATTTGCAGTTTGTATATAAAACATACACTTAGCTTATTGTTCGCAGTGATCATTATAATATATTATGTGCATTGCATATGATTATTCAGTATACGTTACATTCTTTGGTCGCAGCGCTCTATTTTATATATTGCATTTAGTCATTAAAGAATGATATTTTGTAATTTAAAAACAAGCTTGCAGTTCTTACCGGTGGTTGTAATATTTCAAGCTTGTTTTCAGACAAGTGTCTGGGTCACTAATACTTAGTATTTCTGGAAAATCCGGGATGGAATTCTAGTAAATGGTGGCACTGTAGACTTCCCAATAGTTTTGCACCACCTAAAATAATTTTTATTTATTTATTTATTTATTGATTGATTGACCCTGCTAATCCAGCAAGAATATTTTTTCTATGGTTGGATCTGAATTTTAGTTTCTGTGATTGTATCTTTCTCAATTAATTAAATAAATGTTGTTCTTTAAACAGCTTAAACATTGTGATTTAAACCTGTGTTTTGACCCTAATAGTTAATTTTGTTATTATGCACATCTGAAATAAAATGCATTTTTTACTCTAATGAAAAATACATGTTGAAATGGAACACAAATAGACAAATGTATTTAATATTCTACAGTTTTACTTTTTGAGTAAATGGTTTTGAATATTTTAGTCAGTAATTTAAATGTTCTCTGTTTGTTTAAGTGTAGAAGGTTTGAATGAATGTATGCTCTTAACGGATATTCACAGCTGTGTATTTGTATAAATAAAAAATGATGACAGATTGTGGTGTGTTTTGTCATATATACAGAATAAATTATATTATGTATTGTAAAAAAATGGTTATTAGGTCATATTGATTGGTTTAATGTCGAAAATGTTGTTTAAGCATTAATTTTAACGTTAAATCATTTAGATAGATTTTATGTTGAATATGTGTAGATTCTACATTGTTTCAATCGACTTAAAATCAACATCATTTCAACATTAGATAGACAAACCAATTAGGTAGATTATATGTTGAATATGTGTGGATTCTATGTTGTTCCAATCGACTTAAAATCAACACCGTTTCAACATTAGATAGACAAACTAATTAGGTCGATTATATGTGGATTCTACATTGTTCCAATCGACTGTAAATCAACAGCATTTCAACGTTAGGTGGACAAACCAATTAGGTTGATTACATGTTGAAAATGTGTGGATTCTATAACGTTGTTTCGATCGACTGAATATCAACATCGATTCAATGTTGGGTAAGTAACCAATTCCCAGATAGCAAGAACATTTGGGCCAAATGTGGGTGATAGCTGGCACATGTGGCTTAGGTATGGCATGGCTGAACAGATATGGGCCAGATTATTACCATATATGTTTTGCCATACATTCAGAAAAGGCGGGAATGTTCTTCTGGTTCACAGCTTCTTTTGCAGTATGTGGGCCAGATAACAAAAAACACATCAGATCCTAGTAAGGCTCAGCTACGGCTGACATCGGTAAACATCGACTTCTGGCTGACTTTGGGATTGCATTTGGAAAACACGCGAAACTGAACACAGGTGTGTCGTTAGCAGACATCTGCCACACCACACTTCAGTTGCCAAGACTTCTGTGTGAGTTTGACATTCTTCCCCTCCTGTCATTTGCTTCAGGTAAGTGATAATTTAGCATTTAAAGTGAGTTTACTTAAATATTCAATATTAAATATGAAAGTTAGAACTCATTGAGTGATTAGTTATTCATTTAATTAAGAAATGCATCGAGTTAAATAGTATTTTCCTCTTTAAATGTGGTGTTTACATAACGTTAGCGCTCCAACAGTTTGCTGTTTAAATTAACGTTAGCATTAAAGTTATTGCCAATTTCCAATTATGACAAAATATGGTTTATTTATTATAGATAAATATCAATTTGTGTAAATGTTTAGTCACGTTTCAGTGTGGTTTAGTAAGGTTTAAAATAAAAGCGATCCCATTAGGCCTAACATGTTTGTGGAAGCCAATAGAAAAATTGTCTTATAATTGTAAAATGGACTAGCAATAGGTACAATGTTTCTGTACAATATAGAGCCAAAACTCAAAACAAACATTTATGAATCAACGAATTTTGGTTGTCTAATGGTCATTTGATATCATTAAATGTAATGTAACTGATTTCAATAACTTGGTTTGACCAGCGTGGCGCTGTAACTGAGACTGTTTTCACCTCCTCTGGGTTCAGTTCAAAAGATGAAGAGACCTTTACTCTTAAGAACAAACTGGACAACGAAAATGACAGAACTTAGAAAGCATTTAATCATAACGATGTGATCATGGCACGATGCAATCTCTGCAATCGTCACTGCGACCACAGTATGTTCATTTATATTAAATTTATACAATAGATTTAAAGCAAACATAATTACAGTATTGATCCTAAAGAAATAACAGTGAAAAGTTTAGAAGTTATTAAGCTGCTCAAATATAAATGTAAAAATAATATTATTGCATGTGTCAGTAGTTTGGTTTTTAAAAGATTAATGTTAGCTGTTTTGATCATTTTAACAGTTATAAGGATAGTTCACACAAAAGTTGTAATTGTCATTATTTACTCTTCACTTGTTTCAAACCTGTTTCATTTCTTTCTTCTGTTGAACACAAAATAATATATTTAGAAGAAACCTGGAAACATGTAACAATTGACTTCAGTAGTATTTGTTTTTCCTACTATGCAAGTCAATGGTTACAGGTTTTCAGCTTTCTTCAAAATATCATCTTTTGTGTTTAGCTGAGGAAAGGAACTCATAAAGGTTTGGAACTTTGTGAACTTTATTACATATTCAGGTAAAACAGTGCTAATGCGAAACACAAAGGCAACATAAGTGTTTGGCAAATTGGGATTATTTTTATTTATTCATGTATTTTATTTATCATTTAATTTAGTCAATACACTATAAAAATGCATTTATTATTTTTTCCTTGTTTCTAGTCCAAATATAATAAATAAATAAATAAATAAAAATCTTAAATCAAAAAGTCCTGCCGCTTTATTTTAAAAATCTGTACACATAGTCTAATGTGTCAAAACCCAGAAAGTGTCAAAAATGAGATCCAGGCAATGTGGGCTGAATATTTAAGTCAAGTGCAGGACAGAAGATAATGACCTAGTAACTAGTGCTTGGGTTAATGTTCACAAAGCTGAAACACTTTAGATTTGCAGAAGTTTAAACTTAACTGGGATGTTAATCATTAATAATGTATATCAATTGTTTAAATAATGTGTAATCAGTAAAAAAACGAGTTTTAAAATTGTCAATATTTGAAAATATATAATATTTGAATGAATATTAAAAAACGTAACAGATTACATGTATTTGGTTTCACCACACAGTTTAGCATTTTGATTTGTATTGTAATTTTGCAGCTGTATACCTCCAGGTTGTATTACTGATCATATTATTTAAATTCTTCTTCACTGCAGGTGCTGTCAGACAGAAACCCCTTACTCCTCTCATTGAGCGTAAAACAAAAATGTTGCTGTGAATGCAGTCTATGTCCAGTCTCTAAAGAACTTTCGACTGCTTTTAACTCGACCAACAACTTGTTCAAGCACTTGAACAGAAGGCATTCTAGGACAATATTCGTCACCAAGGAGGACACCGGCACCCAGAAACACAGAGGCCCAACTCAGCCTAAACAAGCTAAATTAGACCTTTGTGCAGGATCGGGAGTGAAGGTATCTTCTGAATGAGAAGAGAAGTGTAGCTGATATGGGGCCGTTCACATATTGCATCTTTAGCGCACGCGGGATCACATTGGGATTGCATATTGTGCACGCTCACATTTCCCAAGCTCACTCAGTTTAAAACCACGAGTCACGCAGCAAGAACTGACCGATCAGCTTTAGGCTTTGTATGGAATATACACATTTCAGTAGAGTAATTACCTCAGACAAACACAGAACACCCAAACGCTGCAGTGCTTTTTCATACTATGGTTATTAATAGTTACAGTTATCCAGTTTTCCTCTAAATGTCGTATAAAAAAAGACACAGATTTGGAGCAAGTGAATGATGAGAGAATTTTAAGTTTTGAGTGAACTCTTTATGTCTTTTGAATATGTCAAGCTGCTGTGATCAACCCATTGTAATGTTTCTCAGTGAATATTAAATTACTGAAAGAGCTGCAGTTTATTTTGTATTGTATAGTTACATTTTATATGTTTTAAAAGTCACTTCAAAGTAAAGTAATTAGTAATCTGATTTTTTTTTACATGAAGTAAACTATTACTAATCTATTTACTTTTTACTACTGTAATCTATTAGTGTTTTTAAGTAACTTACCCAACACTGTATATTTATATACACTACCAGTCAAAAGTTTAGGGTCAGTTTAAAGAAAATTATTCCATTCATTAGGGTGGCATTTATCATGTAAAAAAAAAAAATCTTAAATTGTTAAATATTTATTAAAATTGTAAATAACTGTTTTCTTATTGTATGTAGTTTCAAATGAAATGATTACCTCAGTTATTATTGCTTTTATTACCATTAATAATAATAATAATAATAATAATTAATATTAGAGTGATTTCTCAAGGATCATGTAACTCTATAGACTGGAGTAATAAAGCTAAAAAGTCATCATTAAAATCACTGGAATAAATGATTAAATTAGATGATAAACTACTTTAGAAGTTATTTTATAGTGCAATAACATTTCACAATTTTACAATGTGTACTGTATAAATGCAGCCTTGGTGAGCAGGAGAAGCTTATTTTAAAACATTTAAAATCATACTGACCCCAAACTTTTGACCGGTAGTATGTGTGTATATATGTGTATATATGTGTATGTATATATATATATATAAACAAACAAACAAACAAAGAAAAAACTTTGTGTACATGTAAATGTACATTTATATGTATTTATGTATGCATTATATCATCTTTGCATCAAATATATAATATTTATATTTAACAATTATTTCTATTTTATGTCTATTTTGTATTGTTCTGTTTGGTGTATGTTGTTAAAATGTTTTCTAACTCTTTATTTGTACACATTTTCTTCAGTAATTGTTTTATCTGAATGTAATTTGCATTGATTAAAGTAAACTATTTGATTGTAATTTTTGTTGTGTGATTTACTCAGTTAATATATGTGGTCAGCCACATGTGGGCCACATAAGGGCCACAGAACTCAGCCTTACTAATCTTGAATACAAGGCCCATATCTGGGCCACATAAAAATGTATTACTTGGCTCAAGCTTGGTGGAGTTGTGGCACTACTTTGGTTCAGTTCTGGCTAAAAGGATGTGGGCCAGTTCTGGGCCGGGGAACACTAACTGATCTGGGCCACATCTTAGCTGTTGATTTGGGCCAGATCAGGGCCAAAGGAAATTTGTTGACTGGGTTGTGTCGATTTCAGGTTAGATTTGAATGGAGTGCCTGACGTCGTTTCAACATTACCCCGATGAGCAAAACGATGTTGAATCGATATCAAAAGAAACGTTGATTTTCGGTTGAAATGATGTCATTTTGCTATCTGGGAAATGTTCTTGCTATCTGGGATATTTTCCCTCTTTAGTCCAGCAGCCAGATGAATCCACTGTGGCTCCTTTGTCTAACCAAGTCCATGCTTCATATAAAGGAACATCTTTGTACAGATCAATGATTGATTCAGGAGGCAGAATTGTTTTCTGTGCTGTACTACCTGAACATACTTGTACATTAGCATAATAACAAGCCTGTTTAGCAGCTACATCAGCAAGAGCATTACCTTTAGCTTCCATGGTATTAGCTGTGAGATGTGCTTTCACTTTAATCACTGCCAATTTCTTCAGACGTTTCATAGCAAACATCAGGTCTTTCACTAATCCAGCATGCTTAATGGGGGATCTGGCAGAAGTTAGAAACTGTCTGCCTAGCCAAATGATACCAAAATCATATCTGGAATCAGTGTAGATATTTGCAACTGATCCTGAAGCTAGCGTGCATGCTCTAGTTAAAGCTACTAGTTCTGCAGCTTGAGCTGACAAGTGATCTGGAAGACGACCTGAAGCTATCACTTCTGTGGTGGAAGTTACTGCATAACCTGCTCGTCTCCCAGATAGCAAGAACATTTGGGCCAAATGTGGGTGATAGCTGGCACATGTGGCGTAGGTACGGCACGGCTGAACAGATATGGGCCAGATTATTACCATATACGTTTTGCCATACATTCAGAATAGGCGGGAATGTTCTTCTGGTTCACAGCTCCTTTTGCAGTATGTGGGCCAGATAACAAAAAACACATAAGATCCTAGTAAGGCTCAGCTATGGCTGACATCGGTAACTATCAACTTCTGGCTGACTTTGGGATTGCATTTGGAAAACACGCGAAACTGAACACAGGTGTATCGTTAGCAGACATCTGTCCCACCACACTTCAGTTGCCAAGACTTCTGTGCGAGTTTGACATTCTTCCCCCCTGTCATTTGCTTCAGGTAAGTGATAATTTGGCATTTAAAGTTAGTTTACTTAAATATTCAATATTAAATATAAAAGTTAGAACTTATTGAGTGATTAGTTATTCATTTTATTAAGAAATGTGTTAACTTGAATAGTATTTTACTTTTTAAATGTGGTGTTTACATAACGTTAGCGCTCCAACAGTTTGCTGTTTAAATTAATGTTAGCATTAAAGTTATTGCCAATTTCCAATTATGACAGAATACGGTTTATTTATTATAGATAAATATCAATTTGTGTAAATGTTCAGTCATGCTTCACTGAGGTTTAGTAAGGTTTAAAATAAAAGCGATCCCATTAGGCCTAACATGATAGTGGAAGCCAATAGAAAAAATGTCTTATAATTGTAAAATAATCTAACAATATGGGTATAACGTTTCTGTACAATATAGAGCTGAAACTCAACAACAAACATTTATGAATCAACAAATTTTTGTTGTCTAATGGTCATTTGATATCATTAAATGTAATGTAACTGATTTCAAATACCAGGTTTGACCAGCGTGGCACTGTAATGGAGACAGTTTTCAGCTTTTCTGGGTTCAGTTCAAAAGAAGAAGAGACCTTTACTCTTAATAACAAACTGGACAACAAAAATGACAGCACTTAGAAAGCATTTAATCAGAGCGATGTGATAATGGCACGATGTAATCTCTGCAATTGTCACTTCGACCAGTATGTTCATTTATATTTAATTTATACAATAGATTTAAGGCAAACATATTTACACTATTAATCCTAAATAAATAACAGTGAAAAGTATAAAAGTTATTAAGCTGCTCAAATATAAATATAAAAATAATATTATTGCATGTGTCAGTCATTTGGTTTTCAAAGATTAACCTATGTTAGCTCTGTTTTGATCATTTTAACAGTTAAAAGGAAAGTTCACACAAAAGTTGTAATTGTCATTATTTACTCTTCCTTCACTTGTTCTTCTGTTGAACACAAAATAATTTATTTTGAAGAAACCTGAAAAACTGTGACAATTGACTTCAGTAGTGTTTGTTTTTCCTACTATGTAAGTCAATGGTTACAGGTTTTCAGCTTTCTTCAAAATATCATCTTTTGTGTTTAGCTGAGGAAAGAAACTCATAAAGGTTTAGAACTATGTGAACTTTATTACATATTCAGCTATAACAGTGCTAATGCGAAACACAAAGGCAACATAAGTGTTTGGCAAATTGGGATTTTTTTTATTTATTTATGTTTTTTATTTATCATTTAATCTAGTCAATACACTATAAAAATGCCTTTCTTATTTTTTTCCTTGTTTCTAGTCCAAATATCAAAAAAAAAGTCCTGCCACTTTATTTTAAAAACCTGTACACATAGCCAAATGTGTCAAAAACCAGAAAGTGTCAAAGATGAGATCCAGGCAATGTGGGCTGAAAATTTAAGTCAAGTGCAGGCCAACCTAGTTGTGCTTGGGTTATTGTTCACAAAGCTGGAACACTTTAGATTTGCAGAAAATTTTAAACTGATTTTAAACTTAACTGGCATATTTATCATTAACAATTTATAGCAATTGTTTAAATAATGTGTAATCGGTAAAAAACAACGAGTTTGATTGTCAATATTTGAAAATATATAATATTTGAATGAATATTTAAAAATGTAACAGATTACATGTATTTGGTTTCACCACACAGTTTAGCATTTTGATTTGTATTGTAATTTTTCAGATGTACCTCCAGGTTGTATTGCTGATCATAATATTTAAATTCTTCTTCACTGCAGGTGCTGTCAGACAGAATTCCCTCACTTCCCTCAATGAGTGTAAAACAAAAATATTGCTGTGAAATTCAGTCTATGTCCGGTCTCTAAAGAACTTTCCACTGCTTTTAACTCGACCAGAAACTTGTTCAAGCACTTGAACAGAAAGCATTCTACGACAATACTTGTCACCAAGGTGGACACCAGCACCCAGAAACAAGGGAGTCCAACTCAGCCTAAAACAAGCTAAATTGGACTATTGTGCAGGATCGGGAGTGAAGGCATCTTCTGAATGTGAAGAGAAGTGTAGCTGCTTATGGGGCCGTTTACATATTGCATCTTTAGCGCACGCAGGATCGCATTGGGTTTGCATATTGTGCGCGCTCACATTTCCCAAGCTCACCTAGTTGAAAACCACGAGTCACACGGCAAGAACTGATGGATCAGCTTCAGGCTTTGTATGGAATATACACATTTCAGTACAGTAATTACCTCAGACAAACACAGAACACTCAAACACTGCAGTGCTTTTTCATACTATAGATGTCAGTGGTTACAGGTATCCAGTTTTCTTCTAAATGTCTAAATGACTTATTTTGTATTTAAAAAAAAAAAAAGACAAACAGGTTTGGAGCTTGTAAATGATAAGACAATTTTACATTTTGAGTGAACGCTTTATGTCTTTTGAATATGTCAAGCTGCTGTGATCAACCCATTGTAATGTTTTTCAGTGAATATTAAATTACAGAAAGAGCTGCAGTTTATTCTGTATTTTTATAGGTATATTTTATATGTTTCAAAAGTAACTTCAAAGTAAAGTAATTAGTAATCTGATTTCTTTTTACATGAAGTAATCTATTACTAATCTATTTACTTTTTACTACTGTAATTTATTAGTTTTTTTAAAGTAACTTACCCAACACTATATTTATATACACTACCAAAGTTTGGGGTCAGTTTTTTTTTTTTTCATCTTTTTTAAAAAAAAGATTTTTTAAGAAAATTATTCTGTTCATCAAGGCAGCATTTATTAAACGTAAAAAAGAAAATCTTAAATTGTTATATATATATATATATATATATATATATATATATATATATATATATATATATATATATATATATATATATACAACTTTTATAACATAAAATATATATAGAAAATATATATTTTTATAAAATATATATTATTTATATATATTAAAAGAAACATGTACATTTATATGTATTTGTGTATGTATTATATCATCTTTGCATCAAATATACTGTATAACATTTATATAACAATTATTTCTATTTTTATTTCTTTTTGTATTTTTCTGTTTGTTGTATGTTGTTAAAATGTTTTCTAACTCTTTATTTGTCAACATTTTGTTCAATAATTGTTTTATCTGAATGGAATTTGCATTGATTAAAGTAAACTATTTGATTGTTATTTTTGTTGTGTGATTTACTCAGTTAATATATGTGGTCAGCCACATGTGGGCCACATAAGGGCCACAGAACTCAGCCTTACTAATCTTGAATACAAGGCCCATTTCTGGGCCAGATAAAAATGTATTACTTGCCTCAAGCTTGGTGGAGTTGTGGCACTACTTTGGTGCAGTTCTGGCTAAAAAGATGTGGGCCAGTTCTGGGCCGGGGAACACTAACTGATCTGGGCCACATCTTAGCTGTTGATTTGGGCCAGATCAGGGCCAAAGGAAATTTGCTGACTGGGATGTTGCTCCCGAATCACTGTTGCCATATTTGGCTCAACAAATACACAATTTGGGTCATAGTGGTCCAGCAACCATGAATCACAGGTTCTCAAATCAATGGTGGAATCCAAAATTCGGAAATGTAGCCACCGAAACAGTGAAAAGATGTGTTACATGTCAGAAAAATAATGACGTGCCAGCAGCAACTACAGCTGCAACACATACCCCAGCTCCACCAGGGCCATTTCATCACCTGCAGGTCGATTACATATCATTACCTCCCTGTAAAGGAAAAACTGATGTTTTGATAGTAATAGATAAGTTCTCGAGATGGGTTGAAGCTTATCCAACAGGACGTGCTACAGCTGCACATACGGCTAAATGTCTAATCACTGATTTTATTCCCAGATGGGGATTACCAGATTCCATTGACTCAGATCAGGGTACACACTTCACAGGACAGGTAGTCAAGGAAGTGTCTAAAATGTTGAAGATTAAGTGGAATCTTCACTGCCCCTACAGGTCACAAGCATCAGGACAGGTTGAATGAGCTAATAGGACAATTAAAATCAGGCTAAGCAAAATGCATCAGGAAGGAGTTTCATGGGTCGAAGCACTTCCAGCTGTACTTTGTAGTATGAGAGCATCACCTAACAGATCAGTAGGACTGAGCCCTCATGAGATTATTACTGGACGCCCAATGCAGATGCCAGGTGTAATTGATCTTAGAAATGCTGATGTGCACATTGTCTCAGATGCCCTGATAGCTTACTGTGAAAACCTCACCAAGTCTGTACAGAATGCCAGAGAGAGACAGTTGAGTCATGTTGGCAGAATCCACCAGAAGGTGGACACACAATCATCCCAGGTCAGTGGGTCATGATAAAGTCATTCAGAAACAAGCCATTAGAGCCTAAATGGCATGGACCACATCAAGTGATGTTGATTACAGCAGCTGCAGTGTTGTGTCAGGGAAGAAAAACTTGGACACATGTCTCACATTGCAAGGTTGTTCCACCACCTACAGGGATAGGATAGGACATACGGAACAGTGGGTTGCCCAGGAAAGAACTGATCCAAAAGGGATTGGGGGCCACCCCTGGGTGAAGTCTCCCTATTAGGCCCTCCCCATTTATTAGTCCATCCTTACCTCGCTGTTCCTTAGGTGTCATGGAAATTAAGAAATAGGGAAAGAAGGAACAACTATAGCAGAATTAGATCTAACAGTGGATACAAAACTAGTGTTTTGCAAATTTTATTTTTCTTTATTTTTTATTTTTTATTCTTTTTTTATTTTTGCAACAAATACTGTTTTGTTGCCTTTTGTTTTCTTTCTTATTCTGTGCAGATACAACTTGTTGTCCTGAGACCCATAGACACCAACCTTCACACCTACAAGTCCAGTCACAACCTTCAAGAGACAACTAGACAGACTGCTAAACCAACCGTCACAGAAGAACACACAACGCAGAGAACTACCTACGAGAACTTTAGTCATCCATCAATATGATCAAGATTGCCGTACTTTTGATCATCATGAACATCGCACAAGCCATAGACTCATGAAGCAACATATTCTTAGAGCTGATGACTATGTCAGGAAATAATGTTTACTGGAAAGAACATCTGCATGCCACACCCACCTTTAGTAGGAGCAGGAATCCCCTGGGTGGCACACCCCATGTCCAACTGTGACACGTGTACTTTATTTGCAGTTCACATCAGTGGAGTATACAAGAGTACATGTCACAACATCACAACTCCTCCAGCTTCTCCGTGTTGCATTCCTGGATTACCATCCTGCAACCCAACTTCAGCAACTCCCATCATGACAGATCTACTTCTGCCAATTACTTTTTCATGGTGCGTGGAAAATTATGCTCCATCCTCAAATCTACTGGGTAAAATTCCTCGCGAACTTTGCAACTTTCTAATTGAAATGAGAACAGGATCCCATGTGGATATTACTCCATCAGCAGAGATAAAGGAAAATAATTTAGAAGCATGTTTCCACAGGACATGATCCCTTCCAAAACTCTTCGCAGTAAATCAGTAGTGTATGATTCCTCCACCAACAGGAACTTTTTGGTTATGTGGAACGTCACCCTATGACATCCTTCCCAGCCAATTCAATGGCAGGTGCACATTGGTTTATGTTCTACCGGCTATCAGAGAAAATACGCACTCCACCCCAAGGTCTCTACATCTGCATAACTCAGCTCCTACCACAAAGGAAGAAGATGGCTGCATTACAGGACTCACTTGTGCACAAACATGGTGGTCAATAACTCTTGGAGCATTAATTCCATCTTATGGTGTGATGCAAGCCCTTGATCAAGTCAGAAGCTTATCAAATTCTGTTCAGAAACTGGCCAATGATACAGCTTTGCCCCTGGGTAATATCACAGACACTCTTGCTTCACACAAGATAATGATCTTACAGAACAGAGTGGCCTTGGATTACATTCTAGCAAAGCAAGGGGGAGCTTGCACCATCATAGGCCCAGAGTGCTGCACTGGATTGATGGACCCAACCAAGAACTTGAACAAAATTCAACAAGACATACTTGATCTTTCAATATAATTGCACCAGATGACTGAAGATAATTCTTCATGGTTTGGATACCTGTTAGGTAAACCCTGGCTGTGGATCAAGGAAATAGCTATTCTTCTATTGCTTTTCCTACTGTTGTACTATCTATGCATCCACAGTATTAAATGTTTTGCTCAACATTTGACCCACACCCATGACAAGGAAATTACAGTTCCAAACCGAACAGAAAATTACCCATAAGAAATCTGAAAGAATACAAATTTCTTTAAAGATACATATTTCATTATAAAATACATTCTGAGGTCCTGTGTCTCCAAAGTAATGCAAATGGTCAGTTTCAAAGCACAGTTGTGTCTATTGTCTAACCAATGATAAGGTAACACTGTCAAGCGGGTAAACTGGCCCTAGTACGACCCCAGTACGTTATTTGCTCACTTTGTTTTAAAATGAATCTTGAATGGAAACTTATATGCTGATGAGATTGGAGCTTGGGAAAAGGCATTTTACCCTGCTGACAACAATGCTTAATTTGCATGCTTTGGTTACTATTGTCCTCACCTCTATGTATCATTGTCTGTAAAATGTATTTAAAACTGAGTGTCTGCTGTAACATTTCATGAGTTATTTCGATGACACCGCAGCGACGCTGAGTTCCTCTTATTAAAGGATTCTGCTTTGAAGATACCCAAAAGTTCTCCCTGGTTTTTTGGCTCGTCTTAGAAATTAACAACACGGCCAATCCAGAGTTGTAGTCAAATATACAGGCAGATGGTCAGAAGGCAGGCAGTAGACAGGGATAAACAGATGAACAAGGCGAGGATCAAAACACAGGAAAACAAACAAGGAAATGCGTTGTAATGTCACTTAACAGATAACAAGACTCAGCAACTTCTGTGTGTTTGTGTGCTGATTTTATAGTCCATGAAATCAGTTCATGAGCGGCTTCAGCTGTGAGTTTGCAATCACAAAGGATTTGGAACCGGTTGTGTGTGTGATGCATGACTGAATATGTAGTCCATAAAAGGCAGATTTGTAGTCCATTAGTGAACTGTGTGTTTACCAGCGATCTGCACAGGCTGGATTGCTGGTGATCGTAACAAATGCCAAGGCTGTATGATAAAATAAGATGTCAGGTAATGGAAAAAATCAAGAATGTCTCCACTGTTTGTCTCACAACAGACTGCTGGACTTCTTTGACAACAACAAGTTACATGACTGTGACGTCATTTTATAGAGAACTTTGAGATGACCTCTTATCTCTTGGACTGCTTTGCTTTGACAGAGAGACACACTGCTTCTCATCTGGCAAGCGAGCTGACAAGGGTAACAAAGGAATCCGGTGTGGGTAACAAAGTTGTAGCGTGTGTCACAGACAATGCCAGCAACATTGTTTCAGCCCCAAGAGACCATCTGCACTGGGACCACATACCTTGTTTTGCCACACGCTGAACCTCATTGTCAGAGCTGCATTAAAGGAGGTCCTACCAATAATTCAGAAGTAACGGGATGTAACGGGACAGACGGAAGACCAGAGGTGCGGGCAAAATAAGGACACTTTATTTGGTACAAAAGTCAAACTAAGGCAGGCTGCCGCACGTAGGGCCTTGGCGGGTGCGCAGCGATGGTCTGGCCCACAACGGCTCTGGGTGAGCCCGAAAGGACAGGTCTGTAAGAAGGCTGGAGAGTAGAGCTGATGAGAGCTGGCGAGAGCTGACAACCCTGGCTTGGAGAGTCCGTATTAGTCAATAGGAAGCTGGAGGTCGTTGGGCAGAGCAGAGTGCAGGTAAGGGTTTTTACAAATACACGCTAGACAGGACTAAACAGGACAGGACTAACTACAAAAGTGAGAGAGAGTGTAACATTCGTGGAAGATCCACCAAGAACGTTACGAGTTCAAAGATAATAATCCGACACTGAAACAGAGAACACAGAGGTAGAAATATAGCTGCTAATCAGCTGCGAGTGAAGACAGGTGCCAAAGTAATTATTGCAAATAGAGAAGATCAGCTGAGAGGGGAAAACACAGAGCATGAGGGAATTAATGCGCTCAGACCTGGCTCATGACACAAGACAATAGTTGAACACTTCCATAGAAGTACAGTTGCCTTGGACAAGCTGAAAAGGTGGATTTCAAGGAACACAAGGTGGAATTCAACACATTATATGTTGAAAAGATTTACTGAAGTGAAACAGCCAATCATTTCCACCTTGGCACTTACGAATGCATCACTGCCAAACTTGTCACCAGAGGAATGGGAAATTTCCAAAAACATTTTTGAGATAATTAAGCCATTTGAGGAAGTCACTACTGAAAGGTAAGTAGTGCAACATTTATTATTGATTATTATACAACTATTATACAATTACAAATATTATTCTCTTTAAATCCACATTTTATATTATGTCTTAATAATGCAAATGTTTTTCATTAGTCTTATTTTTAGCAAAGAATTATAGAGGACTTATTTTAATTAATTTTATAAAAAAATATTATTTTTTATAGGTTTGTGACAGCCTCCAAAGTCATTCTGGTGACAAGAGGTCTTCAGATGATTGTTGCCCGATTTCAAAAAAATCCCTCCAGGTTTGAACCTGTACAAAATCTAGTGGATTCCTTGATGTCAGAAATGGCTAAAAGGTTTGGTAAAGTAGAACAGATTGAAAAGCTTGCTGATGCTACCTGCCTGGACCCAAGGTTCGAAAAGCAAGCTTTTGTGAATAAACAGACTACAGAAAAACTGTAAAGAGGATTACAGCAGCTGCAGCAGCCATTAACCCAGCTCTGAGTGAAGAGGAACATACTTCAGATCCTGGTGAGACTGCCAGTGCAGGGGCCTTATTTTGGGAAGACTTTGATGAGAGGGTAGCAAGCTTGTGGCCTGCTACTACATCTAAAACATCAGATGCTATGATGGAAATGTGGGCCTACCTTGCAGACCCACTCTTACCCCGCACATCAGACCATCTGGCCTGGTCGAGGAGATGTTATCCTGTATATAAAACCCTTTCTGAAGGCAAGACTTTGCATTGGGGCCACATCTGTGCCATCAGAATTTTTTTTTTTTCTAAAACTGGACAGATTATTTTCAGAAAGAAGAAACAGGCTCAGCCTATGCAAAGTTCAGGAGCTTGTGTTTTTAAATTCTAACATCTGTTTTATATAAAGCTTTTATGTCACAAACATGTTATTTAATTTAAAGGTTAAAAAGCCTAGCTTGATGTGCACTATTTTGTTTTTCTTTTGTATGCTTTTATTTATATTGTGACTTTAAAGTAATCTGTTTGGTTATAAAAGTTTTTTGGTAAAAAAAAAGATAATAATAAAACAATAAACAACAATTTAACAGTGTTTCTAATGCTTGCAGCATTGACATTAACTTTTTTGATCACCAGCCAGTGTGGCTAGTAGTTTTCCAACATTACTAGCCACTCGCCATTTTCACTAGCCACAATTTTGTTGTTGGGAAAATATATTTTATATGCATAAGTATGACTTTGACATGCTAAAATTACTTGATTTAGATTTTGTGGAATGTCCACATGCCTCATCATTCATGCCTCCTCACTTTTTGTGTATGTTGTGTATGAGCTTGCTCAGTGAGCATGAGCACATGGACCATGGTTTCATAATGTTGTATTACAATTAGTTTTTATTTCACATGACTTTTCAGAGCTCAAAGGATTTACCAAAATTTTCTCTAACCACACAAATTAAAAACCTTATTGTCGAACCCTGCTTTTAAGACAACAATTTACAATTAAATACAAATCGAACAATCAAGAGTTTCATTCAAAATAGTCAACAGGAAGCGTGTGGAAAAACCAAGGCGCAAAATAACTGCCCATGAACAAAGAAAAGTCAAGTGTGCAGCTGCCAAGAAGCTACTTGCCACCAGTTTTGCCATATTTCAGAGCTGCAACATCACTGGAGTGCCCAAAAGCACAGGGTGTGCAATACTCAGAGACATGGCCAAGGTAAGAAAGGCTGAAAAACGACCACCACTGAACAAGACACACAAGCTGAAACGTCAAGACTGGGCCAAGAAATATCTCAAGACTGATTTTTCTAAGGTTTTATGGACTGATGAAATGAGAGTGAGTCTTGATGGGCCCGTGGCTGGATCGGTAAAGGGCAGAGAGCTCCAGTCAGACTCAGACGCCAGCAAGGTGGATTTGGAGTACTGGTTTGGGCTGGTATCATCAAAGATGAGCTTGTGGGGCCTTTCGGGTTGAGGATGGAGTCAAGCTCAACTCCCAGTCCTACTGTCAGTTTCTGGAAGAAACCTTCTTCAAGCAGTGGTAGTTTTTGGGTTCATTGAGAACATGGTTGTTATTCTATAATAAAATTAATCCTATATATATATATATATATATATATATATATATATATTAAAGTCATGGCAATGCGGTGGCGCAGTAGGTAGTGCTGTCACCTCACAACAAGAAAGGTTGCTGGTTTGAGCCTCGGCTGGGTCAGTTGTCATTTCTGTGTGGAGTTTGCATGTTCTCCCCGCGTTCATGTGGGTTTCCTCCGGCTCCGGTTTCTTAATATATTTAATGCAATCAACATTAGGTAAACGATTTGCAGTTCTTCAATTTTAAGGCCCTGCATGTCTCTGCTTGTGTTTCTCATCAGTCCACTGTTTCTGCAGGTTTTTAAAAGTGTATTTTAATAGTAACCTATATTTTATCAGTGGTTATTTTATCAGTCTCATGATTGTATAGTAAGTACATTACAAAAGTCCCTCTATATGCATAAAAAAGTCTCCTAAATCATCTGCTTTGGATTTGGATCTGGATTTCACATTGAAAGCATATGCCAGTGTCACACTCATAGTATTTATTAGTGTCTGTGAAAAGAGAAAAATGTTCTTATTCAATTTAAATTTATTTGTATAGCACTGTTTAAAACTATTGTTTCAAAGCAGTTTTACAAAGGTGTGCATTACGTTAAGTTTATTAGTTACTATAACTCAATTAGTTACTAATAACTTTTATTGATGAATTAACTAACTAAAACCTATAAAACAGAAGTATTTACAACAAAGTGCCTGGTGCATTAAACAGGAAGAGTGTGTCCTGCAGGTGGTTTGTCAAGCCCACTCACCTGTATGGAGCACACTTGCACATCATTAGCTATACAAACAGGCATATAATACATAAGTATTTCTAACAAACTTCCTGGTGTATAAAAATTGTATCCTACATGTGGGTTGTCACGTTCACTCACCTGCAGGGAGACACTCATGCATCCTACAGTTATGTCATACATTGTGTATATGCTACCCTTGGACATAAGCAAAAAGGCTATTCCAGAATTTAAGAGCCAGATAAGAGAAAACTCAACCTCCTTTAGTGGACTTTGGTAATCTGGGTACTACCAGAAGCTCTGAGTTTTGAGATCCTTAAGAATGGGTTGGATTGTAGGAGACAGAGACAGAAGGTTGGTTAGGTAAACATGAGCTAAACTATTTAAAGCTTTAACGGTAAGAAGGAATATTATTTATAATCAATAAAGAACTTAACAGGCAGCCAATGTAAGGAAGACAAAATTGGATTGATATAATAATATTTTCTTGACCTGGTAAAATCAATGGCAGCTGCACTTTTCATTAATGAAGTTTATTGTTAAAGAATGCCGGGCAACAAGCTAATAGAGGATTACGGTAGTCTAATCTATCGGTCATAAAAGCATGAACTAGCTTTTCTGCATCTCAGATAGTTAGTATGCTTTTTAGCCTGGAGATGTTTCTCAGAAAGAGAAACTGTCACTGTTTTGTGACATGGGATATATGATTTTCATAATTACCGGCTGGGTCAGTTGGCATTTCTGTGTGGAATTTGCATGTTCTCCATGTGTTTGTGTGGGTTTACTCCGGGTGCTCCGGTTTCCCCCACAAGTCCAAAAACGTGGTATAGGTGAATTGTCCGTAGTGTATGTGTGTGAATGAGTGTAAATAGATGTTTCCCAGTAATGGGTTGCAGCTGGAAGGGCATCCGCTGTGTAAAACATATGCTGAATAAATTGGCAGTTCATTCGCTGTGGCGACCCCAGATTAATGAAGGGACTAAGTCGAAAAGAAAATGAATGAATGAATGAATGATAATTAAGTTGCTGTGTTCTATAACACCCAAATCTTTTTCTGTAGAACTAATATTAAAATTCTATCCCTCTTATTCCAGGTCAAGTTGTGAGATCTGCTTTGTACAGGATTTTGGCCCAATAAGTACTACTTCTGAATTTAACAGAAGACAATTGTTGGTCATTCAGTGTTTTACATTTTTAATACACTTAGTTAGCTTAGACAGTTCATGAATCTCATCAGGTTTTGTTGAAATATATAATTGAATATCATCTGCATAGCAGTGAAAGCTAATCCCGTGCCTTCTAATATTGTCTGCTAGGGGCAGCATGTATATTGTAAACATCAAAAGGCCTAAAACTTTTCCTTGAGGCACCCCATACTTCATTGGCTTGACTTGTGACTTTAAGTTAAGTATAACTTAAACCATCGTAAACCAGTCATTTAAACTTATATTCCTCCTTGATGGTCCAGAGCCTGAGTCTTGTTTGAGTTTTGTTTGTTTTTTCTGTTTGTTTATTTGATACTTTGTAAGACTTCACGAAGACTGTATCATTAAAATTGCACTTGAATCCTACCTTTTGTCCTCGTCTCATCAACGCATCGTGACAGAAAGACGCCGTCAATATGGATTCAGCAAATGGAGTCCGGTGTGTGCAAAGCGTAATGTTGGAAATTGTAATTCCCCTTCGGAAGGGGAACTTCAATGCTATGTGGAAACTACCACTATGGGGATTTCATTCAGAAAGCCAATCATCTGAAAGAGTATGTAAACGGGCCAATGAAATACCAATGAGTTGGCAGCTTCAGCTTGCGCACCTGATGCTCGTTGCAATTAGTGCTATAAGAGCACATGTGCGAGCAAAGCCAAAGCATCATTTTCACTTCAGAGACTTCAACAGCCTTCTGAGAGAGTCGATGAGGGTTCCTCCAGCTGAGTTTCAGACAGAGAGTGAACGAGAGCGATCTCCCGGTCCAGAGTGTGTGACACGCAGCGGCAGATAGTTGAGCTGGGTTTCTCCCTTGCCTGGCGTCCTTTGGGTCCGGTCCTCCAGAGCGGTATGTATTGTTGCGAATTTCAAGACGACGCTCCGACTGAGCGTTTCTGGATGCGGTGGTTTCCTGTCCTCGGATGATGGGCACGAGCACTGCGTTTCATGTCTGGGGGTCCAGCATGTTAATGCGGTGCTCGTGGGCAGTGCATTCCGTCACTGCGGTGGCATGTCTGTTGCGCAGTTAAGATCGCGGCTCGCTCTTGCAAAAGAGCCACCCACCCCAGTTGTCCCCCGCTCCGCGGTGGGCACTCGGGCAGATCTGAGGGTTACAGTGGGAGTAAATCTGCTGCCCTCGGGCTTGTGGACCTCTCACTCCTCCACACGCTCCATCCAAGCTTTGAGTGAGAGAAGCGCTCCATCCTCGGATGGCCGCCCTCTCACTTGATGACACCGAGGCTCAGATGTCCTCCGCTGCATTGGAGGTTGGGCTGTCATGGTCTGATGAAGGATTCCCCCCCCCCCTCCGTTCCCTCCCCTCGGGAGTGAGCGCGGCGGCGGCCGATCTTGAAACAGACATGATAACCGTGCTTTCCCGGGCTGTTTCGGTCGTGGGTCTGGAGATGGTTTATTCCCCCAACCCCGCGGCCGACCGACTAGATGGTGTACGTGGAGGATTAAAAGGCAATACCTTCTAGCCTCCATACCTCTCTTCCCGGAAGTGCACAGTGGGCTCACGCAAGTCTTGAGCGCACCTTTCTCTGCCTGATCTGCGTGCGCCTCCGCCTCACCACTCTTGATGGTGGAGCAGCCAGGGAGTACGAGTCGATTCCCCAGATTGAGAGTGCAATCACGGGCCCGTGTGGTGCCTCCTTCTGCTGGAATTAGCCTCATCTCCCGTCCAAGGCGTGTTGGTTTTCTGCCTCCCGAGCCAGAGCCCACACAGCCGCGGGCCAGACTGCTTCCACCCTGCACGCCAGGGTCCATGCGCGCGCGCTGGCCCAGCTGCACGAGGGTGGTTCTGACCCAGGCTTGTTACAAGCCCCGCACCGCACCCGACTGAGCTCCACGGATCTCAAGTCCGCTGCGTGTGCCCCGGGAAAGACGATGGCCACGTTAGTGGTCCAGGACCACCACCTCGGGCTAAACCTGGCAAAAATATGCGCGGAGTCGACAAAGTTCACTTTTTTGACTCCCCCATATACCAGTCTGGCCCGTTCCGCGCCACCGTTGGTGAATTTACCCAGGAATTCACGCCGGTGCAGTCGGATACGATGGGCCATCCTTCGGCGGGGATGTAAGACCGCTCCCCTCCCGCCGAACCATCCACATCCACTACTTGTCGCCGAGAGCGCCCGTCTTCGAGTGCTGCTCCGCCCCCGCCTGCGTCTCCGGCCAGCGGCAGCGCCGAGCACCTCACAGGCAACCATCGCTCCCCGTCCCAGGGCGCCGTTAAGTCCGGTTAACGGACCGTGAAGCGCTCCTGAGACGGCCATCTGGAGAAGAGGGAACTTGCTCTCTCCCCGGTGGGGGGCCGGGCTCCTCAGAGAGAGAGCATCTTTCCCTTCCCTGGATGTGACAGCCCGAATACTGCCAGTCTGGGACGCGATGAAAAGCCTTCCAGCTCGCAGGATCGGCGCACTTCGCCAGTGGCTCACGGGGTCTGGGAGGACAGTCTCCTTTCTCTCACACCTCCAGCCCTCTCCTCCGGAGTCTGAGTGCAAGGTGAGTGAATTTCTCACCTCCAGCTCTTCCACGGGACCCCAGCGCTCCCCGGATCAGCACTCTCACTCCGCGCTGCCCCACTGCTGGTACGTCAGCGATTGTAGCGATGCAGTCATTAGCGAGGGTTCTGCCTGCCTGGTTAGCGCAGCCCAGCCCTTTGCGGTGGCTCATACGCACGATCAGACTCGGCTACGCGATTCGATTCGCGAAACGGCCTCCCAAGTTCACGGGGTGTATGTCACCAGGGTCAGCCCTGAGCCCACCCCTGTCTTGTGAGAGAAGATTGCTGTCCTCCTGGCGAAGGATGCAATCTAACCAATCCCTCCAGCCGAGATGGAGAGCGGGTTTACAGCCTGTACTTCATCGTACCCAAAAGAGCGGTGGGTTACGGCCAATCCTAGATCTGCACGTTTTGAACCGCTGTCTGCACAAGCTGCCGTTCAAATGCTTATGCAGAAGCGCATCCTCCTGTGCGTTCGTCCTCGGGATTGGTCTGCAGCATAGACCTGAAGGACACGTACTTCATGTCTCCATACTCCACGCCACCGTCACTTTTCTGCGGTCTGCGTCGAGCGAGCCTGACAGTACAAGTCCTCCCCTTCGGGCTCTCTCTGTATCTGCGGGTTTTCACCAAGCTCGCGGAGGGTGCCCTAGCGCCCCTTCGGCTCGCAGGCATCCGCATACTCAATTATCTTGGCGACTGGCTGTTTTTAGCCCTCTCGCGAGAGCAATTGACTATGCACAGAGACAAGGTGCTCCAGCACCTCCACCTATTGGGGTTTCAGGTCAACCGAGAAAAGAGCAAACTCGCCCCCGTGCAAAGGATCTCTTTTCTCGGGTTGGAGCTGGACTCGGTCACCATGACAGCGCGCCTCTCCGGAGAGCGCGCTCAGCTAATGCTGAACTGTCTGTGAGAGTTCGACAGCAAAATAGTGGTCCCACTGAAATCTTTCAGAGGCTCCTGGTGCATATGGCATCCGCAGCCGATGTACGCGCTCGGATAACTCCATATGAGACCACTTCGGCACTGGCTTCACGATCGAGTCCCCAGACGCGCATGGCACGCGGACACACACCAAGTGACTGTCACTGCGCTGTGTCGCCGCGCCCTCAGCCCCTGGAACGACCCCTCGTTCCTACAGGCCTAAGTGCCTCTAGGACAGGAGTCCAGACATATTGTCGTTTTGACAGATGCTTCCAGCACTGGCTGGGTGGCCGTGTGTTGCGGGCATGCAGCTGAAAAAACCCAGTTGCATTGGCATATCAATCACCTAGAGGTGTTGGCAGTGTTCCTCGCTCTCCGCCGTTTTTTACCGGTGCTGGAGCGACAACACGTACTGGTCAGGACGGACAGTACGGCAGCAGGGGCATATATCAACCGTGTGGGGAGTATCCGCTCTCGCAGCATGTCTCAGCTCGCTCGCCGTCTGCTCCCCCGGAGTCATACACGGCGCAATCGCTGCATTCCATTTTTTCCCCACCGAGCTCTCCGTGCAGCCATTCGCTCTCACGGCAGTTTCGCCTGGGAAAATGGAGACTCCACCCCCGACTGTCTAGCTGTTCTGTGCTGCGCCTTTCTCTCTCTAACTCAGAGATAGATTTGTGCGCTCTCGCTTGAGTTCCCCACTTGGCGAACCCTGCAAAGTCCACTGGCTACACAGCAGGCCTCGGGGCGTGCGTAATACGCATTTCTCCAGTGAGCCTACTCGCACAGATACTGTGTAAAGTCAGGGAGGTCGAGGCACAGCTCTCGTATTGCGCCTCTCTGGCCCAATCGGACCTGCTTTCAACTCTCTCCTCGTGATGGCCCCTCCCTGGCACATCCCCTGGAAACAGGGGACAGGCACTGTTTGGCACCCGCGCCCAGATCTATGCTTCACGTTCGGTTCATAGATGGAGCGCGGAGGACTTAGGTGACTTACCGGTTAGGTGGTTAACACTGTCACTCAGGCTGAGCACCCTCTACGAGGCATGCCCACGCCTGAAGTGGAGTCTATTCGCTGTGTGGTTACCTTTTTCCTCGAGAAGGAAACCCCGAACATGCCAGATCAGAGTGATGCTATCCTCCTTCAGTTGACTGGAGCTAGGCTGTCCCTCCGCTCTGAGGGGTTGGCGCTACGATCATCCCCGCTCTAAGGATTGTCTCATCATCCAGTTCCCAGAGGCGCGAGACATGAATATTAATTTTCCTGTTACCCTCTCATACCCTCTTGGAGATCTCTCTTAGGAGAGGTCTGCTCGATCACTCGACTCAGTATCTTTAAGATTTCTGTCCAGGTAGACAGCTCTGCTGGTCGCGTTTGCATCGGCCAAATGGGTGTAGACACTGTAGAGCTGCGGGCTGGGAGACACCTATTGCGAGATTTATTAATCTTGAGGGGAGCCGATTTCCTCAGGCGGTGAATGAGAAATTTGGGTAGGTGTTGTAAAACGCTTGCTGCGCCATTCTCTCTAAGACAGAGATACATGCGCTTTTTCGCTCTGTCAGTAAAGTTCCCCGCTGGCGAACCCTGCAGATATTCCTCCGAGGCCTCCAGCACCTGACTCAGCGGAGGAGTCAGGCACTAGCCCGTTACGTTGTTGGTCTGCCCGATGGTCAGCCCGCGTTCTGGGTATAGGTGCCTGCTATGTGCGATCCCCACTAGGCGATCCCATATGCTTATTCTGCCACGGTGCAGTCCCCCCTCACAGGCGGACCCGTGTCTTCCCTCACCGCTAACCTAGTTATATTCATATGCGTACTCCCTCTTCTCAGGGCTAGTCCATATGCTCTCTCGCCACCAATCTCCCCACTTGGGTAGCAGGTGGCCTCCGCAGCGTCCTCCCTATCGGGACTGCACGAATTCCCAACGTACTGTCGTATTAAATTCCTAGAAATTATTCTAGACGCATTTGCGGCTCCCGAAAAATATATCTAAATCCGTAAATCTTCTGTTGAAGTGGGATAAGTAAGGGCCAGGGAACACGTTGGAAGACCGCACCTCTGGTGACGCAGGTGCGCTCACGCTCTTTTGCCTGGCAAACCTCTCATCGGGGGCGAAGGTAAGGTTCAATCATTATGGCGTTTTCCAAACATTTCCCCATAGTGGAAGTTTCCACATAGCATTGAAGTTCCCCTTCCGAAGGGGAACGCTCTGGTTACTAAAGTAACCCTTGTTCCCCGAGGGGGGAACGGAAATGCTATGTTCCTTCGCCATAATGATTGCCCCTTAGCTGTTGAGGTGAAAGTCTCTTCCGCTAAAAAAATTATGCTTTGGCTTTGCTCGCACATGTGCTCTTATAGCACTAATTGCAACGAGCATCAGGTGCGCAAGCTGAAGCTGCCAACTCATTGGCATTTCATTGGCCCCGTTTACATACTCTTTCAGATGATTGGCTTTCTGAATGAAATCCCCATAGTGGATGTTTCCACATAGCATTTCCGTTCCCCCCCTCGGGGAACGAGGGTTACTTTAGTAACCAGAGCATTCTTCACAGGTCGGTAGTTCACCAACGATCTTTCCCAACATAGATCCATGGCAATCATGACAAGATGTTTTCTTGAACACATAGTAAATTTACTTCTTGATCTAATAATATGAGGAAAAGACATAGTTTTTTTTTATGGGGTGAGCCAGATATGCATTTCTGTGATTTTAAGTGGGACAACCAAGAGTCTATAGGGCTGAATATGATGAGAAATATTGACTTATTAGTCAAATAGTATGAAGCATTCTGGAGATGTTGACTGACAGGAGTTCAGCTCTAGCTCTGCTGGGATTAAATTACACTTTCAGATTTGATCGTACAGAAATGAGCAATACATCAATGGAATCTGTTAGGTGTCTAGTTTTTTTTGGGGTACACTCACAATAACAAAAGTGTGTGCTTTTGCAAAATAAGGAAAATAAATAGTGAAGGCACTTTCTCTTTTCTCTCTCCATGAACTGTTTTTACAAACACGTCAGTAAAATGCACTGAAACTCCGCGAAAACTAAACACACAAACATGAGACACATATCTATAGAAAGCTTGAAGTGTCTACTTTTAAATGCAGCAGTGCTTGTTGAAAATAAATATTGCTTGATAAAGTAATTAGTATGAAACCAATGCGATGTCTAGTTTCTCTGTAAAAGCTCATTATTTTTAATGCGACCACGCCCACGAGGCTTTGTTATTACAATAGTCCACGTGAGGCTCGCGCGACATGTAACCTGAGGTCAGGGAGGGAAAAAAAAAAAAAAAAAAAAAAACGCGGAATCTCCAAGAATACATGAGACATACAAATGACAGACATACCTGCATAGAGCTTGGTCAAAAAGAGTTGGTCAACTTCCAACTCATTTTGAATGCAAATGTTGTCTTGCTAGGTAATCCATACAATTCTCCCGGCAGAGCGCGCACCACGCCGGCTCTTCCCACTTCCGCCATTAATACAAACAATGACGTAGGCTTCCCACATGCCCACAGCGTGCTGGCTAGAATGTGACGCATGTTATACGTGATATTAATTTAATTTTTAATTATTTTACCGTAGTTGAACCTGTTAAAGTTTGGAAAAACTTAACTAAGGCTGCAACTATTTGGGCAAAATATATATAAAAGGTCTTAAAATATTATTTTGATTATTCTTGTGTTTTTTCATTATGCCAGAGTCATTCAGAAATTATTATTAAATGCTGGATTAATGCATAAGAAAGTTTATTACAACAGTTTTGCAAACACGTTTTATACAATTTCAAATATTTCCCTCCATTTCTCAGTGAATATAGGCAATGTATTTTGATGCATTTAAACAAAACAGATTTGTTAAACAGATATGTTTATTAAAATAAAATTTTAGTCACCAAACATAATAAAAAAAATTGAAAGATGATACAATAAAATTCAAGCAAAATATTGAAAAAATTACAACCTACTAAATTTTAACTAAATGTAACAAGCATTAAGTTTGGGCTAGCTTTTCCAAATGTACATTGCTTTCCAATGTCCTTGATGGGTGAGTGGGGGGGGTGTCTTTTGTCTCTCCACGTGTGAATTATTCATGACCATTGTCACTCACGCATAGACCTGAGATGAGCCAAACAAACTTAACAAAATGTAAATCTTTGTAATGTTTGCTTTGAATGAGAGCATAAAATAAATTTTACATAATTGTGAAGTAAATATTCTAGCCTACCAGACTGGTTAATCAAAAGTCTTGCTCAAGCACATTTAGTGTGTTTTTTGGACTACATTTTTTTCTCCAAATCCTACTAACCACGCATAATATTTTTTTTCTAAAAAACAAAAGCATGTACATCAATAATTGTCACATATTGTTGTAGCACAGTTTGTGCTGAATACAAATAAAATATATGTTGGCCAATACCATTTAATAAGTAGCTGAAATTAGCACAAATGTCAGGGCATGTTAAAACATCTCAGGGGCCCCAAAATCACCTCAGACCCCTGAGGGTTAACAAAGAAAAGCTTCTGTTATTTACACCATGGTAACCATTAATTTAGAACAAAAAGTCTACTGAACCTTTCATGTCATTGGGGCTAAGCAGAAAGTGGTCCAGAAAATATGATTTGCATCGCAGGTGAAGTGCGCCAACCAGTCTCAATCAGTCCCTTGAAGTGCCTCTGTAAAGTCGCGGTCTGCGACAGACTGGTGTCGTTCAACTCCCAAGTGCAGCATGATGTCGTTCATCCCGGCATTCTTGCTCGCATCAGAATTCAGGATAGTGGGTATGTTACGTTCCTACAAAAAAAAACACCTAGGGGTAAATCAAAATAAATAGGAACGAACAAATGAAGAAAGAGGGGAGAGTACTGCCTCCAGACCCAGAATCATAAAACACATTCTTAAATCAACTTTCTGATTACCATCAGGCAATCATGAGTTTATTTTTGTGTAGCAAAATAAAATAATATGCATCTTAAATATTAAAGAACATAATACAAAACAAAAATAATACCTTAGGATATGGGGGTCAAAAATAACAAATAAAACAATCCAATAACTAATTTAAAGACACACTAACTTACCTAACCAAATAAACATTCCCAAAAGAAAAATACAACTTACTTCCCTTTTTCCCTGCCTAGCCACCAAAACAGGTGAAAAAGGTTTTAAAACAAAAAAAGACACCCCATACTTTACTAATACCATCATAAATGAATTCACATTATAACACAAAAAAAAAAAGAACGCACACAAGGCACAAGTCCATGGTCTGGGACTGGAGCAGCTCAATTAACATGTCGTCTCCCCTCTCTCTTGGCTTCTGGTTGGCTGCAGCCAGTATATATAGCTCAAAAATTAGCTGCCAGATGAGAATCAGGTGGCAGCAATCTGCAAACAAAAGAAATCAGGAGACAGAAAATACACTGCAATATAGAAACCAAAATAAACAAAATCACGGGATGTAACAGGTACCTTAGCAGAGATATTATTAACACAAACACTGGGAAAACAGCATGTGCGCATATTACCTTTAGCAGAAGTAACACAGACATGTCAAACTGTGCAATCGCATACAATTGTGATGTCATGTTCCATCTCGCGGAGGGGAATGAAACCGTTCTCTGTGTTAATCTCAAACCAAAGACTGTAAAAAATATGGACAATGCGACAGTGCCTTTTTCAATTGAACTCTTTGAATGCAAAACGCCTAATATGGGGCACAAACTGTCGCAAAAAACTGCTGAAATTGGAGCCTGGGCATCAGGGCCGCTGCTGACCAAAAGGGTGCCCTATGCGAAATTTTACTGTGGTGCCCCCACAGAGGAACAAAAACACACAAACATATATTTAAACATGTATTTATTTATTTATATGGATAAATGTGCATTTAAACACTCAAAATTATACTTAAACATTCGAATATTTACATTTTTTAGACACACATACACTTATTTAACAACACACTTTACATGCCAATTTGCACATAACAGCTGCACATATTATGTTGTATATAGTAATGTACCTGTACATATACTTGTCAGTTTGTATATTTGCATTCACTACTTTTTAAAATATATTTATGATCTGTTTTTTAGTCCTGTCTGTAATTCTGTTGCACTGTAGAAGCTCTGTCACGAAAACAAATTTCTCGTTTGTGTGAACATACCTGGCAATAAAGCTCTTTCTGATTCTGATTACAAAATAATAGTTTACATTAAAGTAAACACTGACATGTCTTCTGCAGAAGCATTCCCAATTTCAAACTTTACAAAAGGTAAGGAATAAAACCCTCTCTGTACCTGTAGAGATGGGCGGTCCTCAGGGTCGCATCCTGTCTCTGTGTCTGTACCTGTGCTGCTGCTGGTGCCGGAGCAGTGCTGGTCATGCCACCTCATCTTCTTTTGTGACAATTTTCAGCATTGAACCTCCATATACAATACAGAAGAAATTAGTCATTTAGAGAAAAACTCATGACATACCATTAAAACAATGAGCTAGTCAAGCACTCTTCATAATGTGTCTAAAAACCAAAATGTGGATTTAAATTGCACTATAATCTATGGTGACAAACACTGACTCTCACTGTCAGTATAAATCAAAGACATTTGAGGTTTTTAAGAATTAAAAAGTGTATTAAAATTAGTGTGTTTTTAAACAAAAACTTTAACATTCAGAAAAAATAATCATTAATGAATTCATGCTTTTGGATAATATTAGATTTTATATTATTGATCTTTCAGAAATTACAGAATGAGTTAGTTTTGTTATTTCATATAGTAAAACACACCAATCCACCGATGTAAAGACAAAAGAGACTTTATTGTCATTGCAGTGATACAAGCAATTACAACAGCAGCAATAAGAAATGTATAGAAATAGACAAAACAATAAACAACTGCAAAGAATTATTTAATTATATAACATAATATAATAACTATATAATAATAAATAATACATACAGTGAAAATAATTGTGCAGTGCGTGTGTATGTAGCTGGGGTGCAAACAGAATTGTAAAGTATTGCACAAGTTAATAAAAGAATTTAGTTGTATTTACCAGCAACATAGGGAAGAGGGGCAAACGCGAAAAGTCATAAAACATGTCCTGTCATAGTTTAAAGCACAATGCAGAGCCGCAAAGCAATAAACTGAACGTAAACAACAACAAATAAGGCAGATTTGGTGCAGTTGTGGCGAAGTTTAAACGTTAGCCTCACTAGTGAACAAGCAAAAATATGCTTTCCAGATTCATGGAAGTTACCTGAAAATGATGCACGCGATTCATCTTGCACTTTTTTCCTCTTCTCGGCTCCAGACTGCTGTTGTCTTCCCGGGGATAGAGCTGCAACTTGCATCAGTTATAAATATTTGCTGCTAGCAGCCGCACAAATAGTGGACCAGACCGCGCCGCGCGTACGCGTCTATGCGCGTACACGGAAAAAAATTACGTCACATGTTTGTTTTTGCGCTCGTCATAAAATGATTTTTTTAAATTTATTTAACAACATATTATCAATATACATTTTATTTACACTCAGTTTTTATTTACACTCAGTTTATTATTAAATAAATGTTAACATTGTTTTTTTGAGCAACCGTCCGAGATGGTGCCCCCTTCCGGAGCTGAGGCCCTACTCAGCCTGCGTACTCTGCGTATAGGGAGCGGCGGTACTGCTGGGCATGCCCAGAAGGACTGCATGATGGAGCCAGAGGTAGAACCATGGAATTAGGCTTCTAACCAAACGCTTGTACGTCAATTCAACCACCCCCTCCAAACTTCCCATTTGACTGCCCGTATCTGCACACTAACAAAGGCTCATAAAATAAATATTCATTCATTCATTTTCTTGTCAGCTTTGTCTCTTGCGGGTTCGCCACAGCGGAATGAACCGCCAACTTATCCAGCACGATTTTACGCAGCGGATGCCCTTCCAGCCGCAACCCATCTCTGGGAACTAAAATAAATATAACCACTTATATTTAAAAAACACATAATATGATTTATTTAAACTGTGTGATGTAAGCTGCTTTTAATAATTTAATAAAAACAATATAAGTTGGACTGCAAAATAAACGATCTTTCATACACTCTAGCCTAAGTTAGACTAAGCCATGAGCACAAAAAATATTTCTCTTATAACGGGTTTTTGGTATTTATTATTTTCATACGGGTAGAATTAACATTTGTTAAGTATGAAAAATAACATAAACAACACATACAATTTTACAAAGGTTTTTATTTTTAATTAACAGGTGTTCAAATTATATATATATACAGTTGAAGTCAGAATTATTAGCCCCCCCCCCTGAATTATTAGCCCCCCTGTTTATTTTTTCCCCAATTTCTGTTTAACGAGGAGAAATTTTTTCAACACATTTCTAAACATAATAGTTTTAATAACGTATCTCTAATAACTGATTTATTTTATCTTTGCCATGATGACAGTAAATAATAATTGACTAGATAATTTTCAAGACACTTCTATACAGCTTAAAGTGACATTTAAAGGCTTAACTAGGTTAATTAAGTTCAATAGGCAGGTTAGGGCAATTAGGCAAGTTATTGTATAACGATGGTTTGTTCTGACAATCAAAAAAATATATAGCTTAAAGGGGCTAATAATTTTGTCCTTAAAATGGTGTTTAAAAAATTATCAGTTTTATTTATTACCCACTGACATGTAGGTAGATACACAATTTTAAAAGGGGATGATGTACAGGTCCTAAACATACATGAGCACAGTGACCTTGTGAGTGTCCAACTTGTCCTTAGAGGTTTCAGTGGCAGATTTGAGTGTGAATCTCAAAACAGTCCTTTTTGCGATTGTAACATCAGAATCAGCAAGATCATTTTGATCAAAATGTAAATAAGCAAATTTATTATAACACTGTTGACAGTGTTTCTTGCTCAACACCGGTTCCTACCAGTGTGGGGGTGGAAACACGTATTGGTTAGGATGTTTTTTTTTTTCGACCACCTATTTTTATTTCTACCACCCCTTTTAGAACAAGTAGTGAACCAAGCGCTGCCTATGGACGAGGCAGACCCAGCCCTTTCATTGCTGTTGTTGTAAACAAATAAATGTTTGATAGAAGAGAACCCAGTCCAGGAGACTCGAAACAAGCAGAATTCTTTTATTGAGACGTGTTGGTTAAATCTGCAGTCATTCAATGTCTTCAAGAAGTCCATGTGTCTGCAGAGCCTACTTGAGGTCTGCAGTCTGCTAATTTCATCACAAGTCTGATTTGAAAACAAAGATGTCCTGTCTATATTGTATTCTTAGGAGGAGGGGAGATGGCTAAACAAAGCATGCAAATTCAGCATTGAAGTCATCATGATACCCGGCATGTAGGTGCTAGATAACCTGCCACACAAGTTAATCAACAAAGGGGTTTCTTTGGCCTGAAAGTATCACCCTAAGACAAAGGCAGAGTCATTAAAAACCTGCCTGTTGCATTTGCATCACTGGCTCAGCCAGTAGTCAGAAAGATAGCTGGGCTGTTAATGAAATGATATAATTAAAAACCAAAGAATATAACTTTTCAGTTATATGTAGATTATTGTTCATTTGAAACTAGATTATATAAATTTATAATCCCACACTGTGTCCGTGCACTGCACTTAATGTGACCACACTTAGACCATATGTCTTTAGGCAGCTCTTTTTCTCTTATGGGAAGTGCCGTATCAAAGCAGAGGTTGGCTAACTGGATAGTTGATTCCATGGCCCTTGCTTGTCTGCCAGGACAAGCTGTGTCCCCTGGGAGTGGGAGCACACTTAAAAGAGTGGTGCCTCATTTTGGGCATGAGTATGCGGCACCCCTCTAACAGATTTTGTAGAGCTGCGAACTGGGAGACACATAACATATTCGCAAGATTTTATAATCTTTGAGTGGGGCCCATTTCCTTCTGATTACTGGGTAACCCTGGTCAATCGGGAGGAAACTGAGCTTGGGGTCAAAAATGCATGCTGTGCCATGCTCCCTAACATAAGATGAGCTTATTCTGCTCTGCTAAGCGAGTTCCCAGTACGGTCAACTCTAGCTAGGCCCCCAGCACCCGACTCAGTGGAGGAGCCGGGTGCCTGACCCAGTACAATGCCTGGTATGCCTGCTTGGTGTACCCGCATGCTGGGGATTGGTGCCAGCTATGTGTGATCCCCATTGGCGATCCCATATGCACTATTCAGCCACAGAGTGTTCTACCTACTCAGGCGGACCCTTGTCTTCCCTACCTGCTAACCAGCTTATATATAGCACTCCCCCTTTACATCAGGGGTGTTTCCATACACTCTTCCAAAGTGTTTGACACACTTTGAAGTTCCCACTGTAGGGGTGTGCCCTGGTTACCAACGTAATCCACATTGCCCAAAGAGGGAACAGAGACGTGTTTCCTATGCCATAGTAGACGGTTCTTCAGCTGCTAAAATTCTAACTGCTCTCTCCATGTGCGGTTATATACTCTACTAATGATTAATTACCAGCACCTACAGAGCTGAGCTCTGCCAACTTCTTGGCATTCATTGGCCCATTTTCTTACTCTTCAGAGTGATTGGTAATCTAGTGATCTCCCAAAGTGTTAGACACACGTCTCCGTTCCCTCTTCAGGGATCGTGGGTTACATTAGTGCGAGTTGGATTAGTGCAAGTTGGATTTTTTATTTATAACGGAGTCATGGCTAACCACTGGAGATCAAAGCGCTTTCTCCGAACTGTTACCCCCGAACTGCTCGTGTTTTAACTCCCCTCGTAAATCAGGTCGTGGTGGAGGCTTAATCTCCTTGTTCAAAGACACCTTTTCTTGCCATGAAATTAGGACAAATGACTATCAGTGTTTTGAGTCGCAGCTGTTTACTTTGGAGTTGAACATTACACTCATGGTTGCATTGATTTACCGCCCTCCAAAGCATAACACAAACTTTTTAAGTGAGTTTGCAGCCTTTCTGGGGGATGTCTCATTGAAATATGACAAACTCTTGATTCTTGGTGATTTTAATGTCCATGTATGTTGCACAGGTGATACATTAGCAAAAGAATTTATTACTCTGCTTAATGCATTTGATCTAGAACAACATACGAATGTCCCAACTCACCAGCTGGGACATACACTTGATCTTGTGCTATCATATGGGTTTTCGCTAAATGATCTTGAGGTTCTTGATAATGGATTCTCTGATCATAAAACTGTTATGTTCTCTGTCCCATCTGCTTTTAATGTGCCTAAAATTACACAGCCTATGCGTAAATCGCGCTTGATCACTTCCACCACTACCGAAGCCTTTTCTTTAGCTTTTTGTGATGCTTTTAAATCAGTAGATGTCAGTCAATGTGACTTAAGTGCAGCTGAGCTCCTGTCCAAGTTTAATACCACATGTGTGGATGTTTTAGATTCAGTTGCTCCTATTAGACTTTTTAAACCCAAACCAAAATCAGTGCCCTGGATTGATGACAATATACGCTCCTTAAGGCAGATTTGCAGGAGAGCGGAGCGTCGGTGGAAGAAGGATAAGCTCCAAATTTCCTTTGAAATACTAAAAGACTCACTGTTTAAATTTCAAAAGGAAATGAGACTAGCAAAATCAAGGTATTATGCGGTAATTATTGACACAAACTACCATAGACCAAAAACTCTTTTTACCATTTTTAATACTGTGGTGAATCCGACTGTTGGTGTGGTCCCAGATGGGTCAGAAACAAGGTGTGATGAGTTTCTCAGATTTTTTATTAATAAGATCAGTAATATTAGACTGGGGATTTCACCATCTGTTTCTGATCCTTCTGTTGGTTCGGTGTGCTCTACTGTCTTTAGCCAGTTTGAACAAATTTCTTGTACACAGCTTAAAGAAATAGTGTGTCAGTTAAAGCTGTCTGGTTCTTCCACTGATGCTCTTCCACCATATTTTTTAAAACAAGTTTTTAACACAGTAGGTCCTTATATTGTAGCCTTAATAAATCAATGTTTTAAAACTGGTAATGTACCTGATGTTTTAAAACTTGCCACTGTAAATCCTCTGCTGAAGCAACCTAACTTAGATCCTTCTGTTTTAGCCAATTATAGACCCATTTCTAATCTGTCTTTTATTACAAAGATCTTAGAAAAAGTAGTATTGCAGCAGCTGCAAAGATTTTTAGATGATCACAAAATTTTTGAGGTCTTTCAGTCAGGTTTCAAAAAGTATCATTCAACTGAGACCGCACTTGTTAAGGTTTTAAATGATATTCTGCTTGCTGGTGATGCTGGGGACTGTGCGGTGCTTGTGCTGTTAGATCTGAGTGCTGCATTTGACACAGTAGACCATGCCATCCTGTTGGCCCGCTTAGAGCATGTTGTGGGGATAAAAGGAAGTGCCCTGGATTGGTTTAAATCCTATCTGTCCAATCGCAGTTTTAAAGTCACTATTGGAGAACATTTATCGGAGGCAGCACAACTGTCATGTGGTGTTCCCCAGGGATCTATTTTAGCCCCTATTCTTTTCTCCTTATATATGCTTCCTCTGGGCTCTATTTTTAGAAAACATGGTCTGTCTTTTCATTGTTATGCGGATGACACCCAAATCTACCTGCCTTGAAAACCAAGTTCAAGTGGGCTAGAAACCCTTATGCTGTGCTTGTCGGATGTGAAAGACTGGTTGTCCTTGAACTTTCTAGATTTTAATGAGAGTAAGAGTGAAATGATTTTGTTCGGCCCGTCAAACTCTTCCAGAGCACCGATAGCTAATCTAGAAAAAACTAGTTTTTCTATGAAGCCCTGGGTAAAAAACCTGGGTGTTATTCTGGATGATGGCTTGAGCTTTGACAAACAAATAAATGCAGTGGTCAAATCCTGCTTCTTTCAGCTTCGACTTTTAAAAACAGTCAAATCTATTTTATCTAGAAAAAGTTTTAAAAAAATAAATCATGCTTTTATTACCACTAGATTGGACTATTGTAACTCATTATACTTTGGGATTAGTCAGAAAACCTTATCCCGGTTACAATTAGTCCAAAATGCTGCTGCAAGGCTTTTAACAGGTACCAAGAAACATGACCACATTACACCAGTTTTACGCTCTTTGCACTGGCTGCCTGTGCACTATCGAGTCATTTTTAAAATGCTTCTCTTGGTTTTTAAATCTTTAAATGGCCTGGCACCTTCTTATTTGTCAGACATGTTAACTGCTCATCAGCCTAGTCGGTCTCTTCGGTCATCTAACCAGAGACTGTTATGCATCCCTAACATACCTGTCAACATTGGGATGTGAAAATAAGGGATATGCCCACCATAAGGGATCAACACCCCAAAATTAGTTGTGTTTGAAAAAAACCCCACCAAGATCGACACCTTTAGATATTATTATTATTAATTATGTGTATATGTCTGTTCAAACACGCAACCAAAACCCATCCTCCGCTGGGAAACAGCCTCTATTTATCACTATGGAGCATGTCAGCTGATAGTCATGCACTGCTATATGACTGTTTTGAAAATTGCATTTGAAGGGGAGACTGCATCTGTAATGAAAAGGCAAGGAAATCCCGCCGTTTTTTGTATTTATTTCAAAGTGTTTTCATGCCTAAACGAAGCGAAAGCACAGAACATGCTCACATTTAAGTGCAAATGGCGGCCCCTGGTGGTTTGGCGGTATGGGTTGCGTATAGGGAGGCTCTGCTCTTTAAAGTTTATTTGCCACCCTTCAGAGAAAGACTGAAAATACGGGAGAAATACGGGAAAATACCTTTACGGGATGATAGCGGGATAGAACTGTAAAATACGGGAGAATCCCGGGAAAAACGGGAGGGTTGACAGGTATGATCCCTAAGTCGAGGCTGAAATGCAGAGGTGACCGTGCCTTCGCAGTAGCTGGTCCTAGGCTGTGGAATGCTCTGCCCCTCTGTATTAGATCTGTTTCATCCCTGTCTGTTTTTAAATCTAGGTTGAAAACTTACCTCTTTGATTTGGCATTTTATCAGTGAGAATTGTCTGTTTTAGCTATAATTTTATATATATATTGTTTTTTCTCTGTTTTGATTTGTATTGTGCAGCACATTGGTCAACCTCTGGTTGTGTTAAATAGTGCTATATAAATAAAATTGACAAATTAGTAACCAGGGTGTTATACAGTGCATATGAAGTCTCTCAAAAAAATGGGTGATTGATTAATTTTACAGAGAAACCAGCCAAATAATATTAAAAGGGACATATTCTCATTATTACGATAAAAGAATATTATTCCATAATATTTATGACCTTGGATTGGAAGTTGTATATTTGCATATTTTATTACTATAGTGTATTTGTGTTTGTGTGAATTGTATGCAAAAAAATATTAAAATGTTTTTTAATATACCTTTTTTTTAATACAGGCTGAAGTGGATGCTCATATATAGTATTTAAAATATGTTTTGGTTGGCTATATGATGTAACAGTCAGGCCAGGTTCTCCCTACTCACAGTTACCGCAATCACTCTGATCACAATCACCTGTATTCTGAGCCCTGCACATAATCCCCAGTCAGCACATCATCCCCATAAAACCCAACACCTCACTCCACTCATTGTCCAGCCTCATTGCTATTGAAGGACGACAATCTTTACACGGTCGTTGTCAATTTCTAGATTCTAAGTTTACTTACCTCTCTTGTCTTTCATGACCCCTATTGTCTGCGTCTCTCCCTCCTAGTGTGATTCATCCTGGTCTCCCTAAGGTTCATTGATGTCTCTGAGTTCATCCATCTGTGTTTATTGGTTTCTTTATCTCCTTCGGTCTATCCTGATCCATCTTTTCATCTACATCATTCAGAAATAACCATCTCCAGTTTGCATTGTTTACCATCTGTCATCCACTGAATAAACTGTTATTTCACTTACGTCTGGTATCTGTGTCCTTCTGTGACAGAAGGCCGGACCATAACTGACAGGATGAGCAGCACAGATCCATTTCAAGCACTTGTGGACTCACAAATGTGTCGAGTACTCCTTTCTGATGTCGCCAGACAGCCATATTCCCGTCACCTGGACTCACCTCATCAGCACCAATCACCAGCACCAGCAAACAATCAGAGGGAGAAGATATAAGCAGAAGTCTCCAGAGCCTCAGTGGGCAACAAATGGCCAACTTACTCAGATACTAATATCTCTCTCCCTCTATCTCTACAGATTCCAGCAACTAAACATGGCATTCACAACCCTCACCAGACTGCATCGAGCACACCCCAAAGAACACCCCAACTCACCATCCTTCAGTTTTTCTATTGTGTTTGATTCCTTTTCCTGCCACACAAGGGATGGTGTCAGTTCAAGAGTATTCCTTAAAATATGGAAATTATTAAAATATGCCCTGTGACAACGTACCATCAAGATCTCCAACCATGTCTGAGAATGCAATTAGCCACCTATAATGATACTTATGGCCTGGAAAACTTAATCCAGTTATTGAGTCGATGCTCCTCAATGGAAGTCTGTAGCAGAGAGAATCCTGGCATCTTCAGTTACTCACTCCTCCGTCTGCCTGTTTTAGCCACGCTTCCACAAAGAGGAAATTTGTTTACTGGTTCTGGAAGGGTCCACTGCTGACATCATCTTAGGGCACCCACAGCTGGTAAAACACAGTCTTGTACTCTCGTGGGGCACAGGGGAAATCCTCAAGTGGGAAAAAAAATTGAGTTTTTTTTTCAAATGAGTTCCCTGTAAAGAAAACTATTAACTCCTTGTCTTTGTGCACTACTTCTATAGAAAGTCCTGCAGATCAGTGTTTAGAAAAGGTACCCCGGTGTTACTAGGAGTTCCAGGATATCTTTTGCCCCAAGAGAGCCACCCAGCTTTCCCCTCATCGGACATGGGACTGTGCGACTCACCTGATCGAGGGTGAGCCAGTGCACATTGGACAGGTCTACCCCTATCCATTATCGAACATAATGCCATGTACATTAAAAAAGGCACTAACCTAAAGTTGCATCCACCCGTCTAATTCCCCTGCTGCTTCCAGCTTTTTCTTTGTGGTCAAGAAGGATCGGGAGGGTTCATCCCTGCATTGTCTATCGCGCTGTTACCAAGATTACTACCAAGAACAGATACCCACTTCCTCTTATCCCAGCAGCCATAGTACATTTTTACAGAGCCTGCATATTCACTGTAGTAACTCAGCCATGTTCCTAAGCGAAGTTACATTTTTGCAGTCAAACGAGACTCTCTTGCTCCCCCTCGTCTCCTTCTTAATTAGGTATCGCCCGAAGCTTAATTCCAATACACACTCTTTTTCCCCTTTTAAAACAAAGAACGTGTTGTCGCCCCAGTTACTAAGTAATGGCACATCAGGAAATTTTGGGCCATCTGCCGCTCACATGACTGTGATAACTGAATTCCAAAACCAATGGAAGAAAGACACATTTGTTCGTCTCGGGTTTTCAGAGTCACCCGCCTTTTTTCCTGTTCAGAGGAGAAAAACCCAGTATTATCCTCTGAACAAAGGCTCAAGCGATTTTCAGGCATTTCACATGTAAAAGTGTGTTTTTGCTTCAATGTTTTATTGCTAATAGTGTTGTATGTTTTACTATGCATGTAAGCAAGTGTTGTTACCATATTGTTGCATGTAATTAAAACAATGCAGTGTGTGGCGCGCATGTAATTAACTGTATTTGATAAAGGCCCTTCGTGTTTGATGTCAAACTGTAGATCTCAAAACCCAGGAAACATTGATGGAAATAATAAATCTGTATCTGCAAATAGTAGTTAATTACAGAGCTTCATTGAGTTTTTGATAACAGTAAACTAAGTTTTATCATTAACACGTCACACGGATGCCCCCTCCCTGGGCGTGAACAACCAGGGAGAAAAGAGGTATGGCCTCGCTCAGGAGCCACGTTTATTGGGCGATCATGGAGTAGGCTGGCTTAAGTCCTGCCCACTATAAAACCCTCAACCTGCAAAACTTTATGGCTTTCGCTTGGTTTTCATGAGGGGTTTCCACGCACAAACTTTGCGTTGCACGCTTCCCGCCTTTACAACACGCCGCTGGACATTGCTCTCGGAAGAATCACCCCGTAAGACCTGCGTCTGTCCGCCGTAACATCACCACGGCAACGAAACAGTTCACAGGAGCCCACGCTGCTTCTGTGTACGTTCGCAACTCGCATGAACTCAGTCTGACCTTGTCCTGCTCGTATAACTGCTTTCCCGTGAACATGCGGACGCCGTCTCATCAAGCAGTAAGGATCAGCCATTCAACTTCCCTGAACTTTGATTTCCTAAGTCATTTAAGGATCGAGCCGCTGGAGGAATTCCCTCTTAGCGAACTTCCTGCTTGCTGACGTCAAACTATCCGTCACCGGGACAACAAGTCCCAAGCTCCCGAAGACGAAGGAAAATCCCTCTCCAACGAAAGACATCCCCAACGACGTCAACGCACGGCAACCAATTGGCTGCGCCGGAGTTCCCTTCAACCAGCTGATGAGTGAGACTGATCATCTAAACGCAAGTAAACACAAACCAAACTTTCGTTCCTGGCTGAAGCTGGTGTTAATTAAGTTTAACAGTAAATCCTAGTCAGATTCTCTGCTTGGTGGTTCTCTAAGGTTGCAATGCTAAGAACTTATCACGTGCGAGACGTTTGGGACTCTTAGTTGGTCATTCTCAGTCATTCAACTCATTCCAGAACTGTGTGTGTGTGCATCTTTGTGTTTGTTTGTTTTACATTAGAGTAGTTTACTTTGTGTGTAGCTTAATAAACTTGTGTTTAATTTTAAGATCCTTGTCGGAGTTATGTGTTTTAAGTTACTGCCTCAGCTATATGGTCTTGCTACCTTGCTTGTGAAACTCTGTTTATATTGTTATTTTGGCCAAGTAATAATATAACATAGATTTACTAAAGATAAAGTTACGTTGCTTACTTCTATTAGGGTGGACCAATAGATGACGTAAGCGTGGTAACCTAATTTTGACTGTGAGCCAGTCGTGTGAATCTGTTGATTCAATCCCCGAGAATTAATATAAATTAATTCGAACTTATGAGCTAATTCTTAAAGTACCGGACATATTAGATGGTCCAGGCATTACATAATTATGGTGGAGAATGCTTAAGCATAGGATGAACTATCTTTTAAGCACATAAAACCCCCGAAACAAGTTGTTGACAGTTTCTATTTCTGACTGTAACGATAGATTAGAGGAAACAGAATTTGCTACACATTTGTCATTACTCTATCATTGTACCATGCGTTTTATTGCTTGACTGCATGCTGAAGTGTTGTTGAGAAAGTAAAACAGCATAAAAATCCGTCCGCCGAGACGAAGTGTGCATAAACGTGCATAAAAATCCGTCCGCCGAGACGAAGTGTGCATAAAACGTGCATAAGATCCTTCCGCCGTGACGAAGAGCGCTAAACTGCACGAGATCCGCCCGACGAGGCGTACTGTGCAAAACCCTGCAGTAAATTCGTTCGCTGAGACGAACAGTAAAGCCGCTTTAAGAGCGCAGAAAGAGGTAGATAAGCGTGTTCCTTATCTTTAACCTCTTAAAAGGGCCCTAGACAGTAAGATTTCGTACGCCGCGAGATTCCGGGTCTGAAATCAGCTGTTTTTCTCCTGGCAACTGGGTTTAGAATAAATAAACCCACCTTTGCCGTTTTATTCACTGAAAGTAGTGAATTAAAGAACGCGGTGCTTAGATAACTGTGTTTTATTGTTGGAGAAAGGATTTGTGTGGTTTGAATCCACAGCCGTGTTACTGCTTAAACAAACTCTACACGAAGTGCCGAGATCTCGGATCTCGCATTAATCTCAGGCATTCTGTAGATTAAAGTTTTGCTGTGCACTGATGAGATAAATGATCTAACCAGTGCGCGTGACCGCACAGTGAGGACCCGTGGCCTCCATAGTGTATTACACAATAATCGCTAAAGCTGTATTCATCGGTCACTGATTATCAGAAAGATAATATTCTGAATAAGTACTATTGTGCAGTGTGAAGCGTCACGCTTGCAGAAAGCTATTTTCACCACTTGGTGACTGGTCGCCATAGCGACGACCTGACCCGGAAGTCCCAAAAGACTCGCCGGAACTTCAGTCATTCGCGCATGCGCAGCTCGCCAGCGCCGACTGAGAGTAAACAAAGCCTAGAACGAGGCTAGGCTAACCGACGCTAAAAAGCGTTGCTGTGGAGTTTGTGTGTTAAGTGATATCGAAGCCTAACACAAAGCATTTGGTGGTCACTTGAATGCATTTTATGGCTGATGTTAAAGTGAACTTTGACTCACGCTAGCAGATTTTCAATCTTGGATGTTCTCTGTTCATGCTTATCCCAAGTCTTTCTTCCTTTTCTCATTTGGAAAATAATTTGACAAGTGCTGAAGCTAATAAAGAGTTTACGATCACATTGTTGATTTTAATCACAATTGTCTAAACTGCTTTTACCGCTATATTTGGCCTATGCCATCAGTCGGAACTGTCATACGCTGTTAGTTTTGTGGAAAACAAATAATCACTTAATCCCCTCGTTAGAACTTTGATGTTTCACGTGTGACATAAATGCTTTTATCGAAACCACTCAACTTGTAAGAACGACCATTTCTTACTACGGTTGATTTGGAAGTCGATTTATAAGCATAGTGTTAAGTTTAATCATAACGTTAAATGTCCGTCAGACCTTAATGACTATTTCTCTCAGTTGAGTTGTGACCACTGCTGTTTTGAAATTTCAATTTCATTTATAGTTAATGATGCTTGGCTGCTCCATCACAATAACAGTTTTAGATTAATGCAATCAAATACATTCAGACCAATTAATCGACATCTAGGAACAACCATTTCCTATGATTATCGATTTACAGGCAATGTTTAATGATTAAAGCAATCATATTGTTATTTGTCCGGGAAGTTTAATCACAAACCTCACTGCGCGATCTTGACAGCATCACTACTGCATAAGTTTTATTTTTAACCTTAGGTTGTTTTGTTTGATTTAGTCATAATAGTAATTATAACAATAATCAGTATTACTGTTATTATGATTATTATTATTTCTTTTTCTCTACTTTTCATCTTTAGTCATGAATAGTCTATAAGTCTTAGAGCTCAATAACAGTTTGTGATTAACTTAGATAATTTGATCTAGTTTAATGAAGTCCGGAAACCATTTTATGTGAGATTAATTTAGAAGTCAATTTAATTCGGTGTTGCTTGATGATTAATTTTAAACATAATTGTTCTTTTTGTACTCTATCGTTACTGCATTGAGTATTAATGTTAATCAACATTGCTGTCTGGAAATTTTATTTCATTAGCAGCTCAATGATGTTTGGCTTACTCTGTTAATAACAATTACTGATTAAGTGTTAATCATGAAACACTCTGATAAATAATAACGCATAAGCGTTACTACTCTTGTCCCTTTTACTAATTTGGAATTTAATATTTTAACTTAAATTCAAAATTTTTGGAATTTTAAATTTTAAGTTAAATTCATTATTCTATTTATTTCAGGTATCTATTGGAACCTTTTTGTGAATATCTCTTTTGGCTTTAGTCAAATTTACCCAATTGACTTAAAATTAACCACAACTTTGAGTTCAGATTGTTTTCCCAAGCCAGCTCACGGACACAGTTTCCTTCCCTTTCCGGGTTCCTGGTTGATGCAATTGGACAGAATAACCTGTGAGTGGCTGTAACTGAACCAATGGCAGCACCCAATTGAGTTTAGATGGGCAGTATCCTTCAGTTAGCTAAACCCAAATTAAAAGTACAAGTTTCTCATTACTTTGGCTAACCAGCTAACTTGATATCCTAATAAATCAACAATTTGGAGGTATCCATTTGACAGCGCCACCACTTGGTCAATCTTAGTGTTGCCAACAGAGAAAACTATCTCTTTTGTCCCTTCTTTTCCTACTATCTTCTTTCGAGTTGACTGCTTTTGCTATTTGGGGCATTGCACCTGTGAGAATCATAAAGCAGAGAACTTTAGAAACATTTGACAAATGTTTGGGGAAATTTGAATGCTGTATTGCTGAAGTTGAACTTGCCTGATTCTCACCCTCTTTCCCTCCTCATTGTGGAATCCTACCCATCAAAGCTAAAAGCAGGTCAACATGAAGATAATCGTTGTCAGTCCCACGTTGAACATGCATTCAGGGACAATTTATTTGGTGTGGTGTCAATTCTATTGATTAAGAAACCAACACTGTTGTTGTTATCACAATTTCCCCTTGTTCAGAGGAAATTTTAATAACAGCCGCAGTCCTGGTGATTAGAGACCCTAAAATTCAAAAGTTAGCCTAGGAGCATTCTTTTGTTTTAGATTTCAAGAAGCTAAATCATCTTTCTCTTTAGGAAAGTGTAAACACTGATCTTTACCCTGTTCTTCACACTTCTTATCACTTTTATACTTCTCTGTTTCTTAGCTGTGCCAACTGTATGTGTTTACTGATTCTCCCCACAGAGTTTACCAGTTAGACGCACATCCAGCAGAGGATCACAGCCCAGAGAACTACATTCACCTGCCAATCACACACTAGAACATCGGTACACATTTAACTTCTCACTCTTAACATTACACACTGACATTGTTGTCCTCTTGTTCTGCTGTGTTTTGTTCTCTCTCTCTCTCTCTTTTATTCTCATTCCATTTCAAGGTCAGTGTCAGATTGGTTCTAAGTCCCACCTCACTGCAGCGAACATGGCCCGTACTAAAGACCCTGTTGGCCATTGGAAGGACTTAGAAGCATGGCTGAGTGTGGTAACAGACAGTTTCCTCCCCAAGGCTGCCGAAAACCTGCTACAACTTACCCAGGCTCAGCTGGATGAGAACCTATCAAGCATAATGTCTCAAGACCCAAACCAAAGCTACAGTCACAAAGACCTAGCCAAGATAATTGGAACACTGAGTCACACTCTCATCGCCTCCCTCAAGCTGAGTGACCAGCATGCCAGCCAGATCCAACACAAGCTGACACACAGACAACTCCGCATCGAGCAACTAGAGCTGGAGGTTCGACAGCAAACTGAACTATCCACCAATAGGGATCAAGAATTCAAGGAAGAGATAGATAAGCTGCGAGAGAACCTAGCTGCTGCTACCCAAGAATTGGAGCAAGCCAACGCAAACCACGCTGATGCTACCAACAAGCTTGAATATGCAGAACGGCTACTGGAAGAAGCAAAGGTTGAAGCAAGAGACCAGAAAGCCAAAAACAGAGCTCTTGAAACTCACCTAGATGAGGCGAGACAGGAAGCCATTCGACTAACACAGGAACTGGACTACTTCAAAGAGGAGTCTGCCAGTGTCAAAGATGAACTTAAGTATGCCAACAAACTGCAACGTGAACCCACCAAGGAAAGACATGCACGAGCCTCGCCCCTACCAATCAGGACAGGATCCCCTGTCCCTGAACTCACACATAGTGAGAAAGATGAGGAACTGAGCCGAAGACGCTCACTAGCTCCTTCTGCAGAGCCTGACCTCACCCCAAAGCGACGAGAGCCTGTGCTAGTCAGTCACAGATCAGCACACAGCATGGATCTCAAAGACCTCGATAAGCTGGCCAGGAACATTGGCAACTTCACCCCAAGTTCGCCAGGTGGTCAGGAGATCCACGCCTATCTGCAAGACATTGATTTCCACCTGGAAATGAGACCCAATGTCTCAGACAAAGATAGACTTTACCTGCTTCGAGCTACATCCAGCCCTGAAGTACGCTGCTTCCTAGACCGACAGCCAGCTCACGCAAAGAATGATTACCTCCTACTCCAAGAAGCTCTCATCAAAGAATTCGCTGACCCCGACTTGGAGAGAGGACTGGTGGCCGCACTTGAGATGAAGCAAGGCCGTTATGAGCCCCCTCAAGCCTATTACAGCCAACTCAGACGAGCCTACTTTGGAACTCGAAATGAACCTGGAATGTAAGAAGATCCGAACTTCAAGATTCTATTCCTGCGAAACCTCCATCCTGCTGTAAGCCACCATCTGGGAGTCCTTGCATGCCCACGAACAATGACTGTGCAGCAGCTACGAGACTTGGCACACAAAGCCTATAGTAAACAAAAGATGGCTTCACAAAACAGCGCCAAAACCACCACTATTCTGGCTGTCGAAACCCAAAGTCCAGACAAAAGCAAGCACTCTGCTCAAGAAGGGGAAGGCATCCGCACCCCACAGACAACGGGACCCCCATGCTGATGCTAGACCTAGACAGAGGAACGGCCGCTATGATGGACCCTCTGGACGACAACGCTCTCCTGAACGTCACTGGGAGAGATCGTGGACTCAATCCACCTCATTCGGTAATCAAAGGAGAAGAGGCTCGTCACAATCCAACGGTGTCTCCAAGGGACGGCAAAACCCTGGATCGATAAGCCCAAGGAGTCGACAAAAGCACTCACCCCGATTCTCCACTGACCGAACTCAATCTCAGTCCCAACCAGAAGAAACTACCCCATCTGGTTTCGACCCTCAAGAAATGATGAGAATGATGATGAAAGAATTCTTCCAACGCAAAGAAGATGACAGGAAGGGGGAAAAGAAGGATAAAACGGATTCAGCCTGACTAGCCGTCGAACAAAGAAGCAGCGACTATCTGAACCAACAGACCCCTGAGAATAGCACTGTACCCCCTCACTTGCAAAGAGCCCTACCTGAAACTACCTCAAGTGAAACAGGAAACATGTTCGAACACCTAGCTATAGAGTCAAACACTGACTCCACAGCTACTACAGCAGATCACAGCAGCATCCAACAGACACCTGCAGATGAACTGCCACAAATGCCTGTAAGTGCCATTCTGGTCGTCTGCCACTCCTCTGACGAACCTCAAGCCAGCCCTGAAATCCTACCTGTCCCATGCCAAACTCCTGCCCCTCAACTACTGGGCGACCTCATCGAAAGAGGCGTAGCAAGGAAATTCTACTTGTCTATCATCATCGAACGCCAAGTCCAAGTCGAAGCTCTCGTGGACACAGGAGCCGACATCACCCTAATGTCAACGGAACTCCTCAAAGAAGTCCAAGAAAGAGCCAAGAGAACCAACAGAACTCTCAGACTTCAAAGGTGTGAACTGAACCTCCAAGCCTACTCCCACACTGGCCTACAGCTGAAACAGCTTGCCCTAGTCCACCTGACAGTGGGAGAACTAAAGTGGAACAGCTGTCAGCCTAAAGCTCTTCCAAGCCTTAAAACAAAGACACCAGACTGCCACACATCTCAAAACACAGCCGCTCCCCCCTCAGTCCTTGTTCGACAGACATGGCCACCTCCAAGATGGTTTGTGCAGTGGACATCCGATGGAACAACAGACTGCTGAGTCACCACTTCCTCGTTGTCCCTAACCTGCCTTATGACATCTACATCGGAGCAGACATCCTAGTCCGGCTCAATGCCTGTGTGGACATTATCAACAATGTCGTGTGGGCCCCTACGTCGAACCATCTGACCTCGTCAGTCAATTTGAACACCCTTCGATCTGGTCAAACCATACCAGATGCCTGTGCCATGATCAATGAGAGAGAAGTCACAATCCCTGCATACAGCAAGAGTGTCAGCGTTCGCCTCAACATGCGACCTGGCCAAACTCTCAACAGTAAGCTAGCATTCTTCCAGCCGTCCAGGATGTGTCTAAAACTGGGCCTGACTATGGAAGCCACCCTTCTAATTGACGCATCATCACGTGCTGTGTACATACAGTTCAACAACTGCACAGCCAAAGATATCATGGTCCCTAAAACCAGTCACCTAGGATGGCTCATCAACCAGGCGTTTCATGATTTCGACCTCATGGTACCTGTCATAGGCCCAATACCAGCCCAATCACTGTCTGACGAAGATGACAACACAGTGATGTTTACACGACCACATGGAAACATCACCATAACTTCCATCCTGCCAGTGTCTCGGGAAAGTGTATGCCGATCCGAACTGACGGATGACACCCACCTAATGGTCTACGCAGTCTCAACACAGCCTACTGCAGAAACACCTAAGCCAATGGCCATCCAAACCCAAAGTCCCTCAAATGACTCGACTGAAGAACCCTATGCTGGTTTCGAGGCACAGGTCCTGCAGATCCTTAGTGAGGCTGACGCCCTCCACAACGAAGAGGATCGCCAAGGACTCAAACAACTGTTTTACAAGTACAAAGATTCCTTCGCCAAAGACTCCCTGGACTGTGGCCTAACCAACATCCATACTGTGCGCATACCAACCCACCCAAGTGCGCCACCCACATTTGTGAGACAATACAAAATCCCAATTGCCTCATACAAGCCAGTACAAGAAATCATCGACTCCATGTTGACCAAGGGGGTCATTCTCCCCTGTAACAGCACATACTCTGCTCCAATATGGCCAGTGCTTAAACCTAATGGGAAATGGCGACCTACGATCGACTACCGCAAGCTGAACCAGCAGGTGCCCCTGTCACGTTGGCCTATGACTCAGTTGGACCAGGAAATCCCCAAAATCAAAGGCTCGACAATCCTCTCAACACTGGACGTCGCCTCCGGATTCTGGACAATTCCAGTCCACCCTGATGACCAACACAAACTGGCATTCACCTTTGGCAATCAGCAATACACCTTCACACGGTGCCCTTTTGGCTATGCTAATTCACCAGCGGAATTCAACATCTTCCTGAACAAAGCATGCCCTGATGACAGAGCCAGAGGTAATCTCGTCTATGTCGATGATGTTCTCCTGAAAAGCTCAAAGGTAGATGATCACCTCAAGGAAATTGATCACGTCCTTAACCAGCTGACACTCGCAGGAGTGAAGATTGCCCTTCACAAGGGACAATGGTGTAAAACCAAAGTGAATTACGTTGGCCTGCTCGTCGGACGAAATGGCATTGAACCGCAGTCTAGCCGTGCCCAAGCAATCCAAAGCATTAAAACACCCACCAACGTGTCTGAGTTAAGAAGCTTTCTGGGAGTGTGCAATTACTCACGACAGTTCATCGAAGGCTACGCCGACATTGCACGACCGCTAACCTCCCTCCTGAAGAAGGATGAACCTTTCGTGTGGGCAGAAGCCCAAGATGAAGCTATGAGCGCACTCAAACAACGCCTGTGCTCTGCTCCATGCCCAGCCTACCCAGACCCAAGGAAGGAGTTCTACCTGGACGCAGGTTTCTCCAAGCATTGCCTCAGCGCATGGCTGTACCAGCTCCACGACAAAGACAAGCGAGTGGTCGCCAGAGATGGCAAAAGTACACACATCCTTTACTTAAGTAGAAGTACAGATACTCATGTTTAAAACGACTCTGGTAAAAGTAGAAGTACTGACTACACTTTTGTACTTAAGTAAAAGTAAAGAAGTACCGCCTGAAAAATGTACAAAAGTAAAAAAGTAAAAAGTACTCATTTCAACCACAGTCCCAAAGACATGCGGTATAGGCGAATAATAATTCAACTACATTTGCAGTAGTTTATAAGTGTGTGTGTGTGTGTGAATGTGAGTGTGTATGGGTGTTTCCCAGTACTGGGATGCAGTCGGAAGGGTATCCGCTGCATAAAACAAATGCTGGAATAATTGGCGGTTCATTCTGCTGTGGCGACCCCTGATAATTCAGGGACGAAGCTGAAGGATAACAAGTGAGATACTGTAGGTAGGTAATCATCCTGACGCAAACTCGCAGTGTTCATCATGTAGTTTTGCCGCAGTTAGATCAAAAATAACAGCTGCCATTCATGTTGATTTTGTCTTTTGCTAAAATAAATACTTATCAGATATGACTAAACAATTTTTTTTGCATTAGGCTAAAGCTTCTTATTCTCTTCAGAGAGCAGCTCTCATATATATCCTGCTATTTCAGTGTTGTTGTTTTTTTTTCAGGTATTGTGGTCATTTTATTTAATGGATAAACATTAATTCTGTTACAGTTTTTCTCAGTCACTTTGGTCCATTTCTCAGATCAGAATTGAAATTCTCAAAACTCCCTGTTCAATCTTCAGATCATCATTGTGTCACTTGTGCACATCAGAAAGCAGTTTCTCATTATGAACAAGTTGCAAATGCTTTTGTTCATCCATGCAAATGATTATGTGCAATTTTCTGATGTTTCCTATATTATCAGTTGCTTATGTCATGTTGATCAACATGTATTATTTTATCTCTGTTGAATAGACTCACCCCCACAACATTTAATCGTTCAAATGCCTGAACAAGTTGTCTTAATATTTAGTCATAATGCATTTTTTACATTTCTCCCAGGTGAATCTTGACTTTTTCTAATAAAGGTCTAAAAGGAGGTTGTCCTATGTTCACATTTTTACTTTTGTTTTTTCTTTGTGCTATGCGGTGCTCTCTTTTCCTTTCTGTATCAGAATGACATGATCTGGCAACAAATTACAGTACAAACAGCAAAAATATTGCCATAGTTTACACCAGAACAGCCCTCCAGAGTGCACCGTTATTGACAACATGACTACTAAGTAATTTGAGTCTTATTCTTATACAATGACACAAGAACATGTCATTCTGACGCCACTGACATGTTGACTGTCACAGAAATTTAGTTTTGAGGGATGAACTGAAGGATTTTGAGCAGGAGACTGGCTTTTGCAGGTAATTCATGGTGTTTTGCTATTTATACGTGTTGTTTTGAGAAATGCACTTTGTCCTACTGTTTTACAAATTTCAGTTCTGATCTGAGAAATGTGTCAAAGTGACTGAGAAAACCTGCAATACATTTATTCTATGCTAAAAGCAACATACACAGGTAAGACAGGTAACATACACATAAATTGACCAGGGGTGCGTTTCCCAAACAACGACGTAACTTGCTGCTGAACTATCATAGTGCAATGCATCTTTTGGGAAAAGAACGATGTGGTGACGAGTGTTTCCCAAAACCCTTAGTTTCTCTGTCGCAAATCCATGGTTTGAACCACGTTAGTTATAACGTAAAACATCCATAATGATGCTCTAAACGGGGTGGAGTAACTTCTTTAGAGAACAACCCCATCATTTCTTTGTGCAAATGATATTGTTTTACACAAACACGCATTTACAATAAAATCCAATATAAGTTTTGTCATATATAATATCATATAAATCATATAAATAAACAAATAATGAGGCTATTTATTAAGAAATGAAATGTAATATTTATTAGAAAATGAAAAAAAAATCCTATTTTAATAATAATATTAATGATGATGATGATTATTATTAAGTAGGATATTGTTTATTTATTTTTTGAAAAGTCTTGAAAAGTTTTTATTTGAGCACGTGCAAACCACTGCAGATATGCTCTAACCAGCAGGCCCATGTCATATACAGTACAGATACTTAATAAATAACCTACTATAAATTAAAAGAATTAACGTATGCTATGTTTTTTTTTTGTTTTCACAAGCTTTGGAGATGTAACATAAATTCCGCTTTTAAAAAATATTCACCCATAGCTTTTGTCATGAGGCTGTGTTCAAAATGACATCAAAGTTTTCAAAGTGCACTGCAAAGGGAGCGCAATTGTAAACATAAAGATCGCTAAAACTGAACTGTAAAAATACTTTGAAAGCAAATTACACTTAAGAGAGATGACCTTAATGCTTTTTTATTTTTAATAATTCAAACTTTGAATGTTAGAATGTTCTAAATGAATAGGGCATAGGGGGGATAAATGGGAATAGAACACAGCCATTACAAATTCTGTATTAGGAAATATAAACTCATCAGAAATAAAGGAAATAAACCGCAATGCATACATTTTTTTATAAAGTATTTGATTGTTTTAGTACTAAATGTACAAATTTTTACAAAAAGCACTATTTTCACGGTATTAGAATGAAAGACCAGAGAAAGCCCGTGCAGTATGATCGGAAGTGGACAAAAGGCTTAAGCATTTAAACAGCATGTCTTTGACTGGAATGTGTCTCGTTTACCTGTGATCCGAACGAGCAAAAGTTGTCTTATTACCGTGTAAACAGGGCAGCATGTTAAATTCACAGACTCCCTCTGTCACGCGTAGTAATCCTAGCCTTTCTCATAGTAATCTTCATGAACTAGGGCTAGGCCATGTACGGTGCGAGATAGCCTTGAAGAAGCCGCGCGCTGCAGCACCAGCACGCAGGCGCGCAATGGGAAAAAATAGACTGACTGCATCAAAAATGCGCTCATATTATTGCGCAATGATAAGAAATAATATAGATCGCGCCACCTGACACATGAAAACGAAAGTAACGACAGTGGTTTAAAAAATGTAAGAAGTAGAAAGTACAGATATTTGTGTAAAAATGTAAGAAGTAAAAGTAAAAAGTAGTCAAAAAAATAAGTAGTGAAGTAAAGGACTGATACCCGAAAAAACTACTTAAGTACAGTAACGAAGTATTTGTATTTCGTTATTTCCCATCTCTGGTGGTCGCCTATGCCAGCAAAACCCTCCTACCCCCAGAATGCAAGTACTCAGACTGTGAAAAGTCTTTACTGTGTACGGTGTGGGCCATCCAGCGCTTCTCCAACTACATTGGAGCACAGAAAGTGATCTCGAGACATGCCACCAGCCAGTGACCTTCCTCAACAGCCAGCGGATCAGAGATGGTGTGGTCACCAATGCACGCATAGCTACCTGGCTAATGGCACTTGAGGCAAGATATGCTCAAAACCACAAATCGTCCCTAGGAAATGGGCTAGCAACCTGCCAGAACTGCTCGACTGACACGCCGTGCACCTCAGCAGAGCCCAAAGATCCAGTACCCCCACAACTGACGAATCACAGATACTTTGAGGAAAACGTATGTGAAGGAATGACCACTGCATATGTTGATGGCTGCTCATACAATCACCAGGGCAACTTGAAAGCTGGAGCGGGCGTGGTCTGGCTCAATGATGACCCCTGCCCACCACAACAATTCAAACTCGGCCCTCACTCATCGCCGTATGCAGAAATCGCAGCTGTTCTCATCACACTGCAACTAGCGGCATCTCACAACGTCAGAGAACTCCTCATCTGTACTGATTCAAATTACGCTCGATTGAGCTTCACATGCCATCTAGTGGGATGGAAACAAAATGGCTTTAAGACAGCTAACAACAAACCTGTCAAGCATCAAGAACTCTTCCAGTCATGCGACTCCATTGTTACCAAACACGACATGCTTGTTTATTGGAAAAAGGTCCGTGGACATTCACGCCAACCAGGGCAAGATAAAGAGTTCAATGACCAAACGGACACCCTCGCCAAAGCAGGCACACTAGATGGAGAGCCTTGGACGCTTTAACCCCACCCACCCAACCCGGATGTGTCAGCCATTACCCGCCAACAGCACACAGCAAATGTGCAAAACCCCGCCTCCTCCCAACTTGCTCTCTCACCACAGTTTGCTGCTACTGATCTGGTCACCCTTCAAGCTTCTGATGCAGATCTACAAACTATGATCGCTCACATCTCTGACCCCGTGGCTAATCCACTCTCAGCCGCTGACCTGGCCGAGTCCTCTGAGCTTCGTCACCTTAACTCTATCAAGCACCTGCTGCATCTCACTGACGGCATACTCACATATGTCCCCGAAGTACTCACTCAACCACGGCTCGTCATACCTCGTGGCCAGAGGGGGATGATGCTGATGTACGCCCACGATGCACCATGCGCTGGACATCATGGCGCCAAAGCCACCTACGAAACGCTCAAACAAGTAGCATATTGGCCTGGCATGCAACAGGATGTAAGGGAGTACGTAAAAGGATGCCTGGTGTGTTGCCAATTCCAACCAGCAAACCCAAACTACCGAGCACCGTTGCAAAGGAAAGGAATGATCTTCCCATGGTCAGACCTCCAAATCGACTGGGTAGGACCTTTGCCACGCTCGACGCGGGGCAACAAATACTTCCTGACAGTAGTCTGCGAATTTACAAAATGGGTCGAATGTCTCCCAGCTCCCAACGATACAGCAGAAACTACAGCGTGTCTGTTAATGAACCACATCTTCTCAAGATTCGGCCTGCCTTTTGGGGTCAACTCTGACCGAGGAACCCACTTTACAGCCGAAGTCATGCAGGAAGTGTGGAAACTTTTGGGAATTCAAGCCAAGCTTCATATAAGCCACCACCCAATCTCCTCTGGTCAAGTGGAACGCACCAACAGAACAGTGGTCAGCACGTTGAAAAAGTATGTGTCTGCCAATCAAAAGAACTGGGACATCAAGCTCCCTCTTGTACTGATGGCAATCAGGGCCACCCCTCATCGCTTTACAGGGATACCCCCGTTCGAGATGATGACAGGACGACAGATGACACTCCCATTACACCTGCTGTACCAACCAGGTGATATGAATCTCGTCACCGCCTATACCACTCACCAGTACCTGGAAGAGCTGCATCAGCACCTAAAGTCTACTTTCGCCTTTGCACAGCAAACACTCCAAAAGAGTGCAGAAGGACGCAGGGCCTACTACGACAAAAAGGCCTCATACCAGGAATTCAGTGTCGGAGACAAAGTGTGGTACTACAGCTTCGCCCCATCACGACAGAACAGTCCTCACCGTCTGTCCAAAAAGTTCCTGCCTCACTGGACTGGACCTCATGAGATCGTTGACAAACTCTCACCTGTGGCCTACCAAATCAAAATCAGGCAAGGGCGCAGTGACCCTGTCCTTCGATGGGTCCATCGAAACCAGATCAAGAAGCACTGGGGTCCCAGCCAACCAGAAATGGGGGAGGACCAAAAGCACCGACACTACCCTCTACACCAGGGGTGTCCAAACTCGGTCCTGGAGGGCCGGTGTCCTAGAGAGTTTGGCTCCAACCCTAATCAAACACACCTGAACCAGCTAATCAAGCTCTTATTAGATATACTAGAAACTTCCTGGCAGGTGTGTTAAAGCAAGTTGGAGCTAAACTCAGCAGGACACCGGCCCTCCAGGACCGAGTTTGGGCACCCCTGCTCTACACTATACTAACACAACTCCAGACAATCTAGGGAACACCTAGTTAACTGTGCTAAACACAACATTATTGCTCTCTCCTCCACAGCCCTGCTAGGAGCCACTCCCGATTTGTGACACTACGTCACTGATCTTTAACCTACCTGCATTCCCTTATGTCTCTTCGTTTCTTCATTTCTCTTCTCTCTCGCCTTGTTTTAATTTACTCTTCTAGTCCCATCCAGGGGACACACATAGATACATGCAAGCTAAGCATAGGACTTAAATTTGGGATTGACTCCGGTCACCAAATTGTTGTAATTGTTCCTGAACTTTCCATTCGCCATTCAGGGCGACATGATTTCCAAATCTAATTTGTTTCTTTTGATTCTATTGCCAGGAAGATGATTGGCCTCACCGCTCTGATCTTCTGCGTAATGGGGGTCACACCCCAGCCGGAAGCTGCGTCGCCGGGACCAGCATCGGGGATAGTACTCCGCGAACAACCGGGGTTACTGATAACGAACTGTAAAACCTAAACTTACAAACTTTTTGAAAATCGCTAAACGGAACTATTACAGTCCTTAATACGCATAGCACTCTCTTAAACCAAACAATCAAATCCATCAACAAGCTATTCTCGGTGATCCAAAGCGATTTAGCTCAAACGCAGCTGTTAACCACGCTCATGACTGACATGCTACGAGAAGTGAGCTCCTCAGTCGATAATTTGGCTATGGGTAGAATTCCACACTATCTGATACCCCTAAGTCTAGTTCAAAACGTCCTGGCTTCTGCCACTACGGGCCCCACTAGCTCTATCCAAGCTCACCTGGCTTTCTCTCTGGGCAGTGCTATTCCCTTATACGTGGACCCAGAAGCAGGCGACCTAGCCTTCTTGCTTAGTCTACCGATAATTGACACTGCTAATATTTACCGTCTTAAAGATGTCGTAAACGTTGGATTTTGGCAAGGAGACACCTATGTCAAAATTCATACCCCTGACGTCATTGCGTACCACGATAATAATGAGCAGTTGTATTTGGCCCCTAACCTGAAAATGTGCACTCTTACCAAAGAGATACATTTTCTGTGCCCTAGTAAGCCCTTCGTGCGTGACAACACTGATGGCATCTGCGGCCTAGAATCGGTTAGACCTGATACCAACTGTCCAGCCGAAGCTACGCCACGATCCCAAGTCGAGGCGACCCAAGCTGAACTCGTCGGTAACTGATGGTTAGTTAACACACCCGTGCGTACGGCTACACTTACGTACGATCAGCACGACACCGCCACTCGCATTAACCTTCCAGATCAAACTTTGTGGATCACTGTCCCTAAGGGCTCGATCCTACATATTGATGATTTGGCCTTATACCATCTTCCCGAGGACGAGTATCAAACCGAACTCGAAATCTCGCCGTTTTTCAAGCAACATTCCTTCACACTTGATCCCGAATTGGAAGACAGGATCAAGGAGGAGGGAACACAATTAATTGATTTGACCCCAGTCGACGACGCAGTGGAGGCTATTGCACGCCTTCCTCCGCCTGGCTCTCCAATCATTCGGTCGTGGTCGGCCGCCGATACGGCTCTGTGCGTTTCTACTATTGTAGGCTACATAGTAACCTTGACACTCGCCTATCTCCTCCATAAGAAAGTGACCGCCATCTGAGAAGCATGTAACAAGTGCACACCTGGCACCCGGCGCATTTTCCTACGTGATGAGAACAGAGAGCCCGAGAATTCGCTAACCCTTATCGAGCTCCCTCCGGCATCGCCTGCCATCCTCACAGATTACAATTAGCCAAATGAATTGATCGTCGCGACCCTTATCGAGTTTCCCCTAAGCTGTCAAGTGTTTCTAACCCGGTTATACCAATTTGTCTAACACCTTCACCAGAATTCAGTCTGTGATGGAAAGTTGTTTGTGTCTTGTGTGTGTTCTTCCCTTTGACTGCCTCTTGTTCCAGTGCCTGCCGATGTTCTCTCCAGCAACATCACCATTCAAATGGGGGGATGTAGTAACTCAGCCATGTTCCTAAGCGGAGTTACATTTTTGCAGTCAAACGAGACTCTCTTGCTCCCCCTCGTCTCCTTCTTAATTAGGTATCGCCCGAAGCTTAATTCCAATACACACTCTTCTTCCCCTTTTAAAACAAAGAACGTGTTGTCGCCCCAGTTACTAAGTAATGGCCCATCAGAAAATTTTGGGCCATCTGCCGCTCACATGACTGTGATAACTGAATTCCAAAACCAATGGAAGAAGGACACATTTGTTCGTTTTGGGTTTTCAGAGTCACCCGCCTTTTTTCCTGTTCAGAGGAGAAAAACCCAGTATTATCCTCTGAACAAAGGCTGAAGCCATTTTCAGGCATTTCACATGTAAAAGTGTGTTTTTGCTTCAATGTTTTATTGCTAATAGTGTTGTATGTTTTACTATGCATGTAAGCAAGTGTTGTTACCATATTGTTGCATGTAATTAAAACAATGCAGCGTGTGGCACACATGTAATTAACTGTATTTGATAAAGGCCCTTCGTGTTTGATGTCAAACTGTAGATCTCAAAACCCAGGAAACATTGATGTAAATGATAAAACTGTATCTGCAAATAGTAGTTAATTACAGAGATTCATTGAGTTTTTGATAACAGTAAACTAAGTTTTATCATTAACACGTCACACGGATGCCCCCTCCCTGGGCGTGAACAACCAGGGAGAAAAGAGGTATGGCCTCGCTCAGGAGCCACGTTTATTGGGCGATCCTGGAGTAGGCTGGCTTAAGTCCTGCCCACTATAAAACCCTCAACCTGCAAAACTTTATGGCTTTCGCTTGGCTTTCACGAGGGGTTTCCACGCACAAACTTTGCGTTGCACGCTTCCCGCCTTTACAACACGCCGCCGGACATTGGTTTCGGAAAAATCACCCCGTAAGACCGTAACATCACCACGGCAACGAAACCGTTCACAGGAGCCCACGCTGCTTCTGTGTACGTTCGCAACTCGCATGAACTCAGTCTGACCTTGTCCTGCTCATATAACTGCTTTCCCGTGAACACGCGGACGCCGTCTCATCAAGCAGTAAGGATCAGCCATTCAACTTCCCTGAACTTTGATTTCCTAAGTCATTCAAGGATCGAGCCGCTGGAGGAATTCCCTCTTAGCGAACTTCCTGCTTGTTGACGTCAAACTATCCGTCACCGGGACAACGAGTCCCAAGCTCCCGAAGACGAAGGAAAATCCCTCTCCAATGAAAGACATCCCAACGACGTCAACGCACGGCAACCAATTGGCTGCGCCGGAGTTCCCTTCAACCAGCTGATGAGTGAGACTGATCATCTAAACGCAAGTAAACACAAACCAAACTTTCGTTCCTGGCTGAAGCTGGTGTTAATTAAGTTTAACAGTAAATCCTAGTCAGATTCTCTGCTTGGTGGTTCTCTAAGGTTGCAATGCTAAGAACTTATCACGTGCGAGACGTTTGGGACTCTTAGTTGGTCATTTTTCAGTCATTCAACTCATTCCAGAACTGTGTGTGTGTGCATCTTTGTGTTTGTTTGTTTTACATTAGAGTAGTTTACTGTGTGTGTAGCTTAATAAACTTGTGTTTAATTTTAAGATCCTTGTCGGAGTTTTTATGTTTTAAGTTACTGCCTCAGCTATATGGTCTTGCTACCTTGCTTGTGAAACTCTGTTTATATTGTTATTTTGGCCAAGTAATAATATAACATAGATTTACTAAAGATAAAGTTACGTTGCTTACTTCTATTAGGGTGGACCAATAGATGACGTAAGCGTGGTAACCTAATTTTGACTGTGAGCCAGTCGTGTGAATCTGTTGATTCAATCCCAGAGAATTAATATAAATTAATTCGAACTTATGAGCTAATTCTTAAAGTACCGGACATATTAGATGGTCCAGGCATTACATCACCAAACTACACCTCTGCAGTGCATACAATCTTATCTAAATAAGGGAAGGTGACGTATGGCGAGAAGACGTGCGAAGTGCTTATCACCCCTAGTATGAGTATCGGGCAATGCCCTATGGATAAGCTAATGCTCCTTCTGTGTTCCAAGATTTCAAAAATTAGGTACTTTGTGAGTTTCTGTTCAAGAATGTCTTAGTCTATATTGATTATATTCTGATTTATTCCTTAAGTCTGGCTGAACATCGCCAACATGTTGTGAAGGTCTTATCATGGCTCCGCGATCCTCCGCAATCCAACCTGTTCCTAAAAGCTGAAAATTGGTCATTCCATTAAATGACTATCCATTTCCTAGGTTTTGTGTTCACTGCTTTAGGTGTTGAGATGGATGAGGGGAATGTGAAAGCCATTACTTCATGGTCACAACAAACCACCATCAAATAACTCCAGCGTGTTTATGGGTTTGCAAACTTCTACCAAAAGTTTATCTGTAACTATAGTAATATAACAGTTTTAGTATCAGTTTTGCTTAAGTTGCACACTAGTTTAATCATGTATAAATGTCATAATAACTATATTGTGATTCTGCACCGACTCCACTTGTCTAAATTAAAGCTCTCCAAGATGTTTCCTTCCGTAGACCCACTGTGTGATAGATGCAATCAAACCCCAGCATCGCTTGGTCACATGTTTTGGAGTTGTTCTAAAATGGTTAATTACTGGATCTCAGTTTTTAAATTAATATCAGAAGTGGTGGGAAAACAAATATACCCTGGGCCTATTTTAGCTATATTTGGTGTCAGTGATGATACAGAATTATCTAATAATCAACGTACAGTGATTAGATTTATAACCCTTTTGGCACGCAGATTGATTTTACTAAATTGGAAACAAAAAGATCCTCCACGTTGCTCCACATTAATAAAAAATGTCATGTCCTTTCTGCAACTTGAGAAGCTAAGACTTTCCCTAAAAAATAAAACAAAGAATTTCCATGTAATATGGAATCCATTTATTGAGTACTTTAACAAGAGAGCAGTGATTGAACCCTAGTAGAAACATCTTAAATTTCCCCCTTATTTAGTTAATTTCTTTTTATTTTATTGTTTTTTCTGTTTTTTTTTCAGTTTTTTGCCCCTTTTCCCCACTTTTCTGTTTTTTTTTTGTTCTCTTACACATATAATAATAACATGATGTTACAACTTTGTGTTTAAAAGGAAAAAAAGTGCACATGAAAAAGTTATCATTTGTACTGATGTAAAAAATACAATAAAGAGAATGTTAAAAAAATAATAACTATATTGTATAAATAATATTACAAAGGCCTACATCATGCTGACAATCAAAAACTAAATGACATGATATAACAGGCGATTGTCCTCTTGAGTGCACCTGAAAAGACATGAATGACACTTCTCATAAAGCTTGAGAAACATACAGTTCTTCATGATATATATAATTTTCCAGATAGCAAGCCGACATTGAATCAATGTCGATTATTGGTTATAAGCGTCAGTATCAGTCGTCGATCAAATTTCGACATTGAATCAACTTTCTTTATTTGGTCGGTACGTCAGAAGATTATTACATCGAAAATAAAACATTGATTCAATGTCGAAATGAAGTTGACTCTTCAACATAGGCTACCCGACGCATCTGGTCGAAATCATAACATTGGTTCGATGTCGAAATGAAGTTGACTCTTCAACATATAGGCTACCCGACGCATCTGGTCGAAATCATAACATTGGTTCGATGTTGAAACTTGATTGGTGGACTCGGAGTCGGTTCTTCTGCGCGAGTCAGCGTGAGGCGCACGTGCTGCTCATCATTTGAATCAATCAACTAACAAACAGAAGGCAGTGGACGGAACTGTAATCTGAAGGTAAGTACGTTGTATTCGACGTTTCACATGTTTTATTTGTCGTTTTCCCAAGAATTTATGTTAAAATGTAACTTTTTAGATGTGTAAATTAACACTTTACCACTTCCTATACATTTTTTAGTAAGCCTACATGTCGCCCTGTGCGTACCCAGGCCATTAACTGCAGCTAATCTATAAAGGTAACGTTAACGTAAATGAAAAGCTGTTTTGGTTATTTAATTTCCGATTTCAACACGATTAACTTCACTTTATGACTTCAATGCTTTTTAACCTGTGTAAAAATATAAGATGATGTGTCAAATCGATTTGGAATGAGCATATAAAACATGTAAGGTAATATGTTGCTCCAGCTAACGTATAGGCTAAGTTATGAGAAACGGTTCGCAAATAACATTACGTATCATCGAGCTAACGTTAAACAAGATTTTTTAACACGGTATTACGCTAGCGAAGTGAATCGCTGTCAGTTTACTGTTTTGTTGCTCTATTTTTTCTACATTTAGTGAGGAACTCCTCGCCAGAGACGCTCCACAGCATTGAATGGGAAAAGCTTTGCCATTTCGTAAGTTGCCCACTCAATCTGTTACGTTAGTTCTTTGTCGTTTTGTTGGTTCTGTTCCTGATTTCCTTTGTTCACAAACCATGCTTGTCTGTTTTTTTCTGATTGTAGTGCTATGTTCTGGTGTGCATTTTTTTATTTTCCTGTTTATTAAAATTTATTTTGTCTACATGCTTTTCTCTTGAGGTTACTGCAGTTTACTTGTACAAGTATCTAAACAAATGTTTGTAAACGCATTTATTTTAAAAAATATTTTATATCATTAGGCTTTTTAGAATTTCACAAGAAAATGAAATCCAAGATCATTTAATTTCTCACAGTATACCATGTTAACTTAATATTCTGTGTGAGGAGTCAAAAATTGTGGCAATTTTATGGTACCAATACTGTGGTTTGAACTGAACATTTACCTTGGAATTGTACTTTGTAATAGTAGATACTGTACCTGGTGAGATTTTCCTACTGAGTAACATGTTTTTTTTTTTTCTTACACTTTTTTTTTTAATGGCAGTTTCTCTGGAATCTCCAGTTGAAGACATCAAGATCTGTATCCTGTGCCTGAACAGACTTCTATTCCAGTTCTGCCTACATCACACTTATCTCTCTGCCTATGTATGGATCACTGACTATTATGTTCTCTGAAGGTATTACTGGAGCAAAACAACAGCACCAATGACTGAAGTTTCTGTTAGTGACCAGTATATTTGAAGTCTGAGAGTTTTCTTTTTTTTTTACGAGTTGCGAATGTTTTTTTTCCTCTCTCACACAAACACACCAAACGACTGGTTGTGCCTATAGTACAGTGTACTGACAATCTTTTAGCGTTTTTATGGTTGTATTAAATACATCTTTATTGTTACAAAAATCTTAAGTAATTGTCACAACACAATGCACATTCGAGTTTTAATGAGAAGAAGAATTACTCAACAGGGCTCAACACTAAGGATTTTTTTACTGGCCTGGTGTGGAATTTAAAATTGAAATTAAGATGGAGAGCAGGAAGTAAAAAAACTAAATAGGAGACGTAAAGGAAAGTCCGTATTTTTTAAAATTCATACAATATTACTAAAAAGAAATAAATAGAAATATTATGAAGAGGACCGTTTTCTACTGAAATAAAACATATGCTCAGCTCTTACGAGACGCAGGTTAATGTAGTTTTGTTATTTTACATATAGAGTTTTTGATTGCTTTAAATTATTTTTATATTTTTATATTTACAGTTTATATATAAAACGAACGCTTAGCTTATTGTTCGCAATGATCGTTATAATAGGATCATGTGCATTGCATATGATTATGCAGTATACGTTACATTCTTTGGTCGCAGCGCTGTATTTTATTTATTGCATTTAGTCGTTAAACAATGATATTTTGAAAAAAAAATAATAATTGTAATTAATAAACAAGTTTGCAATTCTTTCCGGTTGTTGTAATATTTGAAGGTTGTTCTCAGACAAGTGTCTGGGTCACTAATACTTCGTATTTCTGGAAAATCTCTGGAATTCTAGTAAATGGTGGCACTGTAGACGAATAGCTTCCCGATAGTTTCACACCACCTAAAATAATTTGTTTTTATTATTTATTTATTGACCTTGCTAATCCAGCAAGAATATTTTTTCTATGGTTGCATCTGAATTTTAGTTTCTGTGATTGTATCTTTATCAATTAATTAAATAAATGTTGTTCTTTAAACCGCTTAAACATTGTGATTTAAACCTGTGTTTTGACCCTAATAGTTAATTTTGTTATGCACATCTGAAATAAAATGCATTTTTTACTTTTACTTTTTTAATGAAAAATACATGTTGAAATAGAACACAAATAGACAAAGGTATTTAATATTCTACAGTTTTACTTTTTGAGTAAATGGTTTTGACTACTTTAGTCAGTAATTTAAATGTTCTCTCTGTTTGTTTAAGTGTAGAAGGTTTGAATGAATTCATGCTCTTAACGGATATTCACAGCTGTGTATTTTTATCAATAAAAAATGATGACAGATTGTGGTGTGTTTTGTCATATATACAGAATAAATGATATTATGTATTCTTGTAAAAAAATGGTGATTAGGTCTTATGGATTGGTTTAATGTTGAAAATGTTGTTTAAGTATTCATTTAAACGTTAAATCATTTAGATAGATTTTGTTGAATATGTGTGGATTCTACGTTGTTCCAATCGACTTAAAATCAACATCGTTTCAACATTAGATAAACAAACTAATTAGGTCGATTATATGTTGAAAATGTGTGGATTCTACGTTTTTCCAATCGACTATAAATCAACATCATTTCAACATTAGATAGACAAACCAATTAGGTCGATTATATGTTGAAAATGTGTGGATTCCACGTTGTTCCAATCAACTATAAATCAACATCATTTCAACGTCAGGTGGACAAACCAATTAGGTTGATTACATGTTGAAAATGTGTGGATTATATGACGTAGTTTTGATCGACTGAATATCAACATCGATTCAACGTTGGGTAAGTAACCAATTGTGTCGATTTCAGGTTAGATTTGAATGTAGTGCCTGACATCGTTTCAACATTACCCCGATGAGCAAAACGATGTTGAATCGATGTCAAAAGAAATGTTGATTTTTAGTTGAAATGATGTCATTTTGCTATCTGGGTTGTAAAATACAGAGTTGCAGGTTAAGGAAACACTAAACAGCATGTGATAAAGTTACCGCAGGCCCTGGTGCAGATGAAAAGAAAACTAGAAAGATAGATAGGTAACTAGAACAGACAGAGATAAAGTGCAGTAAACGACAGTGACAGAAGTGTCAGTTTAGGGCTTTAAGCTGTCATGGCAACCATATACAATGCACACTATGTGGGTTATGCGCCACTATAAGAGTAGTAAATATGTCAGCATAAGATTTATAGTTATGGATTTATAGTCTAACAAGTGCAAAACATTACAATATCTCATTCATTTTCTTTCCGGCTTAGTCCCTTTATTAATCCGGGGTCGCTACATTGGAATGAACCGCTAACTTATCCAGCACATGTTTTACGCAGTGGATGCCCTTCTAGCTGCAACCCATCTCTGGGGAAACATCCATACACACTCATTCACACACATACACTACAGACACTTTAGCCTACTCAATTCACCTGTACCGCATGTCTTTGGACTTGTGGGGGAAACCGGAGTACCCGGAGGAAAGCCACGCGAACGCAGGGAGAACATGCAAACTCTACACAGAAATGCCAACTGACCCAGTCGAGGCAAGAACCACCTTCTTGCTGTGAGGTGACAGCACTACCTACTGCGCCACTGCGTTGCCCGCAAACATTACATTTATATATTAAACATTGGATTGGAGATGCTTTTATACTAAGCATTTGAAACTTTCCACATGTTATTTATTTATTTTCTGCATCATAAAGTTGCATATTACGCCTATAAGAGCACAAGCATGGCTAAAATTAATAATGAGCCATATACAGTAGCTTACCTTGTCGTTGCTGGGGTTGACAGGCATTTTGCTGATAAACTTTCTAAACTCTGGTGATAAATCCAACTCCAGCAACCATAAATAGACTATTTTACCTGCAGATTTTTCTCACTCTGCTGCTGCAGTGATGTGGTTTCCGGGCACGATTTTCTTTTTCCGTTGCATTTCTTTATATATTTATTTTTTACTCAGTATTTTTTACTCAGTATCATACTTAAGTAAAATTACAGATTTTAAACACTACTCTAAAATGTACAAATTCTCAAAAAACTACTTAAGTACAGTAACATGAGTAAATGTAATTCGTTACTTTCCACCTCTGTATAAAAGTGCAATAAATCATATTTTTTACTTAAGTTACTTGTAGTGTACTTTAAAAATACATTAAAATACAACACAATACGTTGAATGCACTTTGTGTTAGCACATGTTAGTTGTGCTAAGTGTGTTGTAAATATACTATCGGATTCTGTGTGGAGTTTCCAAGTTCTCCCCGTGTTCGTGTGGGTTTCCTCCAGGTGCTCTGATTTCCCTCACAGTCCAAAAACATGTGGTTTCGGTGAATTGGATAAGCTAAATTGTCCGTAGTGTATGTGTGTGAAAGAGTGTTTATGGATGTTTCCCAGTGATGGGTTGCAGCTGGAAGGGCAGTTAGCGGTTCATTCCGCTGTGGTGACCCCATATTAATAAAAGGACTAAGCCAAAAAGAAAATTAATGAATATATTATCTGAATTTTTAATAGATATTCAAGATCACGTCTTTTTTACCTTGGAGGGCTGCTCAATTGTGGGAAAAATCCTAATCATGATTATTCTGCTCATAACTGAAATCATGATTATTTAAAATGATTATTAGTGGCCGACAAGACCAAAATGTTTTGGGGATATTGTATACAGTTTTTCCCTGTAAGTAAGGTTGCTGTTACACCTACACATTTCGGAGATCTTGAAATAGAAAAACAGAAATAGAATGGGACAAAGTAAAAAAACAAACTATCAAAAAGTTCTCACAATTATAAAAAAAAAGTTTAAAAACATGCAAATGAAACAAACTGTTCGTTAAGCATCTTAACTGTAAGAATGAACTTAATTTGTTGAAGAATTAGCCTGAAGCTACGAAAGTACAAAGCAGTGAGTAATTTTGTGCTTGTCTTTTTTATTTATTTTTTATCAATGATAATAAAAACAGTCGGCAGCAGGAATATAGCATGATGTTGCTTTAAGAGCTGATAAATTCTGATTTGGTTTCACTTACACATGCCTTTTCATTCTCAACTCTTTGTGTTTAGTTGTATACATACATGAACTAGGATTAATGTGAATAATCACTAAGTGCCACGCCTTGACACACTTTAGTATATATTTGACTATTTAATCATTTCCCTTAAGATGATATTTATGTGGCTAAGCAACATGAATTCTCTTTCACGCTTTTTAAAACCTGAATTAATCTAATACACATCAATAAGCACGTCCTATGCAGCAAAATGTATTTTACATGTTGTCACTAATTTCCATGTGAAATCCATAAAAAATAATTCAGACCGTTTGAAAGGGGGTGGGATATGATGCAATACACATTTTGTCTTGATTAATGTTTTTTTTTCATAATTGTTGGAGGCCAAAATTGAAATTTAATTTCAATTAATTGCACAGCCCTACTGAAGGATATATTTATGCTACAAAGCCATCCATTATTTACACAGGGTAATTAAAGTATCAACAGATGGTCATGTAAGCTGGTGAGTCTTATTAATGATCCTTATATAGGTTACACAAACCCAGCCAGCTGTGTTGTTCTTTATGGCACAGATCTTTCAGTAGTAAACGGCAGTTTTGTGTACCATACTTGTTTTGTAAGAGCCTGTTGTAAAGGAGCAAATCAATATACTGCACCACTCATCAGAAGTGTTGTGACGTAATGAACTAATCTTTCAGAAAGCCTGTCTGGATTTAAATGGAGATATACATAATCCCATTCAGCACTTAGAGGAGTTGTTGGGGGAGTCAAACCCAAAGAGGGGCCAACACTAGCACTCAGCACAACACCATACTGTTGTTCAGGTTGGAGACAGACACACTAAGAAAAGAAAAAGAGTGTGACAAGAAGCCAAGAGCGGTGGAAGAAACTCAGCAAATCCATCCCGTGGACCAGAGTACAGTTTAGGGAATATGGGGAACACTAAGAGTGGGGCTTTGTCCAAAGAACTTCTGGAGGACTTAAAGCTGAACACCAAATACACAGAGGAAGAGCTCTGCGCATGGTACACCAGCTTTCTCAAAGAGTGTCCCACTGGACGTATTACCAAAGAACAGTTTGAGGGCATCTATGCAAGTTTCTTTCCAGATGCTGACCCTACAGCATATGCTCGGCACGTCTTTCGCAGCTTTGACACCAACGCTGATGGCACTTTGGACTTTAAGGAGTACATTGTGGCACTGCACCTCACCTCTTCAGGCAAGACCCTGCGCAAACTTGAATGGGCCTTTGCTTTGTACGACGTAGATGGCAATGGGACCATTAGTAAAAATGAGGTGCAGGAGATTGTACGGGTAAGTATCGGTGATAATTGGCATCAATGCACCTGCTGTCAACAAATTTTAAACAGAATTCTTTGACATCTAGTATGTAGACAACACTCTAATTGTTGTAACCAGATGGCTCAAGAAGCTCAGCATAAATTGCACTACCTGACAATACACAGCTCAATCACTTGAACACAGCTGAAGACAATAGTTTTTATGCTTATACTTTATTTTGATGGTCTTTTCACACATTCTGTTGACTGTAAGTTACATGGCAACTAGTCATCATTAGAGTAGTATTAGACTGTTAGGGTTAGGATAAATTGGCATGTACTTGCAAATTTTCTTATGATCAGGAGAATGTCTATAGTGTCAGCAGACAGTCTGCTAATACTCTCAAGACTACTAATGGACATGTAGTTGTAATGTAACTTTTAGTCAACAAAATCTTTAAAAGGGACTATCAAAATCAAATGTTAAAGTTGTGATTATGTCATTCAATGTTTTCATGTTAAAAATGTAGTGGTTGTAATATTTTGGATTTTCCCACTGGAAACAGTCAATATTCAACATGGTTCCTGTTGAAGACCAGAAAAACCTTCCGGATGATGAAAACACGCCAGAAAAGCGAGCAGACAAAATCTGGGCTTTTTTCGGAAAGAAAGATAATGGTAATATTGTGCTACACATAAATTACACTGCAAAAAACATGTTTCTTAAATTGTTTTGTCTTGTTTCAAGTTCAAATATAAAAAGAAAAATGCTTGAATCAAGACAAGCAAAAGGTATTGTCTTGTTTTAAGTAATAATTGGCCAATATTAAGTTTTTTTTCTTTAAAACAAGCAAAATAATCTGCTAATAGTAAAATAATCTTGTTTTTTTCTTTTTGACATGAGATTATATTGTTAACCCCACTGACAGATTATGTTGATTGTTTTAAGGAAAAACTCTAAAACAAGTCTTAAAACTCTATAAACGAGACAATATGTTTCTCTTGTCTAGAAAATGCTTCTTGATTTAATAATTTGTAGATATTTGGACTAGAAACAAGACTTTTTTTTTTTTTTTTTGGTAGGGCATGCAATATGCTCACAACCCACCAAACAATTCTGAAATTCTGTACAGATTTCACAGTTGTCTTGGCTAAAGCAAGACTTAAATTTAGACTGCCAGTAAATTATCTAGTACTAAATAACAATAATGCAAATACAGACTAGTCATCACATTTACAGATTAAAAAGATTTCACATGTGTAATCATCCATTCTTTAAGTTTATAAAGTCTATTTTTGGACTATTACACATTTGCTTGGTTGTAACCCAATGTTGGGTCATATGAGGACAAACTCAATCACTGGGTTAAAAAAGTGTCATTTAAATTTAATTGAAAAAATTAACCCAGCATAGGGGTTGTCCATATTTTAACCAACATTGAGTTACAACAGCAGCATTTTTCTAGTGTAGATGTCTATAGGATTTTTATCGACAGCCCAAATTTAGCCTTATTTTAGCCAAGACGTCTATGTTTATAAACGTCTATTGAGCATCTGTTGTTCCTCATAATTTCCCATTGTATTCACAGATAAGATTGGAGAGGGGGAATTCATTCAGGGTGTCATGGAGAACAAAGACATCTTGAGGTTGATACAATATGACGAGCCAAAGAAGATTCAAGAAAAACTCAAAGAAAAGAAGCATTAATAGACACATTAACAAGAGACTGATCAGAGCTTCATTTCTATTTTACACAAAAAAACAGACTGCATCTCCAAGCCACACTCAACATGGATGCATCCAAAAGCATGTCATAATCAGAGAAATCTACCTTTTTATATAAAACAAACAAGACGCCTGTTTTGGGAGCAGCACCACCTCTACTTGAAGGGCCTCTGCCACTGCTATTTCCATTGATTTTAGACTCCAATAAGAGCAATTAGGCTCATGTTAACAGACCAACTCAAGCATACTCAATCCTCTTAGGATCTGAAGGTCGGGTAAGACAAATCCGCAGGGTCCACTGGCTCTCCTCTTTTAGATCCCTTCAGGGTTAAGGTGGTTTAAGCACTCAACATGCATTCATCAGACTCTGAAACCATCTGTTCAGCAAGTGACTGGATCCTTTTTATAGAACACATTTCTTGTATCAGTTTTAGGATGTATATAGATGATGAATAAAGAATTTTATGTGGAAAAATATGTAGAAATATGTAGTAACACAAACTAAAAATTCATGATCAATTCACCTATGCCAATTAGACATATAAACAAGTTTTACCACCGTTTAGATCAAATATTACTGTTGGTATTTTCATGCCAGTCATTGTGGATTTTAGCCCATGTATTGGTAATATATTTTAGCTACCTGAGGTTTTAGACAAGTGTTAATGTTAATACATGCTGTTTATGTTCTTATTGTTCAATAAGACAGTACCACATTATATATGTATATAAATATGCACTTGATTTTCAGTGGAAATAACCCCACCGCCTGTCATGTCACATGTTTGACCTACTTGTGAATGCAATATCCTCAAAGCAAAAACAATATATATATATATATGAACCTTTAATGAATAAATTGAGTTCACAGAGAGTGAGATTAGAGTATTCAGTCCCTAAACAAAACTTACTAAATATGAATAAAGAGCTCTCACCCTTGGTGTATCTTTACCATGTTGATGCTGCTTATGGCCAAAGCTCTAAGGACAAGCCTGAAACACAAGGGCTTACCTCTTTCTTTCCTTAAAGCCGTCTTTGGCTCAGGCTAATGCATGGCCTGGTTTCAGCACTATAGGACACTGAGATACAAACATTGGCTAGAGCTCAGCAGCATGGCTGGTATTGACTCATGTGTAAACAGAGCCCAAAAGGTTGCACGTAAAAAACATTATGACATTTAAACAAAAATGTGGAGGCCTATAAAGCACTGATAGCAGCAAGTGAGTAAATACAACAATTTCACAACATAAAGCAAAAACATTGTTATAACACAGCAACTGTTTTTTGATTCTTCAATAATTGAGAGTTCAAGTTGCTAAAAAAAAAAAATAATGTAAAACATGTTATATTAAAGCAATTGCATCTTTATTTTTCAATGATTAAAAGTTCAAGTTGCTGGTTTCAAAATAAAACAATAATAAAAACAAATCAAATAAAGAATCATTAACGGTGAAAAAAATTAGAGTTTGTTTTTTTTTTATTATTTTTGTCATTATGGACAATGCAGTCATTGCCTGGGCAAATTCAACACAAACATCATAACTTCATAAACATGTTGATAAATATCAATAAAGAGATCAAATAAATAAACATGTGTATGTATATATATATATATATATATATATATATATATATATATATATATATATATATATATATATATATATATATATATATATATATATATATATATATATATAAGGTATAGTTTGGAACACAGACTTTCAACTTAACAGAATACACATATTGCACACCATCTACATCAATTTTAAAATACCTTCTGCAATGCAGTACAATAAAACTCGGCACATCCTGAACAACCAATGTAAACCAGTAGTACCCAATTGCAACAAATAAAACAGTAAACTACAACCTGAATGAGTTACCTTTCTGGTTATATTCAGCATTTTAAACTTTTACAAATTTTTGATTTACTTTCACATTATAATTACTGGGCATGCTAATATGTTTATTAGAATGTAATAGCTGAGCACATATTAATTCTCATCATGTACATACAAATACCATGAATTTATCTGAAGAATTAGGGGTGTAACGGTACACATTTGTTTCAAAGTGTTAGTTATGAAATTTTTATGCGTGGTTTAAACTAAAACATGTGAAGAACTTAATTTGAAAAACCTAGTTTTGTTAGTTTTGTCTTAATAATTTGAAATATCTAAAACAATTTTGTCCTATATATATACACTGTAAAAAAAAAACTAATTTTACAGAAAATATCTCAAAAATTTTTACAGTAATTTTTTGTCATTTCAAATTATATTCAAAACTTAGTAAAATGCCAAACAATCTCTAAATTAACAGTTAGACTTTCATTTTAGGTACTCTATCATTAAAGACAAATAACTGGCATTTTAGTTTTTTCATACAGGGAAATTACACTATTATTTATACAGTATTTTTTCTGTTTTTTTAATTATATTCAAAAGTCCGTAAAAATTACAAACAATATCTGTAAATTAACAGCTCGACTGTTATTTTATGTACTATACAATTAATGACAAATTACAGCAATTTTCTGTTTTAAACAACAAATTTACACACTGTTTTTTCCGAAGTACATTTAAAATTATGTAAAATTAAAGTAATAAATTGTAATTGTAAAAAAAAAAAAAAAATCGTAAAAAAAAGGTCAAATGACTGGCAGCTACGGCAAACAAAAACCATAAAATTACGGTAAAATTTCTTTTGTTGAAATAAAGTGCAAAAATAATAAATTTACAGACATTTACATTAAAATGTTTACAATAAAACACTGTTATTTTACAGACTTCTCCTAGATTCTTATAAACAAATACATTCAATAAAGTTACACAATAAGAGTTTTACAAAGAAACACTGTTATTTTACAGACTTTTCCTAGATTATTATGATCAAATCCGTTTAATAAAGTTACACAATAAGAGTTTTACAGAGAAACAATGTTATTTTACAGACTTTTCCTACATTATTATGATCAAATCCGTTTAATAAAGTTACACAATAAGATTTTTACAGAGAAACATTGTTATTTTACAGACTTTTCCTTGATTATTATGATCAAATCCGTTTAATAGTTACACAATAAGAGTTTTACAGAGAAACACTGTTATTTTACAGACTTTTCCTACATTATTATGATCGAACACCATCAATAAACTGACTGTTTAAGTTTAAGAGAAAACAATGTTATTTAAAAGAATTTTCCCTAAATCATTACGATTAAACACCTTTAATATAATGCCAAGACATGTTCAAAGTCATAATTTAACGGTTTTATTTTGGATCAAAAAAGTCTGGAAAAAACAACATATAAGATACAACTGATTAAAATTCTCACAACTTTAAAATTACAGTGGTTACATTTTATTGAATAGTATTTATGTTAAACATGTAGAGGTTTAAGTAATATGGATTGACTCAGTTCCAAATCTTAAATGAAACTGTAATGTGAAGGGGACCCGGGGGAGTGCGGATCAAAATGCAAGTTTATTACACAGAGATGGTCAGGCAAGCAACAGTCAACACAGGGGCAAACAGATGTATGCAGGGAATCCAGAGTCATGGTCAAATAACAGGCAAATGGTCAGTCCCAGCAGCAAACAACATAACTAACAAACAAAGCAAGGCAAGAGAAACACATCATAATGTTCACAGTAACAGTATAACAAGACTTAGCAGTTGGTGCGTGCGTCTGTGCTGCTTTTAAAGACCATGTAATCAGTTCATAATGATCCTCCGACTGTGTGTGTGTGTGTGTGTGTGTGTGTGTGTGTGTGTGTGTGTGTGTGTGTGTGTGTGTGTGTGTGTGTGTGTGTGTGCGCAATCAGTGGAATCCGGAACAGGTGCATGTGAGCACTGCATGACTGGATCTGTAGTACATATAATGCCAGATTTGTAGTTCTATGGCGATCTGCATGCTTACCAGCAATCTGCAAGGATTAGATTGCTGGTGATTGTGACAGGAACATTTAAACTACTACAGTAAACAGCACAACAGTTTCATGAAATTCTCAGACTATACACTCTAAAAAATGCTGGGTTAGTTCTTTAACCCAAATGCTGGGTTGAGACTGCTAGGTCACAAAATTGGGTTGATTTAAGCCAATTTGGGTTGAAAGTCGATCTTGATCTATAACCCAGCAGTGCTGGGTTGCGAACGCGGACGTGAAAGAGAACACGCACGTCATGTCAACATGCAGGGACATCAGCGTGAGAAACCGCCATTTTCTTTGCGGCGTCTACCACTACGCGATGACCTCGCTTCGCCTCGGGGCCGGACCTGCGTTGCCTCGCGGCCGGACCTGCTGCTCGCCTCGCGCCCAGACCTACTGCTCGCCTCGCGACTGGACCTGCTACTTTACTTCGCGAACGGACCTGTTGCTTTGTGGATGGGAAAGCGCGCGTGACATCGGAAGGAGCTTGGAAAGATAAGGTAATTTCCTTCATTTTTTAATATTATTTTTGTATAGGCAAAGTCCCTTTATTCTAGAGTATCTACTTTGTTAGATTTTATAAGCCAAGGATAATTAGGATCATTTAGAAGCTTTTTGTTGTAATAAAATGCCTTTTGAATTACCGGTTTTTTATTTTTTTGTAGGTTAGGTAATGGCAGCAAGTACTGTGATTTGCAATCTTAAGCTGTAAAACAGTAAGTAGAACTTTTACTCCTGTACTTCTTAAATTTGTTCATTGATTTTTGTAACAATACTTTGATGCATAAAAGTGTCAAATTCAGCTTCTCTAACGATGTTTTTTTTTTGGTCAGAACATACTTAATAATTTTCCTGCTCTGCTTGTACATATTGTTTAGATGCACATTGAATAGCAAATGTTATTAGTTTACTGTGAGCCTTTTACATTCTAGACGTGATTTGAGCAAACTGTCATCTTTAATTAATCCTGTACTTATGGTTATTTTGATGCAGACGTCTCAGCTAAGGCTAAATCCAACCTAATCATCTTCGACTGCCAAAAAGAAAAAAGTTTGACCACTATTTTATGTGACACCCTGGATAATTATGATCATTTAGGAGTATTTTTGTGATAAAGTGACTTTTGGCTGATCTTTTTTACTTAATTTTGCTAAAATGCTTCTATCTTCTATCTATTCTTTTTATGATGAATGAATATGTGCAAACCAAACTAAAAGAGTGGAATCTTCAAGAGTTAATCCCCACATTTGAAGGTATGTAGTAATATTTTACTTGGTTCATTGTAATCATTAGGGCTGCCCTTGTCTAAAGATTTGTCTGGTTGACTTGTGATGTTCATTTGAAGCATTAGTTGAATAATTACACATTTATTAATAAACCATCTAAATCATAATAATTAATAATAATTGCATAATGCTTTTCTTACAGTTATTTTATTAATAACGAATGTTATTTTTATGTTTGTTATTAGGGTGGCATGGGGGTGCAGTGGTTAGTGCTGTCGCCTTACAGCAAGCAGGTCGCTGGTTCGAGCCTCGGCTGGGTCAGTTGGTGTTTCTGTGTGGAGTTTGCATGTTCTCTCCGTGTTGGCGTGGGTCTCCTCTGGGTGCTCTGGGTTTTCCCCACAGTCTAAAGACATGCGGTGTTGGTGAATTGGGTAAGCTAAATTGTCCGTAGTGCGTGTATGTGTGTGTGAATGAGAGTGTATGGGTGTTTCCTAGTGATGGGTTGCAGCTGGAAGGGCATCTGCTGCGTAAAACATATAAGTTGGTGGTTCATTCCGCTGGGCTGACCGCTGATAATAAAAGGACTAAGCCGAAAGGAAAATGAATGAATGAATGAATGTTTGTTTGTTTTTATAAAATAAAAATGAAAACTATACTTTTGCATCTGTTTAACAGAAACATTTTTTTTTTAAATCATGTAAATATAATTTCTTTATTGACAAATAATTTTTAGTAAGTAGGGAGTGATCTGATCACAGCTATGGCTTATATTTCTCAAATTTTTTGTAATAAGATGCTTTATGTTGATAGTGAATGCAACAAACTCTATATGGCCTGTAAGTTTAACATGAATTGAGCAAGCACTGGGTAGCAGTTCTGCATTATTTTTATTAAAGGAGAAGTCCACTTCCAACAAAAAGATTCACACATAATGTACTCACCCCCTTGTCACCCGAGATGTTCATGTCTTTTTTTCTTCAGTCGTAAAGAAATTGTTTGTTTTGAGGTTTTTTTAGGAAAACATTTCAGCATTTTTCTCCATCTCCATGCCTCAATTTTGAACTTTGAAAAGAAAATTTTAATGCGGCTTCAAATGATCCCAAATGTGGTTGCAAACAATCCCAGCTTAGGAAGAAGGGTCTTATCTATTTTCATTAAGGTAATACAATCAAAATACCTAATAATTTCAAATGCTCACTTTGCCTTACTCTGCTCGAACTCTGTGTAAAATATAGTCAGAATGTTCAGTAATTAAACTTTCTTGAGCTAGAATACACACAGTTCAGACAAGGCAGAGCAAGACAAGATGAATGTTTGACATTGAAAAGTATTTAAATTGCATTTTTTAATGAAGAAAAAAAAGAAGATTGTTGTGCTAAGTAAGACCCTTCTTTCTCAACTGAGATTGTTTACAACTGCATTTGTGATCGTTTGCAGTGGAATTTAAACTGCATTTTGGAAGTTTATGCATTAAGTCATCTGCATCTGGGCCAAGAAGTTGCAGCATAGTGCCATGGTTGGTTGTTAAAGCAAACGTCCACTGTAGCATGAAATGTACTTTGCTCACGTGCTGTGCCATTTATTATAGCAAAGGCTTGAAAGCAGTGGTGGTCTCCAAGCATGAGAACATACGAAAATTCAATGGACTCTTGAATTGAATGGACAAGATACTCAGCCATATTGATCCCAATCTGAAAAAATACAAAATAAAAAGAAATTGATTAAGAACTCAAAACTGTACAATTTAGTAAACTTTAGAACACCTAAAATACCTGTAGAAGCAAATAAGATTATAACACACCAAGCTATCAGCCAGTGTTGGCATTAGTTAAAGCATTCTACATCTTTGGTGTGAACTACCCCAAGCAGTGTTCCCTGGTTTGGCAGTTTTTACAGACTGTGGTGTATGGAGTTCCTGTGCAGGGGACACTGGCAGTAACAGTTCTGCAAGCATTAATTTTTGCTGACAAACAGTAATTATTAACACTATGACCTCACCGCTTCCTTGGATTCTGTGTACTTCAACTTGTACACCTTTACTTCTAAATACAGTTGAAGTCAGAATTATTAGTCCCCCTGTTTGTTTGTTTTTCCAATGTCTGTTTAACAGAGAGAAGATTTCTTTAACACATTTCTAAACATAATAGTTTTAATAACTCATCTCTAATAACTGATTTATTTTCTCTTTGCCATGATGACAGTAAATAATATTTGACTAGATATTTTTCAAGACACTTCTATACAGCTTAAAGTGACATTTAAAGGCTTAACTAGGTTAATTAGGTTAACTTAGGCAAGTTAGGGTAATTAGGCAAGTTATTGTATAACGATGGTTTGTTCTGTAGTTTCCAGTTGAAATAAAACAAAGAAGTCTTTCTCCAGATGAAAAACTATTATCAGACATACTGTGAAAATTTCCTGAATTTGTTAAACATCATTTGGGAAATATTTAAAAAGAAAAAAAACCAAAGAGGGGCTAATACTTCTTCAACTTTAACTGTACTTCAAAACTGCAGTAACATTACAATCAATGAATCGTACTGTGACCGCTTTTCTCACATGGTATCTTGATGCTCATGCATGTAAATGTTTGTGCACGTTATCAAATGTTTTCATGTTTTAAACGCATATTTTCTTGTAAGTAAATTTTTCTTCAGTCAGTTTGATGCACGTTCATTATTCTAAATATATTTTTCTTCTACACTGCAGTTACATTGCAACTAATGTGACTTTTATATCTCAGGATCTATTGATGTTTGCACGTGATTGTTCTAGTAAAAGTTATGAAATGTTTTCCTATTTTAAATTAGTTTTCTCAAAGTCAATGCTTCTATCTTCAGCTTTCATTATTACTTCTGCAGTACATCTGGTTTTTCTTCTAAACTGCATTTACATTGCAATTGATCATCTTTACTGATGAGTCCTTTATGTCTCAGGATATATTGATGTTCGCACATAATTGTTAAAGGGAAAGTTGTAAAATGCTTTTTTTATTTTTTCCTATTTTTAAATTTGTATTTTCTTAGTTTTTTTGTTTAGATTTTTGTTTTTTCAGTCAGATTGATGTCTTTTCATTATTACGTTCACATATGTTTTTTACATTGCAGTTGATGATTTATATATATGAGGATATTTTGATGTTTGTGCACAAATTTGTATTTGTAATTTAAGTTAATCATTCTGACTTCAGTCATTTAGATGCATCTTCATTATTACTTCTACATTTTTTTCTCTACTCTGCAATTACATTGCAGTAGATTCTTACTGATGATTCCTGATTTATGCATGATGTAAATGTTACTATGACTTCAGTCTGATGCATTGTTACTGACTTTAGTCACAGTGTTTCTGTCATTTCTGTTATTGAAATTTTTATTGAAATGGCCATAATGCTGAAGTGAAGATGGGGAAAACTGTTTTAAATTCATATTGACAAATTTTTTATGTTTTGTCATAAATAAAATTACATTACTAATGTATGTATTGCTGTAGAATTGTTTTTATTTTAGTGATTTTAATCACCAGGTTCTAGATTAAATTTCTGACCCATTTTGGGTTACATTCAACCCAGCAGTGTAGTAACTTTTAACTAATAGTTGGGTTAAAAATCACAACCCAGCATGCTGGGTTAAACGTGTAACCCAACTTTTTGGGTTAAAGTAACCCAGCGTTGGGTTCGTCCCTTTTTTACCCAGTGTTGGGTTACCAAAACAACCCATATTGGGTTGTTTTTAACCCTGCATTTTTTAGAGTGTAGTATTATGGCAAACTTAAGATATAATGAAAACGTATACAGCTACTTAATTTTTATTGTTTCACACCACTATTGATCCTAAACACTATATGTATTGATATGGAAATTTACATTATTAGTTTTTTTTTTTCAAATGAACCTAGGAACAACTAAAAACCAATAATGGAATTTCTCCGTGTTAGGGTTACTATCATGATGAGATCATGATTTCATCTTGCCATTTTTAAACTGTATTTTTCAAATAAATTTGATATTGTTTTCCACAATATTCTCTTTATCACTGTAAAGTTCTGATAACAAATATTACAGTGTCTTTTAATTCAGACTTTTAAATATACAAGGAATTATAATTTAATAAGCTGTATACGTTTTCAGTATATCTTAAGTTTACCATAATCCTATAGTCTGAGAATTTCATGAAACTGTTGTGCTGTTTACTGTAGTAGTTTAAATGTTCCTGTCACAATCACCAGCAATCTAATCCTTGTAGATCGCTGGTAAACACGCAGATAGCCATAGAACTACAAATCCGGCATTATATGTACTACAGATCCAGTCATGAAGTGCTCACATGCACCTGTTCCGGATTCCACTGATTGCGCACACACACAGTGGGAGGATTTTGAACTGATTTTATGGACTTTAAAAGCAGCACAGACGCACGCATCAATAGCTAAGTCTTGTTATACTGTTACTGTGAACATTATGATGTGTTTCTCTTGCCTTGCTTTGTTTGTTAGTTATGTTGTTTGCTGCTGGGACTGACCATTTGACTGTTATTTGACCATGACTCTGGATTCCCTGCATACATCTGTTTGCCCCTGTGTTGACTGTTGCTGGCCTGACCATCTCTGTGTAATAAACTTGCATTTTGATCCGCACTCCCCCAGGTCCCCTTCACATTACAGTTTCATTTAAGATTTGGAAATGAGTCATTCCATATTACTTAAACCTCTATATGTTTAACATAAATACTATTCAATAAAATGTAACCACTGTAATTTTAAAGTTGTGAGAATTTGAATCAGTTGTATCTTGTATGTTGTTTTTTCCAGACTCTTTTGATCCAAAATAAACCCGTTAAATTACAACTTTGAGCATGTCTTGGCATTATATTAAAGGTGTTTAATCGTAATGATTTAGGGAAAATTCATTTAAATAACATTGTTTTCTCTTAAACTTTTAGTGCAGTCACTTTATTGATGGTGTTCGATCATAATAATCTAGGAAAAGTCTGTAAATTAACAGTGTTTCTCTGTAAAACTCTTATTGTGTAACTATTAAACGGATTTGATCATAATAATGTAGGAAAAGTCTGTAAAATAACAGTGTTTCTCTGTAAAACTCTTATTGTGTAACTTTATTAAATGGGTTTGATCATAATAATGTAGGAAAAGTCTGTAAAATAACATTGTTTCTCTGTAAAACTCTAATTGTGTGACTTTATTAAAAGGATTTGATCATAATAATCTAGGAAAAGTCTGTAAAATAACAGTGTTTCTCTGTAAAACTCTTATTGTGTAACTTTATTAAACCAATTTGATCATAATAATCTAAGAAAAGTCTGTAAAATATCATTGTTTCTCTGTAAAACTCTTATCGTGTAACTTTATTAAATAGATTTGATCATAATAATCTAGGAAAAGTTTGTAAAATAACAGTGTTTCTTTGTAAAACTCTTATTGTGTAACTTTATTGAATGTATTTGTTCATAATCATCTAGAAGAAGTCTGTAAAATAACAGTGTTTTATTGTAAACATTTTAATGAAAATGTCTGTAAATTTATTATTTTTGCACTTTTTTTCAACAAAAGAAATTTTACCGTAATTTCATGGTTTTTGTTTGGCAGCCGTAGCTGCCAGTCATTTGACCTTTTTTTACGATTTTTTTTTTACAGTGTATAGTTGAAGTCAGAATTATTAGCCCACCTTTGAATTTGTTTTTCCTTTTTAAATATTTCCCAAATGATGTTTAACAGAGCACGAAAATTTTCACAGTATGTCTAATAATATTTTTTCTCCTGGAGAAAGTCTTATTTGTTTTATTTCAGCTAGAATAAAAGCAGTTTTTAATTTTTTTAAAACCATTTTAAGGACAAAATTGTTAGCCCCTTTAAGCTATATATTTTTTCGATAGTCTACAGAACAAACCATCGTTATACAATAACTTGCCTAATTACCCTAACCTGCCTAGTTAACCTAATTAACCCAGAAAAGCAATTAAATGTCAGTTTAAGCTGTATAGAAGTGTCTTAAAAAATATCTAGTAAAATATTATTCACTGTCATCATAACAAAGATAAAATAAATCAGTTATTAGAAATGAGTTATTAAAACTATTTTGTTTAGAAATTCGTTGAAAAAATATTCTGTCCGTTAAACAGAAATTGGGGGGAAAAATAAACAGGGGGGGCTAATAATTCTGACTTCAACTGTATTGGTTCTTAAAGGTGCAATTGGAGATTTCAGAAAAATAAATAACCTGATAGCACTAAAAGCATACGTCCCACTCATCAAATCCCCATGCAAAGCCACATTTGCTGAATGCATGAATGTACACTAGACAACATCACTACAATACATCATGTAACACCAGAGAGAAAACTCTACAGTTAGTAATTCTAATACCAAATGTCATTCGTGTCATTCTGCACAAATAGAGTGCGCAACGGTGTGCAATTACATGTTTTGATAGGTAGGACAGCCTATAATAATGCTTGTAGCAAACATTTTGATTGCATTAACTTTTCTTAGTCACATAGAAATACATTAGGACAATATAATTTAGTGATTGCTATCAAAAAGTGAAGATATTTTTAGCCAATATAACAAAAACAAAATCACTTATGTCATCTTGAAATACCAAGATCTACCTTGTTGACACATATAGCACACCACCTGTCCACTAATCACAAGAAGTTTTGTGACTTTAACATGAGAAAATGAATATTATTCGAAATAAATTTTTTTGCTTATCTTTTTGTCAATAAGTGCTGTTTTGGCAGATGACTATATAAACTTAGATTAAACAGAGTGAATGTCATTATACCTTAGTATCTTTATTAGTTTACTAGCACAAAATCAACATGAACAAACATCCTGCATATAATGTATTCACTAAATTAGTGGTTCAACCACAGAAAGATGTCAGTAAATGGTATTTACAGTTATTAAATAATTTATTCATTCATACATTTATAGTTAATTTAAATCATTAGTCATCCTGTGAAATTTAAAGTCTTTTTACAACAGATATTTTTTCCAACACATTTTGAACACAACTTTAAACAAAATAGTTTTAATAACTAACTCTAATAACTCATTAAATTCTATTGTCATGAAATAATAATTTATTAGTTATTTTGTTTCCAGTGCATGTTGGACTCTGGCAGGGCTGCCCCTTGTCACCAGGTCTGTTCATAATTTTTATGGACAGAATTTCAAGGCGCAGCCTTGGGCTGGAGGGGGTCCGGTTCGGGAACCACAGGTATTTCATCTCTGTTATTCCAACGCTATCTCACGGCAATTCGTAACTTTTTTATTAGTGGCTAATTCGTATGAATTCATACGATCTAATTCGTACAAATTAGTACGATTTCCCCATCACCCAATGACGGTTGGGGTTAGGGGTGGGGTTGGGTGCCATGCCTCCTTTTTTAAATCGTACATTTTCGTACGACTGAACTTTAGCCACTAAACTGGCAAAACGTAAAATACTTACGTTTCCTCGTGAGATCAGGCTGGTTATTCACAGACGATGTTGTTCTGTTGGCTTCATCGAACATCGAACTTCAGCATGCACTGGGGGCAGCTCTGACACTCGGGAGGAGCTTGAAGTAAAGCCGCTGCTCCTCCACATCGAGGCTCGGGCATCTGTTTCGGATGCCTCCTGGATGCCTACCTAGGGAGGTGTTCCAGGCATGTCCCACCGGGAGGAGGCCTCAGGGAAGACCCAGGACTTGCTGGAGAGACTATGTCTCTCTGCTGGCCTGGGAACGTCTCGGGATCCCCCCGGAGGAGCTGGAGGAAGTGGAAGAGGGAAGTCTGGGGTTCTCTCCTAAGACTGCTGTCCCTGCAACCCGGCCCCGCAAAAGTGGCAGAAAATGAATGAATGAATGGTTATTTTGCAAGGTCAGTTTAAAGTGCGATTTAAAGGTTTTTGAAAGCAATTTAAATAAACTGGGCAAGATTGGTTACCACAGCAAGTCACTGGACTTATAAATAAAAATATCGACCTATTATTATAATTATAATTATTATTATTATTATTATTATTATTCAAGCCAAACTAAAAGAAATAAGAGTTTCTCCAGAATAAAAATATAAGAAACCCTGAAAAAAATCTTCTCTGTAAAACTGTACTTGGAAAATATTTTTAAAATAATAAAATTTTCACTGGAGGGCTAATAATGAGAATCTACCAAACCATGACTTTAAAAGTCGAATTATTTTAGTGTACCATAACACCCCTAAGTAATGTCTAATTCCCTGCTTCATTTAAGTGACAGTAAGTATTTCTCTAACTCTAATCAATGTGCTTCTTCACCAATAAACCTGTGGTTTGATTTGTTCCTGTGCTATATACATCCATGTTTTGGTATATTATTTTGTAATATGTACTTGATATCTTATTACTAATATTAAATACTGAATGGTTTCTTAAATCGTCCTGGGGTGCGTTTTTCAAACAAGGACGTAACTGAATGGCTGAACTACGTTCAGAACGTTGTAGTGATGAATGTTTCCTAAAACCGTCCCCTGTCGTAGATCTATCATTTGAACCACATTAGTTATAATGTAAAACATGCATAATGATGCTCTAAATGGAGTGGAGTAACAATTTCATTATAGATAAACCCTATAACACACTTTGTTAAAAAATCCAATATTAGTTTAGGTAAGAAACATGCACTTGTTTTACACATTAATTGAATTATATGTAAATGGCACAAATAGCCTTAGGCCTATGTTTCCTTTACAATTATTATTAAGAATATTCCATATTCTAATTTAAAACATAAAACCACTTACAAAAACTAACACATTTTAATATATAAATATGTAAGGGATAATTAACAGCTTGACATGTGGTAAAGGATTTTATTGCATTCTGTGATGTGCATTAAAATCCTTTAATGCACAGCAAGCCATTTGTTATCTCGCCTATTCCATGGTCATTTGCTAATAGGCCTAAGTTTAAACTAGTTTTGCTCTTTGCAGTGCAATATTTGTCCCAATTTTTGTCAGTTTTGTCATGTTAGATTTTCTAGTCCTTCCACTAAATTATGAGTGACAGGCAGACAGAAAGAGATCATATGCATGTTGTTTGAGAGGTGCGCAGATACGGTTGGCGCATGCTCGAGTGACGTCACTGCCGCTGTCACGCTAGCTGCTGCAGCGGGTGTGTTTGGAGCTCGCTCTGTTGCATAGATTCGCAATTTGCATTTTTATTATCAAATACCTCCAAATTTGCTAAATACTACTTAGGGGAAATAATCCCTAAATACATTTTATATAACATTTAACACTTTATACAAATAAATCTACTTTAAAACGTTCTGTCTCTCGAGCATCCGCCTGTTGTTTGTAGCTTAGCCTGCTAGCACCGCTAGTCAGCTAAAGCTACCGACTGCTTTCATTCCCTAATTTTCGCACTTACTGGCTTTGCTCGTTACCCTGTATGATGTCGCTTGTGTCTTCGTCCTTGTGTGCAGGAGAGACATCGATGGAGGCGCTGGATATGGAGCTGGAGCAGTTGGAAGAACGCATCCGTGTTCTGCAGGTGAAGCGAATGCAACTTAGGGCGCAAAGAGCCGGGCTTGGTGTGCCCCGGGTTTGCAGCTCGCTCACCTGAGGTAAGTACACAATACAGCCGTGACACTCCGTCGACCTCAACCCCTCGTGTTTCTCTGTCCAGGCCCGCACACCTAGGACGCGGTTCGCCCAGGGGACGTTTACGCCGGCACCCGGCTACCACGGCCCCTGGGTGCAGCCACGTAGGGTGACCAGGAACCAGAGAACTCCTCCTCCTGCGTTCGAGATCTCCACGGAGAACCGCTTCGCCCCTCTCCGCGAGACGGGTCACGATGTGGCTATCATCGGAGACTCCATCGTCCGCCACGTCCGCCCTGCTTCCACTTCAGGTAATAAAGTACGCACATTTTGCTTTCCTGGTGCTGGCGTTAAGAATATTTCTACACAGATCCCGAGTATCCTGAGCGCTGGCGAGAGCCTCGGTGCCGTTGTCCTCCATGTGGAGGAGATCCTGAAGAGGGACTTCAGGAGCCTCATTGAGACGGTTCGACACACCTCGCCCGCCACGCAGATCATCGTTTCTGGACCGCTTCCTACCTACCGCCGAGGAAATGAAAGGTTCAGTAGACTTTTTGCTCTAAATGAATGGCGATTAACATGGTGTAATGAACAGAAACTGCTCTTTGCCAATAACTGGAATCTTTTCTGGGAGCGTCCTAGGCTTTTCCGTCCGGATGGCTTGCACCCTAGTCGAGTTGGAGCTGAACTGCTGTCGGACAACATCTCTAAGATGCTTCGTTCTGTCTGACTAGTAAGTAAAAATCCACATTTTATCCACATAGACTCCTGTTTGTCCCAATTAAATTACAGTAATACATGCCTAACTTACCCCATAGAGACGGTGTCTGTTCCTCGTGTTATTAGATCAACAATAAAGCGTACTGTGTGCTCTAGAAAAAATCTATTAAGAATAAAAGCTGAAAATCCAATAAAACATGATAATACAAACTTCGTAAAGCTTGGTCTCCCAAACATAAGGTCTCTAGCACCTAAAACGCTTATCATAAATGAAATAATAACAGATAACAATCTTAATGCACTCTGTCTTACTGAAACCTGGCTGAAACAAAATGACTATATTAGCTTAAATGAAGCAACTCCTCCAGGATTTACATATAAGCATAAGGCTCGTCAAACCGGTCGTGGTGGTGGAGTTGCAGCAATCTGTAGTGATATCCTTAGTGTTAATCAGAGAAATGGAATTATGTTTAACTCCTTTGAGGTATTAGCTCTTAATGTTATGCTACCGGATATTATGCAAAAACCTATGTCATCTCTCGCTATAATCACCATATATAGACCCCCAGGACCCTATGTCAATTTTCTAAAAGAGTTTGTTGATTTTATTTCTGACTTACTAGTTAAAACTGATAAAATACTAATTGTAGGAGACTTTAACATCCACGTAGATGACTCCAATGATACACTAGGGCTCGTCTTTATGGATCTATTACACTCACTTGGGATAAAACAAAACGCTGTTGGTCCAACCCATTGCTTAAAGCATACATTAGATCTAATATTGTCTTATGGAATTGAGGTCTTTGATGTAGACATTATACCACAAAGTGATGATGTTACGGACCACTACCTCTTGCTATATAAGCTGCGTTTACCTCAAATTGGCAGATCTGCACCAATATACCGCCCTGGTAGGACTATTGTTCTGTCCACCAAGGATGAATTCATAAATAACTTACCTGATCTCTCTTTATTTCGAAATACACCCGCAAACGCAAATGACCTTGACGTAGTAACCAGCAGTATGGATGCCATCTTTACTAGCACACTTAATACAGTGGCACCCATCAAATTAAAAAAGGCTAGAGAGAATAAAACTGCACCATGGTACAATAATCATACTCGCGCTCTCAAAACAGCAACCCGTGCTCTGGAACGTAAATGGAAAAAAACTAATTTAGAGGTTTTTAGAATTGCGTACAAAGACAGTATGTCCAGCTATAGGAGGGCTCTTAAATCTGCCAGGGCCGAGCACCTCCGCAAACTAATTGAAAATAATCATAACAATCCGAGATTTTTATTTAACACCATTGCTAAACTAACTAATAATCGATCATCTTTGGAACAAAATGTCCCACCGCAAATTAGTAGTGATGACTTCATGAATTTTTTCAGTGACAAAAAAGAAGGCTTTAGACAGAAAATAGATGATGTTAAACTTTCTGCACAGCCTTATACTCCAGATCCAGTAAACATTCAACTGAATCAAAATAACCTACAATGCTTCAAAATCATAGAACATGAAGAACTAGATATAGTTATAAATAGCTCAAAATCAGCTACATGTATGTTAGATCCAATTCCAACAAAATTACTGAAAGAATTGCTACCTGTTATAGGAGAACCTCTCCTTAATGTTATCAACTCTTCGTTATCTTTAGGCTATGTTCCAAATCCTTACAAGCTAGCTGTTATTAAACCTATTATTAAGAAACCACAACTAGACCCGAGCAACTTAGCTAATTATAGGCCTATTTCAAATCTTCCGTTTATGTCTAAAATACTAGAAAAAGTTGTTTCTACCCAATTATCCTCCTTTCTGCGGACAAACAATATTTTTGAAGTGTTTCAGTCAGGCTTCAGGCCTCATCACAGTACAGAAACCGCATTAGTAAAAATAACCAACGATTTACTCTTAGCTGCTGACCAAGGGTGCATCTCACTATTAGTCTTACTCGACCTTAGCGCCGCATTTGACACCATTGACCACAATATTCTCATAGACCGCTTAAATTCTACAGGTGTCCAAAAACAGGCTCTTGAATGGTTTAGGTCATACTTAGCTAACCTTTACCAATTTGTGAATATTAATGGACAGCTTTCACAAGTCAGGCCAGTAAAGTACGGGGTCCCTCAAGGATCAGTTTTAGGCCCCTTGCTGTTTACAATATACATGCTTCCCCTGGGGGACATTATTAGAAAACATGGGATCAGCTTTCACTGCTATGCAGACGATACTCAATTATACATTTCAAGTAAACCTAATGAGATGTCTGAACTGTCTAAGCTAACAGAGTGTATCAAAGATGTTAAAGACTGGATGACCAACAATTTTATTCTCTTAAACTCAGACAAAACAGAATTATTACTTATTGGGCCTAAATCCTGTACACAGCAGTTCTCACAACTGGACCTGCAACTAGAGGGATACAAAGTTAGCGTTAGCTCTACTATAAAAGATCTGGGTGTCATATTAGACAGCAATTTAACTTTCAAAAATCATATATCCCATGTCACAAAAACTGCTTTCTTTCATCTGAGAAATATTGCTAAATTGCGAAGTATGCTATCCATATCAGATGCAGAAAAGCTAGTCCATGCTTTCATGACTTCTAGGCTGGACTACTGTAATGATCTGTTTGCTGGTTGCCCAGCATCCTCTATTAACAAACTCCAGCTAGTGCAAAATGCAGCTGCCAGAGTTCTTACCAGGTCTAGAAAATATGACCATATCACCCCAATTTTATCCTCCTTACACTGGCTGCCTGTTAAGTTTCGTATTGAATTTAAAATATTACTCCTTACCTATAAAGCTTTAAATAATCTAGCTCCTGTTTATTTAACCAACCTCCTGTCTTGCTACAACCCAACCCGCTCTTTACGATCTCAAAACTCAGGGCTTCTGGTAGTACCTAGAATATCAAAGTCGAGTAAAGGAGGTCGAGCCTTCTCATTAATGGCCCCTAAACTCTGGAATAGCCTTCCCGATAATGTCCGAGGCTCAGACACACTCTCGCTCTTCAAAACTAGATTAAAGACCTATCTTTTTAGCAAAGCATACACTCAGTGCAGTACATAGCGGTATGACGCATGATGTGCCCCACACATGATTTTGCTTCTCGTTTATATACACTATGAACAGCAGCTACGCTAATTATTCTCTTTATTCTCTATTTCCACCTGGGGGAACTCATCTTGAGGCCCTCAGACTACGCAGTGCCACTAACGCGATCCGAAACCAGCGACGAGATGATCCCAAGGTTTTCTGGACCAGGCCGTATCCTGAGCAGCTGCTGTGGTGGTCATCGTGGAGTGAGAGCATGAGACTAACTCCTGTGATGCTCCAAGGACAGACGAGTCTTCGCTGAGGTCCAGCTTCCTGCGCCTAGACTGCAGCTCTGCAGCCATAGGGGAAATGGTTGTGCCCAACTGAGCCTGGTTTCTCTCGAGGTTTTTTAAATCTTCGCTTTCGCCAATTGGTGAAGTTTTTTCCTCGCCGCTGTCGCCACTGGCTTGCATGGTCCGGGATCTGTAGAGCTGCGCATCGATGGATTTGCTCTTCAGTGTTTGGACTCTCAGTAGTGATTAATAACCCACACTGAACTGAGCTAAACTGAACTGAACTTAATCTCTGAAAACTGAACTGATTTTGTTTCAATTCACTATAATCTTCCATGTGAAGCTGCTTTGACACAATCTACATTGTATAAGCGCTATACAAATAAAGATGAATTGAATTGAATTGAATTTATACTTGCTAACGTTATTAAGATGCGATTTCATCAATCCGATCACAGGTGGACAAATTAGACATTCCCAGTCACACCTGCAGTGTTTCCAGTAAAGGGATTTTAGTGCCACTTTGGTCATTCACCTCCATGTGATGCATTAAAATGCTTTAATGCACAGCAAGCCATTGATTATCCATTGATTAGCCATTGATTATATTATTTTTATAGGAAAAATGGGGACGATAGAACCATTTTTATAAAAGACATCTAAAAGGGTTTCACTTTAGATTACCACTTTTAAATCATAGGTCACCTATAGCTTTCAACATGAGTCAAGGCTGTGTTCAAAATGGCATTAATGTTTTTAAAGTGCACTATGAAGGAAGCACAATTGTCAAAATGAAGATCACTAAAACTGACACAGTTTGCAAATGTTCATTGGAACTATGTATTTGGGAAATGACAAATCAACAAACTATGTTTGTAACGACGGAACTTGCGACTTTAGTTGGCTAATGGTGGTTTTCAGAAATGCATCTGTGTGAAATAGGTGTTAATTAGCCTATGACAATGTGCATTCAATAATGTGAATTAGTTCACACATTATGACAAAGACTAGGATGAGACAACAATTACAGACGAAAAATGTCACACACATATTATAGTTATGAATAAACACTTAACAGATTGGACTTTGAACATTCCAAGGCAATTTACCTGTAGGCACTAAAAGGTGTTCATGTACATTTGTAACACTAATCATTATAATTCACATCTGATCCATTTTTGATTGAACCTGAATTCTACAGCCCAATCATATATTTTATCATTAAAGAGACAGTTCATGCAAAGTGAAAATATGCTCAGACATCTTATTACTCAGTTACTTATTTCTTCAGTAGAACATTAAAAAAGATTATTTTAGCTGAAACCGTGGTTCATAGTAGAAAAAATATATGTTCTTGCTACTGTCAAAATTTGATTAATGACTTCCGATCCTAGCCTCACCCATTTTTTAAACATCGCCACATATTATATGTCTTTATACTTTTATAATTAGATTCTTATCAATGTATTTAAATCCTATATATTTTATAATCTGGGTAATTAGATTGTTATAAGTTTAATTAAAATCACATAAACAAGAAAACTAATTCAATTAGATATTTATTTAAAATTAGCAAGATAATACTTGAAAAATGTGTTGCATCTCAAATCTATAACTATCTCTCTAATAACAATCTGTTTGAGCTCTTCCAGTCTGGCTTTCGTCCCAACCATAGCACTGAGACTGCTCTCGTCAGGATCACTAATGATTTATTACTGGCAGCAGACTCTGGTTTACTAACAATTCTTATTCTTCTGGACTTGAGTGCAGCCTTTGACACGGTTTCGCACGAGGTTCTTTTGAATAGGCTTGCCTCACTAGGGATCTCTGGCACCCCTCTTTTATGGTTTAAATCATATCTTGCAGAACATACTCAGTTTGTCCAAATTAAAGATTTTAAGTCAAGATCTCAGATTGTCACTACTGGTGTCCCACAAGGTTCTGTATTGGGTCCACTTCTGTTTATCATATATCTATTGCCTCTTGGTCACATTTTTAGAAAATACAACATACAATTTCACTGCTATGCTGACGACACTCAACTCTACCTGTCCACCAAGCCCTCCAGTTCTTTTCCTCCCTCTGCTTTGAGCAGATGTTTAGCTAAAATAAAAATCTGGCTTTCAGCTAACTTTTTAAAATTAAATAGCCACAAAACTGAAGCCCTTCTTATCGGGACTAAAAGTGTTTTGAATAAAGTTGATGATTTTACTATAGACATTGATAATAGCACAATTTTTCCCTCTGTGCAGGTAAAGAGTCTGGGTGTCATCTTGGATAGCACACTCTCATTTGAAGGTCACATCAATAATATTACGCGTACTGCATATTTCCACCTGCGTAATATCACTCGTCTCCGCCCTTCTCTCACAACCAATAACACAGCAATTCTCATCCATGCATTAGTTACTTCACGTCTTGATTACTGTAATGCACTTCTTTCTGGGCTTCCTTCTAAACTTCTCCATAAACTCCAACTGGTTCAGAACCATGCAGCTCGTGTCATTTCTAGGACTCCATCTCACGAGCATGTCACACCACTTCTTTATCAGCTTCACTGGCTTCCGGTAAAGTTTCGTATTGATTTTAAAATATTACTTCTAACTTTCAAGGCACTTCATAATCTTGCTCCTCACTATCTCACCGAACTTCTCCATATTTATACCCCTTCTCGTACTCTTAGATCCGCCAACTCTTTCTCCCTGGTATCACCTCGCACCCGATTAAGCACAATGGGAGACAGATCTTTTAGCTCTATGGCTCCTCGGCTATGGAACTCGCTTCCCCTGGATGTAAGGAGCAGTGATAGTCTCGGCACATTTAAATCTCGTCTTAAGACCCATCTTTTTAAGCAGGCTTTCTTTTAAAAAAATTTTTTATCATGTTATTTTATATTTGCGAAGTGTGTTTATTCTGGTTAATGTTTTATTACTTTTTCATTTGTTTTAGCATGTTGATGCTCATTGTAAGGCGAACCTTGGGTGTCTAGAAAGGCGCCATTTACAAATAAAATAAATTATTATTATTATTATTAACTCTCTCTGTTTGTGTGTGTGTGTGTGTGTGTGTGTGTGTGTGTGTGTGTGTGTGTGTGTGTGTGTGTGTGTGTGTGTGTGTGTGTGTGTGTGTGTGTGTTGATAAGGAAAACATCTACTGAGTATTAGACAATGCCCTGACAACAGTTTGAGTTTGATAGATTCCTATCAGGTATGGATCACATATGTGATGGGGTGTTTTCTTCTAATCACTATATGTTCTTAGGTGATAAGTAAGTGAGATGATATTACATATCTAAATATTTACAGGCATCCGTAACTTTAAGTATACTTAGTATACTTTGAGTATATGCCTGTGTAAGTTAATTACATGTATGATTAATGTTTAAAGCTTACTTTGTTTTTATCACAAACAAGTTATGAGCATCTTCAAAACCCACAAGTAATTTACCTTAGTACCAATAAAAAAAGCACATTGATTACTAATTCTAAACTGGCTACTACAAATGTCATGTTTTGGCTTCAATAACAAACTTTCCCTATTGCTAATTGCACTGCTAGTTAACTAAGAGTACATTACCAAAACACTTGAAGTATGACACTAGAAAGAATAAAACTAAAAGGATTAGAAAGTCAGACTTGTGCTTAAAAGGTTGTGAGATCAAGTTCCAGCACCAGCAGGGCCTTAGGTTGTGTGTGTGTGTGTGTGTGTGTGTGTGTGTGTGTGTGTGTGTGTGTGTGTGTGTGTGTGTGTGTGTGTGTGTGTGTGTGTGTGTGTGTGTGTATGTCTGTTTTTCTACAGAGAGTGCACTTGGATGAGCTAAATGCAGAAATGCAGAACCAAATTCCTCATTCCTTTACAAACTAAATATTTATTCAGTAATAAAGTCTGCACTGCATGCTAGTGTTTTCTTTTTCTTCTTTTTTTACATTTTGGTTCGTTAATCTTTTTAATAATATAATTCAGAATGTTATGATTTACACTATGCCCTGCCCAAGTGTTATAGTGACGAGTAGCACAGTTGACTTTCAGTACTAAATGGCTGGATGTCTAAGCGGTGCTCACTGAAAAAAAAATTGTAGACAATTTGCCATGTTTCTGGGGTAGACCTGACCTACTGAAGAGAGATGGTCTTCATCCCACCTGGGCTGGGGCAGCCCTCCTCTCTAGTAATCTGGCTTATAGTCTTAGTGTTGGCACTTGACTAACTGGGGTCGAGGTCAGGGAGCAGACAGACTTGCTTAACTGACCGTCTGCTAGCCTTCACTTAGACCACAGCACATGTCTCTTCTCCGAACCTCTAAATATAAAAAACCCTTCAAAGGTAAAAATCTAATTAATGTTGATCAAATAAATCCTAAACGAGTCTTCACCTGAAGGTTATTGTTATTTACACAAGCCTCATCATAAAGGAAAAGGTGGAGCTGTTGGTATAATATGTGACACGATCTGGCAAAATGAGTCAGAGGTTGTATCGTTCTATTTTAAGATACAGGACAATATTTAGACTATAAACAGACATTCAAAAATAATCTCACAAAGTTTTGTAGTTTCATAGATCATTGAGTAAAGGTATTTAAATCTGACTTAAAGTTTTACTAAATTCACTGAAAATGAACATTGCTTTTCTCAACTCCTCACGTCACTTTTGCCATATTCTGGGTATGCCTTGAAACGTCAATATCTCTGCTCTCCAAATATGGTGTTAAACATTGTATAAAATTAATAAAAAAGCTAAGAAATATACACAAACAGTGATAAACGTTGATCATTTGTCAAAGGGAAGCCCCGGTTCAAACTGACAGGCATGCAATTGGTCCAGCCATCCTTCTGTCAGACACAGAAGTGCTTTGTGTAAACAAGCTAGCAGATTGCTTCAGAAAAAGTATGTAGTGAGTGGATGTAAAGCAGTGTGCGGAAACAGTTAGCATGGATCGATATGACGAGTTAGCCAAAACATATGCTATTTGTAAACTAAAAATGTAGAGCCATCTTGTCTGTCATTTGATGAAGATTTTTTTTACGCGATACCGTACGTCTGTCTATGGCCTCTCTCACCAAATATGAGATTTATTTCAAACCAAAATTTAACTGTTAGTATCTCCCTTATGAATTCTTACACTGCTTGAGTTTCAGCTCCTCCTTGCTGCACTTCTTCTACAGGTGATGTCACTGGGGTTTGTGGTTAGGAGCGGGGTAGGTGTACTCATTATAAAACAGCTTATAAGAGGAGGAGTTGAAGCTCAAGCTCCACCTTGTTGGAGTCCAAGTGGCTCTGCAGTGAGCAGTGTCTCTTAAAATGTAGCACCTCTGTTCAGTCTTTCTGATTTCAGTAAATCTTTGTAAAAGTGCCTTTTAAATAATTTATTCAAAACATATTTACAAATAGTTTGAGCTTTAGCTGGTTTAATAACATTTGTATATGTACAAATTAAGCTGTAAAATAAATAGTTTATCCCTTTAAATGCAATGGAGTTTGAAGGATATCAGCAAAAAACAGGCAAAAACAATTTTCTTGTGATTTTCTCAGGGTTTCAGTTGAAAAAAACAGGGCAGACAACCATAATTCAAATTGGCATATCTTCAAAACCATCCAAGATATAAATTTGAAGAGGATATCATTGTAAAGCATAGAGTCTGCTTTTACCAGTGTCACTTAGCAATATGGATTACAAAATAATTAATTTAAAGTGATGTATATTTCAGTGTGCAATATAAACAATAAATCTCGATCTAAATTACAGGGCACCACACAGACTGTCACAACCAGGCCAGGTTCTCCCCACTCTCAGTGACATGATTCACCCCGTTCATCATCACAGCAATCAGCAAGATCCTTGTCACCTGAATACTAATCACTAACCCACATGCACGTCATCTCATGCTCATCACTCCAGCCCATAAATACCTGCATAACCCCTCACTCAGTTTCCGGCCTCATCTCATCGAGCAGGCTAAAATCTATGATCAGTCAATTCCTGTTTTCAGAGTTATACTTACCTTGTCTGCTTCAAGTGTACCCACAGTGTCTTTGTGTCTCTTCCTAGTGTGATTCCCTCCTACAGGTGCTTCACGCACCTCCACCACCACCAGTACTTCTTCATTTCCCATGTCTTCTTCAACGTAGGTCAATGCCAGTCCCATGGCTCACCCGACACTCTACTAAGGCCTGGCAGACGAGTGCAACTCGTGCAACTTTATACTTCAGTGTTCACTTGTGTTTGAAATGCAACCTTTATTGTATCCAACTGATGCTTCCAAAATCGCATTTATGCCCTATGAACTAGCTAATGCCCCCCACTGTCTTCCAAGGCTTTATGAATGAGGTACTTTGTGAATTCCTTTACAAGTCAGTTCTTGTGTACATTGATGACATCTTGATATATTCCAGAGATCCAGCAGAGCATAAACATCATGTGAAAGAAGTCTTGTCCCGTCCCTGTAAGCATAACCTGTTTCTGAAAGCCAAAAAATTTGATTTCCATAAGAGAAGTATCCACTTCCTCGGATTTGTTATTTCAGCAGCTGGGGTCAACATGGAAGCCATCTCTTCTTGGCCACAGCCTAACTCCATCAAGAAACTTCTATTGGAAATTCATCTGGAACTACAGTAGCATGGCCAGTCAACTTACCGATCTACTCCATGGCAAACCCAGGACACTCGTTTGGACAGCTGTGATTTCCTTCCAAACCCTCAAGAAGGCATTTACTCAGGTCCCCGTCCTGGTCCACCCCGATCTAAAACTCCCATTTGTAGTTGAGGTGGATGCTTCCACCACTAAAGTGGGGGCCATCCTCTCCCAGCGGTAGGGGTTACCATCAAGACTGGAAGCCCTTCAGATTCTAAGGTGTGACTATCAGTCTGTCCTCTGGCTACCATCCTTAGACAAATGAACAGACGGAATATAGGATCCAGGAGGTGGGGTGATTCTTACAAATCTTCTGCCATATCACCAGAATTCTTGGAGTCAGTTTCAAGGCTGGGCCAAGAATGCGCAAAACCCCCTGGGCCATCCTGCCACTGGACTCACTCCCTTCCACTGCATACTCTGTTTCCAGCCTCCCCTGTTTCCATGGTTGTGGGAACCATCTGACATCCTGGCCATGGATTACTGGTTCCACCTAGCAAGGAGGTCTGGGACTCAGCACATACCATCTCCAGAGGGCTGAAAAATAAAACCTAAGCTGATCTACGTCGTTCCACCACTCCCAACTTTGAGATCGTCCAGAGGGTCTGGGTATCCACGCGGGATATGTGTCGCAGACAGCCCTGAAGGAAGCGGAGTCCCCATTACGTTGGTCTCTTCCCCATCGTCGAAAGACTCAACCAAGTCACGTATCGTCTGCAACTCCCACCTGAATATAAAATTCCTTTCAGGTATCATTCCTAAAACCCTTCTACCCTCCTCTAACCTGAACCTGGTTCTGCCGAAGAACCCCCTCCTCCTATCCTGTTTTAAGAGGGTTCCATCTACTCGCTAAGTGAGATCATCAGTTCCAGATGGTGTGGGGGAGACTGGGGTATTTGGTCCACTAGGGGGTTATGGTCCCGAGGAAAGGTTCTGGGTTCCTAAAAATGATATACTTGATCTAGCTTTACTCCACAAATTTCACAGTTCCCATCCTGAATGTCAGGTTCTCCCCACTCACAGTCACATAATTCACCTCGTTCACCATCACCGCAATCAGCAAGATCCTCATCACCTGAATAATAATACCTGCATAAATACCTGCATGCTCTCTCACTTAGTGTCTGGCGTCATCGCATCGAGAAGGACAAAATCTATTGTCAGTCAATTCCTGTTCCACTGATCATCATCTGCATAAGAACAAACATTACCTACTTGACATATATCCTGTTTAGAACTAAACTGCAATAAACTGTTTACTTATACTCACTCATTACTGGTCTTAGTCCTCCTTCTGTGACACCAACTTTACAAAAGTATTTGCAGATTTATTATCCGAAATAGTTTTGGTCACAGATAAAGTTTTAATTGTTGGTAATTTTAATTTGCATATAGATAATGAAAAAGTTGTTTTAAGTCTGGCCTTCTTAAACATACTAGCCTCTGTTGGAGTGAAACAGCATATCTCAGGACCTACTCAACGGAATAATCATAACTTAGACCCTAATATTATCACATAGTATCAATATTGATAATTTTGAAGTTGTGCAGCAGAGTGATGACGTTTTAGATCACTTTACAGTATAATCTCTTGTTTATTGTGCATTGATAAGTCTACAAAACCAGCTTCTATTTATAAATATGTTTGAACCATCATCTCTAATTGGACTTCAGTGCTGCATCTGATACAATCAAACATTCTCCTCAATAGGCTTAAAAATTATTTTGGTATTACTAGAACTGCATTGGCTTGGTTCAGGTCTTATATGTCTGAACATTATCAATTTGTATCAGTTAATTAAGAGGTTTCATACTATTCAAAAGTACACTGTGTACACCACAAACCTCAGTTCTTGGTCCCTTACATTTTATATTATATATGCTACCACTAGGTGTATTTAAATAAACATGAAGTTTTCATTGTTATGCAGATGATACACAACTTTATATCTCCTCTCAACCTGATAATCTGTGCAAATTCATTGTATAGGTAATATGAAACATTGGATGACAAAACTTTTTAATAATAAATTCAGATGAACTGAGGTCTTGCTTATTGGACCCAAAAACCTAGAACACTGTCTAACCCTTGATGGATTCAGTTCAGTTCAGTCTTTAGTCAAAAATTTAGGGGTGATTTTTGATAGCAGGTTGTTTGAAGGCCAGATTGCAAACATGTGTAAAACTGCATTTTTTCATCTTCAGATGTTGGCAAACCTCGACATTTGCTATCAGTGTCTAATGTGAAAAAGCTTGTTCATGCTTTCATGGCCTCTCGGTTAAACTATTGTAATGCACTAATAGATGGTTGCTCTGTAAGCGGAATTAACAAACTTTAGTTGGTTCAAAACGCAGCTGCGATATATATATACAGTATATATATATATATATATATATATATATATATATATATATATATATATATATATATATATATATATATATATATATATATATATATTCATTCATTTTCTTTTCGGCGTAGTTCCTTTATTAATCAGGCCCTCACGTCCACTGCGCTCAATTAATTCTGGATAATTGATTATTCCTAGAATATCAAATCAAATATTGTAGGCAGTAGATCTTTCTCATATCTGGCACCTAAACTCTGGAACAGCCTTCCTAGCACAGTTCGGGAGGCAGACACTCTCTTCGTATTAGCATACAAATAAAACACAAATGCATAACATTTGAAATCCAAATCTTTAAAGGATAGTTAGGCTGCATTATTTAGGGCAACCAGAGCCAAGAACACTTCCTAAAAGATTTTAGGATTATAATTTGAACGGCATCTATGTTCATGTTCGTCTGTTTCTCCTCATCCCGGGGTCTCCATAATCCTGGACCCGGTCCGTATCCTGAGAAGATGCCGCAGTGGTCATGAATGAATGGAGAATGTGAGACTCACTCCTGAAAGACCCCACTGAAAGATGAGTCTCTGCATTGATCCCGTGGGTTCACCTGAAAACCAGTCGGTGACCTACTCAGACCTGCAGCTTTTCCACAATAGACGTCTAGCATTCTCCACCTCCAGCACCTAGACTGCATCTCTGCACAAGAAGTTTGGCCAGAGGAGAGCTGGTTTTTCTCAAGGTTTTTTTTTTTTTTTACTTCACTTTCATTATTTGATAAAGTTTGTTCCTCGCCACTGTCACCACTGGCTTGCTTGGTTTGAGACTTGTGGAGTTGTGCATCGATGGATTTGCTCTTGGATAATAAAAAATTGACTGAAGCAGTTTAATTTACTAGAACATCTATGTTAAGCTGTTTTGACACAATCTACATTGCAAAAGCGCTATAAAAAATAAAGTAGAAATAAAGTTTAAAAAAAATGTTTTGTAAAAGCAGACAAGCATGTCAGTAAACAACTGCAGTTGTGTCTGCTTCCTGGATCAAACTTCTTGGTCTGATGAAAACCTATCATATTTAATGTGTCCGTCAGAATGTAAACATAGTCCCAAATCAAGCAAGCCAGTGGCGACAGTGGTGAGTAACAAACCTCACCAACCGATGAAAGTGAAGGAAAAAAAATTAAAAAAAAAAAAAAAAACAGGCTCAGTTGGGCACGACCAGTTCTCCTCTGACCAAACGCCTTGTGCAGAGCTGCAGTCTAGGCACTGGAGGCTCGAGACCATTGTGGAACTCTTGACAATCTATCAGAATAGCAAATTTACTTTCATTATAGTTCATTATAGCTAAATGCCACTTTTCTTATTATGTAGGAAGACTATTGGACTAATAACACATAAAACAAGAAATACATTAAAAAAATAAAATGAATGAAGAAGAAGAATGAATGACACATATGAACATGTAGAACTGATAACCATTGATTTTCAATTAATTAATGTAGATTGTCAAAGCAGCTTAGCATATAGGTTCTAGTAAATTAAAACTGCTTTAGCTTTTAGAGTTCAGTTTAGTTCTGATCAGTATACTATAAATATCACTGCTGAAAGCCCAAACACTTAAGAGCAAATCTAATTATGTGCAGCTCCACAAGTCTCAAACCAAGCACACCAGTTGTGACAGTGGTGAGGAACAGACTTCACCAATTGACGGAAGTAAAGGACAAAAAACCTAGAGAAAAACCAGGCTTGATTGGGCAGAACCAGTTCTCCTCGGGCCAAACTACTTGTGCAGAGCTGCAGTCTCGATGGGGGAGGCTTAAGACCATTGGACATTCGTCATGGAGATGCTGCAGATCTGAGTAGGTCAGCGACGGGTGTTCAGGCAAGCCCACGGGATCATGCTGATATACATGATTATGTAACTGGATACTTGTGCTCCACGCTGTAATTATTTTTTTATTTTTTCACAGGCTGGTTGTTTTATTCATAACAGATCAATGAATATTCAAGAGCCACATACAGTATATTCGTTTTGTTGACCCTGTGTGTGTGTGTGTGTGTGTGTGTGTGTGTGTGTGTGTGTGTGTGTGTGTGTGTTTATGACACCCTCAGTCATGGTAGCCTGTAACTTGCATTTTATAAATCACAGAGAATCACAGTTTCACCTAAAATCTAATTCAATTTTTTTTTTACTGATGAAAAAAGGTCACCTACATCTTAATGGATTGAGGGGGCATAAATGAACAGCAAATGTTAAGATTAGTCCAACTTGCACGAGACATTTAGATGACAACAGAGTAAAACTACTAAATTCAACAACTGAAAAAAATAAACACATATACACACATATATATATATGTATATATATATATATATATATATATATATATATATATATATATATATATATATATATATATATATATATATATATATATAATATTTTTAACAAATATTTTACAACAATATAAGTAGCTATTCTGATCAATTTATGAATAAAAATATATTGCAAAAGTTCCTGAATTTATCATGTGAAATAAAAGATCAAGCACGTTTTGTAGGTTGTAGTCATGCCTTTGTATGTTGTTGTTGTTGTATCAGCTTTTAACATAGAACAAATGTATTAACAGAATTAATGATTATCCATTAAATAAAATAGTCACAATAACCTGAAAAAAAAACACAGAAATAATGAGTTATGTTTGAGAGCTGCTCTTTGAAGTAAATAAATCAGCTTTAGCCTAATGCAAAAAAAAAAAAAAAAAGAAATGAATAGTTTGCAGTCAAAAATTATAAGTATTTATTTTAGCAAAATAAAAAAAAAACTATATATTTTGGACAGAATTAAGTGTAAAATGTAAGACATTATTTATTAAGATATACAGGCCTTCAGAATTATTTTGTATGAGTGTATGAACATGAATCACTGTTGTTTTTTATCTAATAGCCGCAAAACTACATGCTGAACACTTAGAGTTGGTGTCAGGATGATGATGCATGGGCCGACTTTTTGAGCAGTGTTGTTGGGCAATATTACAGGGTGTGATTCTGCTTGGCTACTTTCATAAAATTGGCAACAAACATTTCACATTTGAAATGTAAGTTATTTTATATAGATGTATCAAATAGTAGGTGAGGTCTAGATACCTACCTATCCTCACTCACTATCCTTCAGCTTAGTCCCTGATTTATCAGGGGGGGCGACAGCGGAATGTACCGCTAACTATTCAGCATATGTTTTACACAGCGGATGCCCTTCCAGGCACAACCCAGTACTGGTTAACACCCATATACTCGCACATTCTCTCACACACACACACACACACACACACACACACACACACACACACACACACACACACACACACTTCTTTACTTTTTACTTGAGTGCAAATGTGTATTTGATTTTTTTTTTTTTTTTTTTTTTTTTTTTTACTTTTACCAGAGGCGTTTCAAACATGAGCATCTGTACTAAAGTAAAGGATGTGTGTACTTTTGCCATCTCTGTCTGGGTATGGATCACATATCTGATGAGGTGTGGAGGATGTTTCCTCTTATTTGGTATATGTTGGTAGGTGATAAGAAATTGCAATGATATTGCATATCTAAATATTTTCAGGGATCTGTAACATTTCTCAGACAATAACCTGCACCTGTCAACTACATCTGTGTGTGTGCGTGCGCGCATGTGCATATGCATGTGTGTATGTTTCTTCTACATAATGAAAATGTGTAATTAACACGTATCTCATGATTATTCAGTTTTTATTTAAACTTAATGCAAAAAACAATATAATAAATATAAATGATTACATTCTGAAAATTTCTACTTTGGAAATTTTCTTACATATTTTAAGCTAAGCTAAAATGGATCCGTTATTTCAGATCAATCACTCATTCAATAATAATTTAAGTTATATCATACCTGAGACAATGTTATTAAATTAACAAACACACAATGTGAATTAAGCTACATATAATTTAAATAATATAAGGTTTAAAAAAATTATAAATGTATTCAAAACTAGGTGTATGTTTTAAAAGCTTACAGTATAACCATAAATAAGAGTGTAAAAGTTAATTAAAAGTTTAGGTTAAATTTCAAAGTACTTTATTCAATGAATCAACTCTATTGTTTACTAATATTTTACCAAAATATTTGTTGTATTCCACATTATTACTACTTAGCATATTTTAAACAGCAAGAGGCTCAATCATTATATTATTACACATTGTTATACAACTATAAAAGTAAATATTATACATTTAAAATATTAATCTGGTAAATACCAAATCCTAAACTTTATTGACAACATTTTAGCTTATAGTTTTATGGTTGTAACTCTTATTTTGAGACTCTTATTTTGAGACGAAAGCTATTAACATTATCATTTCTGTGAATGTGGACATACTGTAAGTCATAAGTCAATAACAGTTCAATGGTTCTGATCACTAGCGCTTGAAGAAACCCTCTGAGATGTGTGAAAAAACACATGACATTGACAATAGTAAAAAGTTAAAACCCAGAAATATGTAAAAACAGCATGCATGATGTTGACGATACTCTTTAAAGCTAACTAAAAACAATTATTAAAAGTTCATAGATGGTGTGTTCTGACACAGGGTCATTAATTATTTTCTTGTTTTACATTTGTCATTCTTTTTATTTTTAAATGTATTTTGTTTTATATTTCCTTAATCCAAGAGTCATGCTACAAAATAAGACAGACACAACGTTTACAAAAACGTTTAAAATACTACTAGTACTAAAACAAAGTCAGATAAAAAATCCCCTTTTTTATAGACAAACCACTATTACAAATTATTCTCCCTGAGCTGTTATTGTATGCATAATCTTTCTCAGCTACCATCTTAATAACAATAATCAGTTTATTTTAATTTAATCTATTACAATCTTCATCTGTATCTCAAATATAGCAATCAGCTATGTTGTGTGTAAGCATCTACTTTTAATTTAAAGATCTTTTCTATAAAACAAAAAAAAATTATATACTGAAAAGTTATTCTGTCACAGTGCAAACTGCATTTAAGCAATTTAGGGTTTCTCACATTGTAAGGACAATGATATTCGAATGTTACAATTAAACTCAAATGTTATACACAAACTACAGAAATTCCCTCTTCTGATAGATCTTTACGAGATTGATTGTAATTGGCATGGTCTTTATTCACAATATTCAAGTTTTTACACATATGCACACACATACACACAAACACACATGCACACATGGGAGAAACATACAGAATAGTATGAGGCTAAACAAAAAAAATATAACTGTTTATAGTGATAGTTTATTTAATATAATATAATATAATATAATATAATATAATATAATATAATATAATATAATATAATATAATATAATATAATATAGGTGACGCAGTAGGTAGTGCTGTCGCCTCACAGCAAGAAGGTTGCTGGTTCGAGCCTCGGCTGGGTCAGTTGGTGTTTCTGTGTAGAGTTTGCATGTTCTCCCTGCGTTCGTGTGGGTTTCCTCCAGGTGCTCCGGTTTCCCCCACAGTCCAAAGACATGCGGTACAGGTGAATTGGGTAGGCTAAATTGTCCGTAGTGTATGTGTGTGAATGTGTGGGTATGGATGTTTCCCAGAGATGGGTTGCAGCTGGAAGGGCATCCGCAGCGTAAAACATGTGCTGGATAAGTTGGCGATTCATTCCACTGTGGTGACCCCGGATTAATAAAGGGACTAAGCTGAAAAGAAAATGAATGAATGAATGAATAATATAATATAATATAATATAATATAATATAATATAATATAATATAATATAATATAATATAATATAATATAATATAATATAATATAATATGCAGCGGCGACGCAGTGGCACAGTAGGTAGTGCTGTCACCTCACAGCAAGAAGGTCGCTAGTTCGAGCCTTGGCTGGGTCAGTTGGTGTTTCTGTGTGGAGTTTGGATGTTCTCCCTGCATTTGTGTGGGTTTTCTCCGGGTGCTCCAGTTTCCCCCACAGTCCAAAGACATGCGGTACAGGTGAATTGAGTAGGCTAAATTGTCCGTAGTGTACGTGTGTGAATGTGTGGGTATGGATTTTCCCAGAGATGGGTTGCAGCTGGAAGGGCATCCACTGCGTAAAACATGTGCTGGATAATTTGGCAGTTCATTCCGCTGTGGCGACCCTGCATTAATTAAGGGACTAAGCCAAAAGGAAAATTAATGAATAATATGCAGCCCGGTGGGTAGGCTGTCACCTCACAGCAAGAAGGTGGCTGATTCGAGCCCCGGATGGGTCAGTTGGCGTTTCTGTGTGGAGTTTGCATGTTCTCCCCATGTTCGTGTGGGTTTCCTCCTAGTGCTTCGGTTTCCCCCACTAGTCCAATGACATGCGCTATAGGTGAATTGGATAAGCTAAATTGGCCATAGTGTATGTGTGTGAATGAGAGTGTTTGGGTGTTTCCCAGATGAGTTGCAGCTGGAATGCAGCATCCGCTGCGTAAAACATATGCTGGATAACTTGGCGGTTCATTCCGCTGTGGCGACCCCTGATTAATAAAGGGACTAAGCCAAAAAGTAATATATATATATATATATATATATATATATATATATATATATATATATATATATATATATATATATATATATATATATATATATATATATATATAAGTATTATTATTACTAATTAGAATTATTAGCCCCCCCAATTATTTTTTTCCCCAATTTCTGTTTAACGATTTTAAACAAAAAATTTCTAAACATAATAGTTTTAATAACTCATTTCTAATAACTGATTTATTTTATCTTTGCCATGATGATAGTATAGTAGATTTTTTCAAGACACTTCTATACAGTTTAAAGTGACATTTAAAGGCTCAACTAGGTTAGGTTAGGGTAATTAGGCAAGTTATTGCATAACGATGGTTTGTTCTGTAGACTATGGAAAAAAAAATTAGCTTAAAGGGGGCTAATAATTCTGACTTCCACTGTATGTATGTATACATATATATATATATATATATATATATATATATATATATATATATATATATATATATATATATATATATATATATATATATATATATATATATAAAAACGGGGCTAAATAAATATATATAAATGCGGCTTAATCCGGAAGGCCTCCCCTAAAGGGGGGCATGACAGTCATCAATCATTTTGACAGTAGCAGGATCATACATTCTCTCTATCAATTGCCATTACCATACTTGGACAATAAAAAAAAGGAAAGGAAATTTGCTAGCAGTTTATGTGTAGCTAGTGAAAATAGCATTAACGTCATTTGCATTCCTTTTTGCAAAAAAAACTTTTTTTCTTCATACAATACAGATTTAACAATATAACCACTGATGATATGCTTTAGCTTTTTACCCCTCATTGAGTTGATGGTAGTTATTTCTGCTAAAGATTAGTTATTTTTGAAGATGTCAAACACTTAATGGCATCATGAAGCTGTCTGTAACAATCATCCTAATGTCTGTCCAGTGCTTTAGTCCGGGCCACTATATATGGGTCAAAGATGAAAACAGGTTAATATTATTATTGTTTATCATGAGCAACAAATGCCATTTTTTTCCATTTTATTTACTAAATATACCCACTAAATTATAATTCAGTTTAATTGTCAAAAATATTTTCAAGCACATTTAGATAAAGAATAATATTTTGACAAAATTGAAGACTCTATTTAGGGAAAATGGTGATTAACTGTCATTTTAAATCTTTATATTTTACCACTATCATTAGATTTTAGTTTTTAAGATTTGTAAAAAAAAATTATTATTATTATTTGATATATCAGATTTTCAGTTCAGAATTTTATACGGATATAAAACACACAAGTAATGAAAAAACAAAAATATTTTGACTTTTTATTTGAAATTATTTGACACATTAATATAGACAATTTACTTTAAATGAAGCTCCTCATCTTTGACCCACATATCTACAATTAGCTATGGAGTTCACGATCTTCACCACATTTCAAAATAATCTGATTCAATGTAATCCACTTTGAAGGCATCTGCTGTAGCAAATAAACTAACAAACAGGTGCTTTACTTTTACAGTGCTTGCTCAGATCTATAGCAATGGTGTCTATTGTAATCATGTTACATGTACAGTAATAAACACTCTGGGAAGTATTAAGTAGCATAATAAATTTGGACATGCAGGATAATATGGCTACTAAAAACTGTAACGCACTGCTGTTCTTTTCCACCACTCTTGACATTATAACATTTAGAAAATATTCTGTAAAGCTTAGATTTTGTAATGCTTCAAGGGGTGATACCTGTATGGCTTTGGCTGAGAGGTTGAAGTACTCAGGAAAACAGGCATGCAGGTAGATTCATATTGTGTTTGTGTTTGTGTGAGTGTGCGTGTATGGTCTAGATGTCCATATCCACAGGTCTCCGATCTCCCGTCTTGTGCTCCTTCACCCAAAGCTCTCTGTCTTTTGCTGGATCCACACTCTGCAGGAGCTGATCCACTGGCTCCAGTGTCTAAAAAACAACAAATATCACAAACACAGATGTTAAGGTCCATGTGAAATCAATATTTACATTGTTTACTTTGTTGTCTACTTCTTATTTTTTAGGTGAACAGTTAATCTTCAAACTTCAACAATCTTCAAACTAATTTTGACAATTTGCTTTAGAAGAGGCAGTCCCTCTCTTTTAACCTTTGTTTGAGGGCTGCAGCCTCAATATTAAGCACGTTCCTCTTACTGTTTGTTTGCTAAAAAATAAAGCCCCGCCACTTACTCAATATTCCAGTTCAGTTGGAAGTACTGTAACATACTGAAATAAAGTTCTCAGTAACTTCCTGTTTAAGCAGACTTTAAAGGTTCACCACACATTGGGACATAGAGTTTGACATGATAACATCCTCTTTGTACATCAAACTGGAATTTAGAAACAACAGCAGAACTAACATTTTTCATATATTATTTTTACAAAGGTTTTGAAAGTATGTTATAGCTAAATAATTGGATTGTTTCACATACTAGCAACATTTTAAGCATTAAACAATATCAAAAATTTTGCTAGATTGTTACAAACCTGTCTAGATATTTTTATTCATGTTACAAATAAATAACAAATTCCTTTTAGTAAAACATCTTGTTTGATGATCTGGCTCCCATGACTCATGTTTTGCTCTTCTAAATTCCATTAAGGGAGCATACTGTAGTGTACATTGATGTGTCCCGATTTTCACAGTGCATTGTGGGACTTTTCAGTGTGCAAGCGTTTCAGAACACTGAAAAATTTTTGCAACTGAGACAGTTCTTCAAAAGGCTGACACCCTGATCAGTGCACTGACAACTGAATAAGGGTGCTCATTGAGACGCACCTTAAGATACCCATTTAAGACTTCTGTTCAGCATTTATAATGCTGATAAGTATTCATATAAATGCTGTTGTTTTAACCATTCTATACTATTAAAGCATACGAAAAAGCACAGCACCTGTTCAAAACACTCTGGAAAAACATCAGATCATGGAACACCTTCATCTAGTGGATACCATTAGACAGTGACACTAGGGCCATGACAATGCTGTAAGGTCCAGTAAATCTCGCTAAAAAGGATGATCCCATAAGGATCCCACAGGAAGTAAAATCAAGTATTCTGTCCTGTCCTTTACTCAGATTTTCAAGAGCTAATTTACCTGCCAGATATAACCTTTGGTGAAAACCATTGACATATTCTAAGAGATTTACAGGTAGTTCTTTGTCAACGAGATCATTTATTAAAAATGCCAACGGAATCACTAATCACTAAATCACAAAACAGCATGATCACTACAAGATGTCCATTTACAAATCAAGATGCCATCTCTGACTAAATAACCAGAATCCAAGCTCTCAAATCATAATTTGGCTGAACAGCCTTAAATAATGTTTCTAATCCAAAATCTTTTTCCTGAGCTGATATTAATTAATTGCATGAAAATGGAGGATTAAATAGCAAGTTAACAAATCAAGTTAAAGTTTTCCAATTCTTTATTCTGGGGCACTTTTGTTTTGACACTCATTGCATAAGTTACAGTGCATGAAACGAAAATGTTGGGAAAATCATGAGCATTCTGTAACAACACCGCACAACACATGATTACTAGTCAGATAATTTTCTAAAATTAAATCAACACCCTCCACAGGTAACGATGGTAGTAACGCAATTTCAACCTCTCCCTGAACTAACTCCGAATCCACCTGAATCATATGCACAGGAGCAGTGAATATTTCTAATCCAATACAGAATGGATCAGAACACTATTCCCTGTACAAGACTCTGCAATTCTGAATCCAAAATAAAACACATTGTCACATAAGATTTTAACCGCCACTGTACAGAACTTTAACTCAAAGTAACAAAACCCGAAATAATAAAAATACCATAATCTGGCGAGATTTTAAACAATGGTGATTTTGGTCAAGAATTCCCCCACACAAAGCTGTTTCCTCTGAAACACATGTGGACGCAAGCCCAACAGCTTTCAAACTAGACTTGTATTTGCCCTTCAACACCAGACATAATTTTTTTTCCAGTGACCTTTTTCTAAACAATACCTACATGTGTAATTTAGATCAATCTTAATAGTGTATGTGTGCTTCACATAGAAGATTATAGTCAATTGAAACAGTGTCAGTCCAGTTTTCAGTGTTTAATTTCAGTTCAGTTTAGCTCAGTTCAATGTGGTTTATTAATCACTACTGAGATTCCAAACACTGAAGAGCAATTCCATCGATGCGCAGCTCTAAAGATCCTGAACCATGCAAGCCAGTGGTGACAGCGGCGAGGAAAAAACTTCACCAGTTGGTGAAAGTGAAAAATTTAAAAAACCTCGAGAGAAACCAGGCTCAGTTGGGCATGACCATTTCTCCTATGTCCAAACGTCTTGTGCAGAGCTGCAGTCTAGGCGCCGGAGGCTGGAGAATGCTGGACCTCAGCGAAGACTCTTCTGTCCCTTAAGCGTCACAGGAATCAGTCTCATGCTCTCCACTCCACCATGACCACCACAGCAGCAAAAACCTGCGTGGGGCACACACATGCATCATACCGCTAAGTGATGCACTGAGTGTATGCTTTGCTAAAAAGATAGGTTTTAATCTAGTTTGGAATTGCGAGAGTGTGGCTGAGCCTCGGACATTATCAGGAAGGCTATTCCAGAGTTTAGGAGCCATAAATGAGAAGGCTCGACCTCTGTGTAGTACCTCTAGGTACTACCAGAAGCTCTGTGTTTTGAGATCTTAAAGAGCGGGTTGGATTGTAGCGAGACAGGAGGTTGGTTAGATAAAAAGGAGATTATTAACAGATTAACAGGAACTAGATTATTTAAAGCTTTATAGGTAAGAAGCAATATTTTATAACAAATACGAAACTTAACAGGCAGCCAGTGTAAGGAGGATAAAATTGGGGTGATAAATTCATCTGTCAAGATTGCAGCTTTGGCAGCAGTTTTCACCTTTCACTTATTTATAAACATTGCTATTCGTTCAAGAACAATATTTTAAACTGCTCCATAATGATCAATTCTAAAAGACCTTTAAAAAGACTCGATCTCTAAAGAAACACACCCATGATTGAAATGACATGTGAGCCCGTTCACAACTTCCCCATGAGTTTGTTCTCTTCATTTTTCCATCCCCTAAAACACTGACGATATGCCTCAGAAACAACCTAATAGATTTTTAAAACTGCATATTTTACAATTGTGTAATTAATCTTGTGTAATCTTCAAAAGTGAAACAGACACGGCTTGAGCTTTACCCACAAGAACAATTTGCAATAAGTGCATGTGTTCTGCATTGTTTTGACCTTTATCTTCAGGGACAATTTCAATTAGAAACAAAAACATCTATTTTTTTCATACTTAAATTTCACAGATTCACATTCTTGCTCTTATTCTTTAAGTATTATATTTTCCTACTCAAGCTGCCTATCCAGTTTGCTTACTTTGCATATTTAAGATTTCTAATTGTTGCTCTAAGAATAACCTGCTCTGCACTAAACTTGCTGTAATGAGCATCGTTGATGTACATCCTAAGAAGCTTCGGAATGTGTATCCTCAATTAATATCATACTTTCCTCTCTTTTACAATGTCAACAAACATTTTTATTTTTATACCTTTCAGCATGGTTACCTCAAAATTAAAGTGTTTGTCTACTTTAAACAATTACTCTTTTAAAAGAGAATAACATTTTTCACCTGTGGGGACAGTCAAAAATTGCTCTAACTGATCCATAATTTTAACAAATCCAAATGAAAAATAAAAACTCACCCAAACACGCATGGACATAAGACAGAAATACGACTAGAGTGACACAGATTTCATCATAATGCCAGAAGATAAAGCCTTCCTGTATCTAACTAATATAACTACTAATTAACTGAACCCTAATCTTTAGTACCACCTAGATGGAGCTCAACGGCTACTCCGTCTACCTGCATACAACGTACCAAAACAGCAAACCAAAATAACAAACTAAAATAACAAACAGCGTATTTTTTTTTTAATTAAGTGTTTGTAAACAATTTATTTAGGCTGAATTTAAGACAAACAAATTAAGTTGAACATTACTAAATTTAGTTTGTTTGTTTAAATTCAACTCATATAATTTGTTTGGACCAATTTTGGTGCTGAACTGAGTCAGTTGTGTTGTTGGTATTGCCTGGTTGGTTTCCTGTTGCTCTGCTGTTTCTGTTGCTCTCTTGCCAAGTGTAGCTGTAGCTTAGCTTGCCTGTTCTGCTTAAAGTTTGGATTTTATTTTAAATTTAATAACTAGTTGTCGATCAAACTCTGCCAATCAAATTAAATATTAACTCCATAAATATTAGATACTACCATCATGAGCACATTGTGTTAGCATCGCAGCTAACATATTTCAACAGTCCAATTGTAAGTATTATTAGCCCGCTTTTTAGCTCCTCTGACATGTTTTCTCTGTCCTATATAACTGTTTTTAATCCAATATCAAGACTATAAAACTCTGTTGATCAAATTAATTACTAGCTCTTTAATTTTAAATGTCTTCATCTTCATCACAGCCCACAGTTGTAGTTACTATATAGACTCTTGCTTGCACTTTTCACTTTATTACTTTTCTTGCTTTCATTTCCAGTTTGTTTGCTGATTCGTGTCCATCTAGAGGTGGGAGAAACCACTGTATGTCTGTTCCAACATCAAACAGGTTTAGCCCCCTCAGTGATGAACCCACTGAGAAACCTGATGAAAGTGCCCTAGTAATTGGTGACTGCATAGTATAGAATGTGCAAATAGAGACACCAGCCACCATAGTCAAATGTCTGCTGGAAGCCAGAGCGCCTGACATCATGTCAAGTGCTGGCTAAATCTAAATGTAAGTTTGGTAAGATTGATAAATAAATAAACTGATAAATTCCTCCAAATCAACAACATCTATGTTAGATCTTATACAGACCAAATTATTATAACAATTGTTTTCAGAAGTTTCTGAACCTGTTCGTAATGTTTTTAATTCATCCCCACTTGTAGGATATGTGCTTAAAACTTTTAAACTAGCTGTCATAAAGCCTCTTATTGAAAAAAACACAGTTTGATCCCAAAGAATTAGTAAATCATAGACTAATTTAAACCTGCATTTTCTATCAAAAATACTAGAAAAAGTCATATCTGCTCAACTATGTTCCTTCCTACAGAGAAACAATATTTGTGAAGATTTCCAATGTGGATTTAGAGCATTTCATAGCACAGAAACAGCACTCTTAAGAGTTACAAATTACATGCTCCTGTCATCCGATCGTGGTTGCATTTCTCTCTTACTGTTATTGGACCTCGGTGCTGCCTTTTTTACAATCGATCATATTATTCTCCTTGATAAGCTTAAAAATTATGTTGGTATTACAGGAACTGCATTGATCTGGTTCAAGTCTTATCTATCTGAATGTTAACAATTTGTATCAGTTATGAAGAGGCATCATACCGATTAAAAGTACACTGTACACCACAAGGCTCAGTTCTTGGTCTCTTACCTTTTACACTATATATGCTACTGCTAGGCAATATCATTAAACAACATGAAGCTAGATTCCACTCTTATGCCGATGATACACAACTTTATATCTTCTCTTAACCTGATAATTTGTACAAATTTATGAAATTAACAGATTGTATAGCTAATATTAAACATTAGATACCTAAAAGCTTATTAATAAATTCTGATAAACCGAGGTTTTGCTTATTGGACCCAAAAACCTCACACACAAAAACCTAGAACACTGTCTAACACTTAATGGACTCTCAGTTCAGTCCTCATCTTCAGTCAAAAATTTGGGGGTGATTTTTGATAGCAACCAGTCTTTTGAAGGCCAGATTTCAAGCATCTGTAAAACTTTTCATCTTAAAAATGTTGCCAAAATTCGACATGATATCAACGTCTGATGCGAAAAAGCTTATTCATGTTTTCATAACCTCTCGGTTAGACTATTGTAATGCGTCACTAGGCAGTTACCCTGTACACCTAATTAACAAACTTCAGATGGTTCAAAATACAGCTGCTAAAGTGCTTTCTAAAAGAAAGAAATATGATCATATTACTCCAGTTCTTAAATGTATAATCTTATTCACTACCTACAACGCCCTGAATGGCTTAGTTCCCCAGTATTTGAGGGAGCTCCTGGTGTATTACAGCCCCTCATATGTCCACTACGCTCAATTAATTCTGGACACTTGATTATTCCCAGAATATCAAAATTAACTGTAGGTGGTAGATCTTTCTCATATCTGGCACCTAAACTCTAGAACAGCCTTCCTAGCACAGTTCGGGAGGCATCTTTGCATTAGCATACACATAAAACACAAATGATTTTGAAATCCAAATCCTCTAAAGAATTGTTAGGCTGCATTACAATTACATTTGATGCCCCAGGGCACCATTAAGTCTGGTAAACGGACCACGAAGCATCCCTGAGACGGGCAAGAGGGAGAAGAGGGAACTTGCTCTTTCCCCGGAGGAGGGCCAGGCATCACAGCATCAAACAGTGTTTTTCAATGCCTGGTTGCTGGCCTTGTGGCAGACGACTGACAAATTCTCAATGAAAGAGCTTTTTTCCCCTTCCCTGGATGTGTCAACCTGAACACTGTCAGTCTGGGACACTATGCCTTCCAGCTCGCAGGATTGGTGCAATTGGTGCAATCTGAGTCTGTTGGAGGACGGTCTCCCTTCTCGCACACTCTCAGCCCCCTCTTAGGACCCTGGGAGGAAGGTGAGAGTGAACCTCTTGCCTTCTGCGGGACCCCAACGCTCCCCAGTTAAGCCCTTCCTCTCTGTGCTGCCCCATCGCTGGTGCATCAGCAATCATGCCTATGATGCCACTTGCATGAGCTCTGCCAGCCTGGTTAGTGCTGGCCAGCCCATTGCAATGGCTCATTCGCATGTTCACACTCGGCTACGCGATTCGCTTAGGCTACGTTCACACTGCGAGGCTTAGTGCTCAAATCTGATTTTTTCTCAGATCTGATTTTTTGCATAGCTGTTCACACTGTTGTTATAAATGTGGCCAATATCAGATTTGCAGTGTGAACAGATCATGGTCGTAAACTGACCCGCATGCGCAGAAGTATAGTTACGGACAACACAAAATGTCTAATAATGCACTCAATGTGTATACTGTATGAAGCACGTTGTCAGATTATGTTTAATATGATTATTGTCCTTTTCACAGACAACCATGGTGTATTACATGAACTGTAAAGGGTTGTTCTGCTACTACTAATGTGTATTTCAGCATTTGAAACCTAAAATAAGTCTCTTGAGGTTGAAAACACTGATCATTTGTCATTTATGACAACCGCGGCGCGCGTCTGTCTGACCACCGGTGTAGTGAACTCATCAAGGGTTAATGAGCAGCCGCAGACTGAACTGTGAAGGCGGAGTTAGTTTATCTCCGTTTGCAGTTATTTTATTTTACTTCGTTGTAAACAACAGACACGTGCAGATGGGGGGTTTGGGTGCTTGAGCTCCTGCCCTTTATTCGCTCGGAGATAATGTTCGTCCTTAAAATGAAAGTGCCCCATCCTTTGTGCACGGATCCCCTTTCTGCAACACCCTCGACGCTCTTTAGCATCGCGATCATCCCGTGCCAGTTTTGCCTTCAAAATCTTTTTCAAAATGAACAACCAACTTTCTGTGGTAAAGTAATCGCCCTGTGAGTTATTCTACTATGCTGCAGAGGTGTAGATGATGTTTGCAGCACAGAAAGATGGCGTATGTCGCTCGAAGATTATGTAAAAGTCACATGAAATCCGACATAACCGTTTACACTGCGGTCGCATTGCAAAACATCAGATCTGTGTCTGATTTAAGCCTACATATGAAAGTGGCACAAATCTGAAGTGAAAAGATCTGATTCCATGCGGTTTGGGCTGTTCACACTGTCAAGACCTGAGTCACATATGGGCGAAAAGATCAGATTTGGGCCACATTTGCCTGCAGTGTGAACGTAGCCTTAGTCTCCCAAGATCATGGGTGTATATTTCACCAGGGTCAGCCCTGTGTCCACCCCTGTCTTGCATGAGGAGATTCCTGTCCTCCTGGTGAAGGATGCAATCGAGCCGGTCCCTCCAGCCGAAATGAGGAGCGGGTTTTACAGCCTGTACTTCATCGTGCCCAAAAAGAGTGGTGGGCTATGGCCAATCCTAGACCTGCTCATTTTGAACCGCTGTCTAGACAAGCTGCCATTCAGAATTCAGAATGTTCCAACACCTTGACCTGTTGGGGTTTCACATCAACCGAGAAAAAAGCAAGCTCACCCCCGTGCAGAGAATCTATTTTCTTGAGTTGGAGCTGGACTCAATAATCATGATGGTGGGCCTCTCATGAGAGCACGTGCCGAGCTGATGCTGACCTGTCTGAGGGAGTTTGACAGAAAAAACTGTGGTCTCTCTGAAATTTTTTCAGGGGCTCCTGGGGCCTATGGCATCCGCAGCTCAGATTGCTTCATATGAGACCACTTCAGCACTGGCTTCATGATCGGTTCCCCAGCCGGGTGACTGCACCGGGTGACTGTCACTTTGCTGTGTCGCCACGCCCTCAGCCCCTGGATGGACCCTGCGTTTCTACAGGCCGAAGTGCCACTAGAACAAGTGTCCAAGCATGTCATCATCTTGACGGATGCTTCCAGCACAGGCTGGGGGGCCAAGTGTTGCGAGCATGCAGCTGCGGGTCTGTAGAAAGGAACCAGGTTCCATTAGCATATTAATTGCCTGGAGCTGTTGGCAGTGTATCTCGCTCTGCGTTGTGTTTACTGGTGCTAGAGGGAAAGCACGTGCTGGTCAGGAGGGACAGCATGGTGACGGTGGCGTATATCAACGACATGTGGGGTATCTGCTCCTGCCGCATGTCTCAGCTAGCTCGCCGTCTGCTCTTCTAGAGTTTTACATGGCTGAAATTGCTGGTGCCATTCACATCCCTGGCAAGCTCAACCATGCAGCCTATGCACTCTCATGGCAGCTTTCACGTCAGAGAGAACGGAAGCTTCACCCTGAGTCTGTTCAGCTGATTTGGACATGCTTCGGAGAAGCCCAGGTCGACCTGTTTGCTTCCTCTGAGAGCACCCATTGCCAGTGTTTTTTTTTTCCCTGACTGAGAGCTCCCTCGGCATGAACGCACTGGTTCACAGCTGGCCTCGGAGCAAGTGCAAATACTACTCGTGCAGATACTGTGCAAGGTCAGGGAGGATGAGGAGCTGGCCTTGCTAGTTGCGCCCCTCTGGCCCAACCGGACCTGGAACCGGACCCACGCCCAGATCTCTGGAACCTCCACGTGTGGTCCATAGACGGAGCAAGGAAGACTTAGGTGACCTACCGGTTGCAGAGGTTAATACCATCACTCATGCTAGAGCACCCTCTACGAAGCATGCCTATGCCCTTCTCAGCGTTGTGCTTTCTTTCCTTCAGGATAGGTTGAAGCAGAGGCTGTCACCCTCCACACTGAAGGTTTACATTGCTGCTATTTCCACTCATCATGGTGGATGGTGGCACCGTGGTAACCATCATCATCTGACTCCTCAGAGGCGCGAGGCGATTAAATCCACCCGCCCGCCCCCATCTCATGCCATCATAGGATCTCTCTGTAATGCTTACAAGCCTAAGTGGAGATCTGCTCGAACCACTCAACTCTGTATCCTTGACATTTCTGTCCTTGAAGACACACATATATGTAGAGCTGTGGGCTGGGCGACACCTAATACTTTCACGAGATTGTATAATCTTCGAATGGAGCTGGTAAACTCAGGTGAATGAGGAAATTTGATTTGGTGTTGTAACACGCTTGATGCGCCTTTCTCTTAACACAGAGATATGTGTGCTTTTTTCACTCTGTTCAGTTGAGTTTCCCATTTGGCAAACCTTGAGTTCCTCCGAGGCCCCAAGCACTTGACTCAGCGGAGAAGTCAAGTGCCTGGCCCATTACGTTGTTGCCATGCCCCCACTGGCGATCCTATATGCTTCACTCAGCCACGGTATAGTTCCCCCCTCTTAGGATGCTTTCACACTTGGTTCAATTGCCTGTACTGTACCCAAGTTCGATTGTCCCCCCTTGCCACCTTCTCGTTTGGTTTGTGTTCACACTGTCTTTTTTTTTTCTGAACCCTGGTAGGCTTGCATCATCAAGCTGCTGTTTTGTGTACGGCTGTTGCCAGGTGACGAACACAAAAGCAAAGCATCAAAATGGAAAAACGTCTGCACATTGCAGCGGTTTCGCTTTTACTGAACCTTTTGCTTTTGGACAAACAGCAAGCGACTCACATCTATCTGCCGCAAAAATATTATAAACGTTCAGAACATCACGCGATGTCTGCAGAAGCTGTTTTTGGAGGAGACAAGCAGACATTATCACTGTCATTGCCCTGGCTGAGTCCCGCTTGTCAGCACACACACACACACACACACACACACACACACGAATGGACATTATAAAAAAGATAGTTTGTTGTACGGTTCACTTCCTTTATTTGGTACAATTGCATTCCTACCAGAAGTGAACCAGACCAGAGTTCGCGTGAACTGTACCCCAGAACACCTCTTTCAGGTGCACTCGGGTACGGTTCGTGGATGCGCACCCATGTTCAGAAGACACGTTCACACTAGCTAAACGTACCGTACTCTTAGGGTGCTTTCACACTTGGTTCAATTGCCTGGACCATACCCAAGTTCGATTGTCCCCCCTTGCCACCTTCTTGGTTGGTTTGTGTTCACACTGTCTCTTTCCTTCTGAACCCCGATACGTACTGTATGCATCATCAAGCTGCTATTTTGTTTACGGCTGTTGCTAGGTGATGGACAAGAAAGCAAAGCGTCAAAATGTAAAGACGTCCGCACCTCGCGGTCATTCTGCTTTTACTGAATCTTTTGGTTTTGGACATACAGAAAGCGACTCGCGTCCATGTTCAGAACATCACATAGTGTCTGCAGAAGCTGTTTTTGGAGGAGACAAGCAGAAATTATCACTGTGTTTGCCCTGGCTCAGTCCCACTTGTCACCAAGGTACGATACGTGGCACACACACACACACACACACACACACACACGAATGAAGTTATGAAAACGATAGTTTGTTATACAGTTGGCGGTTCACTTGCATTATTTGGCTGTTGCTAGGTGACCATCCCAAAAGCAAAGCGCCAAAATGGAAAGACTTCTGCGCATCCGGGTCAATTTGCTTTTATTGAATCTTTTAGTTTTGGACATACAGAAAGCGACTCGCGTCCATCTGCCGCAAAAATATAATAAACATTCAGAACATCACACAGTGTCTGCAGAAGCTGTTTTTGGAGGAGACAAGCAGACATCACTGTGTATCACTGTGTTTGCCCTGGCTCAGTCCCGCTTGTCACCAAGGTACAATACGTGACACACACACACACACACACACTTCCGTTATTTGGTACGATTACATTCATATCCGAAGTGAACCGTAGCAGAGTTCGCATGAATCGTACCCCTGACCACCTCTTTCAGGCAGACTCGGGTACAGTTCACGGGTGCGCACCCGAGTTAAGAAGACATGTTCACACTAGCTAAACGTACCGTACTATGACGTCAAATGAACCCGGGTGTGGACCAAAAGTGCTAGTGTGAAAGCACCCTTATGTCAAAGAAACACGGGTGCAGACTAAAAGTGCTAGTGTGAAAGCACTAGGCGAAAGGCGGATCTTCCCTCCCCGCTAACCATCCTTCATATGTGTACTCCCCCTTCTCAGGGTTAGTCCATATGTCTTCTTGCCACCAGGTCTTCCCATTTGGGCAGCAGGTGGCCTTCGCAGCGTCCACCCTATTGGAACTGCACGCTTTCCGATTGTACTGTCATATTTAAAAATTCCTACAAACTTAACTGGGTGTATTTTTTTACGAATCCCCAAAAATATAACGAAAGACTTTAAATGCTTCACAGGTAAGTAAGGTAAGTTAGGGCCAGGGGGCATGTTAGAGGGCTGCGTCTCTGGTGATGATGGTGCGCTCACGCTGAAAGCCTGGGAAATCTCTCACCAGTGACCATAGTGGACGTTTCCACATAGCATTGAAATTCCCCTCTCGCTTGGGAAGAAATGGTTACTATGTAACCCTCGTTCCCTGAGGGGGGGAACGGAAATGCTATGTTCCTTTGCCACAAGTGGTTGCATCTTAGCTGACAGCTTAGTTCAGCTCTTCAGCTAGAAAAGGTGTCTCTGCAATGCACAGCTGGCATCTTTATACGCAAACGATTGTAATGGCTGCCAGCTGTATACGCTGACGGTGCCAATTCATTGGCATTTCATTGGCCTGTTTTATTACTCTTTCAGATGATCGGCTTCTGACAAAATCTCTATAGTGGAAGTTTCCACATAGCATTTCTGTTCCCCCCGTCAGGGAACGAGGGTTACGTAGTAACCGTTTTGTTGTCTGTTATTGTTACATTCTCAGAAAAATGTGCAATGATCAATGTGTTGTCTGCATTTATTTTGCACTAGAATTTGCCTTTACTAGTGTTGGGTTTTTGACGAAATGAAAGTGTTCACAATGCATTTATATTTCACAATATAATCACAATATATATATATATATATATATATATATATATATATATATATATATATATATATATATATATATATATATATATATTTTTTTTTTTTTTTTTGTATCTTGTACCCTAATGCATACAGTAAGACACAGAAGTTAGTACACCTCTCACATTTTGTAAATATTTAATCATATATTTTCTAGTGACAAATGACTAAATGAATAAATGACACTTTGCTACAACATAAACTTTGAGTATAGAGCTTGTATAGCGTGGCGGCATAATGGTTCAGTGGGTAGCACTGTCGCCTCACAGATTTTTTCAGTGATAAAATAGAAGGCTTTAGGCAGAAAATAGAAGATGTTAAACTTTTTACACTGCCTTATACCTCTGACTCATTAAACATTCCACTAAATCTAAATAATCTACAGTGCTTCAAAATCATAGAACAGAAAGAGCCAGATAAACTTATAAATATGTCTAAACCAGCTACATAATAATGGACCATAATAGACCCAATTCTAACAAAATTACTGAAAGATTTACACCCTGTAGTAGGAGAATCTCTTCTTAATGTTATTAACTCTTCTTTATCTTTAGGCAATGTTTCAAACCTTTTCAACCTAGCTGTTATTTAAAATATTCTTTTTATGTCTAAAATACTAGAAAAAGTTGTTTCTGCCCAATTATGCTTCTTTCTACGGATGAACAATGTTTTTGAAGTGTTTCAGTCAGGTTTCAGGCCTCATCATAGTACAGAAACTGCGTTAGTGAAAATATCCAATGATTTACTCTAAGCTGCTGAGAGAGGCTGCATTTGACATTATTGACCATGATATCCCCATAGATTGCGTACATTTTACAGGTGTCCAGGGACAGGCTTTACAATGGTTTAAGTCATACTTAACTGACTTGTTCCCAGTTTGTATGTGTAAATGGACAGCTTTAACAAGTCAGGCCAGTAAAGTATGGAGTGTCTCAAGGATCAGTATACAATATACATGTTACCCCTGGGCGATATTATTAGTAGAAAGGGGATCAGCTTTCGCTGCTATGAGATGATACTTAATTATATATTTCAACTAAACCTGATGAGAAGTCTGAGCTGTCAAAGCTACCTGAGTGTATTGAAGATGCTAAAAAATGGATGACCAAGAGTATTCTTCTCTTAAATTCAGACTACCCAGAAGGGTAACACTTTATATTAACACTATGAACTATTTATTAAGCATTAGCAAATAGTGAATTCATTATCTGTTAAGCATTAACTTTACATGAATAAACGTTAGTATGCAATTTAAAACTGCAGCTACAAATGCTGTATTCTTGACCTACAACCACATTTATAACGTGCTTAATAATTGTACTTTCATTCTTTGTTAATTATTTATTTTTCATTACTAAATTAAGAAATACATTATTTACAAACCAGTTATTTAAGCACAGTTGGTTGTTTTTTAAGACCATTCTGAATGAGTTAGTAAATTATTAATAAACTATTAAAATTAACATTTAAAATAAAATAATTCTTATTGTTCAGGCATATTCTAATAGATAATTTGTATGTTCATAAATGCTTCATTAACTTAACTTCATCCAGTTTTGTGACCTAATCTAAAATGAGGACTATTTATGCTTCATAAATCCCTTATAAATGACAATTAAAGGGTCAGTTAAATTCTAAACAGGAAAAAAGAACATCAATATGATCGTATCACCCCAATTTTATCCTCCTTAGACTGGCTGGCTGTTAAGTTTCGTATTGAATTTAAAATATTACTCCTTACCTATAAAGCTTTAAATAATCTAGCTCCTGTTTATCTAACCAACCTCCTGTCTCGCTACAACCCAACCCGCTCTTTACGATCTCAAAACTCAGGGTTTCTGGTAGTACCTAGAATATCAAAGTCGAGTAAAGGAGGTCGAGCCTTCTCATTTATGGCCCCTAAACTCTGGAATAGCCTTCCTGATAATGTCCGAGGCTCAGACACACTCTCGCTCTTCAAAACTAGATTAAAAACCTATCTTTTTAGCAAAGCATACACTCAGTGCATTACATAGCAGTATGACGCATGATGTGCCCCACACATAATTTTGGTTCTCGTTTATATACACTATGAACAGCAGCTACACTAATTATTCTCCTTATTCTGTATTTCCACCTGGGGGTACTCATCTCGAGGTCCTCAGACTATGCAGTGCCACTGACGCGATCCGAGACCAGCGACGAGATGATCCCAAGGTTTTCTGGACCAGGCCGTATCCTGAGCAGCTGCTGTGTGGTCATCGTGGAGTGAGAGCATGAGACTGACTCCTGTGATGCTCCAAGGACAGACGAGTCTTTGCTGAGGTCCAGCTTCCTGCGCCTAGACTGCAGCTCTGCACAAGACATTTGGCCATAGGGGAAATGGTCGTGCCCAACTGAGCCAGGTTTCTCTCGAGGTTTTTTAAATCTTCGCTTTCGCCAATTGGTGAAGTTTTTTCCTTGCCGCTGTCGCCCCTGGCTTGCATGGTTCGGGATCTGTAGAGCTGCGCATCGATGGATTTGCTATTCAGTGTTTGGACTCTCAGTAGTGATTATTAACCCACACTGAACTGAGCTAAACTGAACTGAACTTAATCTCTGAAAACTGAACTGACACTGTTTCAATTCACTATAATCTTCTATGTGAAGCTGCTTTGACACAATCTACATTGTATAAGCGCTATACAAATAAAGATGAATTGAATAAACGACATTATTCGTTCGAAGATACACAAATAAAACTGTGCTTCAAAAGAAAAATAAATCTTTGCAATTTTATCTAAAATAAAATTACTGTACAGTTAAGCATTGAATCTTATTATATTGTTAAATTATTAGTTTGTTATTGTTTTATCCAGTTTTATGTTGTATTTTGACTCTCCTGTTAGTTGGCAATGTTTGATCTTTACAGTAATTTTACTTTTTAGATAAGATTGCAAAGATTATTGTTCATTGGATACTAAGCCTTTAATTGTCATGTATAAGGGATTTGTTCCTTTTTATCTAAAAGCTCTAATCAACCTTTATCTAATCAACCTCCTGTCTTGTTACAATCCAACCCGCTCTTTAAGATCTCAAAACACAGGGCTTCTGGTAGTACCCAGAATAGCAAACTCTACTAAAGCTACCTAAACTCTGGAATAGCCTTTCTGATCATGTCTGAGGCTCAGACACACTCTCTCAGTTCAAAACTAGATTAAAGACCTATCTTTTTATTAAAGCATACACACAATGCATCCCATAACAGTTTGATGCATGAGTGTGCTCCATGCAGGTGAGTGGGCTTGACAACCTCCTGTAGGAAACATTCCTCCTCACCAGAAATTTTGTTAGAAATACTCACATGCTTTACATGTTTGTTTCTATGTATGACTGCTATTTTCATTTATAGCACTTCATTTTGCCCTGATATTTAATATCTCTTCTTTAAATACTTGTCCTTAGACTGCTTGTCTTATGCAAACTGCTTGCGGGCTTTCTTGTGCATCATTTAGAAGAGGCTTCCTTCTGGGATGACAGCCGTGCAGACCAAAATAATGCAGTGTGCGGCATATGGTCTGAGCACTGATTGACAGACTGACCCCCCCCACCCTTTCAACCTCTGCAGCGATGGATATGATGGATATGACATTTTCACTTAGGGATGTGTACTCTCTTTTGGTGTCAGCGGATTTGACATTAATGGCTGTGTTGAGTTATTTTAAGGAAACAGCAAATTTACACTGTTAAACAAGCTGTATACGCACTACTTTAAGTTATAGCAAAGTGTCATTTCTTCAGTGATGTGACATGAAAAGATGTGATTAAATCTTTTAAACTTTGACAAAATTTCAGGGGGTGTACTCACTTCTGTGACATACTGTATGTAGATATATTTGTCTCATACTGTGAACAGTATGGGGGTAACAACTTGGTTCATGTCATACAGTGCATCCGTAAAGTATTCCTAGTGCTTCACTTTTTTCACATTTATGTTAAAGCCTCATTCCAAAATGTATTAAATTCATTTTTTCCATGAACATTCTACACACAATTGCCCATAATGACAATGTGAAAAAAGATTTTTTTTTAATTGTTGCAAATTTATGAAAAAAAATATAATAGGTGAAAAATCACATGTACATAAGTATTCAAAGCCTTTGCCATGAAGCTCTAAATTGAGCTGTTGGTTCAGGACTTAAAGGCAATCACAACTGTAATCCCTTCACAAAAACCCTATTTATAAATACTACCAAGTATTGAGAAGGGACATAACCTCTCTAGGTTGCCCTGTAGGCCTAATTGACAAACTTCAGTTGGTTCGAAATGCAGCTGCTAGAGTGCTTTCTAGAATAAAGAAGTATGATCATATTACTCTGGTTCTTTTACCATCCCATTGGGTCTATATTAAATATCGTATACATTTTAAAATCTTATTGACTACCTAGAAAACGCTGAGCATCTGGCACCTAAATTCTGGAACAAATTCTTACTAGCACAGTTTGGCCCCGTTTAAACTGTCAGGTGTTGATGTCCAATTCCTAATTGTTGCCTATATCTGATTTTTTTGCCTGTCCGTTTACATGTTCTTTTAACTGTGACCTGCACCACACTAGCCATGATGGAAGACATTGTCTTGCTTTTAGCTCTGCGAAATATGGAAAGTTCGGCCAACTTTAAGGGTGCTTTCACACTAGCACTTTCGGTCCACACCCGGGTTCATTTGACGTCAAAGTACGGTACATTTAGCTAGTTTGAACGTGTCTTCTGAACTTGGGTGCGCACCCGTGAACCATACCTGAGTCCGCCTGAAAGAGGTAGTCTGGGGTACGGTTCACTTCTGGTATGAATGCAATTGTACCAAATAACGGAAGTGAACTGCCAAATGTACAACAAACTATTTGTTTTGTAACGTTCATACATGCGCGCGTGTGTGTGTGTGTGTGTGTGTGTGTATATCACGGGCTGTATCTTGGTGACAAGCGGGAATGAGCTAGGGCAAGCACAGTGAAAATGTCTGCTTGTCTTTTCTAAAACACAGCTTCTGCAGACATAGTGTGATGTGTATAATATTTTTTTTTTTTTTTTGTGGCAGATGGAGTCGCTTTCTGTATGTCCAAAACCAAAAGATTCAGTAAAATCACCACAATGTGTGTACGTCTCCATTTTAGCGCTTTGCTTTCATGGCCGTCACCTAGCAACAGCTGTACACAAAACAGCACCTCGATGACGCAAGCGTACCAGGGTTCAGAAGGAAAAAAAGACAGTGTAAACACAAACCAACCGAGAAGGTGGCAAGGGGGACAATCGAACTTGGGTACGGTCCAGGCAATTAAACCAAGTGTGAAAGCACCCTAAAATGATTTTGAGGCAGAGGAGAAGGAAATCGCAGTTTGCACCTATGGTTTATATATGGTGTCCTCCACCATTCAGAGGAATTTGTGGGTATGAGAGAGATCTCAGGTCTGGAAGGAGCAAATTGTGGCGACTGACCACTTTCCTCCTCCGTGTTTCCTCTGTTGTTGTTGTTTACCGCGTCGGCGTCTCCTAACACGCTCATCCATCTACATCATTAAACCTCAGAGAAGTATAACACTGTCGCAAGTTTAATGATGTACATAAAGGAATGCCTTAATAAATCCGATCTGCCTGTTTACATGATAGTCGCATTGTCATGTATCCAATTTATAGCTGATTTATTTCCACATATGAAAGAGGCCTGGAACCAATCTCTGAATATCCGAATGCATGCATTTTTTTGTGTTTACATGGCCATAGAACAGATCTGATCTGTGTCAGAATAAATTGTAGATTTAACAATCAACATTTTAGGATAAAACAGTAATAAAAACAATAATAATCAGTATATTTACAATGATTTATTTATAATAATGTAAAGAGTTTTAAAATGATAAGAGTTGGGGTTACTCATTTTTATCTGTTTTCAAAATTTGACAGCTCATTTCTCAATGCGCATGAGTAGATGATAGTGGCCTAATTCTGCCCTGCATGCATTGCTGGGTGTGTTCCTCTGTACCCTTATGCTGAGTTCAGACTGCAAGATTTTAACCTTGATTTTGACTCGTTGACAGGTTTTGAGAAATCGACGACGAATGTGAAATCACAGGCAAATCAGTGCTCGTTCCTGTGCGTAACAATCACACAGTACGAACTATCAATGACATGATCTGAGAGAATCACAGATGAGTCGCCGACACCTGTGAGATATTTGGCATGCTAAATATCTGGATCTGTCGGTGATTCAAATCATGCTGTATGAAATGTGTTCTGATTGAAAATATCATTGGCGATTACCTACAGCCAATGAGAGAGCAGCATCTACTAGTATGGGTATCTGTAGGCCAGTGGGAGGTTGGAGGAGAAGTTAAAAGCGCTAATTTTCAGTTTATTTGGACCCAAGAAATGGAGGAAAAACTAGTGGAAATTTGACAGAAGCACACGTCTGTTTGACATGTCATCTAAGCAATATCAAAACCGTGTCGAAAAAGAAAAAAATTTGAGGAGAAATTGCTAATTTCCTTCATGGCGAGGTGAGCAAAATAAGTAAATTTTTTACCCCACTAAAGACTTCCTTCTCATCATGTAGTTAATAACAAAAGATATACTATGTGACCTTGCGTCGTTTCCATGTCACTTCTCATGTGTATTTGGTTGTGAGACATTGTTTGGACAAAGTTGTCAATGATTCTTCCTATTTTAAAGTCATGCAGTGTGAAACCCTTTGTCGCAGATCCATCTAGCAGTGTAAACAAAGCAGCGACGAAATGATAGTCAGATAGTCATGTAGTGTGAAAACATCTGTAACACAAATACTTTGAAAATCCTGCAGTCTGAACTCGGCATTAGGATGTTCCTACAGAACTCTGCATGTAGGCTTTCAATTGGATTTTTATCCCACTTATAACTGAGGAGAGGACCTCACCTTTTACTCCCATATAGCATTATAGGTTCAAGCACTGACTGGAAAATTGAGCCAGATTCATACTGGAATTACTATTTGTGTTGATTTTTTTAATGGCGTAAAAGGCCCTTCTTGGTTTTTCTCTCAGTTCCAAATTTTATTTCCATTAGCACTTATTTTCAACCCAAGGTATGTGTAGCTTGCGGCAGGTTCAACTTTTGTCATACCGAGGGTGTTTCTTTCCCTGACATCTGTTTTTTTCTGGAATATTAGGGTTTTGGTTTCCTTTGTGTTAACGGTCAGGGTCCAGGTCTGACAGAAGCTGTGCAGGATATCCAGCTGCTGTTGACCCTCTTCTTTTGGTGACAGCAGCACCAGATCATCTGCAACCTGACATTTTTAACATTAAATTATTTTGGCTGCTGCAATTGTTAAGAACGTTGTTTAAAAAGCTCTTTTGATTTGTCAAGCAAGCCAAAAAAACTAAATAAGATCTGGTGATGTTCATATTGCTTTAATGAGGCAGAACCTGTTTTAACTTAATATAATATAATTTACTGCTCCTATCCAATGTTTAATTTATTGTTTAAACAGAATATAAGATGCCTGTATGTGGCATTGAATTCTAGAAGTTTTTAAGAATAGCTTGGACTAAAACACTTTGATTTATGGTGTAAGTTGCACTCAAAGAGACATCAAGAATCAGCGTATGAACCTCAACAACGGTGACAACTCACAAACTAGCTACTAACATTCTACTGAAAGTCTAAATATAAACAACAGCAGAATCAAACGCAAATAAAGACAACTGTAAGACCATTATACTACATAATTTATTCATGCCGCAGTGCATGCTGGGATTTTTGTACTGTGCCACATTGCATTGCGGCATGAAACATTGTTACCATTGTTGAGGTACAAGGTCTGATTCATGAGGTCCGAGTGTGTCTTTGTCATAACTGACTTCTTGACTCTGTAAGAGAATTAGGTATCTTTCCTGTTCCCCTTCGGGAGGGGAACTTCAATGCTATGTGGAAAAACTTCCACTATGGGGATTTTGTCAGAATCCAATCATCTGAAAGAGTATAAAAACGGGCCAATGAAATGCCAATGAGTTGGCAGCGTCAGCGTGCACAGCTGTCTTGAATGACAATCAGCCTGGCATAAAAGGCTAGCATGTGCTCAGCAACGCCATCCTTTTCGCTTTCAGAGCCTTTCACGAGCTTCTGAGAGAGTCTATGAGGGTATCTCCAACCTGTGTCTACAGAGAGAGATCGAGAAGCAGCTTCTCCCGGTCCAGAGCGTGTATACGCAGTGGCAGATGGTCGAGCTGGGTTGTTCTCCCTTGCCTGGCGTCCTTTGGGTCCGGTCCTCCAAGAGCGGTATGTATATAGGAAGCAAGTTTCCTAAAAGAGCAACACGGTTGTGCAGCGCGTCTTTTTCAAGACGTCGCTCCGACCGTGCGTTTCTGGTTGCGGTGGTTTCCTGTCCCCGGATGATGGGCACGAGCACTGCGTTTCATGTCTGGGGGTCCAGCATGTTGATGCGGTGCTCGCGGGCAGTGCATGCCATCATTGTGATGTCATGTCTGCTGCGCAGTTAACATCGCGGCTCGCTCTTGCAAAAGAGCGACCCACCCCAGTTGTCCCCCGCACTGCGGTTGGCACTCGGGCAGATCTGAGGGTTTCAGTGGGAGTAAATCCGCCGCCCTCGGGCTCGCGGACCTCTCGCTCCTCCACGCGCTCCATCCAAGCTTCAGGTGAGAGAAGCGCTCCATCCTCGGGTGGTCGCCCTCTCACTTGATGACACCGAGGATCAGATGTCCATCGCTGCATCGGAGGATGGGCTGTCATTGTCTGATGAGGATGCGAACCCGCTCGATCCCTCCCTCCGGGGTGGAGAGCACGGTGTTGGCATCTAAAAAGCAGACATGATGGCCGTGCTTTCCCGGGCTGTTTCGGCCGTGGGTCTGGTGATGGTTTATCCCCCAGCCCCGCGGCCGGACCGACTAGATGGGTGTTATGTGGAGGATATAAGAAGGCAAGACCTTCTAAGCCTTCCGTCCCCTTCTTCCCGGAAAGTGCGCAGTAAGCTCACGCAGTCTTGGAGGGCACTTTTTTCTGCCCGATCTGCGTGCGCTTTCATCCTCACCATCCTTGGAGGGTTGGTTGTCATTGTCTGATGAGGATTCGAACCTGCTCTCTTCCTCCGGGATGATGGGCGTGGCGTCGAATCCAGAAGCAGACTTTGCAGCCGTGCTTCCCAGGCTGTTTCGGCCGTGGGTCTGGAGATGGTTTATCCCCCAGCCCCGCGGACGGACCGACTAGAGGGGTGTGATGTGGAGGAGATAAGGAGGCAAGACCTTCTAAGCCTCCACGTCCCCTTCTTCCTGGATGTGCACAGGAAGCCCACGCAGTGCGCTGCGTGCGCCTTCGCCCTCACCATGCATGCTACGGCCACCTACCAGCGCTCCCTAGCGCAGGCGCTGGCCCAGCTGCGCGGGGATGGTTCCGACCCAGGACTGAGCATGAGCTCCGCACAGCTATCGACTGAAGTCGGCTGTGTGTGCCCCAGGGAAGGACGATGGTCACATTAGTGGCCCAGGAACGCCACCACGGGCTAAACCTGGTGATCTGCGTGATGCTGACAAAGTTCGCTTTCTTAGCTCACCCATATCCCAGGCTGGCCTGTTCGGCGACACCGTCAGTGAATTCGCCCAGGAATTCACGCCGGTGAGCGAGCAGTCGGAGGCGATGGGTAATACCATCTCTCGGCGGGATCGTAAAACCGCTCCTCCCCGCCGAGCCATCCACATCCACTGCTTCACGCCGAGAGCGCCCGCCTGCGGCTTTGCTCGGTTGCCCCCGCCTGCGCCTCTGGCCAAGCGGCTGCGCCGAGCATCTCGCAGGCAACCAGCGCTCCCCGCCCCAGGACGCCGCTAAGTTCGGTAAACGAACCGCGAAGCGTCCCTGAGACGGGCCATCTGGAGAGGAGGAAATTTGCTCTTTCCCCGCTGGAGGGCGGGGCTCTTCTTCTAAACAGCGTTAAAAAACGCTATCAAAACCTCAGAGAAAGAGCATTTTTTCCCTTCCCCGGATGTGACAGCCCGAACACTGCCAGTCTGGGACGCTATGCTTTCCAGCTCGCAGGATCGGTGCACTTCGCCAGTGGCTCGCGGAGCGAGAGAGAACGGTCTCCTTTCTCTCCCCCTCCCAGCCCCACCTCCGGAGTACGGGTGCGAGACAAGAGTGAAGCTCTTGCCTCCTGCTCTCCTGTGGGACCCCAGGGCTTCCCGGTTGAGCCCACCCACTCCGCGCTGCCCCACCGCTGGTACGTCAGCGATCGTGCGGACGAAGCCACTTGCGAGGGCTCTGCCTGCCTGGTTAGCGCGGGCCAGCCCATCGCAATGGCTCATCCGCGCGATCAGACTCGGCTACGCGATTCAGTTCGCGAAACGGCCTCCCAAGTTCACGGGTGTGTATTTCACCAGGGTCAGCCCTGCGTCCGCCCCTGTCTTGCGAGAGGAGATTGCTGTCCTCCTGGCGAAGGATGCAATCGAACCGGTCCCTCCAGCCGGGATGGAGAGCGGGTTTACAGCCCGCACTTCATCGTACCCAAAAAGAGCGGTGGGCTACGGCCAATCCTTGATCTGCGCTTTTTGAACCGCTGGCTTCACAAGCTGCCGTTCAGAAAGCTTACGCAGAAGCGCACCCTCCGGAGCGTTCGTCCTCGGGATTGGTCTGCAGCAGTAGACCTGAAGGACGCGTACTTTCATGTCTCCATACTTCCACGCCACCGTCAGTTTCCTGCGGTTTGCGTCTGAAGTCGAGTCTGGCGGTACAAGTCCTCCCCTTTTGGCTCTCTCTGTCTCCGCGGGTTTTCACCAAGCTGGCGGAGGGTGCCCCAGCTTCGGCTTGCGGGCATCCGCATACTCAATTATTTCAAGCGACTGGCTGATTTCAGCGCGCTCGCGGGATTAATTGATTACGCACAGAGACAGGGTGTTTCGGCACTTCGACCAATTGGGGTTTCAGGTCAACCGAGAAAAGAGCAGCCTCGCCCCCGTGCAGAGCAACTATTTTCTCGGGTTGGAGCTGGACTCGATCACCATGACGGCGCGCCTCCCCCGAGAGCGCGCCGGGCTGATGCTGGCCTGTCTGAGAGAGTTCGACAGGAAAATGTGGTCCCACTGATATTATTTCAGAGGCTCCTGGAGCATATGACATCCGCAGCCGCGGTCTCGCCGCTCGGATGCTCCATATGAGACCACTTCAGCATTTGCCTGTGACTGTCACTCCGCTGTGTCGCTGCGCCCTCAGCCTCTGGATGGACCCTGTGTTCTACAGGCCCGCGGGCCTCTAGAACAAGCGTCCAGGCATGTCGTCGTTTGACGGATGCTTCCAGTTCACGCTGGGGGGCCGTGTGTTGCGGGCATGCAGCTGTGGTTCCGTGGTAGGAAACTGGTTGCATTGGCATCTTAACTGCCTGGAGCTGTTGGCAGTGTATCTCACGCTGCACCGTTTTTTACCGGTGTTAGAAGGGAAACACGTGCTGGTCAGGACGAACAGCATGGTGGCGATGGTGTATATCAACCGCAAGGGAGATATTCGCTGTCGCCGCATGTCTCAGCTCGCTCGCCGTCTGCTCCCCCGGAGTCATACGCGGCGCAATCGCTGCATTCCATTTTTTCCCGCCGAGCTCAACCGTGCAGCCGCTGCGCTCTCACGGCAGTTCGCCTGGGAGAATGGAGGCTCCACCCCCGACTGTCCAGCTGTTATGGGTGCGTTCTGCGCACTGGCTACACAGCTGGCCCCGGGGCGTGCGTAATACGCATTTCTCCAGTGAGCCTACTCGCACAGATGCTGTGTAAAGTCAGGGAGGACGAGGAACAGGTCTATGCATTGCGCCTCTCAGGCCCAATCAAACCTGTATTCTAGCTCTCTCCTCGTGATGGCCCCTCCCTGGCATGTCCCATGGAAGAAACTTCTTCTTTGGGGACAGGCACCGTTTGGCACCCGCGCCCAGTTCTATGGACATCACGTGTGGCCCATAGATGGAGCTCGGAGGACTTAGGTGACCTACCGTTAGGTGGTTAACACCATCACTCAGGCCTAGAGCACCCTCTATGAGGCATGCCTATGCCCTGATGTGGAGTCTATTCGCTGTGTGGTGTACTTCTCTCCGAGAAGGAAACCCCAAACATGCCAGATCAGTGTGATGCTATCCTCCTTCAGTTGGCTGGAGCCAAGGCTGTCCCCTCCGCACTGAGGGGTTGGCGTGGCGATCATCCCCGCTCTGAGGATGCGGCGATGGCGGCGCGCTGGGAAAGCATCGCCTCATCATCCAGTCCCCAGAGGCGCGAGACGTAGATATATATCCTGTCCCCTCTCTTACCCATTTGAAGATCTCTCTTAGGAGAGGTCTGCTCGATCACTCGACTCAGTATCTATATGATTTCTGTCCAGGTAGACAGCTCTGCTGGTCGCGTTGGCATCGGTCAAATGGGCGGGTATCTGGAGGCATTTTCGGTCAGCGAAATGTGCCAGCGTTTTGGGCCGGCCCACTCTCACGTTTACCTGAGACCCCGGCCCACCTAGGTGCCCTAGGTTCCTACAGCGCTCGTTTAGACTATGTAGTGAACCTGCAAGCGATGCCCACGGAGGAGGCAGACCCAGCCCCTTTATTGCGGTGTCCTGTTCGCGCTTGCGTATTATAACGGACCGTACTCAGAGCTTAGATCCTCTGAGCAGCTCTTATATGTTACGGTGATTGGCAGATGGGAAGTGCCATATCTAAACAGAGGTTGGCCCACTGAGCAGTGAATGCCATCTCCCTCGCTCATCGAGCTAGGGCGAGCCGTGTCCCCCACTCGGAGCGCGCTCCACTCGGAGCGCGCATCCTTTTGGGCGTTAGCACGCGGCGCCTCTCTAACAGACATTGTAGAGCTGCGGGCTGGGCGACACCTGAGCATTTGTGAGATTTATCTTCGAGTGAACTGATTTCCTCACGAGCGGTGAATGAGGAAATTCGGTTAGGTGTTGTAAAACGCTTGCTGCGCCTTTCTCTCTAACACAGAGATACGTGCGCTTTTCTCGCTTTGTCAGTTGAGTTCCCCACTCGGCGAACCCTGCAGAGTTCCTCCGAGGCCCCCAGCATCTGACTCAGCGGAGCAGTCAAATGTTGGCCCATTACGTTGTAGGTATGCCCGCTGGTCATCCCGCGTTCTGGGTATAGGTGCCTGCTATGTGCGATCCCCGCTGGCGATCCCATACGCTCACTCAGCCACGATGTAGTCCCCCCTCCTAGGCGGGCTCGTGTCTTCCCTCCCCGCTAACCACCTCTTCATATGTGCACTCCCCCTTCTCAGGGCTAGTCCATATGCTATTTTGCCACCAGGTCTCCCCCTCCGGGCAGCAGGTGGCCTCCGCAGCGTCCTCCCTATCGGGACTGAACGCTTTCCCAACGTACTGTCGTATTTAAAAATTCCTAGAAACTACTAGGTGTATTTTACGACTCCCCGAAAAATATATCTAAACCAGAAAAGGTAAGTAAGGTAAGTAAGGGCCAGGGGACACGTTGGAGGACTGTGTCTCCAGCGATGCAGGTGCGCTCGTACTGCTGCGTGGCGCGCCCCTCACTGGAGACATGGTAAGGTTCTTTCGTTGTGGCGCTTTCCATAAATTTCCCCATAGTGGAAGTTTTTCCACATAGCATTGAAGTTCCCCTCCCGAAGGGGAACGCTCAGGTTACTAAAGTAACCCTCGTTCCCCGAGGGGGGGAACGGAAATGCTATGTTCCTTCGCCACAATGATTGTCCCTTAGCTGTTGAGTGTGAAAGCCTCTTCAGCTAGAAAAGGATGGCGTTGCTGAGCACATGCTAGCCTTTTATGCCAGGCTGATTGTCATTCAAGACAGCTGTGCACGCTGACGCTGCCAACTCATTGGCATTTCATTGGCCCGTTTTTATACTCTTTCAGATGATTGGATTCTGACGAAATCCCCATAGTGGAAGTTTTTCCACATAGCATTTCCGTTCCCCCCCTCGGGGAATGAGGGTTACTTTAGTAACCTGAGCGTTTCCGCTTCTCATTAATAAATTAATATCTGCAACTAAGTATAAAACTATTGCATGAGGCCCATCATCCAGACCTTTATCAATACATTTATCAGAACAAATTTCAGATAAATAAATTTTCTACTTATTGACTTCTCAACCTTATAGCTACAATAGAAGTGTTTTATAAACTCTGTATTACAGTAGCTGGAGAGTCTAAATTAATGAGTTCAAGTGTGAAGAGCCCAACTAAACCAGCCCCTCACTCTATTATGGTGATACAAAAAAACACCCCTACATTTCTGTTGATTCTCAATAAGAATGGTATGGAAGTCAAAGCAGTCAGTAATAAGTGAATCTGCTGTTGTTTGTGGAGTTGTTTAATGATCCTCTGCTGAGACTGAAGGAGTTTTATTTTGGTTAATGTTATTTAATGCTGTAACTGACGTCACTCTTTGTGTTTCTTGTTTCTCTTTCCTTCAATGATTGTGATTATAACAGCAGGTGTGCATCAGTGTCTGAATTCACTCATTAGTGTTCATTAACTCTGTCAGGTGAACTATATTAGTGAAGTAGTGTATGGAATAGTGAACAAGGGCACAAAATGTGATTTCAAACACAGACTTGAAAAAACGTCGAATCTGAGCTCTGTTAACACAGTTTTCTGCTCTTGGTTACTTTCTCGAAGACAAAAATATTACCCAGAATGCACTGTTTTTAACAGAATATTACTGTTTTAGTGAAAAAAACTTTATTTTACTGTAGAATCTGACCGTTTTTTACAGCATTTTTTTACAGTGTAGGAGCATTGCCAATTGATTTATGTGAACATTGAAGAGGGTTGGTGGACAGTGGACAGCCCTGTCTCACCCCCCACCCATGAGTAAAGAATTCTGTTCGCTTAATTTGAATTTTAAAATTGCAAACTGATTCAAATACATTGTTTTTATAATGTTGTATTTTTTACTGCCAATACCGGGTTTTAGAAGTTTAGACAGCAGACCTTCATGCCAAATTGAATCAATCACTTTCTGAAAATCTACAAAGCAAGCAAATATTTTGTTTTTGTTTTGATTGATGTATTTGAAGTTGAGGGTGAAGTTGTGGTCTAATGTTCTGTAATTTGGCAGAAACCCAATCTGACTTTTGTTGAGGATATTGTGCTCTGTAAGGAAGCCTATGAGTCTGGTGTTGATGATGCTGCAGAACAGCTTCCCTATATCAGTGCTCACACAGATGCCTCTGAAATTGTTTGGGTCTGATTTGTCTCCACTTTTGCATATGGGTGTTATTAATCCTGTATTCCATAAATCAGGGAAACGACTAACACTCAGAACCAAATTGAACAGTTACATTATAGAAAGTTGAAATTTGTGATTTATGTTTTTAATCATTTCAATAAGAATACCATCTAGACCACTTGCCTTTTTTGCTTGTAGAACTTGTAAGACTCCAGAATATCAGAGCATAAGAATTGTTATGCAATTCTACAATAAACTTTCTGATCTGAGAAGAAGATCAAGAAACCAGCTGTTCAACTCTTCTATTCGAATCAACCTGAGACAGTTGACAATAGGCTGGAAACACAGTGCCACCTCACCAGGGGGGAATGCAAGAAAGTTCACCCTTCTCCTTTCACCTCAAGCCCCCCTTCTTGACCTTTAAGTGACTTACTGATCAGAGCACAATTCACATAAAATGCCCAAGGTTTTAATATGGTGTATCTTGTAGCTCTTTATTCATGTTTGGTATAATTTTAAATGTCTCTGTGTGATTAATTCACTGTAATATTTCACTTGTATATGTTGATTTGGTTTTTGGCTTTGATAAGATCTTTGCCAGATGCTCCCTCTCCTTAGAGATGGTTAACTCCTCAAATTCACCAGGCAGGGATCTAGATGACGCTTCTATTGTCTTGAATTTATGACTGTTTGTTCTGAGTTGAGCATTTAAGGGAAATGGGCACAAATATCTTTGGAATCTTGTAGCTAAGAGACCCAGTTGCAGCATCTCTGAGACTTATGCTGCAACACACTGGTCAGGTATGCATCTCTGGTCAGGTATGCATCTCTAACTCTTTCATTTATCTTTGAGTAATGGATGTTATATTTTTACAGTATTATCTCTGAATTGGCTTTCTGATTGTTTTATAATATAATTGGCATAATACAATTTTACCTGACAAATAAAATGTTAAGTTTTGATTTATTCTGAATTCTCCTGAAATCTGTTATATCCAGTAGATTAAGTGGAATCTGCGCTACCTTTATGATTCGCACATTTGACTGTACAGAGCCGTTTTGGCACGATAGCATGGATATCTTTCATCATCTAATCACTGAAATTAGCAAGTTGTCTGGAAGTGGCTAAATTTACTACTTTTTAGGATGAGTGAGCAGTTTGCAACTAGACTATTTAAGTATTAGCTAACCCTACATCCTCTGACTAACTTCAGAGTGTTGACATACTGTCCATGAGAAGACACGCAAACCCGGGGCGTGACGTTTGGTCCCTAATGAACGTATAAACTGAAGAGTATGGGAACAGATATAGATCAAAACTCTAAATTAAGTCATAAATGATTATTGTGATCCGTTCCTACAATTAGAAATACAGTCTAAATTTTACGGTCACTTAAAATTGGAGTCAGATTAAATTCAAGCTAAAAAACGAATATAAATTAATTCTAAAAAAATAACAAAATTATTTTCAAAACCACTAGAAAAGGCTTACATGCATTTAGCCTTCGATCATGCTGTTAGTTTCGTCATTGGGTTAATAGATGGACTTCTACAAACTTGCATTTTATCTATTAGCTCTTTTTTGTGATTGGGTAGTCTAATGGATTTTAGTATTTGCCAAGTATTAGCTCTGTATGGGTTCATTTATTTTCTATATATATATATATATATATATATATATATATATATATATATATATACAGTATATGCAATTGTTCAGTACTCATGTTTATTTAACTAAACATCTCCATTTTGTATTGTTAGCTGTTCACATTTCCTTTTATTCATGGCATTCCAGTTGTCCAAGAAATTGCTTAAATCAACTGATTTTTCAATTGTTTTAAGCCGTTTTTGGATGCACTCTTCTTTCGTTTTTCTTTTCGATTGTGTTTTTATATTTTTTAAGCTCCTCGCAGTACTAAAGACATAAATCTGTATTGTCTGGTTGTCTGTGTTTTTGATTTGCTAGTTGTCTTACGTTTTTACAATGAAACTTTTTTTACAATCAAAGTCATGCCATTTTTCATTCTCTTGTTTTTGTTTAAAAGTTTTCTTATTGGTTTTAAAATCGCTGGCAAATAATCAAATATGTAATTTATGTTTTCTACAGCTAGAATAACGCCATTTCCATTATGAGGATCTCTCATTATTCTCTCTCTCTCTCTCTCTCTCTCTCTCTCTCTCTCTCTCTCTCTCTCGGTGCATGCTGGGAGTGTACGGGTGCGTGTGAGGGTGAACACGGTGAGAGGGCGTCTGACTTTTTACTTTTTTTTCTCTCTTTTTCCTTTTCATAAAGTGATAAGGAGAAGTAAAGTGGATTAAAGACGTTAGTTAAAAGTTATAGTTTGTAAGTTTAGAGATGTGGCGGAGAAGAGAAGAGATGGCCTCCTCACCTGCGGACGGCGCGGCGTCTCTATCGCTCCGCCACGGTGTCAGGTGTATGGCCGAATCTGGAGTGACTGTGGAGGATGTACTGTTGGTAGCTGGAGAGCAAATAGGATATGAGAATATTTGCTCTGCATCCCGTATGAATAAGGCAGTTGTTATATTTGTGAAGGAGGAAAACTTGGTGAATCGATTGATAAGCACTGGTGTTGAGGTAAGTGGCGCTTACATTACTGTTTCACCGCTGGTCACGCCAACGACGCGAGTAACGGTATCAAATGTGCCGCCTTTCATAAAAAATGCTGAAATCGAATGAGCTCTTGCAAGTTACGGAAAATTGGCAAGCCCAATTAAAATGATTTCTCTCTGATGCAAAAATGAGGCTTTGAAGCACGTGTTATCATTCAGAAGGCAAGTTTTTATGTTTTTGAACGAACCACAATTGAATGTTTCTTTCAGACTGTGGCATGAAGGGAAATCCTTTTTGCTTTATGCTAGCACTGGAAGTATGAAGTGTTTTGAATGCGGAGATATTGGACACAAAAAATTGTTTTGTCCACATAAAGTTCAAGCCACCGAAAATTCAGAACAACATGCTGTTGACAGAAATGGTGATTCAAATGTCGTGGAAGTACAACCCCGAGATGAAATGCACGATAGTGATGTTGCTGATAGCGGTAACGTTAGATCTAAAGACGGGCCTATGGTTTTCATAAACCAGAACAGTAGGGCCAAAGAAATAGTAAGGAATGATGATGATGTTGCAGCAGAAGGTAGTGGAGTAAATACAGAGACAATGACTGGAGAAAAAGAAATTGAGCAACAACATGAAAATTCACAGGGTCTTGATACGAGCAATGACAATGAGATTATGGATGATGATGCTTGTTCAGATATTTCTGATATTGGTTCCCAAGTCATGGGAGAATTGTATACATTACAGGAAATAAATGATTTTCTAGATGAAACATTTGGAAAAGTGGTTGAGGTGGAGGATTTTTTTCCAGATGTGGATAAATTTATTGCATCGGTCGTGTTGCTTCAGAAAATGGTAAGCCTTGATGAGTTGAGTAAGCAGAAGAGATTTTGGTTGAGGAAATTTTTAACAAAACTGCGCAAAGGAAAACCTCGTAGTTTAAAAAAGTAAAGAAATGATTAAGCTGCACAGGGTGTCTATCCTTTTTTGGTTTCTGGTTCTGTTTCTATCCTGTCTTCTTTTTCATTTATTTATGGAGCATTTGAGGGTAGGCTCCTTAAATATTAATGGGGGTAGAGATAAGAAGAAATTGGCAGTGATTTCAGAATTTTTAAAAATAAAAAAGATTAATATTGCTTTTTTACAGGAAACACATTCTGACAGTGATAACGAAATAGAATGGGATATGTGGTGGGGTGGAAAAGTTTATTTGAGTCATGGATCAAACAATAGTGCAGGAGTTGCAATATTAATTTCCAAAAATGTAAAAGCTAATATATTATTGGTGAAAGAAATTGAGAAAGGTAGGATCTTGTATACAAAACTAGAAATTGAAGGTTTTTTGTTTGGTTTTTATTAATGTTTATGCCCCAAATAATGGGTCGGAAAGGGTGAGTTTTTTTATGAAATTAAATGAGTTTTTAAAAGGAATAGAAGAAGGTGTTTGTATTATTTTAGGGGGAGACTGGAACTGTACAACAGATTTTACTGTTGATAGAAATGGCTAAGAACCTCATAACCAATCTAGTTTAGTTTTATCCAGAATAATGAAGAAAAATAGGTTAGTAGACATATGGAGATTAAGAAATAAGGTTGAAAGACAATATACATGGGTTAAAGTGACTGACAATATGGTCTTTGGTGCGAGACTGGATCGTTTTTATGTGGGACAAATATGGAACAATAGGATTATAAAGGCTTTTATTTCACCAACTGCTTTTTCAGATCATCATATGATTGGTTTAGAACTTAATATGGAAAAAATGACAAGATGTACATATTATTGGCATTTTAATACAAAGTTATTGCAGGATGTTTTGTTCTGTGAGAGATTTATATTATTCTGGAACGAATGGAAAATGAAAAAGTTTTCTTTTGAAAGCCTTAGTCAATGGTGGGAGGTGGGTAAGGCACAGATAAGAGTTTTTTGCCAGAACTATACTTTGAACTCCTCTTTACAAATTAAGGTAACAATACAAAGCCTGGAAAAAGACATTGTGCAACTTGAAAAAGGACTTATGGATAATCCTGGAAATGTGCAGACAGATTTCTTGAAAAAGAAGAAAGCAGAACTTGGATCTTTCTTGCATGAACGAGCAAAAGGAGCAATGATAAGAGCAAAGTTTTGTTCCATTAAAGATATGGATGCTCCCAGTTCTTATTTTTTTAACTTGGAAAAAAAAAGTGCTCAACACAAACAGATACATCATCTACGTCGGGAAAAGGGCACTATCACTTCTGATTCAGTGGAAATACGAAAGATGACTGTTGATTTTTATAGAACACTATATAGTAAGGAATCATGTGACCCCAAAAGTGCGGAAGAATTACTCGAGGTCTTGCCAAAATTACCAAATGAACAAAAAAATTTGTTGGACAGTGATATCACTTTTAAGGAACTTATTGAGGCAATGTAACAATTGTCTAATGGACGGTCTCCTGGAATAGATGGACTGCCGGTTGAATTTTATCGCCGATTTTGGAATGTAATGGATTTATATGAAGTATTTTTAAGCTGTTTCAAAGAAAAGTTGCTTCCTTTGAGTTGTCGACGTGCAGTTCTCTCACTGTTACCAAAAAAAGGGGATTTATGTTCATTGAAAAATTGGAGACCTGTGTCTTTATTATGTTTGGACTATAAAATTTTGGCAAAATCTCTGGCAAATAGAATTATGCATTGTTTACATTTCCTGATTGAGAAAGATCAAACGTATTGTGTCCCAGATAGGTCAATTATTGATAATATTTGTATGTTATGAGATTTAGTTGATTTTAGTAATCTCACAAATAAGGATCTTGGATTTTTATCATTAGATCAAGAAAAATCCTTTGATAGGGTGGATCATGGTTATCTTTTTAATGTTTTAAAAAATTTTGGGTTTGGTGAACAATTTTTATCATATATAAAACTGTTGTATTCAAATGTATTTATAATGGTTAAGGCTGGTGGGGCTTTGAGCGCTCAAGTACCTCTTGGAAGAGGAATCAGACAAGGATGTCCATTGTCTGGGCAGCTATATAGTCTAATGATTGAACCTCTTTTGTTTAAACTTAGAAAAGATTTAAATGGTGTTGTATATAAAAATGGAGGTGAAATTGTAAAACAGGCCTTATCTGCTTATGCAGATGATATCACAGTGTTTATCACAGGGCAAGAAGACATTAGAAGTTTAAATAAGAACATTCAAATTTATGAAAAAGCATCTTCAGCCAAAGTAAATTGGGAGAAAAGCGAGGGGTATATTATGGGTCGGTGGAATGAGGTGGGATATCCAAAGCTACCAGGGGGTTTGAAATGGGGTAAGGATGGTATTAAAGTTTTAGGTGTTTTTATAGGTAGTGATAAATATCGAGTGAAAAATTGGGAAGGTATGCTGGATAAGGTATCTGCCCGATTGTCTAAATGGGAACCGCTATTACCACAGTTGTCATACAGAGGGAGAGTTCTGGTCGCCAATAATCTGGTAGCTTCTACACTGTGGCACAGATGTATAGTTTTAGATCCAACTGAGGATATTGTATGTGAAATACAGAGGAAGCTGGTTAATTTTTTCTGGAGTGGTGAACACTGGGTCCGGGCATCAGTCATTTTTCTGCCAGTGTGTGAAGGAGGACATGGACTGGTGGATGTTAAATCTCGCATACAAGCTTTCAGACTACAAACAGTAAAAAGATTTCTTTACCACAAAGATTTGCTATGGACTCATACAGCATGTGCCATTTTACAAAGGGCAGGTGGACTTGGACTTGACAAACACTTGTTTTTAATGAAATTGGAAGATATGGACTTGTCTGCAATTTCAAGCTTTTATCAAAAGATGTTTTGTGTGTGGCGTAATGTTTTAAATTTCATACACTGGCCTCCCGAGGAACCTCTGTTTTTTAATAGTATGATTCAAACAAGACTTTTATCCTCAGTAAGTGTACAAGCATGTATGCTGAAGAGGGGGATTGTAAAGCTGAGACACCTAATGGATAACAAGATATGGAAATCTGTGGAAACTATTATGGAAGTGACTGGTTTAAAATCAAAAAGAATTGCAGGAAATTTTTTAACAGAAATTACTGTGGCATTACAAAACTTTTTTGGAGAAATCATGACAAGTGGAAAATTATCAGACTGGAGTGACACTAAAGATTTCCCAAGGATTGGAATTTCTTTGCAAACTTGTGATGAGAATCAAGAAGAAATCACAGACTCAATATTGAATTTAGAGACTCCTAAACTCCATTATCTGGATGAAACGTCAAAGAAGGCCCTATACAATGCAACAGTGAAAGTGATACACCAAAAGTCACTAAGCAGACAAAAAGTTTCAAAATGGAGAGGACTGTTGAGGCCAGACTTCCTTGTAAGAGACAGGTGGAGGACCCTGTATAAACTCCCTTTGGAAAATGAACTGCTGATCTACAGTGGAGGATTATTCATGGGGCCATAGCTACAAACAGACATGTGGCACATCTAAATCCAGCAGTGGGTGGGCAGTGTTGGTTTTGTGATGAGGGAGAAGATCTAGAGCATTTGTTTTTAAAATGTAATAGAATAGGTAATTTGTTTGAGTTACTTAAAATATGGTTTCAGAGGTTTGAAGAAGACTTTTCAGATGAAATATTTATAGGAGGATTGAAATATAGTTTTATAAGAAGAAGGAAAGTGTGTTTATTGAATTATTTAGTAGGTACAGCGAAATTAGCAATATGGAAAACTAGGAAAAATAAAGGCCTAGGGTTGATGGCAACTGATCCTGAAGTAATGTTTTTGTGTTTGGTGAAAGCGAGAATTAAAATTGAATTTGCGTATTACAGTTTAACAAATAATGTAGCTGGGTTTTATGAAAGTTGGTGTATTGATGAGGTTCTATGTGTTGTACATGATGATCTTTTGGTTTTAAATTTTTAAATCTTTGTATGTATTTTGAATGTATCTAAGATGTGATTTTAAAAAAAAAACCTCTCTCTCTCTCTCTCTCACACACACACACACACACACACACACACACACACACACACACACACACACACACACACACACACACACACACACACACTATATATTAGAGAAAAGCCAATTGCTAAAATCATTTAATTCATTTTTTTTCCTCAATGTACACACAGCACCCCATATTAACAGAAAAACACAGAATTGTTGACATTTTGGCTGAATTATAAAAAAAAATCACATGGTCCCAAATCTTTTTTGGGAAAGATGCAACAAGTTTTTCAAACCTGATTTTGGGCATACTCTGCCATTCCTACTTGCAGATCCTCTACAGTTCTGTCAGGTTGGATGGTAAACAATGGTGGTGTAGCAAATTAGCTCAAAGGGAAAATATTTATAATTGATCATAAAAAGTTATAATTAATTATAATATTTAGATAAGCTATACGCTTAGATAAGCTTAAAGACTTGATGTCTTTGGGTCAATTGTTTATTTGTTCAAAGAACGTTAATTTCTGGTTGATATGAAATAATCTTGTTAAAATATAAACCTAGACAGAGCATGTGTCACGATTACCAGTGATCCAGCCTCTGCAGATCGCTGGTAAACACCTAGGACTACAAATCAGCTGATAAATGGACTACATATCCAGTCATGCACCACACACACACACACAACCGGTCCCATATCCTGTTTGATTACACACTCGCAGCTGATACTCATGTACATTGATTATGTGGACTATTTAAACCCTTCCGTTTCACAATCATGTTGCTGAGTATTGTTTAGCTGTTGCTGTCTTTACGTAAGCAGTTATCCTGTTTTTGACCTTGGACTGATTATTGTGTTTCAAACCTTTGCTGCCTGCCCTGAACCTTTTGCCTGTTTTGGATAACGCTTCTGAATTCTCTACTACACTGTTAATGCTGGATTGTGATCCCTGCCTGTCTGACCATTCTTATAATAAAGCTGCATTTGGAACTACCCTGGTTTGCATAGCTTCCCTTTCGCAACAGAATACTCAGCCCCACAAGTTCCAGCATACAGTTAGTACGTCTGCAGCAAGGTAAGCTTTCCCTTGAGGACCATATCCAAGACTATCTAGACATTGCTAATTGCTGTAACTACCCAGACTTTGCATTAATAGACTTTTTTTTGTTGTTGTGGTTTAAATAACCCACTTTAAACCACCCTCATCAAAGTTGGTCCTCGGGGTTCGCCATGTCAATTTTGGACTTTGCTCTGCTCACTGTCTGTGAGGTGGAGGAAAACCCTAAATGTTGTTTTGGAGGGGGAGGCAATAGACTGCAAGACCCGCAGGCAGCGGGACTGGCAAAGGACACCACTACAACGCTGGGCTTACCTGTGTTCTTCTCCGATGCCCCTCGTTGGTATTTTGAGCGTCTGGAAGCCGCTCTAAGAGGGGGAGGGGGGGGGGGGGGGGGGGGGGGGGGGGGGGGGGGGGGGGGGGGGGGCTGGGGGTTCTGTCACGATTACCAGTGATCCAGCCTGTGCAGATTGCTGGTAAACACCTAGGACTACAAATCTGCTGACAAATGGACTACATATCCAGTCATGCACCACACACACACAAACGGTCCCATATCCTGTTTGATTACAGACTCGCAGCTGATACTCATGTACATTGATTATGTGGACCATTTAAACCCTTCCGTTTCACACTCCTGTTGCTGAGTATTGTTTAGCTGTTGCTGTCTTTACATAAGCGTTTATCCTGTTTCTGTGTTTTTGACCTTGGACTGATTATTGTGTTTTTTAACCTTTGCTGCCTGCCCTGAATCTTTTGCCTGTTTTTGTATAATGCTTCTGGATTCTCTACTACACTGTTAATGCTGGTTTTTGATTCCTCCCTGTCTGACCATTCTTACAATAAAGCTGCATTTGGAACTACCCCGGTTTGCATAGCTTCCCTTTCGCAACCACATGTAGCAAAATTGGCATAATTCGGTTATGAGCAAATGAACAACTTCAAGTCCGATACAAATAAGGCTTTATTAGCTACACTTAACACTTAAATCTAACAATTACATACATTCAGTTGGTATTAGGGCTGGACGATATGGAAAAAATTTATATCACAATATATTTCTTATTTTTGGTCAGGAAAAACTGCCAAGAATGCACACAATGGATGTCTGTACCTACAAATGTTTGCAAACTGATTTTGCAAAGTCTATAATACCTCCAGGCTCTTATAACTTTTTTTTTTTTTTTTTTTTAAATAATGGTACAAAAACTTTGTTCACTTTTTTATTTGTATTTAGCCTTTACAAATAAAAAAAGTGAAAAGCTATCAAATAAATAAAACTCTCAGACTCCGCTTATATATACACTCTCAAAAATAAAGGTACGCAAGCTGTCATAGGGGTGGTACCTTTTCAAAAGGTACAAATCTGTACCTAAATGGTCCATATTAATACCTCAAGGGTACATATTGGTACTTAAAAAGTACAAAAGTGTTCCTCTTAAAATTTGTAGGTACTATACTATAGATATATATACTTTTGAGATACCAATATGAACCCTTTAAGTACAAATGTGTACCTTTTCTTAAAAGGTACCACCCCAGTGACAGCTCGTGTACCTTTATTTCTGAGAGTGTATATAGACCGATTTTGTGGGGGTTAGCTTGACCAATGTGATGAACAGAAACTTTTATCAGCGCTTTTTTGTTGTTGTATATGCTGAATATTTAACAGTCAAAATAATACCAAAATATTACAATTATGACATCCACATCGTAAAAACATAGGAAAAGAATAATAATTATAATAATAAATAAAATCAAAAAGAGTATAGGCTACATTTAATATAGTAATATATACATTTATATGTGAGTAATTTGATTAGCGAAGTTTGATTTAAATCCTACACGGCGGAGGTGAATGGTGGTGATTGTGAGGCGACAGGTTGGCTTAAACTTTTATGATGCCTCATGTTCTGACTCAGTATGTTTTATCAGGAGTAACTGTTTCAAATAGTGGAACAGATTTGATGTGTTCCCCGCTGCTAGTCGGCACCACTCTACAGCACATTTTGCAGAGCACCGAAACTATAAGTTTATCTGTACTTAAAAAGCCGAACCACTTTCACACCACTGCATTAGTCTTTCCTCTCTTATCAACTATTTCGTCTGCATTCTTACTTCTGGAAGCTTGTTTATTCACATCAGGGCACTCATTTTGTAGCTAAAACTTTCTGCGACGGAGCGCTGGCATGCTCTTTCTGATGGCTGAGCACTGAACTTTATTCAGTGACAAGTGATACAATGTAAAAGATCTTATATAAATAATAATAATTGTATATATATATATATATATATATATATATATATATATATATATATATATATATATATATATATATATATATACAAATTTATATTGAAATACCAGAAATGGGCCTAAAAAATCACCGTTATTGAAAAAAAATCTATCGCGATATATATTGATATCGAAATATTGTCCAGGTATAGGAAAAGGCAGTAAAGAGTACATAATAAAGTAAAAAAAGTTATAGCAGTATTTGATATTCAGCAGATCTACAGCCTATAGGAAACGTCAGTTCTTTTTTCCTGTATAGAATTTAACTGAGCCTTTAATTGTCATTTATAAGGGATTTATAAAGCACAAATAGTCCTCACTTTAGATTAGGTCACAAAACTGCATGAAGTTGAGTTAATAAAGCATTTACTAACATTCAAATTAACTATTAATATATGCCTGAATAATAAGATATATAAATGTTGATTTTAATAGTTTATTAATCATTTAGTAACTCATTCTGAATTATCTTAAAAACCCTCGCTTACTCTTAAATACAGCTGGTTTGTTAATAATGCAATACTTAATTTAGTAATGAAAAGTAAATCATTAACAAAGTATGAAAGTACAAGTATTAAGCACATTATAAATGTGGTTGTAAGTCAGCAATAAAGCATTTGTAGCTGCAGTTATAAACTGCTTACTAACGCTTATTAATGTAGAGTTGATGATTAACAGATCAGGATTTCACTAGATGCTAATGTTTAGTAAATGATTCATAGTGTGTAGTTATTATAAAGTGTTACCGTAAAGGCTTATATAGACAGGTGTGTGGCTTTCCTAATCAAGTCCAACCAGTATAATCAAACATAGCTGTACTCAAATGAAAGTGTAGAAGAAGAAATGGACAGCACCTAAGTTAAATATATGAGTGTCACAGCAAAGGGTCTGAATATTTAGGACCATATGATATTTTAGTTTTCTATTTTAATAAATCTGCAAAAATGTCACAATTCAGTTTTTTGTCAATATGAGGTGCTGTGTGTTGCTGCTTTGTGCGCAAATTAGAATATACAAAACAAGAATATTAATTTTAAAAAAAGTATATTAAATATTAGTACTTTTATGTTTAAAAAGAATGAATAAAAGGCTTTTTGACTGCAAATAGGATTATTCATTCATTCATTCATTCATTTTCCTTCAGCTTAGTCCCTTATCGGGGGTCACCACAGCGGAATGAACTGACAACTATTCTGGCATATGTTTTAAGAGCATGTCTCTGGACTGTGGGGGGAAACTAGAGCACCCGGAGGAAACCCACGCAAACATGGGAAGAATATGCAAACTCCACAAAGAAATGCAAACTGTCCCAGCCAGGACTTAAACCAATGACCTTCTTGCTGTGAGCTGACAGTGATAACCACTGAGCCACCATGCCACCGGTAAATAAGATTATTTACTTAAAATAAAATAAGGCACAGTAAACTTTTTATATAGTTATACATACATTAATGTACTAATAATAATGTTACTTTCACAACACTTTGTTTAGCAAGTTTGAATTAACTCCATACATGAAATTTGCAAAAAGTTCTTTCAGTGTAAAATACACCAAAAACACAAGCTGATGTAAAGTCACTTTTTTAAAGAAAGTCTTGTGCAGCTTTTTTTGAAGATGCAGCATGTAATAAGAATCTCAGATTATGGCAATGACAATATGAATAATTCTGAAATAAAACTATATTGCAGTACATATGCTATCTGCCTGTCTATAAATTTGTGTCTGTAGAAGCACAGATAATGCTGTTACTCACACTTTGGTTGAACATGTCCGTCTCGTGCCGCAGTGTGGTGTACTGACGCAGATGCTGCTGGATCATCTCGATCCGCTCCACCTCCAGCTTTTCCAGCTCCTACAATCACACAGAACATTGTGGTGAGTCATGAGTCGGAAACATTGAAAGAACATAAATACCTTTCAGTTTCGTCATGGTGACATACATTATTGATAATAGTATAAACATTTCAAGACAGACTTACAATGGGGATGAAGATTAAAGGGATAGTTTAGTATAAACCTTTCAAGACAGATTTACAATGGGGATGAAGATTAAAAGGATAGTTCACCCCAGTGGCGGCTGGTGTTAAAAAATGTGAGGGGGGCGCATTTTAAAAGCCATTTTTCAGGTGATGTACCAAAAAACAAAAATGACTAAAGCATACAATAAATGCATCACAAATCAGTTCATTTTAGTCAATTTGGGTTTATCAGTAATGAAGTAATCAAGATAATCAGTAAACACACACAAACAAATATTGCCTAATCACTGGCCAGTAGCACTACTTAAAAATTAATTTTGCTCTCCTTTTTTTCTAACTTGAAAATTTCTCAATAACCTTTTGGTTAAAGTCAGTCATCTCAGTCACCAGTCTCTTCTCTATTGACAGCATGGCCAATGCATTCAGCCTCTCTTGCATCATGCTGTTTGAAACAGCAAACACGGAAATAGTAAAAGGCTGGAAAGCCCCGAGTGTACTCGCGCTCGCCATCACTTGACTACTGGTGAATTTGTTTTTATTAGTTTTGCAAGGAAGGTCGATCTGGTCCAAGCTCCTTGATTCTTTTTTTTTTCTTCATCCAAACGCCTTGTGAACGGATGTCTTTGCAAAGATACAACAGAATTTTCCTTCATCTTGCACTTGCTTTCATTATATGATTAAAGGTCAGCACAGCTAACTGACGAGCTGCTGCTGAGTGAACGGTCTAAGTGAGAATGGTCCAATCACATAAGGCCAATCATATAAAAACAAATATGATTCGTTCTAACAACAAAAATGGGAGGGTTTGGGGCGCAGAGCGCTGCGCCCTAAGGACAATTTAAAACCGGCCAATTAGAGCTTATCGTCATATCACATGCTTTGCAAAAGTTTGTGTACCTACATAGACACCCATTAGTCCGGCGCCCCGCACACATATGAAAAAATATTGTTCATAGATTTTTTTTTTCAATAAATGTTAGTATGACTACAATAAATGTTAGAATGTTAGAATTAAATCAGTTTATTTTGTTAATATTTGTGATAATAAATATTGACATATTAAAGGAGTCTAACTTGACGGGGGCGGCGCCCCAGCGCCCTCTATTGACCAGCCGCCACTGGTTCACCCCAAAATTTTGTTAAAGTTTTGTTAGATTTAGTTAGTTAAACTATCCCTCTAAGACAGGGATCACCAAACTTGTAGTGAAAGGCCAGTGTCCTGCAGACTGTGTATTCCAAATGAGATATATTGCCCTGCGAAGGGCACTTCGCAGTGAAAATAATGACCAGCATAATAAATTGTCATTCCAAACTGAAGTGCTCAAAACTGGCCACTTCAAAGAGCCTTTAGGAATGAAAGATTTTAAAGGGTACAAATGATGGATATATATATATTGTCGCAGGTGAGAGATCACACGGACACAGAGAGGCAATTAAAATCCCTGTAGGGGTGTTTATTTAGGGAGTGGAGCAAGGAAAAGGTGCGTGGGGATGTGCAGGGTGGTAAGTTCTGTCTCCAAAGGGGTGAGCTCATGCAGTGAAGTGCCGGACGGGGTGCCCAGTGGAAGAGGGAGTAGCCAGCGTTGAACCTGCTGTCATCCTACTTGTGCTCCGCCGTCGATATCGACGGCGTGGTTTAAATACCCCTCTTCCAATGGGCCACAGCTGTCCCTGATCAGCACGTGATGAGTTGTGATTACGTTGAGGGAGACGTTTCCATGGCGACGCTGAAGCCACACTGGCAGGTCTGCCACAATATATATATATATATATATATATATATATATATATATATATATATATATATATATATATATATATATATATATATATATATTTATATATATATATATATATATATATATATATATATATATATATATATATATATATATATATATATGTAGGAGACATGGGATCTTGAAAGAAAAGGATGGGACTGTTACTTCTGAAATGAGTCAGAGTAATGATACATAGTTGCATTATGTCTTTCCTACTATTACATTGGAATGCCAGGATAATGCTTAATAGCAAATGGACAAGAGTTTAAAAAATATATCATAGATAAGGGAAATACACCAGATATGATATGTATTCAGAAAACTTGGTTAAATAGCTCCTTGGATTTTAAGATCAATAAATATGTAATATAAAGGAAAGACAGAAAAAAATGGAAGAGGTGGTGGATGTGCAACTTTTATGAAAGAAGATATAGTATATAAGAGGATAGACAAAAATAATAATATAGAATATGTAAGTATACTGTTGATGTAATGGGAACACGTGGGGGTATTAGAATCATAATTTTTTATAATCCATGCAAGGAAATAAGTAATAGCATATTAGAAGAAATGATTGGGGACACACAGAGGAAAATTATTATAGGTGTAATGTAATGTAATGTGTATTTATATAGCGCATTTATTGTGTATGGTCATACACCCAAAGCGCTTCACAATCATGAGGGGAGTCTCTCCACACCACCACCAGTGTGCAGCACCAATTTGGATGATGCGGCGGCAGATACAGGACAACGAGATAGTGATAGAGCCAATTTGGTGAATGTGGATGATTAGGAGGCCATGATGGGTATGTGCTGATTGAGGGACTTGGCCATGCACACAGTGGGTTATGGGGTAGTAAAAACACAGACAGCAATGGGATAATTATAGAGGAGTTTATGGAAGAACATTCACTTTTATGTTTGAATGATGGGAAACAACAAGGATGGATATAATAAAAGATAATATGTCATGTTTAGACAATAACATCAGCTGTTTTAGCGGGTAAGTGCACTTGGAAAGTGCTTGATTATAATATGGGCAGTGATCACTGGCCTGTAGTATGTGAGGTCCAGAATACTGTACAAAAACAAAACCTGAATCAGTGTACAAGATGGGCATTCAAGCAGGCAAAATGCAAGGAGTTTCATGAGGTATGTGAGAAAATTTTAAAAACCTGAAATTAGAAGGAAGTATTGGAGGTGATTATAAGATAGTAAGAAAAATAATCTCTGCAGCAAATCAAACAATCCCATCAGTGCAGGGAAATGGAAAATTGGTGCCATGGTGGTCGGAGGAATGTATGGTGGCAATTAGAGAAAGAAATAAGGCATTCCGCATTTTAAAAAGAACAATAAGTTAAGAGTCAGTCACAGAATATCAGAAGAAAAGGGCCCTTGCAAGAAGGGTAATTAAAAATACAAAGAGTAAGGCTTGGCAGGAATTTGGTAATACAATTGGAAGAGAAACTGTAATGCATGTGGTATGGAAAACTATAAGGAAAATGAATGGCATTAATAATTCTAAACCAATTCCTGTAATAGAAGAGGAGGGGGAAATGGGGGTGACAAAGAAAGAAAATACAGAAATTATTGCAAAAGCATTTGCAAAAGTTCATAGCATTTAAAATTTGGATGATATCTTTTTAAGTAGGAGACAAGAATTGAGTGAAAAATGTGAAAATGTTCATAGGGAAAAAAAAAGAAATGGATAGTTATTTGAATCAAGATTTTAATGTGTTCGAATTAAAAATAGCTATCAATAATTCCAAACATTTACCAGAGGTGGCCATAAAAGCAATATTAAAATTATGTAATCATATTTGGAAGAAAGGCACCTTACCCAAAGAATGGAAAACGGCAATCGTAATACCAGTTGTGAAACCAGGTAAGATTGCAAAAAAATCTAATTGTTACAGGCCCATTGCTCTTACGTCTGCATTATGTAATAGATAAAATGATAGTGAAAGGACTAACCTTTTTTTTGGAAGAAAAAGAACTGATGTTGTTAGCTCAGAGCAGCTTTAGGAAAAAGAGATCTACTATGGATGCTTTAATACTATTCAAAAATAACGTTAAAAGCGTTAGTAATGAAGGAATACCTTGTTGCTGTTTTCTTAGATATTGAAAAGTCATAATGACACATTATGGAGGGAAGAGCTATTAATTAAGATAAATGAAATTGGAATAAGTGGGAGAATGTATAATTAGATTTTATGTTTGAGCGTACATTCCAGGAAAGAATTGGAGAAGAATTACCAGCATTTTATGATATTTCGAATAGGACCCCACAAGGGAGTGTAATAAGTCCAATTTTATTTGACTTAATTATAAATGATACATTTAAAATACTCAAACCAAGTATTGGGAGGGCATTATATGCAGATGATGTGGCAGTATGGAAAAGGGGGAAAATTTAAGAAGTATAGTTAAAGGTATACAAGAAGCAATTAACGATGTAGAAAGGTGGTCAGTAGATTGGGGGATGAAATATTCAGTAACAAAAACTCAATACATGATCTTCACAAAAAAAAAGGGTATAAGGGTATAATAATATATAAGGGTGTAAGGGTATAATTAACTGCATGTCATCGGTAGCTAAATATGAATGAGGAGCAAGGAAAAGTGCAATGGTACAAATATATCAAGCTTTAATAAGGTCTAGCATAGATTATGGATGTGCAGTATATAACAATGCCTCAAAAACAGAGCTAAAGAAACTGGACAAAATACAATCAAAAGGCTCAGAATATGCTGTGGAGCAAAAAGATCAACACCTCTAGATGCGATTAGAGTAGAAATGGGGGATATGCCTCTAGATTTGAGAAGGGAAAAACCTGCACTGATGTATTGGGTTAATTTAAAGGGTTGTAATAAAAAGCATAGCACATGTGCACTCTTAAATGAATACTGGGAATATAAAAAGAACAGAGGAAATAGTTTTGGGTGGAAATATAAGCAGTGGATCAGGGAATGTAGCTTGGAAAATAAGGAAATTTGTCCCAATTTATCATTAAAAGGTGTGTCAATTTGAACCAATTCCTGAACCAATAATTGTCATGATATTGTTGGAGAACAGAGAAAAAGCAGAAGAGAGATATAGCAACAGCTACAATATTAGCATTTTTATGAGAGAAAACTTTGATTCTTTTGTACAGATTTACACAGATGGGGCAAAAGATCTAGTTGAACAAAAAGTAGGAGTAGGAGTATATGTATCAAGATTTAACACCAAAATAAGTTTAAGATTAAGTGACAAATTGTCAGTATATACATCAGAACTAACAGCTATATTTATAGATTTGCAATGGGTGGAAAAAAATAAGCCAAATAGGACTGCAATTTGTTCAGATTCTGCATCTGCACTTAAAAGTGTAATATCTACAAAAACTGATAGAGAAAATTTAATAATGGAAATTTTCACAATATTATAAAGACAGTAGTAGACAAGTAGAGGGCACATATTGGAATAATAGGAAACAAAATGGCAGATAAATTGGCAAAAGAATCATTGAAGAAAAATCTTGTAGATATTAAAGAACCTTTGGGAAGGAATGAAATGAGATCAGTAATAAAGAAATAACAAATATTTGGCAAAAAAGATGGGAAAACAGCAACACGGGTAGATGGTTTTATAATATTGTCAAAACTGTTGGGAGAAAGGAACAATTTCATGGGAGACACAAAAAAGAAGAAGTAATGATTGCAAGATTAAGGTTGGGTCATAATAGATTGCAACACTCTCATTAATGGGAAGCATGGAAATGGTATGAGTGATGAGTGCAGTGTGACTGAAACAGTAGAGCATGTACTTTTTGTCTGCAATAGATATAAGGAACAGCGTAATTATCTGTTTAGTAATATTCCAAATAGGCCAGTAAATGTCATAGACCTTTCTGGGAAAGGCTTGAGAGATAGACTTATATACAGTATAAGGTACTTTTACCATTTTTAAAAGACACAGGATTAGGTCATAGGATTTAGTAGGGCTTTGATGATTCTTTCAATTTCGGAGTTGAGGAGCTTAGGTGGAGGGTGGAGGAACTGAACACGCAGCGCCAGCTTTGGTCTGATAACTGATGCTCTGAGGTGGATGGGTCACTTCCCAGGTCACCAATAATAAACAGACATACAGATTCATCTCCCAAGTGCACAAGAAGTACAGTAGGTGGCGGTAATACTCCCAAGGAGTGATTGGCCAATAAACGAAAAAGAAGAAGGAGGAAGAATAAAAGTGAGTGTTTGGCAGAGTGTACACCGCATGGTATCATTTTCACTACCGGCTTTCGAGTTCAGTCCTTTGTTGAGAACTATTGCAGTTATCGCTCAACTGTAAGTATATGTGACTTTATTTGATGTGTTAGGGTAAGCAGTTACTTATGTCAATTTTGTTTGTTTGTTTTAGAAAGGACTGTTTATATTTTGCGATCCTTAAACGGCACAACTGTTTGCTTGCTGCTTTCACCAGGAGATTAAGCAATACTAAGCTTATTCATCTTCTCAGGGAGCAACTTCCTCTCACGCAACAGAGGGCAATGGTTGAGGAAGAGCACCAGACATTTGAGTATTGCAGACATGGAGCACTGTTCGTTAAAGGATGGATTTCCTACATACAACAACGAGCGCTTTCCTAACGAGTGAAAGCATCGCTCTCAAGTTCTCTGAATGATAAGTGGTCACTGGATTTATTTAGAAAGACTATTTAGATTCTGACTTTGGAAAATGTATTGTTTTTTGTTGTGATTGATGTTTTTTTTTTCAGTTTGATGATAAAAAATGCACATGTGGGTAAATTGTAAAACAAATATAATTTGTTTTTAAGAGAGTGTTTATTCAGTCAGCCAAATATCAAATACCCCCTCAGAGTGATACCAATTCGTTAAATGAGGAGGTGTATAAATCCAGTATCACACTCATAGCAGTGCGATATGACTGTATATCATCATTGGTGGGACACTAAGGCACTCGGCCTGCAGCCGGGGAGAACATGCAAACTTCACACAGAAACGCCAACTGACCCAGCCAGGGCTCAAACCAGCAATTTTGATGCTGTGGGGCGACAGTGCTAACCACTGAGCCACCGTGCTGCCCCTATAACCAACAGCGAGTCTGGCGTTTGGGAGCACTTTGGTTTCCCTGTAAATTAAGAGGGTGATGGCAAGAGAGTGGTGGATAAAAAAAAAAACTATGACATCTGCTATGACAGTCAGCCATTTTAGCGGTAATATTTGAACATGTCAACTCATTTACACTGACATCACGGAATCACTAACTGGAATTAGACGAAAACTAGAAACAGGCGCACTACATGCAACTATCGCCAGCATTCAGACAGGCATTTTCTACAGATCCGAACAGGGCAAAACAAATCATAGAGGCGATCGGTACATTTTTAGCTGTAGATATGAGACCTTAATCGGTAGTGGAAATTTCGGGTTTTAAGAAAATGTTAAATGTAATAGAGCCTCGTTACATTATTCCTTTATAAGCCCATTTCAGTCAGGTATTAATTTCTGCTTTCAGATCCACTGAAATGACAGGTGACAGTCAAATCAAGCAGATCTCTGTTATATCCACATGTGCTGCCGTTGATCCGCGGGTCAGGTAATCAAAAAATAGGTTGCATGATATTTAAGTATGGGTGGGTCACACATGGATGAGATCAATCATTGGTGATGCAAACTTTAACTATTTACTCTAAAATATTAAGGTGTTTTAAGCAGTCTTGATAGACTGGCACAAATATGCTTTCATTTAAAAAAATCGCTCGTCACGACTAGACATGCGGTGAACATCTCCGTTCTCACAGGTTTCTGAGTTTTCTCATCATCAATCACTTTCAGTCTGGGAACATGTTCAGTGCTGCGAATTTTGTTAAGCCTGTCCTGCCTCATTGTGGTCAAATTACTTGATTTAATGGAGGATATCGTGTATTGAGAAGGATATAGGCAAAGATGTCGCAGAGAGCTGAGACCTATGACGACTTTAAAGACAATATTTAGCTTGTTTCGCATTAATGTAGATATTTTACGTTTTAATTACATTATTGAATAAAATGAATAGCATTATTATTATTAGCATTATCATTACTAACCTGTCATCAATAATCCTATTATTTTATTCGTGGCTAGAGCTTGATTAATTTGTCTGGCATCCTAGGCAATGAGACCTTTACTTTGCCTGACTGAATGTGAGTTTATTGCACGCAATGCTGTATTTTGGTAGACAAAAACTCGCTCTGATGCAGGCGAGAACTTTACCAACATCTAAATGCACTGCTGAAAGCCTGTCCTGCCTCATTGTGGTCAAATTACTTGATTTAATGGAGGATATCGTGTATTAAGGAGGATATAGGCAAAGATGTCGCAGAGAGCTGAGACCTATGACAACTTTAAAGACAATATTTAGCTTGTTTCGCATTAATGTAGATATATTACATGTTTTAATTACATTATTGAATAAAATGAATAGCATCATTATTTTTAATCGTCATCATTAATAATAAATAAACTAAAAATAATTTGACAGCTTCAGCTGTTCACATCAACATGACCGGCACTTTCGGACTTCAGCACCACGCCTCTTTAGCATGAATTGAAATAGACTTTTCTTCCTAAAGGAAAAAATACAATAATTTAAAAGAAATTTTGCAATGCGATTATAGTCATGTATTCGCAATTTCACACAAATCAGCATGCGAAAATGTAATTATTTCCACTGCGCTCTCTCTCAGCAGCAGCAGTTCACGCGCGCTGGCACTACCATACACAGCCACATCTCGTGGCTAATTAATTTGCAACTTTGTCGAATAAAAAAATAGATTAAAAAACACAATTTAATTACAAACAAATTAAATACATTTATTTGTAAAAATGAAACTACAGAAAAAAGAAAATGAGAAGAACTGAAACCAGCTGAAATGTTCTGTTCTGGAATAACAGCTGTTGCGATCAAATTAATTAGATGGAATGATTAACACAGACAGGCGCATTTTTCAGAAAAATAGCCTATTTTATTTAATTTAAAAATATGTTAGGCCTTAATTTATTATATAGGCTATTTATTTTAAATAACCTATATTAAATTACCATTTATTTTGGCTTTAACGAATTATTGAACAGATTATTAATAACTTATCAAAAAACATTTTACTAAGCTCAGTGAAAAGTTTTGTATAGGCTAATATTAGAGCCATGGCTACGGCACGTATGTCTAAAACAAAACTGTTTCTATTATCAGACAAACAATAAACACATATCCCAAAGCGCAACATTGGGTTAGATTTGTTAGATACAGAGGTGACACTTATGATGATGATCAGACCTGAAGCCGCGGCGCGCTCAACTGAAAAACTAGACATGGATAAATGCCTTCACTGCATACAAACAGTCACGCGCGGGCGGTGAGTTCTCCGTCCGCCTCCGGTCTGAAAGGACCCTAATGCACTGTTTCTTCTGTTTGAAGATAAATATAATTTAATTGGCCTTTTATCCATTTATATTATATGCACATATGCGAGTACCTACCATGAGAGGGCAGGAATTAATGCCGCTTTTTTTATTTATTTATTTAAATTGATTATACACTAGGCCTACAGCTGCTTTTCACTAGCCCACCACAATGAGCCCTTTACTTCGCCTGACTGAATGTGAGTTTATTGCACGCAGCGCTGTATTTTGGTAGACAAAAACTCGCTCTGATGCAGGAGAGAACTTTACCAACATCTAAATGCACTGCTGAAAGACTTTTTTTTCTGCTGCGCATCGAATAACGACACGCTTAATATCATCGATGTCCACAATCAACAACATCTTATATCCATGAAACATGAACTTGCAGACTCTTTGAACAACGATTTCAAAGCCCAAACGACTTGTTTTGTAATTTAATGTCGGCTATACCTATACCTAAGTCAAATCTTTCTTTAATTTTTTGGACTTTTGTTTGAAAGCTTAAGTGGCACTGTAGAGGTCCAATTTACTGTTGTTTGATTTAAATTATAGCCTATATATGCGCCAATAAACAAGTCAAAGAATGAATGAATTAATACAATGATTCTTAAATGTCGATATTGTTTTTACTCAAAAAAATAACAAATGTTTTATAAAAATAAAATGAGCAATTTTCATCATTTATATGATTCAGTTAAATATAAGTTGGACATTTATGGGGCCATGTAACATATTTTTGTGTTTGTTTGTTTTTTTGTTCTCGTGATCTTTAATATATACTGGATCAACGCAAAATATTTTCTAAAATGTCAAGCAGGAATTTGTCGATAGTTTTAATTATGAAGACAAAAAATTATTAAAAATAACAAAAATAAAATGATAGAAAAATACAAAGATAAAAAGAGCAGCATTTTGCTAAATACAATAGTCCTTTATATGCTTTATATCCTGCTATGTGTTGTTTCATATTCGTTTTTATTTCACTTGATGCATTAGTTATTTAATGTTTGAATGCTGAAAGAAATAACAGCCGTCGTTTAAATCATTACAGTACTTTACCATAAAAATGTAGTATATTTTATATCATTATCAACTTTCAATAAAAAAACGCTGTGTAATTTAATTGATTGTTAAAAATGAAATAATTTTATGGCATAACAGTGTTTAGTTGCTTTCGGTTTTACACATGAACATGAAAAAAATAGTTTTGGTTTTTACTTAAAATTAATTGAACAAAGACAGCCGTTAACATTGCGTTGCCAAGGCAACTACTGATGCGTTTTGTGTAAGAGCTTTATTGCAGCATGACAGTGGAAAGTGAAACCGCATCCGTGCTGTCTGGCCAGGTTTGGCACGGAATGGAACTGTTCAGCATAAAAAATGGTCCAGGGGTGCGTTTCCCAAAACCATCGTTAGCCAACTAAGGTCGCAAGCTCCGTCGTTATAAAGATAGTTTGTTGATTTGCCGTTTCCCAAATCCATCACTCCAACGAACATTCGCAAACTGCGTCGCAAAGTCGAGCACTTGAAACGACACCTGTGGAGCTGTAGTTAGAAACATAGTTCCTGGCTGTGTTCTATTCCCACTTATCCCCCCTATGCCCTATTCATTTAGAACATTCTAACATTCAAACTTGGAATAATTAAAAGTAAAAAAGCATTAAGGTCATCTCTTTTAGGTGTAATTTGCTATCAAAGTATTTTTACAGTTTAGTTTAAGCAATCTTCATGTTTATAATTGTGCTTCCTTCGCAGTGCACTTTTAAAACATTGATATCATTTTGAACACAGCCTCATGGCGAAAGAGCTATTATTTAAAAGCGGAATTTATGTTATGTCTCCAAAGCTTGTGAAAATAAAAAAAACATAGCATACGTTAATTCTTTTATTTTATAGTGGGTTATTTATTAAGTGTCTGTACTGTATGACATGGGCCTGTTGGTTAGAACTTTCTGCTGTGGTTTGAATGTGTCAAATTGTAAAAGTAGACTTGGTAACACTTTATAATAACTACACACTATGAATCATTTACTAACCATTAGCATCTAGTGAAATCCTGATCTGTTAATCATTAACTCTACATTAATAAGCGTTAGTAAGCAGTTTATAACTGCAGCTACAAATGATCTATTCCTGACTTACAACCACATTTATAATGTGCTTAATAATTGTACTTTCATACGTAGTTAATGATTTACTTTTCATTACTAAATTAAGTATTACATTATTTACAAACCATTTGTAATTAAGAGTAGTCTATGGTTTTTAAGATGATTCAGAATGAGTTAGTAAATGATTAATAAACTATTGAAATCTTGCTTTATTAACTCAACTTCATCCAGTTTTGTGACCTAATCTAAAGTGAGGACTATTTATGCTTTATAAATCCCTTATAAATGACAATTAAAGGCTCAGTATCAAATGAACAATACATCTTTGCAATCTTATCTAAAAAATAAAATCACTGTAAAGTTTAAACATTGCTGAATAACAGGAGTGTCAAAAAACGACATGAAATTGGATAAAACAACAACAATATAACAATTTAACAATACAATAAGATGCCATGTTTAAACTGTACAGTAATTTTATTTTAGATAATGTTGCAAAGATTTATTTTTTTTTTTGAAATACAGTTTCATTTGTATCTTCAAACGTATAGGAATGAATAATGTTGTTTGTGTTCTTTTTTCCTGTTTAGAATTTAACTGAGCCTTTAATTGTCACGTATAGGGGATTTATAAAGCATGAATAGTCCTCACTTTAGATTAGGTCACAAAACTGGATGAAGTTGAGTTAATAAAGCATTTATTAACATACAAATTAACTATTAATATATGCCTGAACAATAAGATTTATAAATGTTAATTCGAATAGTTTGTTAATCATTTACTAACTCGTTCTGAATGATCTTTAAAAAAAACTCCAACTATGCTTAAATAAATGGTTTGTAAATAATGTAATACTTAATTTAGCAATGAAAAATAAATTATTAACAAAGCATGAAAGTACAATTATTAAGCACATAATAAATGTGGTTGTAAGTCAAGAATACAGCATTTGTAGCTGCAGTTATAAACTGCTTACTAACGTCTATTAATGTAGAGTTAATGCTTAACAGATAATGAATTCACTATTTGCTAATGCTTAATAAATGATTCATAGTGTGTGGTTATTATAAAGTGTTACCGTAGACTTTTATTATTTTTTTAAATAAATAAACAATATTCTACTTAATAATAATAATAATAATAATATTCATCATCATCATTAATATTATTATTAAAGTAAATATATTTATAAAAATTGCCTCATTATTTATTTATTTATTTATATGATTTATATATGATATTAGAATAGTATTAGCTTTTGTAAGTGATTTTATGTTTTAGAATACAATATGTAATGTTCAACTTCTCAATAATATTAGTAAAGCAAACACACCCTATATATATGTAAATATATTTACATATATTTCAGTTAATATGGAAAAAGAGTGCATGTTTTTACCAAAACTAATATTGGATTTTATTTTAAATGCGTGTTTGTGTAAAACAATATGATTTGCAAAAAGAAAAGATGGGGTTGTTCTCTAAAGTAGTTGCTCCACCCCATTAGGGGCATCATTATGGGCGTTTTACGTTATAACTAACATTGTTCAAGCGATGGATCTGCGACAGAGAAACTAAGGGCTTTGGGAAACACTCGTCACTACATAGTTCTTTCCCCAAACGATGCATCGAACTATGATAGTTCAGCCACGAGTTATGTCTTTCTTTGGGAAACGCACCCCAGCACGATAGTGGAAAAGCGGCTTTTAAAGAGACAAACTGTATACAAAATTCGTTTTAAAAATATATTTTTTCCAAGAAAAATATACAAACTATATTTTAGTTTGGGCCCAACTGTGCGGGTGGATGATTTTCGGTCAGTGGAAAGTAAGGATTTAATTAATGCTTCACTACTGTATCACAATCTTCTGTCATATATTTGCAATTTTTTTAATATGTCATAATTTAAGATTAAGTCTTGCGTCTGATTTTTTCTTGATGCTGATGTGCTTTTATTACATTTAGATTTCAACGAAATATTACAATTAATTGAAAACAAATTATGTCGTAAGGAATGCTCTTAAATAATGTAGCCTTTGACAGTAAGCACCCATTTCTTGACATGATTGGGGAAGGGGCGGGCGGTGCGGTGCTGGATTTGTTTGTACCTTGGAATAAAATCCTGCAGGCGCCCCTGCATATGCAGTCCTGCTGATAACGGCATGGAACTATCGAACCACCCGAAGTCACTATCAAATCCTGCACTGTTGCGGAGTTTTGTTTGAAATAATTTCGGTCGCAGCGCCTATTTAGCTTTAAGAGCGCAGTGATTTGCATTGCTTTGAATTATTTTCTAAGATAAAACATAATGCAATTTAAGTAGGTTATTAAATAACTTTTTAAAAAACAGCCGGAAGTTAAGGCCTATTAAATACGTTTAAAAATAGTTAAAGAAATGAGCAAATAAGAAACATAACACTGTCACGCCCCCTTATCTGTCAGCGATCTCACTGGGGGACGATATGGTGATCTGAAAATTATATTGTGAGATAGCATTGGTCTGTCATAGTCTGTCAAAGCTAGAATCATAATGCATTGCATATTCGGCTCATTCTTCAGTAGCCTCAACACAGGCTGGTAGCCTAGATTTAAACGGATCATTTATAGGAATGATCATCGATCACGGGATTTTGTAGAAACTGACATCCCTAGTTCAAAGTAAAAAAAAAAGAAGAGAGATCATGCTTTTATGATGTTAGTTTTTGTGGAAATAATAAATTTATATAATCTAGTTTCAAATGAGGTGACACAGTGGCGCAGTAGGTAGTGCTGTCGCCTCACACCAAGAAGGTTGCTGGGTCGCAGGTTCGAACCTTGGCTGGGTCAGTTGGCTGTGTAGAGTTTGGATGTTCTCCCTGTGTTCGCGTGGGTTTCCTCCGGGTGCTCCAGTTTCCCCCACAGTCCAAAGACATGTGGTACAAGTAAATTGGGTAGACTAAATTGTATTGTATGAGTGTGGATGAGAGTATGGATGTTTCCCAGAGATGGGTAGCGGCTGGAAGGGCTAAGGGATAAGTTGGCGTTTCATTCCGCTGTGGTGACCCCAGATAAATAAAGGGACTAAGCCAACAAGAAAATGAATTAATGAATTAGTTTCAAATTAACTATAATCTACATTTAACTGAAAAGTTATATTCTTTGGTTTTAATTACATCCCAGCTATTAACCTTTGTCTTTCTGACTACTGGCTGAGACAATGTGATGCAAATGCTTTGGGCAGGTTTTAACCACTCTGCCTTTGTCTTCGGGTGATACTATCAGGCCAAAGAAACCCCCTTTGTTGATTAACTTGTGTGGTCATTAGCAGGGTAAGTTTCTAACACCTATTTGCCAGTTTCCCTCCTGACAACAACACTTAATTTGCATGCTTTGTTTAGCCATCTCCCCTCCTCCTAAGAATACAATATAGACAGGACATCTTTGTCTCAATTCAGACTTGTGATAAAACTAGCAGAATGCAGACCTCCAATAGGCTCTCTGCAGACACATAAACTTCTTGAAGACGTTGTATGACTGCAGATTAACCAACACGTCTCAATAAAGGAATTCTGCTTGTTTTGAGTCTCCTGGACTGGGTTCTCTTCTCTATCCATCATTTTTTTTTCCAACATTTTCATACAATAAAAAGATTAAAATCAAATAAATCCTCTGTTTTTTTTTTGTTTTTTTTGCTGTATCAAAAACATACCGAACCGTGACACCACTGTGTCGTATCGAACCGAACCGTGATTTTTGTGAACTGTTACACTCCTAATATATATATATATATATATATATATATATATATATATATATATATATATATATATATATGCGCATAAAAAACATATGCGCATAACTGAGTGGGATAAACTTTTTATTCGATAAGAAAAGATGCGCATAAACTACGATGGAAACACTTTTACCGCACAAATTCCAGTGTGCGCATTAAAAAAAAGTCATGTGATTCTGTTATAACAGATCATGTGATGATAAAAATGTGTGTAAATGGACAAACCAGCAGGCTGCACATTATAAACCATCTGAAATGCTGTTTTGGTCATTCTAAAATGCCTTACTGTTTAAGTATTAGTGTTATTATATTATTAATGACATCCAGAATCAAGAGCATCTGTGCTCCGCGTCTGACACCTTCAAACGCCACTGCGCGTTCACTGTGTGTCAGGATTGCCTTCTGAGGCACAATTCATTTATTAGATGAACAAAAGATTGACGCAGCTTCTCCTACTGCAGCAAATTCAGTTCCCCTTCGGGAAACTTCCACTTTGGGGATTTCATTCAGAAAGCCAATCATCTGAAAGAGTATGTAAACGGGCCAATGAAATGCCAATGAGTTGGGAGCTTCAGCTTGCGCAGCTGATGCTCGTTGCAATTAATTTGGCTATAAGAGCACAATGCGAGCAAAGCCAAAGCATCATTTTCACTTCAGAGACTTCAACAGCCTTCTGAGAGAGTCAATGAGGGTTCCTCCAGCTGAGTTTCAGACAGAGAATGAACGAGAGCGATCTCCCGGTCCAGGGTTTGTGACACGCAGTGGCAGACGGTCAAGCTGGGTTTCTACCTTGCCTGGCGTCCTTTGGGTCCGGTCCTCCAGAGCGGTATGTATTGTTGTGAATTTCCTAAAAGAGCAACACGGTCGTGCAGCACGTCTTTTTCACTGTGCGTTTCTGGATGCGGTGGTTTCCTGTCCTTGGATGATGGGCACGAGCACTGCGTTTCATGTCTGGGGGTCCAGCATGTTAATGCGGTGCTCACGGGCAGTGCATGCCATCACTGCGGTGGCATGTCTGTTGCGCAGTTAAGAGCACGGCGGTGGATCTAGAAACAGACATGATAACCGTGCTTTCTCGGGCTGTTCTCGCCACGGGCCTGGAGATGGTTTATCCCCCAGCCCCACAGCCGGACCGACTAGATGGGTGTATGTGGAGGATTAAAAGGCAAGACCTTCTAGCCTGCCATCCCTTTCTTCCCGGAAGTGCACAGTGGGCTCACGCAATCTTAGAGCACCTTTCTCTGCCTGATCTGCGTGCGTCTCCGCCTCACCTTGATGGTGGAGCAGCCAGGGAGTACGAGTTGATTTCCCACGGGCCCGTGTGGTGCCTCCTTCTGCTGGAATCAGCCTCATCTCCCGTCCAAGGCGTGTCTGTCTTCTGCCTCCCTCCGAGCCAGAGCCCACACAGCAGCAGGCCATGCTGCTTCCACACCGCATGCTAGGGTCCATGCGTGCGCGCTGGCCCAGCGGCATGAGGGTGGTTCCGACCCAGGCTTGTTACAAGGCCCGCACCGCACCCGACTGAGCTCCACGGACCTCAAGTCTGCTGCACGTGCCCTAGGAAGGACGATGGCCACATTAGTGGTCCAGGAGCGCCACCTCAGGCTAAACCTTCTTGACTCCCCCATATACCAGTCTGGCCCGTTCGGCGACACCGTTGGTGGATACGATGGGCCATCCTTCGCAACCAGCGCTCCCCATCCCAGGGTGCTGTTAAGTCCAGGTAACGGACCGCAAAGTGCTCCCGAGACGGGCCATCCGGAGAAGAGGGAACTTGCTCTCTCCCCGGTGGGGGGGCTGGGCTCCTTAGAGAGAGAGCATCTTTCCCCAGCACTCCCCAGATCAGCACTCCCACTCCTCGCTGCCCCACTGCTGGTACGTCAGCGATTGTAGCGTTGCAGTCATTAGCAAGGGCTCTGCCTGCCTGTTAGCGCGGCCCAGCCCTTTGCGGTGGCTCATATGCACGATCAGACTCGGCTACGCGTTTCGATCCGCGAAACGGCCTCCCAAGTTCCAGGGGTGTATGTCACCAGGGTCAGCCCTGTGCCCCTGTCTTGCGAGAGAAGATTGCTGTCCTCCTGGCGAAGGTTGCAATCTAACTGATCCCTCCAGCCAAGATGGAGAGCGGGTTTACAGCCTGTACTTCATCGTACCCAAAAGAGCGGTGGGTTACGGCCAATCCTAGATCTGCACGTTTTGAACCGCTGTCTGCACAAGCTGCCGTTCAAAATGCTTATGCAGAAGCGCATCTTCCGGTGAGTTCGTCCTCGGGATTGGTCTGCAGCAATAGACCTGAAGGACGCGTACTTCATGTCTCCATGCTCCACGCCACCGTCAGTTTTCTGGGGTCTGCGTCGAGTGAGCCTGGCAGTACAAGTCCTCCCCTTCAGGCTCTCTCTGTATCCGCGGGTCTTCAACAAGCTTGCGGAGGGTGCCCTAGCGCCCCTTCGGCTCGCGGGCATCCGCATACTCAATTATCTCGGCGACTGGCTGTTTTTAGCAGCCGAGAAAAGAGCAAACTCGCCCCTGTGCAGAGGATCTCTTATATCCGTATGGGGGGTATCCGCTCTCGCTGCATGTCTCAGCTGTTCTGGGCTGCCCCTTTCTCTCTCTAACTCAGAGATTTGTGCGCTCTCGCTTGAGTTCCCCACTTGGCGAACCCTGCAAAGTCAACTGGCTACACAGCTGGCCCCGGGGCGTGCATAATACGCATTTCTCCAGTGAGCCTCTCTGGCCCCTCCCTGGCACATCCCCTGGAAAAAGGGGACAGGCACCGTTTGGCACCTGCGCCCAGATCTATGCCTCAGGTACGTTTCATAGATCAGAATCAGTTTTGCCAATTTGTTTTGGCAAAAGAAGCTTCCAGTGTACATAAAGTGACAAGTGACAACACAAAATTAAGTGTGAGAAAAGAAAAAGGCGATAAACATTAAACAGAGATGCAGTTAGTCAAAAAGATCTGGATGTTGAGTTGTATGTACAGATTTGTTATAAATATACAGGTTGTAAGGTGCTGTGTACAAATGCGTGTGAGAAAGTATTGCATTGTATATTGTTATATAGTGCTGTGTACAAGTGCGTATGAGAAAGTATTGCACATTAATTGCACAGTAGGGGAATATTTAACTGTTCATGAGGTAGATGGCCTGAGGAAAGAAACTTTTCTTGTGTCTGGCTGTTTTTGTGCTTGGTGCTCTGTAGCGCCGACCAGACGGTAACAGTTCGAACAGATAGTGTGCTGGATGTGATTCGTCCAGAGTGATTTTGCGAGCCCTTTTACTCACTCTGGAAGAGTACAGTTCTTGAAGTGTAGGAAGGGCAGTGCCAGTGATTCGTTCAGCAGTCCGGACTATTCACTGTAGTCTACGGAGGTCAGTTTTGGCAGCTGAGCTGAACCAGATGGTGATTGAAGTGCAGAGGATGGATTGGATGACAGCTGAGTAGAACTGTACGAGCAGCTCCTGTGGCAGGTTGAACTTCCTCAGCTGATGAAGGAAGTACAGTCTCTGCTGGGCTTTCTTCACAATAGAGTCTATGTGAATGTCCCACTTCAGATCCTGAGAGATGGTGGTGCCCAGGAACCTGAATGACTCTACTCATGATGGTGAGTGGGGGGAGTGCAGGGGGGTTTCTCCTAAAGTCCACTATCATCTCCACTGTTTTGAGTGTGTTCAGCTCCAGGTTGTTGTATCTGCACCATAAAGCCAGTCGCTCCACCTTCTGTCTGTATGCAGACTCGTCGCCGTTCCGGATGAGGCCGATAACAGTAGTGTCATCCGCAAACTTCAAGAGCTTAATGGAGGGGTCTTTTGCGGTGCAGTCGTTGGTGTACAGGGAGAAGAGCAGTGGGGAGAGAACACATCCCTGGGGGGCACCAGTGCTGATGGTGCAGCTGTCGGATGTGATTTTGCCCATTCTGACTAGCTGTTGTCTTTCTGTCAGAAAGCTGGTGATCCATTGACAGACAGAGCTAGGGACAGACAGCAGGGTCAGTTTGTTCTCGAGCAGTGATGGGACGATGGTGTTAAAGACAGAACTGAAGTCCACAAACAGTATCCTTGCGTAGTTCCCTGGTTTGTCCAGATGTTGTAGGGTATAATGCAGTCCCATGTTGACTGCATCATCCACAGACCGGTTTGCTCTATAGGCAAACTGCAGGGGGTCCAGCAAAGGTCCAGTGATGTCCTTCAGATAAGCTAGCACCAGTCTTTCGAATGACTTCATGGCCACAGATGTTAAGGCGACAGGTCTGTAGTCATTGAGTCCTGTGACCTTTGGTTTCTTTGGTATTGGGATGATGGTGGAGCATTTGAAGCATGATGAAACTTTGCGCTGTTCCAGTGATCTGTTGAAGATCTGTGTGAAAATAGGAGCCAGCTGGTCGGCGCAGGTTCTCAGACAGGCTGGCGAAACACCGTCCGGACCTGATGCTTTTCGTCTCTTCTGTTTTCTGAAGATCTGACGCACATTATCCTCACTGATCTGGAGAGCCGGAGTGGAGAGGGAGATGGCTGTAGGTGTTGATGGCTGTTTACTGAGGATCTGACGCCCATTATCCTCACTGATCTGAAGTGCAGGGGGGGAGAGGGAGATGGCTGGAGGTGTTGATGGGTGTTTACTGTAGATCTGACGCCCATTATCCTCACTGATCTGAAGTGCAGGGGGGGAGAGGGAGATGGCTGAAGGTGTTGATGGGTGTTTAGGGAGATGGTCCGGGCAGGTGTGAGGTGTCTGGTCAGAGGTGTCAAATCTGCAGTAGAACGTATTCAGCTCGTTTGCAAGATGTTTGTTGCTGTCGATACTGGGAGATGGTGTTTTATAATTAGTGAGGTCTTTCAGGCCTTTCCACACTGATGCAGTGTCGTTGGCAGAAAACTGGTTTTGCAGCTTTTTGGCATAGCTCTTCTTAGCCACACCAATCTCCTTTGTCAGTGTGTTTCTGGCCTGATTGTACAAGATCCTGTCCCCACTCCTGTAGGCATCCTCTTTTGCATGACTAAGCTGTCTAAGTTTTGGTGTAAACCATGGTTTATCATTGTTAAATGATAAGTAGGTCCTGGTAGGGATGCATAACTCCTCACAGAAACTTATGTATGATGTTACAGTCTCTGTGAGCTCATCTAGGTCAGTGGCTGCAGCTTCAAAAACACTCCAATCAGTGCATTCAAAACAGGCTTGTAAGACCTGCTCTGTGTCGTTGGTCCATTTCTTAACAGTCCTTAATACTGGCTTAGTAGTTTTAAGTTTTTGCCTGTAAGTTGGTATAAGATGAACGAGGCAGTGGTTGGAGTGTCCTGGAGCTGCTCTGGCGACGGAGCGATATGCATCCTTTATTGTGGTGTAGCAGTGGTCCAAAATGTTATTGTCTCTGGTGGGGCATGTAATGTGCTGTTTGAATTTAGGCAGCTCATGTGTGAGTTTTGCCTGATTAAAGTCACCGAGAATGATAAAAACAGAGTCCGGGTGTCGTTGTTCAGTCTCTGTGATCAGATCAGACAGCTGTTGTAACGCAGTACTCACTTGTGCTTGCGGTGGAATGTAAACACCGATGAGAATGAACGAGGAAAACTCCCGCGGTGCATAAAACGGCTTACAGTTAATGAAAAGCACTTCCACATCAGGACAGCACATCTTCTTTAACACAGTTACATCCGTACACCACCTCCTGTTGATGTAAAAGCATGTCCCACCACCGCGCGTTTTGCCCGTTAACTCCGTATCGCGATCTGCTCTGTACAGCTGAAAGTCCGGTAGGTGTAATGCGCTGTCCGGAATGGCTTCGTTCAGCCAGGTTTCTGTGAAACACAGCGCAGCAGAGTTGTTAAAGTTCTTGTTTTTGCGTGAGAGTAGAAGTAGTTCGTCCATTTTATTAGGAAGGGAGCGGAGATTCGCTAGATGGATGCTAGGCTGCGCCGTTCTGAAGCCGCTCTGTCTCAGCCTGACGAGCGCCCCGGCTCTCTTCCCACGCATGCGGGTCTTATATCGCTTCCACAGTGCAGCTGCTCCGCCGATGACAATGTTCCGCAATACGCCAGAGAAATCAAAATCCAGTTGGTGATTAGTTGGTGTGCACTGCCGAATGTTCAGCAGCTCGTCCCTGGTATAACTGATCAAGTTTGATAAACATAAAACAGGACAGACTAACAGAAATAGTACAAACACTGGAGAGCTCCACACCAAGGTGGCCATCCTGAGAGCAAATAGATGGAGCACGGAGGACTTAGGTGACCTACCGATTAGGTGGTTAACACTGTCACTCAGGCTGAGCACCCTCTACGAGGCATGCCCACGCCCTGAAGTGGAGTCTATTCGCTGTGTGGTTACCTTTTTCCCCGGTAAGGAAACCCCAAAGATGCCAGATCAGAGTGATGCTATCCTCCTTCAGTTGACTGGAGCTAAGGCTGTCCCCTCCGCTCTGAGGGGTTGGCTTTACAATCATCCCCACTCTAAGGATGCGGCGATGGCGGCGCGCTGGGAAGTATCGTCTCATCATCCAGTTCCCAGAGGCGCAAGACATGAATATTAATTCTTCCTGTTTCCCTCACATACCCACTTGAAGATCTCTCTTAGGAGAGGTCTGCTCGATCACTTGACTCAGTATCTTAAGATTCTGTCCAGGTAGACAGCTCTGCTGGTCGCGTTCGCATCGGCCAAATGGGTGGGTATCTGGAGGCATTTTCGGTCAGCGAAATGTGCCAGCGTTTTGGGCCGGCCCACTCCACGTTACCTGATACCCCGGCCCACCTAGGTGCCCTAGGTTCCTACAGCGTTATTTCAGCTACGTAGTGAACCTGCAAGCACTGCCCACGGAGGAGCAGACCCAGCCCCTTTATTTGCTGTGTTCTTTGCACTTTGCGTATTATACGGATTGTACTCAGCTCTTTATCGGTTACGGTGATTGGCAGAAGGGAAGTGCCGTATCCAAACAGAGGTTGGAACATACCCACTGAACAGTGAATGCCATCTCCCTCGCTCATCTGAGCCAGGGCGAGCCGTGTCCCCCAGGAGTGAGAGCGCGATCCTTTTGGGCGTTAGTACGCGGCGCCTCTCTAACAGGCACTGTAGAGCTGCAGGCTGGGCGACACCTATTGCGAGATTTATTAATCTTGAGGGGAGCCGATTTCCTCACGCCGTGAATGAGAAATTTGGTTAGGTGTTGTAAAACGCTTGCTGCGCCATTCTCTCTAACAAGTAGATACGTGCGCTTTTTCGCTCTGTCAGTAAAGTTTCCTGCTTGGCGAACCCTGCAGATATTCCTCCGAGGCCCCCAGCATCTGACTCAGCGGAGGAGTCAGGCGCTGGCCTGTTACGTTGTTGGTATGCCCGCTGGTCAGCCCATGTTCCCCACTAGGCGATCCCATATGCTTAAACTGCCACTGTGCAGGCCGACCTGTGTCTTCCCTCACCGCTAACCATCTTATATTCATATGCTTACTCCCCTTCTCAGGGCTAGTCCATATGCTCTCTCGCCACCAGTCTCCCCACTTGGGTAGCAGGTGACCTCCGCAGCGTCCTCCCTATCGGGATTGCAAGCTTTCCCAACGTACTGTCATATTAAATTCCTAGAAATTATCTAGACGCATTTGCGACTCCCAAAAAATATATCTAAATCCATAAATCTTCTGTTGAATTGGGATAAGTAAGGGCCAGGGAACACGTTGGAAGACTGCGCCTCTGGTGACGCAGGTGCGCTCACGCTCTCGTTTGCCTGGCAAACCTCTCATCGGTGGCGAAGGTAAGGTTCAATCATTTTGGCATTTTCCATAAATTTCCCCATAGTGGAAGTTTCCACTAGCATTGAAGTTCCCCTCCCGAAGGGAAACGCTCCGATTACTAAGGTAACCCTCATTCCCTGAGGGGGGGAACGGAAATGCTATGTTCCTTCGCTATAATGATTGCCCCTTAGCTGTTGAGGTGAAAGTCTCTTCCACTAAAAATGATGCTTTAGCTTTGCTTGCATTGTGCTCTTATAGCCAAATTAATTGCAACGAACATCAGCTGCGCAAGCTGAAGCTGCCAACTCATTGGCCCGTTTACATACTCTTTCAGATGATTGGCTTTCTGAATGAAATCCCTATAGTGGAAGTTTCCACATAGCATTTCCGTTCCCCACCTCCCGGAACAAGGGTTACCTTAGTAAACGGAGCATTTTTACTGTTGATTTTGGCGCCAGTTAATCAGGAAGTGACGGTTTTGTTTGCTTTGACTCGTTGGATGGAAACGCAGCTTTATTCGCACGTGTTTTATGCGATAATCCAGTTTTGCGCATAAAGTTAATTCGCATGTTTGGATGAAAACAATAAACAGTAAATGAGTTGACATGTTCAAATATTACCGCTAAAATAGCTTACTGTCATAGCAGATGTCATTGTTTTTTTTTTTATCCACCACTCTCTTGCCATCACCCATATAACTTACAGGGAAACCAAAGTCCTCACAAACGCCAGACCCGCTGTTGGTTATAGGAGGATTACATTAATGTTCCTACCCATTTTGCGAGCTAGTGCAGCGTGTCCCTGACTGGAGTATTGTTTGGAGGTGGGTGGGGAAGGCAGCATGTTGTCACGTCCAGGGTCACGTCATTTGGGCCTTGTTGAGCGTTGTTGCACCGAAAACATTATATTTTGTACACTTATTCTCTTTTATCTTTTTAGAAATTTGTCTGAATTGTTTGGTTTGTAATGCATACCGAATCGAAGGTCTTGTACCGAACGGTTCAGTACGAATACGCATATCGCTACACCCTTAATATATATATATATATATATATATATATATATATATATAGAGAGAGAGAGAGAGAGAGAGAGAGAGAGAGAGAGAGAGAGTAACTGGTTACTTGAGTAACTTTTTAATCAGATACTTTTTACTCTTACTCGAGTAACTTTTAAGACTGTTACTTTTCCTTGAGTGAAAATTTCCTCAAGTACTTGTACTTGAGTATAGATTTTGGATACTCTACCCACCTCTGGCTACAAGTTTTCTTGACTGAAAACAATTATATTTTATGGGGCATTTACTCTGCTTTGCTAATCAATTAAAGAAGTGAAGACCAAAGCTATTTTTACTAATATCTATGTTTAAAGACATAAGGAGAGAACAGTGTGAATGAGGACAAGTGTCATGTGCCTGTTTTGTGTGTGTGTGTGTGTGTGTGTGTGTGTGTGTGTGTGTGTCAAGGTTATTATAGTTAATGAAAACGAACGAACGAAAAAAAAAAAGGAAAACAAGAATTGTTAACTGAAATAAAAATAAAACTGAAACTGTATTGTGTACATACAAAACAAGCTAAAATTTATAGCAAAAACATATTATCCATGTTATCTTATCCACACTTATCCACAAACAACCTACTTTTTAAAATGCCTGATACACCCCTCTGACTCGAAATTAACCAATTTCCTGAGTTATTCAGTTATTAGAACAGAACCAAACACAAACAATACATTGCAGCCTGCTGTGACTGAACAAACTTGAACAACTGCCCAAGGCTTAAATGAGAGGATCTGGCAAAATGTACATTTATTTCATAACAAAAATTAAGTACAATAAGTGAATCATGCTTCAGTTGGGTTGCAAAACATAATTGAACTTTTCAGATCATGGTGATGCTTTAACTGACTGAAATTGCTGACTATATGTTTGAGTATGTATGCTGAGTCCAAACTTGGGAAGATTAAGTCACGAAAGATCCGGTTTGCAATAAAGATCTGAACTTTCCATCACTACTGTGTGTCTAACCTCAGAAGCAGCCTTGTACACATATTTTACTTAAGGCTGCTATCTTGTGGGCAGTTGTATTTGAATTTGAGAATGGGTAAATGGTAGTGTTTTTTTGTCAAAAATGTTTTTGGTTTTTTGGTTTTTATTGGTTTTGAAGGTTTTAAATCTTATTATCCTTATTTAGAAAAAAAAAACAACAAACAATAAAGCTAAAACTAATACTGAAACTAAAAATAACTAAACTAAAACTAAGGATTTTTCAAATATAGAAACTAATAAAAACTAGTAAATCTTTCTCCAAAAACTAATAAAACTAACTGAATTTAAAAACAAAAAGTCATCACAAACTAAAAACTAATGAAAATCCAAAACTATTATAACCTTGGCGTGTTTGTGTGTGTGTGAAGAATAAAGAGCAAAGCCATTAACTGGAATCACAAGGTGAATCCACACAGAATGTCAATAAATAACCCTAATTTAATTACACTCCTCAGGTAGTAGATGGGTTATTTATTTCTATCAGCTTGTCATGATATTTTGTTACAGGAACACATATTGTGCAGATTATGCTAAGCCTGTGGGTAAGGTAGTCCAGGCTCACATTATTTAGTTCACTAGCATTAATCCGGTTAGCAAATTAGTCAAGGCTCACACAGCAAGGTTACCCAGGCAAACATAGTCTAGTTCATCACCGTAAACTGGTCAGAGAGGTAGCCCAGGTACACATAGAAAACAGGCATTTCCATAGCCCTGGTGGCCACAAAAAAAAACATGGTGATAGATCTGCTTGTTTTGAGGGTTGTATCTATTGTTCATTCCTTCTACTTGTGTTGGTGATGCATACTTCATATGCCATGATTGTTCATACATAATCAGTTATATGTGGTTTGTTTGTCTTCATGTTCTCCTGCTTGTTTTGGGGAATTACATATATATTACAACATACAGTATAAAGTGCTTCACAGAGCTCATCTAACTGGGCAGAAATTATTTAACTTCAGAGACATGTTCACACTACACACAAAACACCTCAGACACTTATTTGCACACCTTATGGCATTGCACTTCAATAAAAAAAAAAATTGGGAAAAGGTTACTGACTCATTCTTCAACTTTATGGGTGTATGTCACATCCCACTTTCTCTTTCCCTCTGCATACTAGGTGACATATCCACAATCGACATAAATAATACAAATGGTCAGTTACTCCTGGTGGCTCTAACTATTGCCAAGAAAACTATCCTCATGAACTGGAAATCAAGAAATACTATTTACATTTCATCTTAGAAAAACATATTAACAGAATACATTTCCATTGAAAACATATCCACTTCAACTCAAAATAATACATTAGAATTAGATCCACCTTGATTATCTCTTTTAAATCTCCATCAATCATGAATCCTTTGATCCTCTTTGTCTGAAGCCTTTCCAACATCAGGGAAAGCAGGGGTGGGGGGAAGGGGTGTTTGGGGGTGGGGGTTGGGTGGGCGCAAGAGGCTCAAGAATAGGTACAGACTGTCTAATATCAATCTGAATTATCCTGAGAGTGGGAAAAGGAGGAAAAAAAGGGGAGAAGAAAAATTATTTAATGCTTTTTTATTTCTAGTTTCTTATGCCATAATTTACTGTAATAATAATTTTCCATAATACATTTTTTTATTTCTCCTGTTGTTTTATTTGTTCCATTTTTCTGTCTAATTGTTTTTCCTCTTCATCCCCAGTTGACTCTTCAATTCTAGAAATGTACAAGCTTGCTTTAGGAATGAGGTGTGTGCAAAGTGGTGCCTGATTTCACCAGTTTTTCCCCAGTCGGCCCAACAGCATAATAAACGATAACAATTATTTGAATAAAAAAATAAAGGAGGCACACAAAGGATAACACATACCTTAGTAGTAGTAGTTGTGGTAGTTCTTGTAGTAGTAGAAGCAGTCAGAGATGGGGGACTCGAGTCAGACTTAAGTCACAAAATTTAGGACTTGAGACTTGCTTGACAAATATCCAAAAAAGACTTTGCTTGACTTGGACTTGACTGTCATGACTTGAGACTTGACTTGGACTTTGAGTTAAATGAATCGAAATAATTATTATAATTTTTCTTTTTTTGTTAAATACATAACCGTTTGTTATATATTATGCTTTATGCATTTATAAACAAAACCGAAAGTTCTCAGTCACGCATGCGCAGTATTAGATTAGATTAGATTAGATTCAACTTTATTGTCATTACACATGTACAAGTACAAGGAAACGAAATGCAGTTTAGGTCTAACCAGGAGTGCAATAGCAGCAAGTGCAGGATACAGGTATAAGTTATAAAGTGCAGTTATAGAAAAACTATGGTGATATTTACAAATGGATGTACTATGAACATTATATACAGGTTGTATTAGCTATGAACAGAGATTTACAATAGATAGATAGATAGATGTATAGGTTGCTATTAATAATCAGAAGTATGCAGATATATAAACATAATTACAAATGTATATGTACAGTGTGTGTGTACATAATTGCAAATGTGCAGTGGGTATGTACAGTTCAAATAAATGAATCAGTGCAATGAATATGTGCAATTTTTAAATGTGCAAATGTTAAATAGTGCAGTGATTATGAGGAGTCCGAGTTATGAGAGTGGGGGTGTATCAGGGGGGCAAAGAGTCAGTGGGTGGCAGAGTTCAAAAGGGAGACAGCTCTGGGAAAAAAGCTGTTCCTTAGTCTGCTGGTATTTGTCCGGGGGAGCCTGAAGCGCCTGCCAGAAGGCAGGAGAGAAAACAGTCTGTGAGCAGGATGAGAGGAATCTTTAAGAATACTGCGTGCTCGGCGCAGACAGTGTTTCCTCTGGATGTCCTCTATGGCTGGCAGTGTGGTCCCTATGATGCGTTGGGCAGTTTTCACCACACGCTGCAGTGCCTTACGCTCCGCAACAGAGCAGCTTCCATACCAGACTGTGACACAGTTCGTCAGGATGCTCTCTATTGTACAGCGGTAGAAGTTCACCAAGACGGCTGATGACAGCTGGTTCTTCTTAAGTTGCCTTAAGAAAAATAGGCGCTGGTGAGCCTTCTTGACCAGGCTGGAGGTGTTGGTGGTCCAGGAAAGGTCCTTTGAGATGTGGGTCCCCAGGAACTTGAAGGATGAGACAGGCTCGACGGCCATCCCATTGATGTGGATGGGATCATGTGAGCCTGTTCGTCCCTTCCTGAAGTCCACAATGAGCTCCTTGGTCTTGTCGGTGTTAAGGAGCAGATTATTGTCAGTGCACCAAGTGGCCAGATGCTGTATCTCCTCCCTGTAGGTAGTCTCATCATTGTTGCTGATTAGACCAATCACTGTGGTGTCATCTGCAAATTTGATGATGGTGTTAGAACTGTTCACAGGCCTACAGTCGATGGTAAAAAGGGAGTAGAGGAAGGGGCTCAGCACACAGCCCTGTGGTACACCAGTGTTGAGTGTGACGGTGGAGGAGCAGATGTGGCCTGATCTAACATTCTGAGGTCTGTTAGTCAGAAAGTCCATAACCCAGTTGCAGAGAGACGTGTCGATATCCAGGTCTCGAAGTTTGATCATTAACTTAGAGGGTATGACAGTGTTGAATGCTGAGCTGAAGTCAACAAACAGCATTCGTGCATAAGTGTTTTTATTGTCCATGTGTGTGAGTACAGAGTGCAGTGCTATGGAGACTGCATCTTCTGTGCTCCTGTTGCCACGGTAGGCAAACTGATGTGGGTCCAGTGTGGATGGCAGAGAGTCTTTCAGATGTGCCAGGACCAACCGCTCGAAGCACTTCATGATGATGGGTGTAAGTGCTACAGGGCGGTAGTCATTTAGGCATGTTGGGCTGGAGTGTTTCGGCACCGGCACAATAGAGGTGGTTTTAAAGCATGTAGGCACAGCTGCTAGGTTAAGGGACAGGTTGAAAATGTCTGTGAATACCCCAGCGAGCTGTTCTGCACATGCTTTGAGGACGCGCCCAGGAATACCGTCTGGTCCAGCAGCCTTACGCACATTGATCCGACTCAGTGCGGTGTGGACTTCTGAGGAGGTGAGTGTGATGGGTGAGTGGTCGGTTGAGGAAGTGATCCTGGTGTAGGGTTCTTTATTGTCTCTTTCAAAGCGGGCATAAAAGTCATTAAGCTCGTTCAGGAAGGAGACATTTGTGGCTGTGGGTGTGGAATGGCTGGGTTTGTAGTTGCTGATGGCCTGTATGCCCTGCCACATGCGCTGAGGATCAGAGTTGGAAAAGTGCTCCTCTAGCTTTAGCTTGTAACAGTACTTGGCCTTTTTGATGCCCCTCTTCAAATTAGCCCTGGAAGTGCTGTAGGCCTGTGCATCCCCTGATCTGAAGGCAGTGTTGCGTGCCTTCAGCAGGAGGCGCACCTCCTTGTTCATCCATGGCTTTTGATTTGGGTATGTGGTGATCTGTTTCTGGGTTGTGACACTGTCAATGGTGGTGTTGATGTATTCCAGAACAGAGGAAGTGTAGCTGTCAATGTCTGTGCGAGAGCCACATGTGGCCTGGGAAGCAAACATACTCCAGTCAGTGTGTTGAAACCTGTCCTGGAGTGTGAAGTCTACCCCCGCTGGCCACACTTTGATGGTCCTCACTGATGGTTTCACACGGTTGATGAGGGGTGAGTATTTGGGGCTGAGGAACAAAGAAAGATGATCTGATTGACCCAGGTGGGGGAGGGGGGTCACAGCGTAGGCTTCAGCCATGTTTGTGTATACATGGTCCAATGTTTTGTTTCCTCGTGTGTGACAGAAAATGTTTTGATGGAATTTGGGGAGCACTGTCTTTAAGTTTGAGTGATTAAAATCCCCCGCAACAATAAAAGCAGCCTCCGGGTGAGCAGTCTGTTGTTTGCTGATGGCTGCATGAAGTTCTTTCATTGCCAACTTGGCATCAGCATCGGGAGGAATATAGGCGGCAGTAATGATAGTTGAGGTGAACTCGCGTGGCAGATAAAAGGGTCTGCATTTGACCATCAGAAATTCCAGGTTAACAGAGCAATGTCTCCCAACGATGACAGAGTTTGTGCACCAAGCTTTGTTAATATAAATGCATAATCCTCCGCCTCGGGTCTTACCGGAGTCATCCGCCGTTCTGTCTGCTCGGAATGTGTGATGCTCAGTTAAAGATACAGCGTTGTCTGGTATCCCGCTGTTTAGCCATGTTTCTGTGAAAATCATGACATTACAGTTCCATAATCTTTTGCTGTGGTTGATGCGCAGTCGAATCTCATCCATTTTGTTCACCAGGGACCGTACATTGGCGAGGAAGATGCTGGGTAAAGACAGCCGGTGTGGTGTTAGCTTTAGCTTAGCTCTTAGCCCGCCGCGCTTCCCCCGTCTTTGTTTACGGTCGCGCCGCCGCCTTCGAGCACTTCCGCCCGGCCGGGCAGAGCGCTCAGCCTCGGGTGTTCTGGCGATGTCCGGAATGAGTCGTAGATTGCCGATAAAACTGTCCGAAATGCACAAACCAATATCCAAAATCTCCTGTCGGGTGTACGATGTAAAGGCATTACTGTTCTGCACGAACAGACCCGAAATGAGCAGGAAAAACACTGCATAACTGCAGAAACTGGAGAGACGCTGAGCCTCGCGATGTGTACGCGCCGCCATCTTGGTCTAAATTAACAGCTTAAGTATTAACAGCTCCTCGGTTCTCAGATCGATCCGAAAGATTCAGTTCTTTGTACTGTTCCGAATAAAGCACTGCAACCGATTCCTGACTCGAGTTGATGATTTTTTTAAGTGGATAACTTGGAATATACATTTTTTTCCATGTCAAAGGGAGTGCCAGGCAAGTTAAAAAGTAGGTAACTTTAAGTCATTTGTGGATTAGTGTTTATTGGAAATGCAAACCATTTAAAAAGAATCAGTTGGATTTGCTGAACTGGATCAATCATTTAATTAAGAAGAACCACTTTAAACGATTCATTAGAACGATTCAGTTGCTATTCGGCCATCAGATAATGCGGTGACAGAAGGTGCTCCGTCTTGGCTAATCAAGGTTTATACTATTTGTATAGTCTGACTCAGTGCTTCCCACACATAGACTTTACTTGGGCTTACTATTTTGTGTCCGCCTAATATAACCAAACCTCCGCGATCAATGTAGTGGAAAATCCTCTCTCGTTACACATTTTGTTCTCTGCGTGCGTAAACTGTCAGCACCCCCGCACTGGAGACCCACAGAGACATGCCTTTTAGGCACTTAAAATTTGCCTTATTTAATTGCCTTATTTAAATAATCTACACGTTTTAATCTTGTAATTATTGTAATTTTTAGAGATCTCGTCTGTTTTTTTTTCCCTTTTTTTGTTATTTATTTTTCATTTGCTGTATATTTTATTAATTTGATGATGTCATTAGGCTATAATACATATAGGCTATTTTATATTCATATCTAAAATGCTTTGGCATTCAAGTTTGCTTTGAACTTGAAAGAGAGAGAAGCAGATTTGACCCTTCAGTTGGTGCACATGGCTCCTAACCAGCATAAACCTAAGATAAAGTGGATGTCTTGTCTTTTTTTAACAGTTTTTTTACTTTAACCCATTGAAAACCAACAGTGTATAACATTGTCATAATAAATGAAATTATTGTTAAAAATGGAATTATGTTTTGTTTGTCGCATATAGTTAACTATTTATGTGATGTGGGTAAATGATGTGTTTCAATTCGGCTACCACCACAAGTATATCAAATCTATGGGTAAGCACTGATATTATTGTATTTGTATGCTAATGTTTAATATTTAAGATTTTGACATGTTAGGGGTTAACTTTATTCATAAAATAAGATTGCATTAAAACAATTTGTTAAATGCTATATTCCTATTTTTTTTCTTTTCGCATGCATCGTTTTTTCCACCAATACATTTTTAAAAGAATCAAGTTAGGCAAAACAAGAAACCGTTTCAGACCATTCATCTCAAAATCTGTAACTCTGTAACTATCTGTAACTAATGTGTGAAATGGGCTTTATATATATATATATATATATATATATATATATATATATATAAAATCTGGAATCTAAAGGTTCAAAATTGCCTTTAGAGTTTATTCTTAGCAATGCATATTACTCATCAAAACATTTTTTATTGGAGTTATTGAAATGTGCAAAATGTCTTTGAGAAAGATGATATATCACTGATTTGATTTTGTTTTATATTTAATTCCTATCTATATTTTTCACTATTGATATGTATGACCTTTATTAATATGCTTTTTACTGTTATGCATGTTGTATGTATACTGTATATAGATCTCAACATACACATTAATGACACTAACAATATATAATGACTCACATTTGACTCGCATTTACACGGTTGTTATAATCACTTAGGATAAAGCAAAATGTTGTTGATCACTTTAATCATTCATAAGATCAGTAGATTAGTAAACATAATAGATTTTGTCACATGGAGTTGACATCATTGATCTACATTATTGTGCTATAATGTCTAGATCAATGGCGTCAACTCCATGTGACAAAATCTACTATGTTGATGATATAACAGATCACTACTGTACCTCTAATTATAAAAGCTGTGTATACCTAAGATTAGACAATCTACACCAATATATTGACCTGGCAGAGTTATCATTCTGTCCATTAAAGACAAATTGACTTGTAACTTAGCTGATCTTGCTCTATTTCTCAGTGCATGCGCAAGCCCAAATGAGCTTGATGTAATAATTAGTAATATGAATGTAATTTTCACTACCATTTTAAATACTGTTGCTCTCGTCAAATTTTAGTTTCGGCGTGTTATTGAGTTTATACTAAATTTGCTGTTTGCTAGAAAGAGAACATTATATAACAAATAGAACTGTAAGTGTTATATATTATTTTTGTATATAATTTACTGTAGGCCTTTTCATTTGAAAGCACCTAATAAACATTAAAATGAATGTCAATTTTGAAACATACAATTAAGACATCAAAAAAATAAGAAAAATTAGGCAAGGAAAATAAATAAATAAATAAATGAAACAAATAGCGTTGTTGCAGCAGCTGAAAGACATCAGTTGATGTAGTAATATTATGTATTACTACTAAATTGCTACAGAGAAATATGGAACTTATCTCTCTTCCACCATCATACTTGTGAAAGTAAAGATTAGTTTTGTTGTCCAGGGTCACAGATAATAATAAAAAGGTTCTCATGGATAATTTATCACATGATAAACAAGCCTCATAAAGAAGAATCATTCAGAAGAAAAAATGAATATGCATGGGGGACTAGAGAGAAATATCATTATATAATCACCATGCTTGTGGTGACCATCTCCTCAAACCACTTGGACTGAGCCTGATTGTAGAGATCAACACAGCGCATCAGATCATCACCTGCACACACAAAACACACACCTTACAGTCATGCATTGATTATCAAAAATTAGAAATATTTATTACAGAAATGCTAATAAAAAGTTTGCTAAAAATAAAATAAAAGTAGTTATTGAAGATAAACTACATATTCCTCTCATTTTTATATAGTAATGCCTGTCACATACATGTAATTTTCACAGTAATTGTGGCTTCTTGATTCATACTTTTAGGCATAAGCTGGTCCTTGTAACCCAGTGGTGGCAAATATATATTTTGTGTGTAAACAAACAAGGAACATGTATGTTTATTTCTCTTCTATATGGAGGGAGACAATGTAAATTGTCTTATGTTTAAAATAAATGAAAAACTGACAATATAAACCAATGAAACAAGATCAGACAAACTTGTTTTCTTCAGTATCTGATTACTTAAGTTAATATATGCATAATAAACATAAGAAAACTTTTTACAAAAATTCTAAAACAACATGTTTACTGCAATAAAATTAAAGAAATGTATTTTTTACTTCTGAAAGTTAAATTTTTTCTGCAATAAAATTACACTTGAGGGCGACACAGTGGCGCAGGAGGTAGTGTTGTTGCCTCACAGCAAGAACGTCGCTGGGTTGCAGGTTCGAACCTTGGCTGGGTCAGTTGGCGTTTCTGTGTGGAGTTTGCATGTTCTCCCTGTGTTCGCGTGGGTTTCCTCCGGGTGCTCCAGTTTCCCCCAAAGACATGCGGTGCAGGTGAATTGGGTAGACTAAATAGTCCGTAGTGTATGAGTGTGGATGAGTGTATCGATGTTTCCCAGAGATGGGTTGCAGCTGGAAGGGCATCCGCTGCGTAAAAATGTGCTGGATAAGTTGGCGGTTCATTCTGCGCTGTGGCGAACCCAGATTAATAAAGGGACTAAGCTGACAAGAAAATGAATGAATGAATATGACACTTGTCATGTTTTTGTCTAATTCTGTGTGGATTACAAAGCATGCTATTCTTAAAAGAAGAAAGTGTTTCTATTCTATTCTATCCTATTATATAAAACTTTATTTAATTTTAATAATAATAATAATAATTCATTACATTTATATGGCGCTTTTCTAGACATTCAAAACACTTTACACATTGAGAGAGAATCTCCTCATCCACCACCAGTGTGCAGCATTCACCTGGATGACGCGACGGCAGCCATATTGCACCAGACCGCACACCAGCTGATTGGTGGAGAGAAGACCGAGTGATGAAGCCAATTATTATATGAAGATGATTAGGAGGCCATAATGGAGAGTGGCCAGTGGGCAAATTTGGCCAGGATGCCGGAGTTAAACACCTACTTTTTTTTTTGAAGAACGTCCTGGGATTTTTCACGACCACAGAAAGTCGGGACCTCGGTTTAACATCTTATCCAAAGGACCGCGCTCACTGAGCAGTATAGAGTGCCCTTCACAATACAGGGGCGTTAGGACCCCTACAGACCGCAGGTTGAGTGCCCCCTGCAGGTCTCACTAACGCCACTTCCGGCAGCAACCTAGTCTTCCTATGTAGTATCCCATCCAGGTACTGACTGGCCACAGCACTGCTTTCATTTAATTTTATATGTGTAATAAAAATGATTATTAAATTTCTGATTCAAACGTGGCTTGACCTTGAAACAAGATTCTGTCTTTGATTCTACAAGATTCTACCTTACAGCATTTTTTTTTATTTTGTTGCATTTATTAAATTAAATTAAATTAAATTAAATTTTAGTTATTTCTTCTGGCAGTTTTTTTTCAGCAACTGTAAGTCATCAACTCAAATTTGACTATTTCTTCTCCCTTTTAAAACACAAAAATTACAGGCATCATTCGAACTTAATCTGTTTATCAGCAAGTATTTTTAAACACCCCAGGTGACTCCGACTGTGTGTATGCAATCAGTCATGATTGTGAGTGTGCTTGGTGTATGACTAGATCATGACTGAAATCAGCTTAACATAGAAGTTCTAGTAAACTGAAACTGAGTCAGTTTAGTTTTCAGAGTTGAAGTTTCAGTACAGTGTAGTTTAAATTTCACTGCTGAAAGTCCAAACACTGAAGAGCATTTCATCAATGCGCAGCTCCACAAGTGATTGTTGTTGAGGAACTATTAGTGAGGAACTAATTATTATTATTATTATTTATACAAAATTTATAACATTATAGTGTATACTATAAAAATACAGAATGTTTTAGTGACCTCAATATCACCCCAAATGTGTGTAAACTTTTTAAGCTCCTATGCTATATTTTATACAGCCAAAAGAGCCTGGGTTCAAATTGACCCCTACAGCCACCCTAGTTACAAAATGAGTACAGGACATTGAAAACTGAATGAACATCATAATGGTCCTCAGTAATGCATGCCACTCAGACCAACAGGTTATTCAATGTGAACTAAAAGGTTCAACCTTTGAAATCTCACTGTGTGAAACTGACAGGGGCTGCCAGGTCTGCCAAGATATCACCACAAAGAAAATTCCTTACTCAACATAAAAAGGACTGACACCGGATTATAGAGGGTTGGTTTAATTTGCAAGCCATTCTGAGTGGAAGAGAATCACTGTAATTTTTTTTTAAATTGAGAGACTATTGAGGGAGTCAGTCCTATTGAGTGCTAGCACAGACAGGAGTTTGTCTGCCAGTGAAATCTGATGGTTTTAGTGTTATGACAGATGACAGAATTAGAGGGACTGACTGTGATTTGGAAATTCCTAGAGCTGAAGTATAATTGTACTGAGTCTGTGTTTTTAAACTAATTTTTAACTAAATTTCAAACTAATGTATACGTAGATTTGTACATGTATGTTAGGACATGCATACATGGCATGTGATGCAAATTTCATCATCAGCACATTATGTATACAGTTGGAATTTTTAACAATGCTTAAAGTTTATGCACAGCTACATACACTTTTTTGCACTATAGTTTGTCAACACTGATCTGCCCAGCAGTTTCACATTTGAAAAAGACATGAAGACAGAACAGAAATGCATGCATCTAGCTTAAACAAGGACAGAGATTTTTTTTAATGTTTGGCTCATATGTTGATATCTAATATAGTGGGGTGCCTGTGTTTGAGCAAGCTATCAAATAGTACTGTGAAAAATCGTACTTTCAAGTGTGCATGTATGCTAAACATTGAAGTATAATTGTGCAACGTCTTTTTTTTAAGTCCCTAAATTATCTACATGTTCAAAACTAACAAACATGTTTGTTTGGTTTTCTACACACAATTTTCTACATGCCTTCGGTCACCTGATTGATACATTATTAAAATACATTTTATTTATGAATATTTCAAAAAATCCAACTTCAATTTGTGGTTCACAATTATCTATCTTTTTTGCCAGGTAATTTACATTTATGCATTATGCTATGCAAACAACTTTATCCAAAGTAACTTATTGTTATTATTTTTTATTTTTATTTTTTTTTTATATCTGACCTACAAGGATAAACTTTTGCTTAATTATATAAATACACATAATAATGAACTTTTGTTTGTAATATCAGAATCAGATTCAGTTTTATTGCCAAGTGTGCTTCACACACACACAAGGAATTTGTTTTGGCTACAGAAGCTTCCAGTGTACATAAAGTGACAAGTGACAACACAAAATTAAATATGAGAAAAGAAAAAGGCGATAAACATTAGACATTAAACAGAGATGCAGTAAGTAAAAAATATCTGGATGTTGAATTGTATGTACAGATATGTTGTAAATATACAGGTTATAAGGTGCTGTGTACCAATGCGAATGGAGAAAGTATTGCAGTGCATATTGTTATAAGGTGCTGTTAACAAGTGCGAATGAGAAAGTATTGCATGTTTATTGCCCAGTAGGGGAATATTTAACTGTTCATGAGGTAGATGGCCTGAGGAAAGAAACTTTTCCTGTGTCTGGCTGTTTTTGTGCTTGGTACTCTATAGCGCCGACCAGACGATAACAGTTCAAACAGGTAGTGTGCTGGGTGTGAGGCATCCAGAGTGATTTTGCGAGCCCTTTTACTCACTCTGGAAGAGTACAGTTCTTGAAGTGTAGGATGGGTAGTGCCAGTGATTCGTTCAGCAGTCCGGACTATTCGCTGTAGTCTACGGAGGTCAGTTTTGGCAGCTGAGCTGAACCAGACGGTGATTGAAGTGCAGAGGATGGATTGGATGACAGATGAGTAGAATTGTACGAGCAGCTCCTGTGGCAGGTTGAACTTCCTCAGCTGACAAAGAAAGTACAGTATCTGCTGGGCTTTCTTCACAATAGAGTCTATGTGATTGTCCCACTTCAGATCCTGAGAGATGGTGGTGCCCAGGAACCTGAATGACTCTACTGCAGCCACAGTGCTGTTCATGATGGTGAGTGGGGGGAGTGCAGGGGGTTTTCTTCTAAAGTCCACTATCATCTCCACTGTTTTGAGCGTATTCAGCTCCAGGTTGTTGTATCTGCACCATAAAGCCAGCCGCTCCACCTCCTGTCTGTATGCAGACTCGTCACCTTTTCGGATAAGGCCGATAACAGTAGTGTCATCAGCAAACTTCAAGAGCTTAATGGAGGGGTCTTTTGCGGTGCAGTCGTTGGTGTACAGGGAGAAGAGCAGCGGGGAGAGAACGCATCCCTGTGGGGCACCAGTGCTGATGGTGTGGCTGTCGGATGTGATTTTGCCCATTCTGACTAGCTGTTGTCTATCTGTCAGAAAGCTGGTGATCCATTGACAGACAGAGCTGGGGAAAGACAGCTGGGTCAGTTTGTTCTCGAGCAGTGATGGGACGATGGTGTTAAAGGCAGAACTGAAGTCCACAAACAGTATCCTTGCGTAGTTCCCTGGTTTGTTCAGATGTTGTAGGGCAGGGGTGCTCAACCCTGTTCCTGGCGATCGACCTTCCAGCTGATTTCAGCTCCAACCCTGATCAAACACACCTGAACCAATTATTTAGAACGTGAGGAGCACTTGATAATTACAGGCAGGTGTGTTTGATAAGGGCTGCAACTGAAAACTGCAGGAAGGTCGATCGCCAGGAATAGGGTTGAGCACCCCTGTTGTAGGGTATAATGCAGTCCCATGTTGACTGCATCATCCACAGACCGGTTTGCTCTATAGGCAAACTGCAGGGGGTCCAGCAAAGGTCCAGTGATGTCCTTCAGATATGCTAGCACCAGTTATTTGAATGACTTCATGGCCACAGATATTAGGGCAACAGGTCTGTAGTCATTGAGTCCTGTGATCTTTAGTTTCTTTGCTATTGGGATGATGGTGGAGCATTTGAAGCAGGATGGAACTTTGCGCTGTTCCAGTGATCTGTTGAAGATCTGTGTGAAAATAGGAGCCAGCTGGTCGGCGCAGGTTTTCAGACAGGCTGGAGAAACACTGTCTGGACCTGGTGCTTTCCGTCTCTTCTGTTTACTGAAGATCTGACGCACGTTATCCTCACTGATCTGAAGTGCAGTGGGGGAGAGGGAGATGGCTGGAGGTGATGATGGCTGTGTAGGGAGATGGTCCGGGCAGGTGTGAGGTGTCTGGTCAGAGGTGTCAAATCTATAGTAGAACGTATTCAGCTCGTTTGCAAGATGTTTGTTTCTGTCGATGCTGGGGGTGGTGTTTTGAAGTTGGTAAGGTCTTTCAGGCCTTTCCACACTGATGCAGGGTCGTTGGCAGACAACTGGTTTTGCAGCTTTTTGGCATAGCTCTTCTTAGCCACACCAATCTCCTTTGTCAGTGTGTTCCTGGCTTGATTGTACAAAAACCTGTCCCCACTCCTGTAGGCATCCTCTTTTGCATGACGAAGCTGTCTAAGTTTTGGTGTGAACCATGGTTTATCATTGTTAAATGATAAGTAGGTCCTGGTAGGGATGCATAACTCCTCACAGAAACTTATGTATGATGTTACAGTGTCGGTGAGCTCGTCCTGCTCTGTGTCGTTGGTCCATCTCTTAACAGTCCTTAATACTGGCTTAATAGTTTTAAGTTTTTGCCTTGGTATAAGATGAACCAGGCAGTGGTCGTAGAGTCCTAGAGCTGCTCTGGCGACGGAGCAATATGCATTCTTTATTGTGGTGTAGCAATGGTCCAAAATGTTATTGTCTCTGGTGGGGCATGTGATGTGTGTGATGTCACCGAGAATGATAAAAACAGAGTCCGGGTGTCGTTGTTCAGTCTCTGTGATCAGATCAGACAGCTGTTGTAACGCAGTACTCACGTGTGCTTGCGGTGGAATGTAAACACCGATGAGAATGAACGAGGAAAACTCCCGCGGTGCGTAAAACGGCTTGCAGTTAATGAAAAGTACTTCCACATCAGGACAGCACATCTTCTTTAACACAGTTACATCCGTACACCACCTCCTGTTGATGTAAAAGCATGTCCCACCACCGCGAGTTTTGCCCATTAACTCTGTATCGCGATCTGCTCTGTACAGCTGAAAGTCCCGTAGGTGTAATGCGCTGTCCGGAATGGCTTCGTTCAGCCAGGTTTCTGTGAAACACAGCGCAGCAGAGTTGTTAAAGTTCTTGTTTTTGCGTGTGAGCAGAAGTAGTTCGTCCATTTTGTTTGGAAGAGAGCGGAGATTCGCCAGTTGGATGCTAGACAGCGTCGTTCTGAAGCCGCGCTGTCTCAGCCTGACGAGTGCGCCGGCTCGCTTTCCACGCTTCCGCGTCTTGTAGAGTTTCCACAAAGCAGCTGCTCCGCAGACGACAATGTTTCGCAAAACGCCAGAGAAGTCAAAATCCAGTTCGTGATTAGTTGGTGTGCACTGCCGAATGTTCAGCAGCTCGTCCCTGGTATAACTGATCGTGTTAGATAAACATAAAACAGGACAGACTAACAAAAACAGAACGAAAACTGGAGAGCTCCACGCCGAGGCGGCCATCCGCGGCACCATCTTGAGAAGGTCTGAGAATATCTGTCAACACACCCATGTTTGCATTTCTCACATTTATAAATTAAATATATGAATATACTTTTTAATATACAGAGGTAAAATAGCACACTTGCAAACTTCAACAAGCAGGTTTAGTACCATCCCAGATTAAAGGAAAGTGTCTACCGGTTTGTAATAAGCAGGTGTACAGGTACAAGTGTTTAATAAAATAATCAAGTTTGGGCTAAATGAACGGCATTTGTATTGATGTTCTGACCTGCTTGTGTAGATTTTCGTCTGGCTTTCTTTATATCTTCTTCTGATTTGTTGCTTAATTTGATCTCAAGCTGCTGGGTTTTCACCTCAAGGTCCTTCTGTCGGTCTGCTAAAGCCTTTCGTGCCTGTAAAACACAACACAAACAAGTCATTTACTGTAAAGACTAATTTTCAGCTTGTCTATATGACAATGGGACTGTCATGTTCACCAGCGATCAAGGACTGCAGAGATCGCTGGTGAACTACAATTCAGTCATGAACTACAAGTCCCTTCATTACTCTACACATACACCAGGTTTCACTTCCACTGATCGCACACACAGCTGAATCCTGTCACTATTGATTGTTTGGACTATTTATACACCCTGCACCTGTTTGTTGTTACTGAGTCGTTTGTTTTTGTATGGTATGTTGGTCATGTGTTGTGTTCCCGTACCTTACCCAAGTTTCTTGTTTTGTTTATTATTGTTCTTTTGATACTTTGATTTTTGGATCTCCCGTTCTTTTCTGTTACCTGCACAAATATTCTTCATTAAATGCACTTGGATCCTACCTCTTGCTTTCGTCTCTTCAATGTAGCATGACAGAATGACTCAGTCAACATGGATCCAGCAGATGAAGAAATTGTCAGACTTTGTCAAGGTAATCGCTCTATTGAGCGTTATGTGAAGGACTTTTTGCAGTTGGCTCCGAAATGCAGCTTCAACGATCTGTGTTTGATGATGTTTTTTCAAGGAGGACTCTCAGACCCAGTTCGCTCTAACATGCCAGCATTTAATGAGGACTGGGGTTTATATTTATATATGGAATTTGCACTGTTGTTGTCTGTCTCTCCCTTCTCTGTCTCTTTTGTGGAGGAGGAAACCCCCCAGGAGAAAGGGTTGAGAGGTGAAAAGCAGAAATTTTTGGTTACGGGATCTGCTGTTCAACCTATGGGTGAGAGGCGGAAAGCCAAACTTAAACTCTGCGCCTATCCCCGACAGTCAAGTTCACGACCAGTTTTTTTCTGAACCCATTGAAAGACTACTAGAATTGTGTGACTCCCCAGTGTTACTAGAGCCGCCATCTGAGTTCCATGAAAAGCTGTCAGAGTCGTGTGAACCTTCAATGCTGCCAGAGCCATGTGACTCTCCAGTGCTGCCAGAGCAATCCTCTGAGTCCCACGAAAGACCAGTGCCACCACTCAAGTCCCACGGAAAGCTGCCAGAGCCGTGTGAATTCCCAGGGCTGCCGGAGCAGTCGTCTAAGTCCCACAAAGACCGGTGCCACTGCTTGAGTCCCATGAAAAGCTGCCAGAGCCGTGTGACTTCCTAGCGCTGCCGGAGCAGTTGTCTGAGTCCCACGAAAGGCCGGTGCCACTGCTTGAGTCCCATGAAAAGCTGCCAGAGCTGTGTGACTTCCCAAAGCTGCCGGAGCAGTCGTCTGAGTCCCACGAAAGGCCGGTGCCACTGCTTGAGTCCCATGAAAAGCTGCCAGAGCCGTGTGACTTCCCCGTGCTGCTGGAGCAGTCATCTGAGTCCCACGAAAGGCTGGAGCTATCACTGGAGCCCCACAAAAAGCTGTCAGAGCCGTGTGACTTCCCAGTGCTGCTGGAGCAGTCGTCTGAGTCCCACGAAAGGCCGGTGCCACTGCTTGAGTCCCATGAAAAGCTGCCAGAGCCGTGTGACTTCCCAGTGCTGCTGGAGCAGTCATCTGAGTCCCACGAAAGGCTGGAGCTACCACTGGAGCCCCACAAAATGCTGTCAGAGTCGTGTGACTTCCCAATGCTGCTGGAGCAGTCATCTGAGTCCCACGAAAGGCCGGTCTGTGCCACTGCTTGAGTCCCATGAAAAGCTGCCAGAGCCGTGTGATCTTCCAGTGCTGCTGGAGCAGTCATCTGAGTCCCACGAAAGGCTGGAGCTACCACTGGAGCCCCACAAAATGCTGTCAGAGCCGTGTGACTTCCCAGTGCTGCCGGAGCAGTTGTCTAAATTCCACGAAAGGTCGGTACCATGGCTTGAGTTCCACAAAAAGCTGCCAGAGTTGTGTGACACCCCAGTACCACCAGAGATTTCACTTAAGTCCCATAAAAAGCTGCCAGAGCCATGTGATTTTCCAGTGCTGCTGGAGCAGTCGTCTGAGTCCCACGAAAGGCCGGAACCACCACTTGAGCCCCACAAAATGTTGCCAGAGCCGTGTGATTCCACAGTGCTGTTAAAGCAGTCGTCTGAGTCCCACAAAAGGCTGGAGCTGTCACGTAAGTTCCATAAAAACCTGTTAAAGGCATGTGACTCCCTAGTGCTGCTGGAGCAGCTGTCTGAACCCCACGAAGAACTGTCAGAATTGGGCGACTTTTCAGTGCCGCCTGAACCTAAGCCTCCTGACCCACTGGGGTGGTTTGAAATGCCAGTATTCCCTGAATCTAAGCCTTCTGAGTCATATGTCTAATTGAACTACCATTGTTTCCTGAACCTAATCCCCCTGACCCACTGAGGGGGTTTGAAATACCGGAGTTCCATGCTCCAGGTCCTCCGTGGCTACATGCTCCAGATCTACCTGAGTTCCATACTCCAGGTCCTTCGCAGCTCCATGCTCCAGATCCCCCTGAGTTCCATGCTCCAGGTCCTCCACAGCTCCATGCTCAAGACCTACCCGAATTCCATGCTCCAGGTCCTCCGCAGCCCCAGGCTCCAGATATACCTGAGTTTCATGCTTCAGGTCCTCTGCAGCTCCATTCTCCAGATCTACCTGAGTTCCATGCTCCAGGCCCTACTCAGCTCCATGCTCCAGATCCCCCTGAGTTCCATGCTCCAGGTCCTCCGCAGCTTCATGCTCCAGACCTACCCGAGTTCCATGCTCCAGGTCCTCCGCAGCCCCAGGCTCCAGATCTACCCGAGTTCCATGCTTCAGGTCTTCCGCAGCTCCATGCTCCAGATCTACCTGAGTTCCATGCTCCAGATCCTCCGCAGCTCCATGCTCCAGATCCCCATGAGTTCCATGCTCCAGGCCCTCCACAGCTCCATGCTCCAGATCCCCCTGAGTTCCATGCTCCAGGCCCTCCGCAGCTCCATGCTCCAGATCCCCCTAAGTTCTATACTCCAGGTCCTCCGCAGCTCAATGCTCCAGATCCCCCTGAGTTCCATGGTCCAGGTCCCCCGCAGATCCATGCTCCAGGGTTTCTGCAACTCCAGCTTCACAGTGTTATGTTCCAGTTTCCATGTTTCAGACCCTCCATCCCTCCCCCTGTTCCGCCTCCGCTTCACCTTCCTTCACCAGCGATCGAGGACTGCAGAGATCGCTGGTGAACTACAATTCAGTTATGAACTACAAGTCCCTTCATTCCTCTACACATACACCAGGTTTCACTTCCACTGATCTCACACACACAGTTGTTTGTTTTTGTATGGTATGTTGGTCATGTGTTGTGTTCCCGTACCTTACCTAAGTTTCTTGTTTTGTTTATTATTGTTCTTTTGATACTTTGATTTTTGGATGTCCCATTCTTTTTCTGTTACCTGCACAAATATTCTTCATTAAATGCACTTGGATCCTACCTCTTGTTTTCGTCTCTTCAACATACCGTGACAGAGACAACAAACACATGTGCAAGTTTATCTATTAAACTTCCACAAAAGGGCACACAATGCATTATGTTTTGTATTTAAACGAATAATCGGATAAAGGAGCCTAAACTCTTTTTTTCTTGAAAAGAAGAAAAAATAAACCAAACATTTTTTTCAATCCTAATATTTGCATTGTATTGGTAAAATCACTGCAACATTGTGAAATTGTGCTCATCTTTGCCTATAAACACAGTTGCTCATGTTTCCAGAAATCAACAATTCACATTGGAAATAAATGACAGCTATGTAGCCTAAGGTTAGGGTTGATGTTTAATCAGTAGGATGAACACAAGTGAATCACTCAAGGCATTATTCTGATGTGCTCTCATTTCTCATGCAGCCATCTGCCGTCCATGAAAAGGTTTGAACAAAAATGTTGACAGACTAGCTTCAAGACATACAACCAACATGAGACACATTTTTGAGCCATTTGTAGCAACACTGAAATTTAAATTACTGTAAAGGTGTCATTACTTATATATCAACATCACTATATACCAACATTATAATTAACCATTTAAAAAAGTGCTTGTTTACCACTAATGTGCCACTAATCCCACCCATACCTGTCCCTAGCCAAAATTATATTCCACACATACTGTAACACTTAACACTACAGTAGATCTAGAGTGGTCATTTTGGCTGTTTTAAATTTTTGCCACTTAATAACTTTGTTGAAATAAAACCCACATATCTATAATATCCTGACTTTTCCTAACAACTTTTCGTACTAACAATTATATATTTTTTAAATTACAAAACATAAACGCAATGAGTATTTCTACATTTAATTACCATGACTGCATGCATTTCAGTGTCTGCTACTTTCCCTTTGACTTTGAATATGCACAACTCTGTTGACTAGCAATTTCCTGCTAACAAAAACATAACTTTCTAGCTACGTCCCAAACGGCACACTATGCTTTTACGGACGCACCTTTTGTCAGGGGTTTGCATTCCCTTGCTTGTTTTCTGTCTCCCCCTCTTTTTTCTTGTCTTCTCTTGTGTGTTCGCACACCTGCTATAGATTTTCTTGTTGTGCTTTAATGACCCTCACCTGTTACTTTTTTCTCTAGCTCTGTAATTGATAATTGTTCTTGTGTCCTGAGCTACTTGTGTGACAGCTTTGTTGTCTAACCCTTTCCCGACTGTATCAGTCTGTCCTGTCTAGCTTCATCCTGTTCAATCCCTGTGTCTTTTAGTTTTTTCTGCTTCACTCTGCTCTGCCTGATATCCATACGATTTTTATTTATTGAACACGCTGAAAACTAAAGGCAAACAAACAAACTAATCAGTTTCACACACACACACACACACACACACACACACACACACACACACACACACAAACATAATCAAAAAAATATATAATATGATAGGACAATATAAACAAAGCTATATACAAACAATATTTCCTTTACCGTGTTGGCTTGAAACCAGCAGTAGAATAATCAGGAGCATTCAACATGTCTGCATTGAGGTCTCATCATGCTGTCTAAACCAACTCGAGCAGGTTAAATGAATCAGAGAGGATCGCCTGACTCCCAACTCAACCCAACAAGAAACAAGAAAATGTATAAAATAAACATACACCAATAGACATTCAAATAATGAAATAAGAAAAATAAACATAAACAAAATACAAGCTGACTGATTAGTGTCAGCTAGTTTCTCTACTCATGAGTGCTCCCTAAGTAGGGGGTACTGTCAGAGGTTTGCATTACCTTGTTTGTTTTCTGTCTCCCTCTCATTCATATCTGCTCATGTGAACTTGCACACTTACTATTGATTTTCATTGCTCTCACCTGTTCCTACGCTGCTGTTATTGTTGGTTAGGTAGTCTTCTCTGTTCTCTAGCTCTGTGTTTGATAATTGTTCCTTTTGTTCCAATTGTGCCATGAGCTACTTTTGTTAAGACTTTGTCTAACCTTTTCCCGACTGTATCAGCCTGTCTTATCTAGCTTCATCCCGTTAAGTTTCTGTATTATAAAGAGTTTTTACTGCTTATCTCTGCTCTGCCCAAAGTCAATATGAATCCACTCTATGGAAAGTCCCCTGGATAGCTCATCAACCTTGAGGTATCATCTCCTACAGCTCCTGTTCTCTCTTGAGAGGGTATTTTCTGTTTGTTCCAGTCCCGCATTGCCCAGATGAAGGCTGACATTCTAACTTGATTTCCTCAGTTTTTTTTTTTCATAATCATTATTTCAGAGAGGTATCCCTTGCTTTTAGGTTTCCATTTGAGCATTGACACTTTCTGATAGCTCTAGTGCAGAGATGTCAAACTCAATTCCTGGAGGGCCGCAGCCCTCACAGTTTAGTTCCAACCCTGCTTCAACACACTTACTGGTAGGTTTTAAACAACCCTGAAGGACTCAATTAGTTTGATCAGGTGTGTTTAATTAGGGTTGGAACTAAACTGTGCAGGGTTGCGGCCCTCCAGGAATTGAGTTTGGCATCCCTGCTCTAGTGCAAGGGAAAATCAGCTCTAGTACAAGGGAATAAAGCAGCTGCTTAGGACCCTGTGGCCACCAGGGGGCCCCCTAAGAGTGCATGAAAGAGTGCATGCACAGAACATGCCTGACTGGCATAACTGAAGTTGATTGAAGAAGCAGCAAGTGTAAGGAGCTAATAATATGCCAAAACAATCTGAATTTGAACTGTGTTAATTTGAATTATTGTAATTGTAAATTGTAATTTAATAAATCTGAATTTTTATATGCCGTTAAAAATTGTTTTGTTTTTGAATTTCTTAATTTGAATTTTGTTACTTGAATATTGAACATCTGAAATTTAAGACAACTGAATTTTTCAAGGCTGAAATTTTTATAGACATATTTTTAAACTTCAGATTTTTTTGTGTTCTGAATTCCTAGACTGCAGATATTAGGTTTGTAATAATACAGTTTCAAATTTTCAAGATGAAGAAATTCAGAACATCAAATTCAATATTATAAAATTCAAAACCAGAAATTCAGATCGTGAAATTCAGATTCAGCAGAAAGTAGGTCAGGGTTCATCATTAGAGAAAAGTAGACGATCACCAAAAAGTTAAACTAAGAATCACTCACCCCTGCTTTATTTATAGTTATGGACGAATTACAGGGTGGGACTTACGAGAGTGGGGGGTTTGGGGGGGTCTGGAAATAAGTAAAATTATATATATATATATATATATATATATATATATATATATATATATATATATATATATATATATATATATATATTTATTTATTTATTTATTTATTTATTTTTTAACATATAGCCTAATGTAAAATTATGTATTTTAGCTACAAGTAAAGGGAAGGCTGCTTTCGGTTTTGGTCACATAAAACAAACATTATGTTGAAAACTCATGAAGTGGCTTTCCCTGTACTCTATTCACAACAGTATAGACTTTTAACACCACTTAAGATGCTACCATTTGAAACAAAGTTTTAAGCACTTAACAAATTAGGTTAACAAGAAATCTCTAAGTGAGTCATTCATAGTGAGTCACTTAATTTGTTTATAAATGAGCCGATTATAACGCATCTGAATGAACAATTCAGTGACAAAAATAGAGATTGGCTGCCACCCACTGGACATTTTGGTTCCAATGTGTTTTAGCCAAAAATAATGTAATATTTTTAAATATATGAAAAATGATCAGATCATTCAAATAAATATAAATGTAAGGTTAAATACGACATCTTAGATGTGAATAGATGATATTTAAAAGAGGCAGAATATCAGTGTTGATAATGAGCTTTGGGCAAACATATAATTCAAATTTTCCTTAAAATACTTTACTACATGCCAGAGGTGTGGACTCGAGTCATGTGACTTGGACTCGAGTCAGACTCGAGTCATGAATTTGATGACTTTAGACTCGACTTGACAAAATATGAAAAGACTTGCAACTCGACTTGGACTTGAACATAAATGACTCATGACTTTCACTTGGACTTGCGCCTATTGACTTTTAAAGACTTGCTACTTCCCATTAAAACGCAAAGCTAAAAAGTGTGTTGACACGGACCGTGTGTTGCCAGATGTAGCTGACTGATTCCAGCCCAAAAACTATCCAAAACCCGCCAAAATGCAAAAGCAACCGCCGAAATATACACTACCCACCTGTGTCAACCGCACAATCTGGCAACACTGTGTGTGTGTATTGTAACAGAGTATGTGCACATTCAGCACGACATCCAATCAAAGTACTGTAGATTAGATTGTTTTGATTCGACAGCGTCCAACGTGACAACAACGTGAACGTGCCAGTTTGCGCAATGATACAGAACATAGTTTCGTTTGGCTATAAAAATTACGAGGTGGTCAACAAAAAAACGAATTACAGTATGTAAAACATGCGGGTCGAAGATTACAGAAAGAGATGCCACAACTTCCAACTTTGTTCGACGCTTGAAGTTGCACAAAAAAAAGTTACGTTTTGAATGAATGTCAAGTTTACTTTATTATGGCGTTATTTCACTGACAAATGTCATAAGTGGAGTATTATACGTAAACATCGCATTCATCTAATATGAGCAAGCAAATCTTTTTGCTCACACATCGGTTTCCTCTGTCCCTGGACAACTTCTCGCGCACCCTCAAAACACTGTCTGCTCATGTGTGAATGATCTGCTCTCGCTCGGTCAGATGATGCGGAATCAAAATTTTTAGGTGGGTTTGACATGAAGCACAGCTGCAGCCGGTGATCAACGAGATTAGCCATACGCAGGCGGTGGCGGAGTTGAAAACGAAGCCGTCAAGTCAGACACTTCGGGGCTCAAAGTTGCTGCTGTCATGATGACCGATCACATGGCTTGATCATTTATTTATTTGTTTATTTATTGCAATAACAACAAAAGATTTACAGTGCAAAAAAAAAAAAAAAACAGAATACAGTCTCTACAAACTATAGTTCATCTTAAACAAGGGAATTATGAATTAAATTTAAGTAGCTTATAAAACAAATGCATGAGAAATAAGGGGAAAACGAGAGAGCACATAAAAAGGAAATAAATATCCACGAATTGGCCTATTAAACAAAACAATAAGCAAAAATTCTTGGGAGTTTAAACCACTGTTTGGGCTATAGATGTTGAATGGTAGGTCAATATTGTTGTAGTATTGTTATAATATTAAGATTATTTTGGATAACAAAAGCTTTTTTTAAAAAGCACTTTAATCCAAAGAGATTTAACAAAAAAAACAAAATAAATGAGCTACACTTTAAGTAAGAAAAGAGCAGGTACATCAATGACACTTTTAACATTTCTGCATAAACGGCTTAACAGGAAATAAAATATTTTATAATCATATACTTTTATATTAATAAAATATTTTTTCACTTAATTTGTTAAGAAATCTTCATAGGGGTGTCAGGATCAATGATGATAATCATTTTATTATGAGTCTGTAAGACATATTTGGTTATTCACTAAAATGTATGATACAGTAGTCTGTATAAAAAAGGCTGAATAAACCTGTTCAAACAATCTAGACATTATGAAAATTTATTTAACAAAAGATGATACTGCAGTAAATTATTTGTAGAGGGTATAAGTTAATTGTTTGTTTTGAAATTTGTAAATCGGAATTTGTCTAATAATAAACCCGAAACACACGTGGTTGTTGTCATGCTGTAAACTCAGCCAATCGTGTAACATCAGTGTCGTCATCGCAGTTCCAGCAGTCGCTCTTCAGATGCTGCGCGGGCTGAATCAGTTATCTGATCTCGGAGCGCTGCCGCGATACTTTGATACTTTGATGTGTTGGGTATACTGCCTATGTTTTACACTAGTATTATTTACAACTTGTTAATGAATGTTTCAGCATACTGTAGTATTCAGAATAGTGAACTAATAAAATTAAATAGAAAGTGTAGTTTTACTACAGTGAAGTGTGGTGAATTGTAGTATAATATACCCTATATTGTAAAAAAAAAAAAAAACACAGCACTGGGTAGTTCAGGGGCCCTGTGGAACAGCTTTTTCTCAAAATGAAGAGGATGACGGAAAATGTCCTCGAAAATCTCATCAACAATGTGGAAGACAACAGAGACTAATTTACTTTATTTTAGTTGCCATGATAAAATGAGATTGATAGTGAGATTTATTTGAAGAGTGAATAGTACAGTACCATAATACCATATCAAGTTTTTCCTTAATTTTATCAGTTCTGCTTGCGTTCGTTAGATTTTTGTTTAAATGTTTTTTATTTGATTAGTATGGTGCACCTTTTAGATGTTTAATAAGTGTTTTTAAAATAAAACGTATTCTTTACATCCAACATCTATTCTCTGGGTCTTTAAGTGTTTGAAACTGAAAATATCTCATCGTATAACATACAGCCAAAAATGTTATGGTTTATTAGATAAAAAATTTTATATGTAACTCTATTTTAGTGTTTTGGTTATTGTTAATAAATAGTGCACCAATATAAATTATTTCAAAAAGCACAAATAGAAGAGGGAACACAAGACACAAATTGTAAATCTGCATATAATCTCTGAGAGCGCGCAAGAAATTTTGTGCGTGAGCAGTGCATATTTGGGAGTGTGAGAAAATATACGAGCAGCGTATATTTGAGAGCTCACAAGCAGTTTTATCCACAAACAGGAAATCGGTGCATGAACATCAGGTAGAGAGCAAAGTTCTTAAACCTTATGTGAAGAAAACAACGCTATTGTTTGTATGAAGTAGTCTACTTCATTGAGAATATGTGCTTAGGGATGCAACGGTTATAGATTTTGGTCATACGATTATAGTCTGAGAAATAATCACTGTTTCACGGTTATCACGATTATTAAGTATTCTTTAATTTCAAAACACTACTAGTTTAGAAAATCACATGAAAACTCCTTACATTTTAAAGTGTTATTGCTGCTCAGTAACCAATTAATACAGCACATAATAATATAAAAAACCAAAATGTCAAGTCAACATTCACTACATGATCGCTCTCATCGGCGCCAATATTTTTAACTTTAAGTGGGTTTGCATACCTGTGCACTTTTCATTGCTTCTTCCTCAAACTTTAGCCGTTCGCAGTTCCCGCGGTCACAAAAGCTCCGTCATCTCTCAACTATATGCGCCTGAAAAGCATGAGCACATTGCGTCACATGCGCGTCCCTCTATTGGAAACTAACTTGCACGAGCTTGCCTTAGTTAATAGCCTCAGTGGTAGTTAATCCAGTGTGCGTGGTTATTAGTCTAGGTGTACAAACTAGCACACAGCTGGCATAACTTGTTGGCCTTTGACTTGGGACTTGACTGGGGATTGCCGTCTTGACTCGGGATTTGAGGTCAATGAATTGAGACTTACTTGTGACTTGCCAAACAATGACTTAGTCCCACCTCTGCTACATGCTATGTTGTACTATAGAATATTGTAACTAATAACATCTTATATACTTTGATGAAGAAGTGTGTGCATGCAAATATGTCATTTATCACAGTTGTAAAATGCTGGGACTGTTTAAAAATGCACCTGGAAAGAGCTTGAAAGTCCTTAAATGTAAAGATGTAAGGTCTCTGTCTGCTAAAATAAACCATCAGAGGTTACAGTATAGGTCAGAATCAGTTCTTTATCCCTCAAAACACCAAACATGTGAATAGAATTGATTAACCAATGAGATCTAATTGAATCAAATACATGAATTTGGTTCACTGAAGCATTTATATATTTACTACACAAACTACTGAAAATAGCTGATAAGTTTGCAGAAGAATTGTGTCCTCCTGAGCCTCACATACACCAGTAAACTCACGCAGCTCTGTAATTGTCCAAAAAGCTTACTTTGACTTTTCGGTGATTGTCTACTCTGTCCTGTTGTTCTTGTGAAGACCGGTCTTTTTAGGTCACCTCGGAAGAACGTACTCAGGAGACCGCGAGAAAAGAGAACGTGTCCTTTGAGAAATGAGATGCTGCGTTCTTCCTGATGGCCACGTGACACTCACGGATCTTTAACCAAAAAATATTTAAACATTACAGCATTTATACAATTTATTGTTTTTCCCCTTTTCACAAAATATACTATGCATAAAGACTTAACAAATATACATTGCAAAATATAAATAATACATATTTTAATAAGAATTTCAGCAAATAAACACCCTTAATGTTTTTATTCCTTTATTAAGATTTTCATGGTTATGTTTATATTCATCGTTTCATTTAGGGAAACTCCTGAGATAAATAAGTTATATCTCTGAACTTTAATAATAAACCTATAAAATGCTGCGCCTCCCACCTCCAGTCGCAATGACTTCTGGGACTAGAGCCAGTTCGGTACTCAAGTCTGGATCAGTGCATCTTGGATATCAAGATCACCTCCGGGAAGTTTCACGCATCCTCCATTCTTGCGGTTTATGGGGCAAACGAGCGATGATGACCACATATCGCCAAAGTCTCAAGCCCCATCTGAGAATGCATCTTTCTGCCTATGAGGATTTCTATGGACTAGAGAATTTTATCCAGTACTCCATTGCTGTTCGTCCTGAATGCAAGCCTGCTATGCGAAGTCACCCCACTCATCATAACAGCCCTAGAACATCTTCATGGAGCACGGGTATTCACAAATTTGCATCTTCACTGCGCGTACAACTTTCTTCACATACTTGAGGGAGCCAAGTGGAAGACGGAATTCATCAATGCCAGTGGTCACTACGAAAATGGTCATGCCCTACGGATTAGCTAATGCACCCTCTATCTTCCAAGACTTTATGAATGAGGTGCTTCGGGAGTTCCTGTATATAATTGTTATTGTCCATATTGAAAACAATTTAATTTTCTCCCGAAGCCTGCCTCAACATCACCATTACATTTCACCATTACACCATTACCATTACATCCTATCCCAGTGGTACCACCCAAATCATGGGCTTTTTCTCCTGAAAATTCAGCATGGCGGAAGTTAACTATGACATTGGAAATCGAGAGGTCCTGGCAATCAAATTCGCCCTAGAGGAATGGAGAAATTGACTGGAGTGAGGAGGCCTGGTTTTTCACCAGGTTTAACTTTTCTATTTCCTATCATCCAGGTCACAGGAATGTCAGAGCAGACGCACTTGTTTCTATGGAACTGAGGGAACAATCATAGATATAGAGCCTGTCATACCCATTCATCTGATTGTCAGCCCCATAGAATAGGAGTCTCTTCCAGCCATTCCCCAGACTCCTCCTGCACCTCCACTGGGCTGTCCACCTGAACTCCAGTTCATCACCAATAATCAACGCACTCAACACATTTATGCCACACATACATCTCTGGGCACTGGTCACCCCAACAAAACCCTCTTTCTGCTCAAAAATCAATTCTGGTGGCCGGAAATGCCACAGGACATGAGGTTCATGCAGGGGTGCAAGGATTGTGCCATGCCTAAGACTTCATATCATCTCCCAGCTGCTAAACTTGTACCTTTGCCCATCCCCGGTCACATCTAGGATTGGATTTTATGACTGATCATCTAGCTTCTGGAGGTAATGCATGCATTTGCAAGTTGATTCTTCTGCCTGCATTACCCACAGCCATGGTAATGTTTAATCATAATTTTCATAATATGGATTATCCGAGGATATCTTTTCAGATAAAGGCCCCTAGTTCATTTCCCGGGTCTAGAGGGCCTTTTTTGCAACTCCTAGGTGTGACCATCAGTCTGTCCACTGGATAGCATTCCCAAACAAATGGACAGACTGAATCCTTTCCAGGAGGTGGGGTGATTCCACCGAACATTCTGCTACAGCCACCACGACTCCTGGAATCTATTCTTAAGCTGGGCAGAGTATGCACAGAACTCCACTATTAGACTCACGCCCTTTCAGTGCATACTTGGTTATTAGCCTCCACTTTTCCCCTGGTCCGGAGAACCATCTGATGTGCCTGTGGTTGACTATTGGTTCCGGGAAAGTGAGGGGTCTGGTACTCAGCTCATCACCATCTACAAAGGGCTATAAAAAGACGCAAGACTTCAGAAAATCTTTGTCGTTCTTAAACCCCAGACTTCTGTGTTGGGCAAAAGGTCTGGCTGTCTACAAAGAATATGCAACAGCCCTTTGAGTGACATTTCTAGTCAAAATATCCAAAAATTCTTAAACCATTAAGCATTTTCTAGACACATATTTTGTCCAAATTATGATAATTAAAGCCTATTAGGTTAAGTAAAATATTTTTTTTAAGATAAGAATATTATCTTCCTGATGCAAGAAATAAAATTATTTTATTTAACTCATTTGTAGATTAATTTGCTTATTCTTTTTTTTTTTTTTTTAGATATTTAGACTAGACGCAATACAAAAATATAATATATAACATCATAGACTGTGAAAAAATTCTTTGACATTCATAGCTAAAATGTTTATCTGAATGGCTGCTATACTTGACTGTTTGGCGCCATATTGTGATTGAATAATAACAAGTACATCATAGGCTGCATCCGGTGGTTTTTGATTCTGTCAACTGCAATTACAGATATTAATTATAGATTAATGTTTTGTGACTAATTATCTAGTTTTATGGCAAGGTCCTAAATAAAATCCTGCTTAGAATTATTAAAAACATAACTTTAATTCCATGCATGTCTTTCAAAACAACATTTTTAGTGCCATGAAAATCCTTGCTTTCCTGCATGTGAAAAATAAAGTGAAGTGTGGACCTTTGCAGGTGGTCTAGTACCCTAACTACACATTTATAGGCTATATTACTAAAAATTTTCTATTTTTAGGGTAATGATTTCATAAAATATGATGACAGACATTCAAAGCTTACTTTTAATATCCAAGTAGTAGTTTTGAATGTACTTATGATGTTATGAATGATCAGAATAATTGATATTGTAATTCCATTAGTTATAGAATTCTTGAAGTTTTACTGTTAACCAATCATTAAATACCATACTAGGGCTGCACGATGAATCGGAAAAAGATTTCACACAATCTTAATTTTGCTTTTCTACGATTCAGCCAACTATATTTTCAAGGTCAGGAGAGAAGCATAAAGACAGACGTACAAGTCTTCTCATTGTTTTACATATGCTGTTCAGTAACATGGACACCTTCAAATGGTGTTAAAAGTGTTACATATTGTATTTATAAGGTATAATTCACCCAAAAATGTAATTTCTGTCTTAATGTAATGATGTATTCTCATGTATATTTTTTCTCATAGTGACAGCAGACATTAACGCACAACAGCAGTGAAAGTGAAACCTGCATTTTTTTTGCATTTTAACCAACAGCAGACCTAAACACAGGCCTAATATTATTATTATTATTGTTTTACCGTATGTTTGAGAATAACAATAATATTAGCCTACTCGTATTTACGTTTAATTTACAGTACAGAATCCTGAGAAAATCATGATCTTGATTTAGATTTTTTTAAAAAAATTGTGATTCTCATTTTAGCCAGAATCGTGCAGCCCTATACCATCCCACTAAACCAGTCCTTAACCATTACCATACCAGGGCCGGATTACCATAAGGGTTAGGTGGGGCTGAAGCCCCAGGGCCCTTTGTTGGCATAAGAATTAATTTGCGCCATGACACTGGGTAACACCTCTGCGATTTGCTTTCACACGTCAATAAATTGAAGTATTTCAGAAATATCAGAAATGACAACAGATTGTTAAGATTTAATTAATGTCTGTTTTAATGTTATTGATTAATGCACTTACTTGACAGAGTTCATTAATTCATTTTCCTTCTGCTTTTTCCCTGGTTTACCACAGCGGAATGAACCGCCACTAACTTAACAGATGTATTTTTAATTTTGGGTGGTCTGTGTAATGTGTTTTATGTTTGGAAAAATTATTTCTACTTGCATCCTTAGTGATTTTTCAACAAAATACACTGTCTTGTCCTGATAAGTGGATTTAGAGGTTTTTGCGAACAAAGCAGAGGTGGATTTAGCTGATTTTGACGCAAAAGAAAATCTAATTTGTTAAAAACTAAAGAATTGTCTAAAGTGAGCCTGATTAAAAAAAATGCTCATTTACAGGAAAAGAGGTCTGATGGATTTAGAGGTTATTGCATCTTACTCTTCATATATATATATATATATATATATATATATATATATATATATATATATATATATATATATATATATATATATATATATATATATATATATATTAAATCTCAAAATTATTCTATATTAAAATGGTTAATTTGAATTCTGCCGATGGCATTGAGAATATGTGTGTCAAATAATAAGTCTTTGAGAACGGGTTTCTCAAGCCAGGTGATGCATTAGACCAGGGGCTCATCTCCTGTTTCCAAAGTGCATCACAAACTGCTTGAGAAACTGTTCTACTATGATAGTTGGTGATGAAAATAAATTATGTTCAATAAGATGTGCTTGTGTTTACTAACTGTTTATTCAGTTAAACATGAATTTTGAACTGTATGTCTACATAAGCTCCAAACAGAGATGTCATACTTACTTTTGATCTACGTACATACAGAAAATGCGGCTTCGCAAAGGCAAGTTCACAAAGCCCTGACGGTGTGTCAAGCATTAAGTATGTTTACATGGGCAACAATACTTTAATACAATTTTAATATGAGTAAAACAATGCTTTAAGTGTCCACCATGTAAAGAGTGATTTTTGATTACCTTAATGTGACTAAAGTCATAACTGAGCTAAACAGAAATGGAATTAAGAAATGAATTTTTGCTAGATAAGAGATTTAATATAATACTCCTTTAACATATGTATTGTAGCTGTCATTAAAAAATAACTATAAATAATTAAATATAGTATTAATGTTGTCTGGAAATTATTGTATTTGAAATGGAGTCTTGTTGTCTCTTATAGTTACTACTACATACATTACTCAGCCCAACTATTCATTTCCTCAACCTCTTTCTTATTTCTCAACTGGTCTGTTCTTACAACCCCCCTAACCTACCCCATTAGTACCCATCCACTCTTCTGACTCCACCCTGCAGCAGTGGACTCCATCCTACATTTTCTTGCCATCCATCCCTCCCTATTTCTCTCTCTCTCCCTCTCTCCAGCATACTCCTTATCCCACTAAGGCTCCATCCATACATCCCTCCATGCATTCATCCATCCATCCACCCACCCAGCTCCCTCTCGCTCTGGCACACTTCTCCGCCCACTAAAGGTATCTCTCACTATCAATTCAATTCAATAATTGATTTATTAGCATGACAAATGTTACAAATGGTGAATGCCCAGTGTAGGGTGACGTGTGATGCAAATTTTGTTATTTAGCACATCTATGTGAAATGTCTGTGTTCACTCTCTGTATAGTCCGTAAGTGGAAATCAGATATAGGTAGACTATCTCTCTCTCCGCCCTGCACACCTCCCAGCCCATCCCGGCTCTCTCTCGCTCATAAACCTCTCAGCCCATCACAGCTCTCTTTCTCACCCGTACACCTACCACCCCATCATGGCTCTCTCTCATACACCTCTCAGCCCATCGTGGCTCTCTCTCACATACACCTACCAGCCCATCATGGCTCTCTCTCACATACATCTCCTAGCCCATAATGGCAATCTCTCTCATACACCTCTCAGCCCATCATGGCTATCTTTCAAATTCAATTTCAAATTCAAAAAGCTTTATTGGCATGACTGTGAATCAAAGCACAATGTTGCCAATGCAATAACAATATACAAAGTCCAAAACATAAATATACATATAGACATATAGATAAAAGGAAAAAAAAATAATATTAAACAAACCATATACATATATAGTTATATTATATCTGCAGGTTCTCTTTCTCTCCCTGCACCTCTCAGCCCATCATAGCTCTCTTTCTCAATTCAATTAAAAAATTGCTTTAGCCTCTGCTTCGTGTCTTTAACACTGTGAAGATAATCTTTCAATTCATAATTTGATTTTATCATCCAATAGAATTTCAATTTACTTTGCGTTTTAGTTTTCTCAACCCAATGTTCCAAATTTATTTTTAGATTGTTTGATAACGAGATTTATTTTGATGTTTTATATTTATTTTATTTTATCACTCCCACTCATACACCTTTCAGCCCATCATGGCTCTCTCTCTTGTACCCATCTCTGCTCTCGTGTCCTGCTCACCTCTCAGCCCATCACGGCTTTTTCTCTCACCCATACTCATCTCCTCCCATCACAACTCTCCCTCTCCTGCCCACCTCACACCTCAAAACAAAACCATCCACCCTACAACACAGCGGCCACGTCGGGCTCCAGGAAATGAGGGAGCCGATGCAGTAGCCAAGGAAGCTTTAAAACAAGCAGTGAACGGATGCCTAATTCCTCCTTTCATATAGGTCAGATCTTCCATCAATGGTTGTGTTCTAAATAAGTGTAAGAGGAGCAGGATAAATGGAAGAATATTAAGTCATCATAGTTCGTTTAACTTCTTATGATGCCACTACCAACAGTCCTCCACCTAGCACACTCTTATCTATATTAACCAGATTAAACTACTTGATAGCTTACTACGATGACAAGGTTCCTGTTTAACACACACTTAACAACATTGCATCCACAGAATGTCTCCAGAAAGACTATCCACTACATTTTTTCCCGCATCTGAACCTCAACCTCAGCTGGGCGACATGGATCCCAGACTAACTACCAGGATACGCAGACCAATCAAGACTTGCACCAAGCCTTAGATAATCTCAGCTTTTATCTAACTTTGGGGGTCCAATCACTCTACCAAAATATTACAGAGATGGTACTCCCACTCTGAGTCTCTGGGCATCATCATTGGAAGCACGATCAATCTTCCTACTTGTTCACTGTTCATCCTCTTACTTTCCTTTCCCTTCATCCCACTGTTCTTTAGTTTACGGTCACATTATTTTGTTAGCCGTATGAGTATTAGTAAAAAAAGAACTGAATAAAAAAGGTGTTTTTGTTTAGAATGTTTTGTTTAGAAGAAGTACTTCGTATGGTTTTGTATGAAGGAAATAAAACTGAAAATATCTTAATGACTCCTTGACTTTTAATATGTGTGTGTGTTGTTTTTTGTTCCACCAGTTGATTTGTAAAGTTAAAGCACAATGTACATTGATGCTGGTTCGATAAGAATCAAAATCAGATAAACTGCTGTAAAGAAAAAAACAAAACATTGACGTAATGCACATGATTGTTTTGTTTCAGTTTTTTTCATGGTGTCAACATGTAAACATGCCAAGACGTATCTAAAAGGTCTCACGTTGTTCAAGCATTGTCTAAATAATATGAAGATGTCATGATGATAACAGTGAAGGGACTCACTGATCCAAAACCAGTTCGAATCAGGCTTGGAATCTTGGGGTAGGCACATGGCCTAATTCATTTAACTCAGCTCCAGGGCTTATACTATCATATAACAGTGAACAACTGTTATTCGACGGTCTCCCCCAATACCCTGGTTACGGATGGACAGATATGCTTTTAGTAATTTTGTAAATCGTTAACCATCTAGACAAGGGAGCTTTCAGGACCTCTCCATCACGAGACTTTTGAATGACCGATCATGTGATCTTGTGGCCATGTGTTCGCCCTCGAGACATTCTAATTGCAACCAGATGGACAGAATTCAGAGACAAAGAGATCTCTGGCAATTAATGAAAGACTTAAGAAATACAATTCTCTTAAATGTTATAGCCAAGGCAAAATTTGATTTTCTGAATGACATTATAGGTTTCCTTATGTGCTGTGTTTATTCCAACCAACCAGGTTAATAATGCGTTGTATTACCCTTATAACAGGTTAAAATGATCTGTATGTGTCTGAAATGCTTCGTGTTTGGTCTTGAACCAAAGTTTTTTTTTATTTGCAATACATTGGTGTAAATGAGAATTTAGTAATACGAACAGCATACGTCTTGTAACCTTTGATGTCAGATAGTTACAATCTTACCAGAGATTTTAATTCGTTCAATCTCTTGCAGTCGGTTAATGATTAAACCTGAGTACACCTTCATGGCAGCCATTCATTGGGTGACAGCGTCATGAGGGATGGACTAGAGCAGGTCACTTAAAAGCCCATGCAGCCCTAAAATCAGCGCCTTATTGCATCAAGCCGGCTTGCGCCCGCTGTCGCCACCACGCGATTGGGTCACCACAAACTCTTTATGCAAACCTCTTAAGTTTCGGACCGCTGAAACTTCCGCAAATGAACTCTCAGCAGAGTCCGCTATCCCGGTAACCCAGGACAACGAGCCTCCGCTCACGAGCGGGAATCCCAGCGACGTCACAGAGAAGCCACCCTTGAGCGCCACATGTTTCCTCAGGCCAGCCCGGCGAGGGAAAACTCGAATCAACACTCGCGCAAGTAACACAACAACTGTTGTCTCTTTCTGATTTGGTGCCTATGATCTTAAGCAGTTAAAGATAAGTCAAATCTCTGCTTTTGTGGTTTCTCAGGTGATTCTAAGATCTAGTATGAAATACTAGATGATCTGGGACTGTTGTCAAGTCATTTTGCATCCTCTGAACTGCCTGTGTGTGTGTGTATGTGTGAACGTGTGTGTGCTTTCGTTTGTTGTTTTGTTTATTACGTAGATTAGCCTCATGTATCGTAGTGTAGCTCAATAAATCATTGTTCTCTTTGGTAAGAACTGTGTTCTTGTTTATGTGCTTCTAAGTCATTGCCTCAAGCTATATCGTGTTACCTTGCTAAAAGTTAACCCTATTCTGTGTTATGTTATTATCGTTGGCCACGGAAATAATATAGACAAGATTAGTAAAATGTGATGTCTCTATTTGCGGGACAAAATTCAGATAAAGTTTGAATCTTTGATCTGATTCAATTCGACTCAATTGAGTCGAATCAATGATTCCAATCTTCAAGATCCGAGTCATTGATATGAGCTAATAATTCCTAATCGATCTTATAAAGTAGATTGATTTCTTACAACAGCAATAACAACAAAGATTTTAAACTATAAGACATCATTTGAAGCATGATTCTTTTAATTAGAAGAAAACATTCATGAGCATGTAAACATGTAAACATGTACACATACTATCTCTCAGTTGGCGAGTCACTGGCACTTCTTGGATGGAGGAAGAGGGCCCTTCTAGCTTTTATTGCACCCCCTCACCTACTATCGTGCCAGAGCCAATGCAATTGGGACATCTTCGGCTTTCTACTGAGGAGAAGCGGCTTCGTCTGGCTCAAAGTCTCTGTCTATACTGTGGCATTGCAATGTCCTTTAAAAGCTCCAGCCCATCAATAAACCAAGGGATTTTGGTGGGCGCCACTCCTTGTTTTCAAGTTCATTTTAATGAAATTACCTACTCTTGCTCTGATCGACTCCGGATCTGAGGGAGACTTTTTGGACAGCACCACGGTCAGATCTTGGGGCATCCCTGCCATCCCTCTTTCCTCTTCCATCACTGTTCACTCCCTAAATGGGTATGTCATCACATCCATCACCCACTCTACCCCTTCTGTAAGTTTAATAGTCTCTTGAAATCACAGTGAGGTCATTACTTTTTATCTCCCAGAGTGCTCCAGTAGTTTTGGGGCAACTGTGGTTAACTAAACACAACCCTCACGTTGATTGGTCTGGGAATTCTGTGTTATCTTGGAGTCCGTCTTGTCTTGCTGTTTGTCTTGGTCCTGCTCCGTGTCCTGGTTCTGTGTCTCCTGTTTTGCATGTGGAGAGGGTGGATCTCTCCAGAGTCCTGTTGGAATACCATGATCTCCATCAGGTTTTCAGCACGCCTGAGCCACATCCTTGCCTCTGCACCGGCCATATGATTGTGTCATTGAGCTCCTCCCAGGCACATCTCTGCCAATTGGTCGGTTGTATTCCCTTTCCACTCCAGAGAGAGAGGCCATGGACAGAGAGTCGAGAGTCTTTAGAAGCCGACCTCATCCGCCCGTCTTCCTCTCTGGCTGGTGCTGGGTTCTTCTTAGTCAAAAAGAAGGATGGTTCTCTGCGCCCTTGTATTGACTACAGAGGCCTTAATGACATTAATGTTAAGAACAGGTATTCTCTGCCCTTAATGTCATCTGCCTTTGAGCTATTGCAGGGAGCCAAGGTCTTTACTAAATTAGACCTCCGTAATGTCTGTTACTTGATTCGGATATGTGAGGGGATGAGTGGAAGACCGCTTTCAACACACCGACAGAACACTTTGAATACTGAGTTTTACCATTCGCGCTCACCAATGCCCCTGTAGTCTTTCAGGCCCTGGTGAACGATGTGCTGATAGACATGGTAAACAGATTTGTCATTGTGTACCTGTCAGGGTTCTGCCACTCTGGTCTTGTTAACTCTTGATTTGGTGGCAGAGTCCAGACACTAGCTCTGTCTTGTCATGCCCTGTTGCGCTCGGCTCGAGTTTTCTCGGGTCGAGCGCTTGTGTTCTGTCATTGTGTGTGTCTCTGTGTGCGCGCGTGCTGTCGTGAGTGCGTGCGGACCGTGCGCGCTCCCGCTTGATGCGGATGTGTACGGCCTGCGCGTGCTTGTGACGCGTGCGCGCGCTCGTACTCGTGTTTGTTTTGTTCTGTCGGCATCGCGCTGTTTCATTCTCAGCGTCTCAGTCTGGTTGGTTTTGGTTTCTGTTGGCGCTGAGATGAAACATCCGCGTTGCTTATGTGTGAGCGCACAGTAAGGTGTTCATCTATCGTGTGCTCGTGTCTTGCGTCTGTTGGTGTTGTCTAAGCACGTGGTTGGATGTTTACATTGTGACCGCGTGCTTTTTGTGGTGTGCTTGTGTTGTCATGAACACGCAGTTAATGAGTTCTCTTATTGGCTGCGTGTTCTAGTCTCGTGTTATGTGAGTGCATGGCTTGTCGTCTTTTTGTGTCATGTGCTCTCACGTCTATTGTCTAGCCCTACCCTCCTTGTTAACCAATTATTAGTTTATCATGTTCACCTGTTTGTGTGTTAATTTATGCTTCTATATAATCTCCTCATGTCTGCTGTCCTGTGCCAGTTCTTCGTCTATTCTCCCTCATGTTCCTGCTCCAGTCCTGTCTCGTCAAGCCCAGCCAAGTTTGTCTATCATTTTGTGTTATAGTTATGTTTTTCCCCCTCGGGGTGGTTTTTGTTGTCTTTTTGTTTTGTTTTTATTAAATAAAGAATCATCTTATGTTGCAATTGAGTCCTCGCTCCCTCATCCTTCCTGAACCGTGACAGTACGAACTGGCCATAACAAAGAGGACTCAGCAAAAGAAAAGATGAGCTTTATCATCCTTCCACCCACCACAGCAGAGGAGAGACAGAGGCGCCTTCAGGGGCTGATGTCGGCCCGTCAGCAAGGTCTTGGGGTAAAGGGCTTTGCCCAGTTTTTTTGGACCTATGCTAGGGGGCTGGATTTCGATGACACCACTCTGAAGAAGGCCTTCAATCTCTGTCTCGATGAACCCCTGCCACAGTGGGAGATGGATCAGCTTGGGGTGTTGGACTTTTGGGGCTTTTCGCATTATCTCCACCATCGTAAGGATTGGCAGATCCTCACACCCCCTCCGGCTGATTGCGGCGATCACTCCACCCCTCCTCCCTCTTCGAATTCAGCTCCCAACCTTCCTCTGACTCGGTCAACTAAACGGAGGCTGCAGAGAAAGAGGGCTGCCCAAATTGCTGCTCCAGCCCCAGAGCGCCCGCCAGTGTCGGCTCCAGCCCCAGAGCGCCCGCCAGTGTCGGCTCCAGCCCCAGAGCGCCCGCCAGTGTCGGCTCCAGCCCCAGAGCGCCCGCCAGTGTCGGCTCCAGCCCCAGAGCGCCCGCCAGTGTCGGCTCCAGCCCCAGTGCGCCCGCCAGTGTCGGCTCCAGCCCCAGTGCGCCCGCCAGTGTCGGCTCCAGCCCCAGTGCGCCCGCCAGTGTCGGCTCCAGCCCCAGTGCGCCCGCCAGTGTCGGCTCCAGCCCCAGTGCGCCCGCCAGTGTCGGCTCCAGCCCCAGTGCGCCGCTCAGTGACGGCTCCAGCCCCAGAACACGGCTCAGTGCCTGTGCCAGCGCGGCTCCTAGCCCTGCCGGCACCACCCGGACGTCTTGCCCTGCCGGCACCACCCGGACGTCTTGCCCTGCCGGCACCACCCGGACGTCTAGCCCTGCTGGCACCACCCGGACGTCTAGCCCTGCTGGCACCACCCGGACGTCTTGCCCTGCCGGCACCACCCAGACGTCTTGCCCTGCCGGCACCATCCAGACGTCCTGCCTTGCCGGCCCCAGCCCGGCTCCTTGCCCTGCCGGCCCCAGCCCGGCTCCTTGTCCTGCCGGCTCCCCTCAGGCCTGCAGCCCAGCCGGCTCCCCACAGGCCTCCAGCCCAGCCGGCTCCCCACAGGCCTCCAGCCCAGCCGGCTCCCCACAGGCCTCCAGCCCAGCCGGCTCCCCACAGGCCTCCAGCCCAGCCGACTCCCCACAGGCCTCCAGCCCTGCCGGCCCCAGCTTGGCTCCTTGCCCTGACGGCCCCGGCCCGGCTCCTTGCCCTGCCGGCCCCGGCCCGGCTCCCAGCCTTGCCGGCTCCCCACAGGCCTCCAGCCCAGTTGGTTTCCCTCAGGCCTCCAGCCTTGCCGGCTCCCCACAGGCCCCCAGTCCAGCCGGCCCCTCTCAGGCCTCCAGCCCTGCCGGCTCCCCACAGGCCTCCTGTCCAGTCGGCTCCAGTCCAGCCGGCTCCCCACAGGCCTCCAGCCCAGCCGGCTCCTCGCCAGCCTCCAGCCCTGCCGGCTCCCCACAGGCCTCCTGTCCAGTCGGCTCCAGTCCAGCCGGCCCCTCTCAGGCCTCCAGCCCAGCCAGCTCTTCTCAGACCTCCAGCCTTGCCGGTTCCCCACAAGCCTCCTGTCCAGTCGGCTCCAGCCCGGCCGGTTCCCCACAGGCCTCCTGTCCAGTCGGCTCCAGTCCTGCCGGCTCCCCACAGGCTTTCAGTCCAGTCGGCTCCCCACAGGCTTCCAGCCCTGCTGGCACTCCTCAGTCCTCCAGCCTTGCTGTCCCTGTCCGATCCTCCCTGGGTTGTCCCTCCTGCTCCTCCCTGGTGTGCCCCTAAACCACCCTGGACTGACCCCCCGGCTCCACCCTGGTCCCCTGTCCCTCTGGCCCCGCCCTGGACTGTTCCTCCTGTTCCTCCCTGGTCTTGCCCTCCAATCCCTCCCTAGTTTGTCTTGTTGGGTCTGGCTTGGCTCCTCTCCCTCCCCCCCTTCATGTTGTCTTGCATGTTCACTTCCCTGTCTTGTGTTTGTTGATATTGTTTTGTGGTGTTTCTTGTCTGTCTTGTACCTTGTTGTGTGTTCCCTTTAGGGACGCCAGGTGGCGTCCCTTTTGGGGGGGGCTAGTGTCAGGGTTCTGCCACTCTGGTCTTGTTAACTCTTGTTTTGGTGGCAGAGTCCAGACACTAGCTCTGTCTTGTCATGCCCTGTTGCGCTCGGCTCGAGTTTTCTCGGGTCGAGCGCTTGTGTTCTGTCATTGTGTGTGTCTCTGTGTGCGCGCGTGCTGTCGTGAGTGCGTGCGGACCGTGCGCGCTCCCGCTTGATGCGGATGTGTACGGCCTGCGCGTGCTTGTGACGCGTGCGCGCGCTCGTACTCGTGTTTGTTTTGTTCTGTCGGCATCGCGCTGTTTCATTCTCAGCGTCTCAGTCTGGTTGGTTTTGGTTTCTGTTGGCGCTGAGATGAAACATGCGCGTTGCTTATGTGTGAGCGCACAGTAAGGTGTTCATCTATCGTGTGCTCGTGTCTTGCGTCTGTTGGTGTTGTCTAAGCACGTGGTTGGATGTTTACATTGTGACCGCGTGCTTTTTGTGGTGTGCTTGTGTTGTCATGAACACGCAGTTAATGAGTTCTCTTATTGGCTGCGTGTTCTAGTCTCGTGTTATGTGAGTGCATGGCTTGTCGTCTTTTTGTGTCATGTGCTCTCACGTCTATTGTCTAGCCCTACCCTCCTTGTTAACCAATTATTAGTTTATCATGTTCACCTGTTTGTGTGTTAATTTATGCTTCTATATAATCTCCTCATGTCTGCTGTCCTGTGCCAGTTCGTCGTCTATTCTCCCTCATGTTCCTGCTCCAGTCCTGTCTCGTCAAGCCCAGCCAAGTTTGTCTATCATTTTGTGTTATAGTTATGTTTTTCCCCCTCGGGGTGGTTTTTGTTGTCTTTTTGTTTTGTTTTTATTAAAATAAAGAATCATCTTATGTTGCAATTGAGTCCTCGCTCCCTCATCCTTCCTGAACCGTGACAGTACCTTGATGATATTCTTATCTTCTCTGCATCTGAACAGGTACACACTCAGGATGTCCATCAGGTGCTGCAGTGGCTGCTAAAGAACCAGCTTTATGTCAAGGTGGAGAGGTGCATGTTCCACAGCAAGTCCATTTCATTCCTAGGCCATATAGTCTTGACGGTGGGTATCAAGGCTGATCCTGATTAGGTAAGGGCCATTGCCAAGTGGCCAGTCCCTGACTCTCGCAAGGCTCTGCAGTGGTTCCTGGGATTTGCCAATAGGTGATTCATTCGGAACTTTAGCTCGGTCTCTGCACCCTTTACAGCTCTCACCTCACCTAAGATATCACCAAGTTCCATTTCATCACTGCTCTTGTTTTTTCCCTTCCAGATCCTAAATGGCAGTTTATTGTTGAGGTAGATGCCTCGGAGGTTGAGGTTGGCATGGTCCTGTCTCAGCAGTCCTCTAGGGATGGGAAGGTGCACCCTTGCATCTTCTTTTTTCATTGTCTGAACCCAGCTGGCAACAGAGAGCTGCTGGCCGTAAGGCTGGCCCTGGGTGAGTGTCCAGAGGGACAGCTATTTGTGCCAGCTAAATAAGATCTGGAGTCCTACAGTGGGGTCATAAGTCCAGAGTAGCCTTGTCACCCAGGAGTCCGGAGGTCGCTGGTCAATATTCAACAGCAATTTTGGTGATCTTCAATGGCCCAAGACGTCAGTTTGTATTGGCTTGTTCTGTATGTGTCCACAGGAGGTGATTGACGAGTTGCTCGACTGGTTAGGTACTGCTCGCTATTACTTAACATTGGATTTAATGAAGGGATATTGGCAGATTCCCTTAACTCATACAGTATATCCTGAGAGGAAAAGGCCTTCACGACGGGATTACACCAGTTTCTAACACTTCCATTCGGGCTGTTCGGGGCTCTGTCCACGTTTCAGCGACTAATGGACAAAATACTCGCCCGTCATTCAGCATATGCTGCTGCTTACTAAGATGATATCATTCTCTTTAATAATGATTGGCAGTGGCATATGCAGCATTTGCGGGCAGTATTATCGGCACTGAGGCGGGCCGGGCTCGTCCCTCGTCAGTCCCCTAACTGACCTCACTAAAAAGGGGGAACCAGATACTGTCCTGTGGTCGGAGCAGTGCCAACAGGCCTTCACCAAGGTTAAAGCTGCACTTTGCAGGGTGCCGCTATTGCACGCTCCTAATTTTGCTCTCCCCTTTTTTTTGCAGACGAATGCTTCTGATCAGGGTCTGGGAGCAGTTTTCGCTCAGGAAATGGAGGGTGATGAACGGCCGGTGCTGTACATTAGCCGCAAATGGTCCAACAGGGAGGCTAAGTACAACACAATAGAAAAAAAGTGTTTGGCGATTAGGTGGACCATCCTCACACTCCGCTGTTATTTATTGGCCAGAGAATTCATGATTTGTTTGGATTATGCCCCCCTCCAGTGACTCCACCGCATGAAGGATACCAATGCACGGATCAACCGTTGGTATCTCCCTTTACAGCCTTTTGAATTCAAGGTGATCCACAGGCCGGGCGCAGATAGTTGTAGCGGGGTTCCTCTCCCAAGCGGAGGGAGGAGAGAGAACTGCAGGCCAGAAGGTTGCCTGGCCTGAGACAGGAAGCGGTATGTAGTGGGGAAGATATGATCGAACACCCAAAAAAAGGGGGGGGGGGAGCAAGCGGAGACACTACTCTCTTGAAAACTGTGGTACTTGCACACCAAAATTTCAATCAGCCATTTATTTTATCAACGGACGCCTCGCTGGATGGATTTGGCACTGTACTTTCTCAAATCCCAGAAGGTGAGACTAGAGCTCGTTCTTTGGCGTTCGCCCGAAGGCCCTTACATGTACCCAATGCAATTATTCTTCTCACCCTTTAGAGTTTTTGGCCCTAAAGTGGTCCTTCTGTGAAAAGTTCAGCCATTGGCTGAAGGGTCATTCTTTCGTAGTATGGACTAACAACAACCTATTAACCTACATTCTAACAAAGCCAAAGCTTGACGTGTGTGAGCAGTGGTGGGTTGTTTAGCTAGCACCATATAATTTTAGCATCCAGTACATCCCAGGGAGCAAGAACACTGTAGCTGATGTGATGAGTCAACAAACTTTTGGTCAAGGACGCATAAATTAGACACCCGTGACTGAACTGTATGTCACTCTATTGAAACAGATGGAGCAGTTAAAGAAAGATGTTGTTAAACATGCTTTCCGCATCAGTGCTTAGTGTCAGTCTGATGAACCTCAATCTGGGTTACAATGTAGCGAGACGTCAGAGAAAATGTTAAGTGCTGTATGCATTGTGTGTTAAGCAAGACACCTGAGTCAGAAGTGAAGGCACCGCTTGAGAATGTGAGGACAACTAGGCCTCTGGAGCTAGTGTGTATCAACTTCTGGAGTGTTGAAGATCGCAAGGGTGAGACTGTGGATGTGCTAGTGGTTACAGATCACTTCACTAAGATGGCTCACACTTTTGCCTGTGGTAACCAATCTGCCAGACAAGTAGCTTGTCAACTTTTTGCATCTACAGGTTACCAGTGGGAATCCATGTCAATCAGGGTGCAAACTTTAAGAGTGACTTGATCCAGGAGCAGATGCAGTTTGCAGGTATCAGGAAGTTTAGAACGACAGCTTATCGCCCTATGGAAAATGGTCTTACTGAGAGTTTTATTCGTACACTAGGCAGCAATAAGAGCATTGCCCCAAGACATACAGATGTCACTAGTTCAAAACGTTTCTTTTACCGCCGTTGTTACCGCCGCCGTGGCTGTATCTATGTGCGCCAACAGCTTTTGACCGCTGGGTGGCACTTTAACCATAGCTTTTCAGCTGTGCCTTTCCACAACAGGACTGTACTATATGTGTACTGTACCATTTGTGATGGGGTGCGTTCAATTAAATTATAATTTTGTTGGTTTGTTTTAGTTTTCTTAGAAATAAACATGATTTTACACTACTGTTTTAGAAAAGATACAATGTTAGAAAAAATACCATGGTGAGAAGTATAGCCCTAGGCAAAAATTAAGCAAATATAAGAAATAAGTTTTTTAGCCTTTATAGTGCCCTATTAAATTGCATAAGGGTGAAAATAATGTTTCGATTTGTTTGACCATCATGCGCACAAGATATGAAAACCGCGGCACAGCACACAGTACAAAATAATATTAAGGTTATCGAGCCGATGGAACACGTCACCTGATCGCAGTATAACTTGCTTTATAAATAATTATTATTTATTATAGGCTAGGTTACAAATATTTGACAAACTGCCACTACATAAAAAACACTCTCGTGCACTCAAAATAGGTTTCCTTTTGCTATTAATGGCGGTTATGAAATTAAATAAATGGGCATATCCGCAAGCGCAGTTAGCTGCATTCTCTGTTCATTTTTCTTTCACACGCATGCAGAGCGAACAGCCTGCATAAAGAAAAAAAATCTGCTTGTTTAAAAGAGCGCATTATATCCACGAATGTCTAATAATGATAATATTAAGCTAATAATATATCCATAATGCTGGGATGCGTTGTGCTTTGACTTCAAAAGCAAAAGTAGTTCAAAAGCAAAATTATTACCTATTCACGGCATAGGCTAGCCTATAGTGTGGAAAAATATAATTCACAATGCAACGACATCCTGGTCTGCATATCACTCTGAAAAAAATAAAAAATCTTATAGCCAGCCTATTTCGGTTTATTCGGTTTACAGGACTAAATGGTTTTTTTTACACTTTATGCTATTCTATGCTATTCATAGCCAACATAAAATATTAATATTTTAAGTTTTTAAAAGCACATTTTAATGTTTAAGCATTGTTTATTGGCTACATCTTTGTCATACCGCACACAGAATATCGCGGCTAATGAAAATATATATATATAATTTAAGCTCATTACAAACTAGCTTATATATATTTACATATTTGTTAAAACGGGATTCTCCCCAAATATCCTCTTTATGCTTGTAGTATGTTGTCACTGCCGAACGGAAAAACTTGCTTTATCAATAGCCTACTAATAATTACTTATTATTATTTATATTATTATTATTATTGTTATTATTGAAATTGTTAACTCAAATTGAAATTGTTAACTGTTGCACATGAGTACAGTGTAGAAAATACAAATAAATTAAACCGTTTCAAGCCATTTTAAACTTTCATTTTTACAAAAGCCTATATCTGAAAAAATATATATTTTCTAAACAATAAACAATGGAGTTTTGAAATATTTTTAATAAAGTATTTGGATACGATGACATTAATCAAATCGTGCAAACCGAGAAATGTTTTGGTAAGTGAAAGCAGAAACTATAGGCTACCTTCTTTTCTAACATCCAGTCCTGCGCAGTGCTGCTTTATAAACGGATTTAGAAAAACAGCAAAAATGTGTTCTATGTCCTCAAACAAGTGTTTATGTTTTATATGACGTGGAAAATGTAAAAATGAAATTTTATTATAGCTGATGAGTGCAATGAAATATAGCCTAGGCTATATCTCTTTATTACTTGCTATTATGTCCTGAAACATGTTTCCTTTACTTAAGATAACCTAATAATATGCAACATCCTTAAATTATTCTCTTAAATAAAGGGGCATTACCTATTAAGTGTCATATAGCCTATGGAAATATTAATGTTTTAGGTCTCTCCGGAGCATTTGTGCTGAATGTTTGATGGCGTCTATCAAAACGAGGATGTTATAAAATACACTGGATGTATGATGCCAACAGTCGGTCCAACAGTCGGCCTTCTAGGCTACCTTCTTTTCTGTCATCCAGTCAGCGCTGCTTTGCAAATGGCTTGTCCTCAAATAAATGTTTATGTTTTTATATGACATGGAAAATTTAAAAATGAAATTTATAATGAGTGGATAGCTGCTGAGCGCAACGAAATATAGGCGTATTACTGCTGTACGTGCTGAAACACTTAACACTTTCCTTTACATAAGATAACCGAATAATATGCAACATCCTTAAGTTATTCTCTTAAATAAAGGGGAATTACCTATTAAGTGTCATAGCCTATAGCCAATGGAAATATTAATGTTAGGTCCCTCCATTATGGCGAGACCACTCGAAGTGCATCACTAACAGTCGGTCGGCGCGTAGACTAAACAAATATAATGAATGAAAACACACAGGCCTGTGAATATAGATATATAATATAATGCTGTACAGTAACGTGTCATTTGTTTGTTTCGGTTCTCTTCATTTTAATCATTTCGGGATGATGTGATGGTGTGCTTTGTCTGTCTGATTTCCACTGAACTGGGCGGGTTGTGACGTCTGATTCGGGGGACGTTCTGGTGGCTGGGTTTGCGTGACGCGCTGCGAGCTACTAGCCCGACAGTGGAAACGCGACAGGATTTCAGCCTCATTGCTCAACCCCCCGGGCGATTGGCCCGGCCCAATAAAAGCCCTGCCTTGCACTGGCCCGACAGTGGAAATGCAGCTAGTATGAGTGCAGGCCGTCAGGGGAGGCGGGAGGGGGGACAAGTGTGCATGCTTCGGCACGGTTCAAGGCAACCCAGACAGCACACATACGTTGGGCCGACGTCGGCAGAAGCTCAAAACCTTGGCCCCTTTAATTCTAACATCTATATATGGTCAGGCAAACATAGGCATGATAATTCGGTCTTGTGTTCTATTGTCCCAGCTCATCAAACATTGGCTCTGCATCAGTTAACAACCAGAGGCTGACGAAGAACTTCATAAGCACTTTATCTCTCGTGCCCATGAAAGAATCCGGCGACATATTTGGTTTACAAGTAAATTTTCGCGTGCATCAAAATTAAACAAAGCGACATACAGCATGTCTATTGCGTCGGTTGGTCCAGCTTTAAATAGCCAACATTAATGCATTAAGACCGACCAAAATGCCTTTAATACAGGATTTCAATTTATGTAATATAAAAAAAGTTTTTTCCATTGTTGTTTCACTGTTTTTTTAATAATGAAAACGGGTTTTTTATCCAGTGTAAACTGCTGTTTTTTTAAAGCATTTTTTTCCCAGTGTAAGTTAAAATCAAAGTCTGTTCTGCATTTAGGCTGTTTATTTAAAATAAACACATTTTTACAGAGTGACATCTTTATTTTTATAAATACATGCATTTATATTTATTACTTATTTATTTTTTACTGTGAATCTGAGGCACAAATAAAGTGTGACTTTGTTTTGTAACAGTTTAGTAGCCTATAAAATACTGTAAGCTCATTTTAAAGATGCTAGGTTATATAAAACTGCTAAATAAAAGATTTAATATAAAAAGTTATTATTTAAATTGTTTATGTAGTGATAGTGTTTATTTATGTAAATACTGCATGACTTTGATGTGCGTGAAGGACAGCAGCATAATTCATTCCATGTTTTGGTTAATTAATTCTTTAAATACAGCTCTCTTGTGCTCTAAAAGGAAAAAACGCAGAAGAAATTTGCCGTTAAATTAATTTTAGCAGAAACGCAACTGTTACTTTCACATTAGTTTTTCAGTTAGGGGATAGGCTATGGGCCACTGCACATTCCCACAGTAGTCTACAGTATTATTAATATTTTAATTTATTATATTCATTATTATTAATATTATTAAAATTAAGCTAAAATAAACGCAAAACCCTTTTAAATGTTTGCTTTGATTTTTAAATCGCTAAAGCGCACTTTAACAGTTGTGAAGAGAAACATCCCATTATGCAGCAGCAGTCAAGTTAGGACACTTAAAATGCCTTTTAAGTTCAAAGATGATCGGCCTGCGAAGTTTACTGTGTTATGAATGGAATAGGTATAGTGCCTGAGTAAGTGGATTTGCCGCAGATCAATCTAATTTAGCCTATACTGCCATTTGCTTATGCAAAATTAAACACCAGAAGATATAAATGAATTTAAGTGAATAGATTTTATCCCGAGATAAATAACATTTTAGAATTGCATAGCAAGCTGCCGGGATCTCCTCATGGTTGAAATTGGTGGTTATCCGAAAAAAGAACAAATATCACCGCGCAGGGGTTGCTTTTTAGATGTAATTTAGGCCTTTATTCAGCTGACAGCGCACGCACAGCCACGATACTGAGAGAAAAAGTAAATAATATATTAATTAATATAAACGACTCTGGCGCGCACATTGAACCGCGAGTTACAGAAACAGAAATGAATTAAAATAATATAGCCCACATTGCAGCTTTCTTTTAAATATAGCAGGCCTAAATAAAATAGTAGACAGACTGTTTTGATGAGGTATACTTCGGATGTATTTTAATATAATTTTGATGAATTAGTTATAACTTTCGACTGCCTTACTTTTATAATTTTAGTGATTTGCTTAAGGTAGGTCAGTTTATTTTTATGCTTTTGATGAAGTAGCATTCAACTTGAGAGCTCTTTAGACCATGCGCCGGACGTTTCTCCATGTTTCGCATGGTAATGTCTTTAAGTAAATAATTATTTAGGCCTATTTAATTATTCATTTATTATTTATAGACAATAATTGAGACATAAAATGAGATAGTAAATTATAATCAACTACGAAAATGCAAATAAAAACGTAAATGAAAAAGCTTATTAAGTAACTGTCTTAGTCCTATCCCTTTAAAATAACAACCATTGTACATCTCTCTATTTTTAGGCTAAAACACTGCTTTTTATATTAATTTATTTAGGCCTATTTGTAGGTATGTTTGTACCTACTTTCATTTTAGTTGTCATTTATTTTAGTGGTGTTTTATTTTTTTAATCTTACTTTTTCCAAAATACATTTTTATTTCACTTAACACGTTTACAATAATAATAAAGCTGTTAAGTTTTTAATGATTAATTAAGCAATTGTAGTGTTTTCTCTTATTATTTAATCTTCATTCACAAGTAGCAGGGTATGTACAGCTACTGTATATTTCTGTCCGTTTGCATCCCGTCCCTTTGTGCCCCCTGGCGGCATAGTCGCAAACTACGGTCATACCTAAAAACACGTTCTTATGCGGCGGCGGTACAAGCCACGGCAGCAATGACCACATTAAAGTAGCACCTACTGTAAGCAAAAATTGTCTCAGATGTTACAGTCACTAACACTCACGCACAACTGCACCGTTCATGATTTTACAGATTATGCACGATTTTACCTGATGTATTGAAGAATTCCCCATTTGCCAGTAGATGTTATGTTTGACAGTATTGGGAGAGATGATGACATCACATACTATGACAGTTATATTGCTAAGTTGAGGGATTATTTTAAAGAGGCTATTAACTTAGCCCAAGCAAATGCGAGAGTGACTCAGGAATGACAGACGGAACTCTACAACAAAGGGACAAAAGGCTGTGACATTGAGGAATGTGGAAATCTATACCCTATATTGTGATCTCAAAAGACTCCAGATATCATACCTTTCAGGTCAAAAACACTAAAACGGGTAGAGAAAAGGTTGTGCACCATAATCTTATGCTGAAGGTCAATTTCTTACCCAGTCAAACCCAGAACGATCATTTAAAAACAGGGCAGATTGTTAAGTGGGTGGCTTCCTTACCTGCCACAGATGATTTAGTGGAAGGACGATTGGACATAGGGGATCAGGAGGATCCAATTGACTCTGGCGAACATGAGAGATTAATCCAGTTCTAAGAGAATGAAAATGATTGTACTGGAGTGAGTTTGCATATTGTTCCACCAAGTCTGATGGACATTCAACTCCATGTGCCCAGAGTTGATACAGTGCCCAGTCCAAAGCAGAAGATCCATCAGTACTGTCCATTTTCAGTGTGCCCCGTAATGTGTCTAAAATAGCGACCCAGGTATGAACAAAGGTCGGTAGGTTAGGTTAGTTAGACTGATTCACCCACTGAATAAATTACAAAGCAGTCATAGGGGTTACTAAGTCACTTTTTTAAAGTACTTGGGTCATATTGGCCACGTCAGGAGAATTAAGGCAAGCAAAATAACAAAGTGGTCAAGGTGAGTGGTGTAAAAGGCACTTCTTTTGCAGGGAAATATCTGAAAGCCTGATCAACTTTCATTTGTTCCTTCTCCCATGATGTTCGGGTAACACATACGTTGCATGACTAAATGGTGCAAATTATTTGCTTTTACAGTAATTGCTTCCTTATCAAATCGACATGTGTCGTAGTACAAGTTTTGTGAAGTAAAGAAGTGTGTTTATTTATATATTTTATACACAAGGAAGAATGTTTTATCTATTAATTAACTTCAGCAATGCTTGTATTTAATGTTTTGTTTCATCGTTCCGAGATTTACTATGTTTGTTGTAGGTGGAGCTGCAATCCGATAATTTTTGCAATCATAATCATTATGGAATCTTTTTTTATGTTAAAGTGCCTCTAAGGGTTTCTGTTATAATGTGTATCCATGTAATCAGTTAATGTTTACTCTAAAATGCACCATCTACTGCAGGCCCGGCCCTTACCAATTTGGCGCCCTAGGGACTTTAGGACTTTAGGTGGTGCCCTGTCTCATAACAGTTAATTCCACTGTTAGTGTACATATACTCATAAGAAACTAAATAGCTTTGTCTTGGACATTCCTTTAATTTAATAAAGCAATTGAACATTCAAAATATTTAAGGAATTGCAACAGTGGGACTGAGAAACCTCACCTGCACATCTGAAGACAGAAGAGGAGTATGTTACACCAGTCTAATAATAAACACGTTAAGCAATATGAACTGTAACACAGCAAACAGCTAGGCTTACAACTATGGAAAGTGAAGAGCATTTTGATTGACTATTACAAGCTGGGAAAATGTCAGATAACCATGTCAATGAAAGTAACGTTATAGCACCTGCTAAAGAAACTCGACAGCTAGCGTTTCAGAAGTGTTATTGCAGAGCAACACAAACAGCACACAGACATATAAATGCACAGCAACGTGCAAGACAATCACTGTGGGTCACGCCGATCACTTGAAGCAGAAGCATACACCAGGCTTAAGCGAACCATACGCACACATTTGCATGTTAAATTTAAAATGAAACTATTCAGACAGCATACTGTGGTGCGGCAGATGGTGTGTGTACACGGATAGAAACCTACTGTATGTTTAGAATTCTAAAATGCATGATGCTGCGTGCAGCACATCTAATGTGCCACCCCCTTTAAGAATGCACAGATCTACAGTATAGGCTAATGAAAGCATTTGATTAACTGTTTATTCTCATTTTAGAGAAAACTAGTGTATAAAATAAAATAAGCAGGATGTACATGTTTACATAATATTAAGTGTATTTGTCTGTTTAAACACACACCCAAATCCCCAAAGTATCCCAAACTGCTTTTCTTTAAATGGTGTGCAGAAGCTAATCTGGGAACAGTTCATCATATGGAGCACGTCCGTCAGTCAGCATCCATACACTGATTCAGCAGTTGCAATGATCGACGCAGAGCTTTAATGGAAAGAAAGTGAATGCAGATGTTTTTATGGTAACACTTTACAATAACAGTACATGAATAATGATGTATTAATGTGCAAACTAAACATTACTTTATTATGAATTAATGATAAGTTAAGGTATGCACTAATCATGAACTAACTTGAACTACAACATGAGTCACATGAGTTCATGTGTGAATAACGGCTACCTTAATTACTTGTTAGTACATGTTGTTAATTAATGTATTAGTTAACATTTAAGTTTAAGCTAAATGTAACCAACATGAACTCATGAGCTGTTAATGTATGATTATGTCATGACTTTACTTGGAGGGGCACATCATCATTAACTCATCCTTAACTACTCATGAACTCCTGTTCATGCTGATGTTGACAGAACACTTTTCTATTGTTATTCATTGTAAACTGACTAGTTGGACGCGCATAAGGAGTTCATGAGTAGTTAAGAATGGGTTAATGATGATGTGCCCCTTCAAGTAAAGTCACAACATAATTATATATTAACATATCATGAGTTCATGATGGTTAAATTAAGCATAAACTAATGTGGTAATTAATACATTAATTAACAAACAATCATGTACTAACAAGTAATTAAGGTAGCCGTAATTCACACATAAACTCATGTGACTCATGTTGTAGTTCAAGTTAGTTCATGATTAGTGCATACATTAACTCATCATTAATTCATAATAAAGTAATGTTTAGTTTAAATATTAATACATAATTATTCATGTACTGTTATTATAAAGTGTTACCGTTTTTATATTCATTTCAATGTGTTTTCAAGCCAAAATAAAAGCACAATTCTCTTGAACAGCTCTTGCAATTATATCCATACCTGCAAACATTTGTCTCTGAAAATTCAGGAGACCGGGTATGGGATGGGGAGTTATTATGGGAGTTATCCGTGAGAAATAAAAAAACGGGAGGGTGGTGAGAGATAGGTCTGAAATATGAGAGACTCCCGGGAAAAACGGGAGTGTTGGCAGTCAGAGCTTGACATTAACACCCAGCAACACGCCAAATGCGGGTAGATTTCAGCAGTGGTGGGTTAGACAGACACTCCCACTGGCCACTTTGGCTGGTTGGAAATAATTTTTAGATTGTAGTTTCTGTAGTTATATTGTATTGTTGTCAACAATAAAGATGGCTCAATATTTGTTCAAATTTGATCTTAGAATCGAGAAGCAGCACCATTGACAAAAATAACTGTTCGTGCAAGCAAAAGAAAGCAGGTGAATACAGAATGAGAGGATGATCACTAGTGCGCACAGGTGATGTGATGCACGCGACTGTTAAAAACCACGCGCACTCCCGCTTACTTGTGTGAAGCAACCATGCCTAGAGGAAATGCAAGTGGTGCGATCAGTTCTCTTTGAAAAAGACTGCACAAAAGCAATGATCGTGCACCCACTGCTTTCAAGAGCTTTAAGATTTTAAAAAATTATATATATATATATATATATATATATATATATATATATATATATATATATATATATATATATATATATACACACTGTAAAAATGTCTGTGATTTTAACAGTAAAAGTCTGTACGATCTACAGTGAAAACCTGTTAAACGATTAACAGCTAATTTCTGGACAAAATACGGAAAATAACTGTAAAAGATCTAACCTTTGTTTTCAAGAAGGCAGAGTGTCTGAAATCTCACCATACACCCTCATTCACTAGTCCCTAAATTAGTCGATTAGTTTAGTCCACTAGACATTGTGAATGACCACAAATGACTGAATTCAGACATTGATAATCTACTGCAGTTAACAAGCATAATCATTGAAGGAAAGAACAAGCAATAAAACTATACAGCAACAGCCTCAAACCAAACCAACTGAATAAAAACAGAGGATTAAACAACTCCATTAAATAACAGCATTACCAGCTTCACTGATTAAAGTTTGACTTCATTTCTGTAATATCTGCAAGAATATTTGATAATTGACAGAGGTTATATTTTTTATTGAAAATATTTCATTTGACATCACCATCGTGGAGATCAGAGGCTGCTTCAGTTAGGCTCTTGAACCTTTACTCTTCTACCTCAACGTTTCTCTGACTGTTATAACTGTGTTTCTGGAACTCATCAGTTATAGCAAGAAAGGCAATGAAAAACTAAACTGTATGTATTTAATTGTTACAGATATAATTTCTGGTATTTTATAAGTTTGGTCATAAAAAAGAATTGCAAATTTATAATAATGCTGTTTTTGGGACAATATTGCAACTTTTCATGGAAGATCAACAAACAATTAGGAAGGAAGTAATAAAAATTTATAATCAGAGTGTCATACACAAAACCTTGAGAGCTTCAACAGCACCTTTAAGACACACAGACATCAAGAATCAGGATATGAACCTCAACCATGGTTGCTAAAAAGAAAAAAAGCTGCATAATTCATTCCTGCCACAATGCATGCTGGGTGCCAGCATAATACAAAACTCCCAGCATGCATTGCAGCATGAATACATTATGCAGCTTTATGCTCTTACAATTTCTTTCTTTGCCTTTATTTTATGTTGGTTTTGGGGGATAATAATTCAGTAGATTTTTTTTTTATTGTTCTGGGTTGATTTTTATTTTTTTGATTGTCACCATTGTTGAGATTTTTGTTGATGTCTGTCTGTTTTTTGTTAAAATTCTGCCATAGTTCAGACATTATCATTGTGAATGGTGTATTTAGATCTGTTAAACAGTCGTTGATTGCTGAAGCTTCAGTGGTTTTATTTATGCATGTTATTAATTTCTCACACACAACTAACAAGATATTGAATGAGTTAGCAAGCAGGTGAGGGTGGTTTTAAAATCATAGCTAATATCACCAGACTTATTCTTGTGTTTTCTTTTGGTTTTTCATTCTATACAAATAGTGTAATTAATACAATTAATTATAGCAACCAAAATAAGAAGTTGAAGAGCCCAACTAAAGCAGATGCTGACCTCCATCATGGTAAGTTCAAATGAAAAGCAAAAATTTCATTAAGAGCTTTTGTTCACGTGTGACAGAAATAAAGTCAAAGGTCAGTAATAAATGAAGCTGCTGATGTCTGTGGAGTTGTTTAATGATCTCTGCTGAGATTTTGAGAGATTACAATTTTATTGCGTAATTATTTTTTATTAATTATTATTTTTATTTAGAGTTTTATTTTCAGTGGATTTCATTTAAACAATTTCAATTTAAACAGTTCTGTAAAACTTCCGTATTTTTTACAGAAAAATCCTGGCAATCACAGCTGTCTGTATTTTTGCCGTAAATTTAACAGATTTTTTTTAACAGTGTAGTTTAATAATGTGTTCAAACCAAAACAACGTAAATTAAGACATTGATGATATACAGTATGACATGTCATTATTATTATCAGCAATGAGGGGTCGGCAGCAGCGCACTCCGTCGGCTTGCAGTTAATTCAAATGGATCTATATTGTAAGACAGTTTATCAAAATGACGATCTCTGGCATGTTTGTTTAGTTTATTGCGGTACCGCATACTCTCGATTTTCTTGTACTTCTCCAGCTTGACCTTTTTATGTCGTGTATTTCTCTTGCGTTATGTGTCTCTCAAGTTCTCTCAGGAAGCGATACCTCAAAAATGGCGCAGGTGTGACGTCACACACAACAAATGCACGTGACTGACAAAGACCGATTCTTAAAATGTATTATAAATAAAATATATTGTCTTTATTTAGATTATCATACCATTAAATTAATACAAATTTAAAGGGCACCTATGGGGAAAAATCTACTTTTCAAGCTGTTTGGACAGACATATGTGTAGGTATAGTGTATATACCGTCATATTTGGGTGATATAAACACACCCAGTCCTTTTTTTTCAATTTAACAACAAAAAAACGGTAGACCAATTGGAGCAGTTTTGAGACCGACCCCAACTTGAGGTAGGAGTTCGGTTTCCCAGCCCACCAAATTGATTGACAGCTGATTTACTTCATCACCACAGTCACGTGTCAGAACAATTATAAAAGAAGACGCTTCAATCCCGGTTTGTGGATCTTAAATCAGGTTTATTTGTACATTAACATAACGGATATCCATACAGCAGTGAATATTAACCTGTATCCTGTCACATTTGGGTGCAAAAAGAGTGTAAAGCTAAACGCACATGCTGTCTGTGTGTGTGTATCATACCTTAAGTTATCAAAAATCAAATCTCATCTTTTCTTCACTGTATAATTTAAACATTCTGATTAAAGAGCAGCGAATGAATCTCTCATTTAGATTTTTTTGGTTTGATTACATTAAATAACAGAGCTGTCACTTTAAAACTGCATACATCTATATTGAAAGCATTTGACTGTTTTCCTAACTGTTTATGCTTATTTAAGACAAAATTTGTTTCCAAGATCGACATGTCTAGATGTTGTTATTATTATTATTATTATTATTTATTCATTCATTTATTTTCTTTTCGGCTTAGTCCCTTTATTAATCTGGGGTCGTCATAGTGGAATGAACCGCCATTATTATTATTATTATTATTATTATTATTATTATTATTATGTGTATATGTCTGTTTAAACACGCACCCAAAACCCAGTGTCTACTTGAGCTCCAGGTTGGGAGAGCATCAGCTGACAGTCATGCATCTTTATATGAACTGACTGTTTTGAGGATTGCATAGGGGTAATGGCGCCTGTAATGAAAAGGAAATGAATCGCGCCATTTTTATGTTTATTCCAAAGTGTTTCCATGCCTAAATAAAATGAAAGCACAGAACCGAATCACATTTAAGAGCAAGGGCGGCCCCTGATGGTTCGGCGGTATGGGTTGCATATAGGGAGGATCGGCTCTTCTCAGAAAGATAAAAAATACGGGAGAAATACAGGAAAATACCTTTACGGGATGACAGCGAGATAGAACTGTAAAATACGGGAGAATCCCGGAAAAACGGGAGGGTTGACAGGTATGGTGTGTATCTGTGTGTGTGCGTTAACTTTGTAACGACATTGTTTGTGACTCATCGTTGCAACTCCACAACAAATGCATCAAATACTCATTGGTAAAATTCTTACTGTAGTATTTCTCACAAACGTTACATGAGATCTGCTTCCTTCTTTCCTGTCTGTTGTCTGAGGCAGCAGAGGGCGGAAGCACACTGACAGGCACATGGAAACTGTGGGCGTGAAGGACTAGCCTTAAAGGCACAGTTCACAAAAAACGCTCCCTGATGGTCAGAGTTATAAAATAGAAACTATCATAATCAGGAAAGTATCATAAATAATCTGATGGGTGTTTTGAGCTGAAACTTTAGAGAAAAATTCTGGAGACACAAAACACTTAAATCTGGAAAAAGGGGTAATCTAGGTGTCATTTAAGGTTTATTTCATGGTTAAAATATTTTGTTTTGGTATATCATGTGTTTGCAACACTGTTGTAATAAAATATGTTTCTCTGCCATTAACTCAGCACTAGAATTGTTTCCGAATGAATCTGAATGAAGTAATGACAAAAACTTTGATTACAAGAATAAATATTATTTTAAACACGAAAAACAATTACTTTATATCAAAATAATATTTTGTGACCCTTCTTTTATATTTTGCTCAAATAATCACAGTCTTAGTGAGCTTTCAAACTTTTGACTGCATGGTTCAACTTCTGTAAAATAAATAAATAAATAATGAATTTGAATTCCAGAGGCAATAATTACAGTTCTTCAGAATTACAGTTTTCAAATCTGTGTTTGTCTTATTATTAGGATCAAAAATTTGTATTTTGAGCTCTTTTTATGGATGACGTGCTAAAAACACATATATGCATTTGTTGACCCCTGGGGGTTAACTAACTCTTATTCCTATCCATATCACATGACCTGTCCCCTTATGCCAAGTTCAGACTGCATGATTTTCAAAGTAGCTGTGTCACGGATGTTTTCACACTGCATGACTCTCTGGAGTAGCGTTCTGTCCATGCTGTGTTTATACTGTAGGTTGGATCGGCGACAGGAGAGTTTATACTGCATGACTTTAAAATAGGAAGAATCATGACAACTTTGTCCAAACTACATCTCACAACCAAACAAACGCGAGAAGTTACATGGAAACAACGCAAGGTCACATAATATATCTTTCGTTATTAACTAAATAATGGAAAAAGAAGGCTTTAGCTTTGGAAACTTGTGTTGCTCACCTGGCTTTTGAAGAGAATTAACAATCTCTCCTCAACTTTTTTTACTTTTCGACCTGGTTGTGGTATTGTTCAGATGACACGTCAAATAGTCACAGTGCTCCTGCCAAATTTACACTAGTTTTTCCTACATTTCTTGGGTCCAAATAAACTGAAAATGAGTGCTTTTAACTTCTCCCCCAGCTTGCAGGTACCCGTACTAGTGAATGCTGCTCTTTCATTGGCTGTAGGTGATCGCGGATGTTATTTTCAATCAGAACACATTTCACAGGGCATGATTTGAATCGCTGACAGCTTCAGATATTTAGCATGCCAAATATCTCATGGGTGTTAGCGACTCATCGGCGATTCTCTCATATTGCGTCCTTGATAGTTCACATTGTGTGATTGTTACTCGCGTGAATGAACACCAGTTTGCCTGTGATTTCAGACATTTGTCTGCGATTTCTCAAAACCTGTTAGCGAGTCAAAATCAGGGCTAAAATCATGCAGTCTGAACTCAGCATTAGCCGTACCCCATCCTTGACCCTTAACAAAGTCTTTAAAAAAACTCACACTGCTAAACTTGTCACTAACTTTAATCAATCCTTAACTGTAACCCTGTAACACTAAACTTGCCTATACCTTCACTAAAATATACTTTAATGACATTTTATTAAAACATTAGTTGTGTATTTAAATATATTTGTAACTACTGCTATGACATTAGTAATTAACACAGTTAAGCACACTTCCGTTTTTACAGGATTTAATCAAGACATCCACAGAGACTGTACCTTCTCCACTGCAGTGTATCGGCTGACCAGCTGCTTCCTCAGGTCAGCAATGTGGTGGTCATATTTCTTCATGTCTTTTTTAAAGTTGTCTCCTCTGAAGGTCAATAAAGGCTTCTCCACTTCACTCTGGAGCTGGAGGCAAAAAATAATAATCTAAATCAGTCACACAGCTACAGTACATGGCACATCTAGACGCAAACATGGTGCAGTGTCTGAAATAAACTGTGAGGTTTCTCTAAAACGCCATTTACTTCATTCGGATGCACAAAATTTTTACTTTGGTAATGATGATGATGTTTTTTTAAGAAAGAGGCTTTTTGTATTGCCATCTCAGTAAATCATACATGATCTGAGAGAATAATACTACAGAATCACTTCCATCTTTCTGCAATTAATCACCCACACTTGTGCTAAATGGAGCACACTAGTGTGAACAGTGGTGAAAATAGACAAATCACAGCAGACTGAAGAAAGTAGTGTAGTTCATTACAAACAGGTGGCTAATAACATCTCTTAGGGGAAGCTATTCAGTGCAGAAAAAAATAAAAATAAAGGCCAGATATACTCCATCTTTTCTGACAATGCACAATAGCTATGTTTCCATCCAAAAATGAGAATGAACTTTATACACAAAACTGGATTATCGCATAAAAGACGTGCGAATAAAGCAGCGTTTCCATCCAATGAGTCAAAGCGAACAAAATCGTCTCTTCTTGATTAACTGGCGCCAAATATCAACTGTAAAACTGAATTTACTACAGTAGGAGAAGCTGTGTCAATCTTTTCTTCATCTAATAAATGACTTGGGCCTCAGAAGGCAATCCTGACACGCAGTGAACGTGCCGTGGCGTTTGGAGGTGTCAGCACAGACACGGAGCACAGACACTCTTGATTCTGGATGTCATTAATAATATAATAACACTAATCCTTAAACAGTAATGCATTTTAGAATGACAAAAACAACATTTCAGCTGGTTTATAATGTCCTCAGCCTGCTGGTTTGTTCGTTTACACACATTTTTATCATCACATGATCTCTTATAACAAAATCACATGACCTTTTTTAATGTGCACACTGGAATTTGTGCGGTAAAAGTGTTTCCATCGTAGTTTATGCGCATATTTTCTTATCGAATAAAAAGTTTATCCTACTCAGTTATGCGCATATGTTTTTATGCGCATTTTCAAAATGTATGTGCATCATAGCATTTCCATCAACCATTTTTTTATGCGCATCTCCAAAATGCGCATAAAAATAGGTGGATGGAAACATAGCTAATGACAACGCACAATGAGTTGTTTGTTTCTCAGCTGCTTCTTACTGTATATCACCTCTATCAAGAAATGTCATAGAGAGAATTGAGAACTGCACACCTTTGAGGAGAACTTGAGATGGACTTCGGCTTCATCTGCTAGACTCTTCTTGAGTTGAGCCCAAGCGTCTCCAAGAGTCCTGAATCAAAACATTGTTAAAGCTGCCATTGACTGCTCAAAGTGTGTTCATTTACCAGCATATGTGTGCTTCTTTAAAATTCACAAGAAGAGATTGCTTAAATTGCAATGAACCATGTACTGTTTGAGTTTATTGTCATGCCAAATGCACTTTTTTCAATAATCATAAATTCAAACCATTTTTCAGTCAACATTTATTGGTTAACAAATTATATTGAAATAAATTACCAAATAGTACGTCATGAGTACAACTGCATTTACAGTCAGGAGATGGCATAATCATATTAAATCACAAAATAAAGTAATCCAACTTTATCACCAACTTTATATTTTATTTTTATCGGTTGAATAAGTGCATCAACTGTGTATTTAAAGTGCATTTACTGTACTCTTCTTAGACTGTTCAGTATGAATGCACTACTTACATTATATACACACAATAAATATTACAAAATGGCTTAGAAAGAATAGTGTACAAGTATGCAGTTTGGGATGCACCTAAACTTGAAGGTAAAGGTTAAATTTGATATTATTGCAAAGTGTTTATAACTGAAACTTAGTCATGTATGTCAAATCTTTTTAACAGAGCCTGAAACATACAGTAAAGCATTTTACCAGATCTGCCCTTCGCTAAGCCCCGCCCTTCTTAGTTACTGTTGCTACGCCTGTCAAGCTTTCGTGCCTGCCACATCTACAACAATGTGTGTGCGCCAGTGTCAGACATTGCCAGGGATATAATTAGTCATTTTTGGCAAACAGGTGAGAGATATCCGAGAAAGCCAGACAAAAAAGGACTGCAGTATGCATTACAGGGGTATATTCACGACATAATAGGCAACCGATTAGAAAATAATTTAATCAAAATTTAATCTACTGTAGGTTAGCTCATAGGTTAACCATTCCACAGCTTAGTTTATGCACAGCAGGAGAGGTGAAGACCATTCAACAGCTTAGTTCATGCACAGCAGGAAAGGTGAAATCTAAAAATAATCTAATAATAACAATTAAACCGTGATTTCTCTTTTTTAGCCAAAAAGCCTGATAGATTAATTGTTGTGCAATGAAATACAGCGTTACTAACCGACGAGGAAACGCGCAGGGACAGTGCTTCTACATAATTCATTCATAGAAAGAACAGCCAGAAAGGGGAAATTGATGGATTTGTGCTGAATATTAGCATCATTGACCCATAAAAATGTACATTACCTATTACTGTCTGTATGTTTGAGTGCTCTTTATAGCGTTTCTGTTCTAATTTGCAGTTAAGTGGAAAAAATAAATAAATTGAAATGCAAATCAAAGTATAAATAGCAGAAGTGAACAAATAGATTTTTCCTACCAGCAAATATTAATCCGACACCAAATATAAAATCAGAGACTAACCCACTATAACATCGTCACCAAAGACTATCTCCAAAAGACAGACGAAAACATCAGTGATTTGTAGCTCTGACATGGGCACGAAGCTTATAAATTACTCAAAAACAGCTGCGGATGAAGTATATTGATCGCAAGTGCTCAGTTTGTGATCACATCTCAGTTTTGTTCTGTTGATATGTAGCGTTAATTTCAAATACTCATAGCTTGAAACAGATGGAAATATGATTGCTATTAGTATGACTACTATGGCGAAGGCTTAAACGGAGCAGTGCTCATAATATCGAGCAAAAAAAAAGAAAAAGACAGCTGTGAAACATAACCTGCTCTGTAACACAGTTTAGATCTGTTTAGGGTATTGAGTTATTGCCGTCTATCACTGAATGTGTCAAGAATATCGAAAACAAAACCAACTTAACTCCACTCTTTTAGCGCCCCTCACAGAGCTTGATCCACGCTGGCATTTCTCCCCTTGGGTTTTAGGTTTTGAAAAGGGAAAAAATTCAATCATCCCGTTCAAACATTTAGGATACCAGGTATCAGATTTGCACAATCCATATGCACAACGCTTGGGCCTGTTTCCCTCGCTCGAAAGCTTGACAGAGCTCCTGTGCGTAGCTATGGTTGCTAAGCCACGATTACTGGATGGCGGTTTTTGGGTGTGGCTTAGCGAAGGGTCAATTAAATTACTGAATAGTGATTTACTGGCCATGAATATTGTTACCTGTAATACTTTATTAAAACAGGCAGAATACATTGAAGAAGCACTGTTAGGTTAATTAAAATGTTACTGGCAAGTGACTTGTCAGCAACACTGTTTCATATACAGTATCCAACATTGTTGTTTTTTTAACTTAAAGTACCTAGATTTGGTGCTTGCAGAGTGAAAATCTAATGATTTATTTATTAAATAGATCAAATGAAGTACACTGCAAATATACATTCAAGATTGTTTAAGCACGTGTTTAAGTATGCAAATATTTATTTTTAATAATGTTATATTAATCCTGGCCAGCCTTCTTGCGTCTAGTTGTGTGGAGTCCTGTAGTGTCTGCCTTCCAGTCAGTTTTTGTACTCTTCATTTTTTACTTTCTCTGCTACCCGGCCCCACTCCTGTTTTGCTTTTGCCCCTGCTGCTTGCATGCTCTTCCTCCCTGAGACCTGCAAGCCATTCCAGCCCTTCGCCCACCCTGAAGCGCTCGCTCTTCCTAGTGGCTGTACCACTCCAGGATACAGTGCGCAGCCGTATCGCCCCCTGTCGGGCATCATTGAAATAACGCCTTTCAAAGAAGACTGTTCTCTCTACAAAGTAGTTTCGGCTTTTTGTTTTAAGTTCCTTTTGTTCTATTTTTTTTTTTTTTTGCATATCTCTTTTTTTATATTACCTGCAGTCTTGTACCTGTTCCCTCTATGAAGGTTTTTTGTTGCTGGAATTTTCCCTACTGGCGTTTCTTTTCCCCTATTACTCAGTGCTACTGAGCATCTTTTCTATTTTTTTCCTCTTCGGAGTAGATTATGTTGGTACTTTTGAAGATTTAATTTCTAGAGACTGCCATTCTGTTGATGTCCAATTAAATTAAGTGTGAGACCTGCAATTGTGTCTGGTCTGCTTTTCTTGATTGATTTTAGACAAATGCAAACTGATAAGACTGTCAGGCTTAATTTTACAAGAACAACCTCCTAAATGTACATTATTTTCTAACCTAAACAACCAGTTAACATTTTACTACATTTTAATCACCTCAACAAAATTATAATAGCCCTTACTAAAATAAAAATAACAATAATAATAGTAATAATAACTTTATTCAAATGTGTGAGAAAGTGAAGGATAAGCATGTGTCCAATATTCAAACTATTTTAAAATGCCCTTGTGACTTACCCTTCCTCTTGTGCTGCCATAGGGAACATGGAGAGTTTGGAAAGGTTCTTGGCATATTCCTCTTCAATTTTTATCCTTAAACATCAAGAAAGTGGTCAAATAGTCAATGAAGGACTTATATCAAATATTCCTATTCTGATGGACCTTAATACCATGCCAATACTCATCATTTTGAGTCATGCTTTTTTTGTGGACAAAATGTATGTACAGCCTTAATTCAAACATGTCGAAGTTGGAGAACATTATTCTTGGAAAGTGCAATATGCTTTTGTATGTGCTTTGCATTTCAAATTGTTTCATTTGTGAGAGCTGAGAGGATAGGCTTATTAAAAATGTGCAGGAAAATAGCTGGTAATCAAATACAAGACATGAAAAATGAAATATTAATAAATTATTACACTGTAGTCACTGTGTTTCTTGTGAGCGTTTGTTTTTCTATACAGTTTTTGTCATAGTATAATAAAACCCATACCACAAGGTCATTAAAATAATCACTTTTGTCCACTACAGTAGCCTCACAGCAAGAAGGTCGCTGGTTCAAGCCCCGGCTGGGTCAGTTGGCATTTCTGTGTGGAGTTTGCAAGTTCACCCCATGTTCGCGTGGGTTTCCTCTAGGTGCTTCGGTTTCCCCCACAGTCCAAAGACATGCGGTATAGGTGGGTAAGGCTCCATAATTTCAAACCCTACTGTGGTGAAAATTCTAGCTGAGACCACGAGAATTGTCAGGCACTAAAACAATAAACTTTCTGATCTGAGAAAAAGATCAGGAAACCAGCTGTTCTATATAAATCACCCTGAACCCCCCTTCCTGACCTTTACTTACCTTATCCATCAGAGCAGATCACTCACATAAAATGTCCAAGTTTTTAATATGGTGTATCTTGTAGCTCTATATTCATGTTTGGTATAATTTAAAATGTCTCTGTGTGATTGGTATAATGGTCTCAATTTAACTGTAATATTTCACACTTGTATATGTTGATCTGGTTTTCAGCTTTGAAAAAATCTTTGCCAGTTGTCCACCTACGAGTAAATGGTTGACACCTCAAACTCACTACCAGGCAAGGGTCCTTTTGAAGCTTTTGTTGCCTTGAATTTATAGCTGTTTTTTCTGAGTTGAGTATTTAAGGGAAAAGTGCAAAGACAGCATGAAGATATCTTTATCATTTAATCACTGATATTAGAAAGTTGTATGGAAATTACTAAATTAACTACTCTTTTAGGACGAGTGACCAGGAGGCCACCGACTATTAAAAACGACTACTAAAAAACGACTATGAGTATTAGTTAACCCTACATCCTCTGACTAACTTCAGAGTGTCGAGATAATGTCTGTGAGAAGAAACGCAATCCCAGGGCGTGGAACTCTAAGCGGCGTTTGGTCCCTCATGAACGTATTACTGAAGAGTATGGGATCAGATATGAATCAAAACTCTAAATTGAGTCATAAATGATAAATGTGATCCATTCTTACAATTACAAATGCAGTCTAAATTTGACGGTCACTTAAGTCAGAAAAAAAAATATGAATAAATTCTAATAAATAACAGAATTCTTATCAAAAGAACTAGAAAAGGCTTACATGCATTTAACCTTTGACCATGCTGTTAGTTTTGTCATTGGGCTAATAAATGGACTTCTACAGATGAATTGAATAAACTAAATTGGCCGTAGTGTATGTGTGTGAATGTAAGAGTATATAGGTGTTTCCCAGTGATGGGTTGCGGCTGGAAGGACATCTGCTGCGTAAAACATGTTCTGGATAAGTTGGTGATTCATTCCGCTTTGGCGACCCATGATTAAAAAAGCGACTAAGTCGAAAAGAAAATGAATAAAACAATGAATGAATTTAGCACATGATATATCATTTGGAAAAAAGAGGAATCAGTTGTAAATAAAAAAAAATGGTGTTTTAATGGTGGTCTATTGTAATTTAATATGCAAATAACAAACCGGCCAATATTCAAAAAATTTTCTGTCAGAATTTGGCTATTTGTATAATAAAAAATTATGTAGAGCTTCCCTATTTTTCTAACCTCTCTTGTAAAAAAGTACATTTGAAAATTCATGGATAACAACAATAGCCTAATTTAGTATTAAAATGAACTTTAATATGCTTTAAAATTTTGGTGCTTCACACCTTTTATTGGTCATTTTGTTCTTTCAAGAATAAGGTTTAAGATTTAGAATAAAAGTTACTTGTAAAATGTTTTCCCTATTTAACAGCAATACAGTTGGTCAGTAGTGAAAGATGACTTTACTTAAGTCAGATGTCCTTTCACTTTTTTTATTTTCACTATTTATGATGGCATAGCAGTCCAACTTGAACAAATTAGCTCATGCATGGGACAACTTCTTGGCCTTTGTCAGTGGAAGGTGGGTCTTTCGATCCACATAAACCCCACCCCCCCTGGCTACAGGCCTGAAAGCTAATATGAAAGTGATGTGTTACATAAGGTTGTCCACCTTTCTCTGATGAACTCTGCCATCTCTTTCTGCATCTGCTTCCCCTTCAGCTGTTTCTGCAGCAGCACCTCGAAGCCGGTCACTGTGGCCCCCTGAAGGTCTCTCTTATCGGCCTGCGGAGCACAGAGAGACATCATGCACACCACCACACCATCAGCAGCAGACTATCAACAACACGTGAGCTATCACATGTTTTTGTGTGAGTCACGGCATGGATTTGCGTGAATCAGAGTGTGTGGGAAGGGGTGTTTGCCCTCACGGGTGTATCTGAGTGTGTGTCTCTGTGAAGGATGTGTTTAGGTTGTAGAGGGTATGACTAATGTAATGTGAGGGCTCCTGATGCAGGGTGTGTGTGCAGCATGTTAATGGAATACGCCTCTCTCTCTCTCTCTCTCTCTCTCTCTCTTTCATCTTGTGTTTTTAATGTTTTAGGGACCAAATGCCCCCACAAGTATAGCAATATCAGTCAATTTTAACCTTGTGGTGACCCCATGAAAACAGCTCATAATTTAAGGGTAGGGGGATATAACATACATTCTGTACAGTATAAAAATCATTATGTCCATGGGAAGTCCCCATAAACATATTTGTACAAGTGTGTGTGTGTGTGTGTAATCAAAATAAAATTATTATTGTGAAACAAAAAATGTTCTTCCAGTAAAGACAATGCTTTGTTATTTTAGTTTTTATTATATTTATTTAAGTAGCATATTTGGTTTAATTGTTAATTTATCACTTTTTGTTTGTTTGTCATTTAAATCAGTGTAGGGTTGGCTAAATCTCTACATAAAATCAGACCTCAAGGTCTGTTATAGAATTCCTTGAGGCAAGACCACACAATTGTCATAATAAAACAATAAACTTCTAATCTGAGAAGATCAGCTAGGAAATCAGCTGTTCATCTGTCTCGATCATGCATATGATGCTCTTATTAACAGAGAGAGGGGTTGACACTGGTTGCCTGAGCTCCCCTTTCTGCCCCCTACTTAACATTCTCCACCAGAGCAGCTCACTGATACTCCACATGTCCAAGTTCTCAATATGGTGTATCTTGTGGATCTTTCATGTTTGGTATCATTGTAAATATCTCTGCTTGATTGGTAAAGTGGTGTCAATTTCACAGTAAAGTTTTACAATTTCACTTGGATCTGTTGATCTTGGTTTTGTCTTTGCCAAATAGTCCACTCAAGGGAAAATGGTATCAACTCATAACCAGACAGGGGTCTTTGTAAAGCTTTTATTGTCTTGAATTTCTGATTGTTAGTTGTGTTTTGGGTATTTAAGGGAAAAATACAAAAGTGTCTGTGGGATCCTGTAGCCAAGATGTCCCATTGTAGAGTATAAGTCTCTGAGCTCTGCATCAAGACTTATGGATGTGGCTACTGAGAACGCGTGTTTCTTCACGTGCAGTGCTGCAATTTGTCGCGCGCAGTCACGCGTAGTACTGCAGCTGCAAAGGCCTCCTTTTCATAAAAAAATAAAAACATTTTTGTGCTTTACGCAATAGCCACCAAGTGGCACAAGGAACAACCACTTTTCCATTGACTCAGTTGTCAATGGTTTTTAAGGTGTGTTTGTGCATGAAACATGGATGTTTAGATGCATGTATTTGTGTGTGAAAGAAGACGCAAAAGAGCACTCGATTCAGCTCCGTTGATGCCTCGAGCGGCTGGGTTTTTTTTCTTTATTTTGGAGATAATGAATACATATTTGTATTCACGTATGAATACAACAGAAAGACATAAAACTTTACAAATTACGTGCCTACTTTTGTAGGCTCAACACAATTTCGTAGATCTAGATAAAATAGTCTAAGTTACAGTATATTGAAATCATTTAAAGATATACAAATATTGGATAAAATAAAAACATTAAATAAACCAATATAAAACAAACAAAAGCTATAACGATTTAGGAATATATAGTATAATATAAATGAATTACCGCAGTAACGTGCGACACCACTTCAAATCACTCGCGCATTTTTAGTAGCCACATCTCTATATTCTGCAACATACTTCTACACGATCAGGTATTCATCTCTAACTCGTGGATTTATCTTTGAGTATTTGGTGTTATACACTTCTGAATTGGCTTATTTTTGTTTATTTATGTAAATTGGCATGGAAAATCTTTACCTGATAAAAAATACAATGTTACGTTTGATATATTTTATGTTCTAATGAAATAATTTATATGTATTAAATTATTTAGGCGGCAATGTGGTGGCGCAGTGGGTAGCACGTTTGCCTCACAGCCAGAAGGTCGCTGGTTCGAGCTTTGGCTGGGTCAGTTGGTGTTTCTGTGTGGAGTTTGCATGTTCTCCACGTGTTCGCATGGGTTTTCTCCGGGTGCTTTGGTTTCCCCCACAGTCCAAAGACATGTGGTACAGGTTATTTGTCCATAGTGTATGTGTGTGCGGATGTTTCCCAGTGATGGGTTGCGGCTGGAAAGGCATCCGCTGCGTAAAACACGTGCTGTATAATATGGCGGATCATTCCGCTGTGACGACCCCGGATTAATAAAGGGACTAAGCTGAAAAGAATGAATGAAATTATTTAGGCTAGAGTTTCCACAACCTATGAGCAGGATGGATGATACATTTGGATTCAGATCAATGAGGCATATAGCACAACATATGAGACCTGTTGATTTCTGATATTTATTATTGATGTCTGTGTTAATGATATTTTTTGTTAATGATATAACTTTTAATTCAATAGTTAGTAACACAGATATTTTTTTCTGTCTATATGTTAGGTGTGAGTGCACTTTACCAGTTGTTTATTATGGAGTTTGTGATATGCTGAATCCTTGGATATACTTATGTAATTATTTGTTTGTTACTCATTTCAGAAATTACCTCAAATACCCTGACAAGTGTGTTAGGTCAAACCTTGTGCAATATATGGTCAAACTCAATAAGCCATTTCATCTACTCCTAATGAGATGTCAGAGAGAACTTCCCAGCATCGTCGTACCCCTAATCACCTACACCCTAAACAACCACAGTGGGTCCAGCTATTCAGTCACGACCAGTGTCAAGTCAGGGTGAGCATCCAGATACAAGTCTATTTCTGACAAAGAGAAGGATGAGGCTGTTGATATGGCTGCTCTTCACAGTGAACTCCAACAATATGAAAAATGACAGCATCGACGTAGAGAGCTGATGGCACATCACGTCATTCTTGAGAGAAGAAGAGGATGGTCAAAGTGGAAAGCCCAAAACACCACTAGCACGAGTCCCTTCAATAACACCTTCACATCTGCCTCCTTCCAGTCATTCTACTGCCTCATCTCAGTCACCTGACATTGAGTTTCTTACCCGGAGACTTGTAAGTGACACAGAATGGAATGCAAGGGAATCTTCTGAGAAGGCTGTGGACTACAACTCTGCATTTGTGCCAATACGTCCAATTAATTTCCTCCTCTTGTATTCACCAATTTTATCTGGAATGTTACATTCTGAACCACATCCAAAAGTTGCTACAAAGGCAGAGACTATTCCACCACTGTTTACAGAGCAGTCTCCCGGTTGCAATGATGCTGGAAAAGCCATTCTGCCCAAAGTGCAGCCACATCTAGTAGCCCCTACGCCAGTCTACCAGCACTATGATGCAGCATATGGCCACTTGGCAGTGTCATCTTTACAACCACGATATACTGCTCTGCCTACAGCAACTTTGGTGACTCCTCATTATACTCAAACCCAGCCTAGTGTTCTTGTAAGGACTCTGAATTATCCTGCCTTTGGTACTTCTTCACTACAACCATTTAAACAGACAAGGAATCTAACAGAATATCTTGTGCTGCACCGCGCATAACATACAGCCCCCCAACCAAAGATTCCTGATTTTATAAATGATAATGAAAGAGAATTTGCTAACTTGAAGTTGGCACTGGACCTATACTTGAACCTCATGCAGAGCTAGATGAGAAGTGCAAGTATCATATTTTGTTGGAACACCTAAAATTGCCTGAAGCACAGACGATTGGACAGTCTTGTCACCATCATCCATACCCATACTCAGCACCTATGCAAGCCCTTCAATTGCAAAATGGTCAACCACACCAACTCACTCAGAGCAAAATAGCAGCAATCCTTACAGACCCAGAGGTTAAACCAAATGATGCACACAGCTTACAGAGCATCTCTCTCCACATCCACCTTTTAGTAAGTATGCTATTGTCATTGGAGGGTCCAAGAGGAATGGAGTTAAACTGTTGTTCACATGTAGATCAATTGTTAAGTAAGTTAGTATCTACATCTACAAGTTAGTATCTACAAGATGACTTAATTGAGTTTTTTCAGCTGCAAGAAAAAAGCTCAAATTCACCAGTATTAAACCATACAATTTACAAGACTTCGCAGGATGGCTCCAGGTTAAAGCTCGGCAACAAAGGCTGTCTACTAGGTTAGTGCAACGCTTCCAGTATGAGAGAGCTCCCAGCAGTTCAAAGGAGAAGAATGCAGCTAAACCAAAAAGCCAAAGCACTACCTTGTATCATGGAACATCACTCCCCAATCTAGAACATCCCCAAGCTCTAAGGTATCTTGGAAGAAACCATCCCCCAAAGTAATCTGCCTAATCTGTAGTAGCAAAGATCACTCGATGCAGCTGTATCAGAGAACAGTCTGTAGCTGAACTTTGCAAGTGGATATCAGAGGGAAAGCGGTGCTGGAAATGTGCTTGTTCTCATGCACCTGAGACCTGTCATTTGAATAAACCCTGCAGTGAGTGTGGTGGTATTCACCTTCAAGTACTTCATGAGGTGGCCCAAAGTCATGAAACTGACACATCCTTATAGTTAACTCTGAGAGCCGTATCTAGTCTCTTCCCAACCCTTGCATCTGGCAGAGTCCATTTAAAAGTGGTACCAGTGCTGCTACACCACAAAGCAAAGACATTGGAGACGTATGCTGTACTAAATGATGGAGCACAGTGCACCATGATTCTGCCCAGTGCTGTACAGCAGATCCAACTCAAAGATCAACCCGTGATTCTGGCCCTTTGTACAGTCAGACCAGACACCACTCATCTAAGTGGCACAAAGGTCACCTTTGGAATCTCCCCACAAGTATCTTGAGCATGTACTGCTGGTACTCATTGGTTCAGATTAAGTTCACCTCATCACTGCCAAAGAGTTTATTCTCCAAGGCACTAAACCGGGCCCAGTAGCAGTTCATACAGCTCTTGGATGGGCTCTCCAGGGAGCAGCAATGCTTCCCACAGATAGGTCACCAGTGCAGCAATGTTTCTTTGTATCTACTGCTTATCCAGATGATCTTCTCTACAGAAATGTGGAAACAAGTTTGGCAACTAGACATCTTGCCTTTTCACAATAAGCAGATGGTGGTTCGCTCTAGGCAAGGCAATGAGGCTATGCAGGTGCTTGAGTCTCAAACCCAGCAAGTTAAAGTACAGGGAGTACAATGTTACGCCACTCCTCTTTTGTGGAAGTCAAATGCACTTAAGTTTAAGGGAGCCCTACAATCTGTTCTTGCAAACTTGAGGAGTACTGAAAGGAGACTCCAGAAAGACCCTGGAAAAGCCTCAATTTATTCAGGAGAAATCACCAAACTCATCAAAGCAGGTAATGTGGCCAAACTAGACCAAAAGGAAGCAGCTCAAGCAGAAGAATCATGGTACCTGCCCCACAATCTGGTGAGCCATAACAATAAACCCAGACTGGTTTTCAATTGTTCATTCAAACATCAGAGTCTATCTCTAAATTATTAACTTCTGCCTGGTCCCACACTTGGATCTTCACTGCTGGATGTCCTGCTATGCTTCCGACAGCATCTTGTTGCTGTAGCTGCAGATATTAAGGGTATGTTCCATCAAGTTTGGCTCCTTCCGAAGGTTCGACCCTATGTCCACTTCATTTAGAGAGACCGTCTGAGTGAAAATCCCTCTGAGGTCTATAAATGGCAGGTTCTACCATTCTAGACCACAAGCAGTCCGTGCTGTGCTATCTTCACTCTGCAACATCATGCTCGCAATTCTGAAACTAATTATCCAGCACTGCATAAAATAGTACACCAGAGCTTCTATGTGGACAATTGCCTCACAAGTTTTCCTACTGTTGCTGCTGCCAAACAAACCGTGGGCCAACTATGCAGCATGTTATTCAAGGGAGGATTTGACCTCAGACAGTGGGCTCGTAGTCACCCAGCCATGGTTGCTCATCTTTCTCCTGAAGCCCACTCCTCAGCCACAGAGCAGTGGTTAGTTCAAACCCATGTTGAACCGATGGTGCCCACATTAGGGCTTCGGTGGAACTGTGCAACGATACCGATATCATTACCGGCTCATTGAGCATGGAGCACTGACTTTGAGAACAGCCTATTAGGTGTTGGCATCTTAGTATGACCTATTGGGATTTATACTACCCTTCACCACAAGAGCTAAGGTAATCATCCAACAGTTGTGGGCAAAAAAGAGAGAATGGGATGACCCAGATTTACCGCCAACCCTTAGTGGCCTGGATAAAATATGAAAAAGAGGTAGAACACCTTAGAGCAGAATTCGTTCCTCACTGCTACCAAACAGCCTCCACAACTACACCAGAACAGAACATTTCCCTCCATGTGTTCTGCGACACTTCTGAAAAGGTGTATGGGGCAGTTGCAGATTTCGTTGTTCAGTATAACGGTGACATTCAAGTTTCCTTCATAATAGCCAGATAGAGGGATGTCGTATATATATATATATATATATATATATATATATATATATATATATATATATATATAATTTTTTTTTTATTTACTTATTTATTTTTATATACTCCCTCACTTATATGCCCACTCACAATTTTGTGACAATAATCAGGCAGCTGTGAAATACTGTATACTGTAAGTTGGGACCATTTTAGTGGTATGAATAGATTTAATAGTTGGTTAGGTAGGATACAATTAATGCCAGAGATATATTTACAAAAATTAATTTATTACATCTGTAATCAAATGCAGGAAGAAATTGAATGCACATATACACATTAAGAGAATTGTGGGTGAATTAAAAGTGAATTAAGATTATTTTTTTTGTTATGTTGAACACAAATGAAGATATTTTGAAAAATGTTTGAAACCTGTAACTATTTACCGTTACTGTTACTAGTATTTGTTTTTCCTACTATGAGTGTCAAGGCTTACAAGTTTACATCATTGTTATATCTTAAATATATTATTTTCTGTTAAATACAACAACAAGAACAACAACAAAAACTCAAACTGGTTTGGAACAAGGAAAGAGTGATTAAATGATAACATAATTTACATTTTTGGCTTTCGGTACACATTCAGATGCATATAATTAGCAACAAAACATAATTTCAAATTAACTTTAACCATATATAAAGTTACAGAAACAATTTAGTATAGGTACCACTTCTTACTATGAACTAGTTACTTATTTTCTGCCTATTATTAAGATATTGGTTTATTAGTTCTTATAACGTACATATTCTGCATGGTCTTATTCTACATCCCTAACCCTACCAAATACCTAAACCCAACTACAATCTTAATAACTAGCAATTAGGAGTTTATTGAAATAAAAGTCATAGCTAATGGTTTGATAATAGTGATAATTGTACATTAAAATAAAGTGTGACCAAAGTGACTTACTCTTAACCTTTTTTCATACAAGTATTTTCATACATGTATTGCTCTACAAACTATTTGTTGCAATTAAGTTAACTTTCAATAGACTTTTGATAGAGCCAAAATCACATCTAAATGTATATACATTTATTTGTATAAATATACTGAAAACTTGTTGAGAATTTTTTGCTTGTCTACTAATACATTATTGAACATCGATAACCTAAACTGGTAACCTTCTCAACACATTGGTAACACTTCACTGAACAAAAGTTCAACAGATGTTTACATGTTGTAGACATTGTAATAATTGCTTGAGTTAGCAGATATGAACTTGTAAATTTAATTATGGTCTTTCTATAAGCGGACCAGTAACACTTTATAATAACACACTATGAAGCATTTACTAAGCATTAGCATCTAGTGAAATCCTGATCTGTCAATCATTCACTCTACATTAATAAGCGTTAGTAAGCAGTTTATAACTGCAGCTACAAATGATCTATTCCTGACTTACAACCACATTTATAATGTGCTTAATAATTGTACTTTCATACGTAGTTAATGATTTACTTTTCATTACTAAATTAAGTATTGCATTATTTACAAACAATTTGTATTTAAGTGTAGTCTATGGTTTTTAAGATGATTCAGAATGAGTTAGTAAATGATTAATAAACTATTGAAATCAACGTTTATGATTCTTATTATTCAGGCATATATTAATAGTTAATTTGTATGTTTTTAAATGCTTTATTAACTCTACTTCATGCAGTTTTGTGACCTAATCTAAAGTGAGGACTATTTATGCTTTATAAATCCCTTATAAATGACAATTAAAGGCTCAGTATCAAATGAACAATAATCATTGCAATCTTACCTAAAAAATATATTACTGTAAAGTTTAAACATTGCTGATTAACAAGAGTTTCAAAAAACGACGTGAAATTGGATAAAACAACAACAATATAACAATTTAACAATACAATAAGATGCCATGTTTAAACTGTGCAGTAATTTTATTTTAGATAAGGTTGCAATGATTTATTTTTTATTTGAAATACAGTTTTATTTGTATCTTCAAACGTATAGGAATGAATAATGTTGTTTATGTTCTTTTTTCCTGTTTAGAATTTAACTGAGCCTTTAATTGTCACGTATAGGGGATTTATAAAGCATGAATAGTCCTCACTTTAGATTAGGTCACAAAACTGGATGAAGTTGAGTTAATAAAGCATTTATTAACATACAAATTACTTATTAATATATGCCTGAACAATAAGATTTGTAAATGTTAATTTGAATAGTTTATTAATCATTTACTAACTCGTTCTAAATGATCTTTAAAAAACACCAACTATGCTTAAATACAAATGGTTTGTAAATAATGCAATACTTAATTTAGTAATGAAAAATAAATCATTAACAAAGTATGAAAGTACAATTATTAAGCACATTATAAATGTGGTTGTAAGTCAAGAATAGAGCATTTGTAGCTGCAGTTATAAACTGCTTACTAACGTCTATTAATGTAGAGTTAATGCTTAACAGATAATGAATTCACTATTTGCTAATGCTTAATAAATTATTCATAGTGTGTAGTTATTATAAAGTGTTACCATAACGTTTGCTGTAACGTTTGTTTTTTTTTTTTTTTTTTTTGTCTGCACTGGTATTGCATCAGTCTTCTCACTCATTAGTTTCTCTGTCTCTCACCCAAAAATAGTCGCAGTAGCTCCATTCATTGGGCTTGAGAAGCTGCTGCTCCGGTGTGGATGTGGACACAGGGAATGTGACGCAGTTGATCTGGGGTGAGATAAAACACAGGGAGGTCAGTAAACAGTGTGTGTGTGTGTGTGTGTGTGTGTGTGTGTGTGTGTGTGTGTGTGTGTGTGTGTGTGTGTGTGTCAAATTCTGAATTTAACAACATAAAAAATACTGCATTTAAATCATTCCAGCACACCTGATCATTTTGCTCCTTTCATTTTGTTGCCATTTTGGCCTAAAACAAAATGAAACAGTTGACACTGATACATTCGACTCTTTGAATACTTCAACCCATAAATAAAACCTTCCATTAAACAACTCTCATTAAAATATTTGAAAAAAAAAGAAAAACTGTTTAAGATAATAAATCAAGGTGTCAATCTAGCACACTGCATGCATGTAGGAAAAACTTATTCCTTTTGTAAACAAAATACATACAATTTATCTTGATGAATCACAAAGACTTTGTGACATTTACAGGATAGCTCCAGGTAACAATCTCCATTGCAAATCTCCAATTATTAGACAATGGTGACTTATAAAACAAAGTAAAAATTCAGAACCAAAATTCCCTCATAAACAGTACACAAAAGGGTGTGCAACATATTTGATAAGCAGGGAGGCATGTGGTGGCGAGGTGTGCGCAACGTATTTGAGGACTGGGGAGGAGACGTGTGATTTCCGGGAGACTTGGGATGTCTGAAACATCTTTTACACACCACAATTTGCTGAAAATATTTACAGAACTGCAATATACCAATTCAGTGTTAAGTCTATTAGCTACCAATTTCGTGAACATCACTTCAGCATTAAGATTACAGAAATGTACACCATGATTTTTCCTTGTTATCCTTATTGCTATTGCTACAGTGCATCCGGAATGATTTCATAGCACTTCACTTTTTCCACATTTTTTTATGTTACAGCCTTATTCCAAAATGGATTAAATTCATTTATTTCCTCAAAATTCTACACACAATACCCCTGCTTTTAATGTGGAACTAAACACTGCTAGGCAGACTTTCTTCTCAAGCCTTATAAACAGCAACCTAAATAATGCTTGTACTCTTTTTGCAACGGTAGAGAGACTCACAACCCCCAAGTAGGATTCCCAGTGAACTACTCTCTGAAAGCAAATGTAATAAGTTTGCTCATTTCTTTACTGACAAGATCAATAATATCAGAAAGGCAATCAGCTCATTCAATCAGCCAAGATGTGTCGATGTCAGACAAGCTTAACCACAACTTAAGAAATCAGACATTATGTTTGATTTCATGGCAATTAATGGTAAACTCTTAGAAGAGATTGTGCGAATTATGAAAACATCAGCCAGCAGTCTTGACAGGCTCCCCACATTATTCTTCAAAACGGTGTTTGACTGTTTAGAAATGGATCTCCTAAAAGTAGTAAATGCTTCACTTCTCTCAGGGACTTTTCCCAAACTCACTTAAAACTGCAGTTGTTAAACACCTACTAAAAAAAGAGCAACCTGGATAACACCCTATTGAGCAATTACAGACCAATCTCAAATCTCCCTTTTATTGGCAAAATCATTGAAAAAGTTGTCTTTAACCAGGTTAACAAATTCTTAAGCTTCAAGGGATGTTTAGACAATTTTCAATCTGGTTTCAGACCACATCACAGTACAGAGAGCGCCCTTATAAAGATAATCAATGATATACGCCTAAATACAGATTCTGGCAAACTAATAGTGCTGGTATTGCTTGATTTCAGTACTGCATTTGACACTGTTGATCACAGCATACTTCTGGATAGTCTAGAAAACTGGGTTGGGCTGTTTGGGACGGTCCTCAAATGGTTCAGATCTTACCTTGAAGGAAGAGGTTACTATGTCAGTATAGGTGACCATAGGTCAAGGTGGACACCCATCATATGTGGAGTTCCACAAGGCTCGATTCTGGCACCTTTCCTGTTCAAACTTTAGATGCTCCCTCTGAGCCAAATAATGAGAAAGAACAAATTTCCTACCACAGCTATACTGATGACAATGATCTACTTAGCCTTACTGCCTAATGACTACAGCCCTATTGACACTCTCTGCCAATGCATTGATGAAATTAACAATTGGATGTGCCAAAACTTTCTTTAGTTAAACAAAGAGAAAACTGAGGTCATTGTGTTTGGCAACAGAGATGAGGTTCTCAAGGTCAATGTGTACCTTGGCTCTAAGGGTCAAACAACAAAAAATAAGGTCAAGAATCTTGGTGTGGTTCTGGAGTCAGATCTGAGTTTTGATAGTCATGTCAAAGCAGTTAGTAAATCAGCATACTATCACCTCAAAAACATTGCAAGAATCAGATGCTTTGTTTCCAATGAAGATATAGAGAAACTTGTTCATGCTTTTATCAGCAGCAGGGTGGATTACTGTAACGGCCTCTTTACTGGCCTTCCCAAAAAGACAGTCAGACAGTTGCAGCTCATCTAGAACACTGTGGCCAGTATTCTGACCAGAACCAGGAAATCAGAGCACATCACACCTGTCCTCAGGTCTTTATACTGGCTCCCAATTACATTCAGAATAGATTTTAAAGTATTACTACTTGTCTATAAATCACTAAATTGCCTAGGACCTCAATATATTACAGATATGCTGACTGAATACAAACCTAACAGATCACTCAGATCATTAGGATCATATAAACTAAAAATTCCAAGAGTTCAGTCAAAGCAGGGTGCATCGGCTTTCAGCTACTACGCCCTCGCTGCTGGAATCAGCTTCCAGAAATGATCAGATGTGCTCCAACATTAGGCACGTTCAAATTAAGACTGAAAACACATCTGTTTAGCTGTGCCTTTACTGAATGAGCACTGTGCTACGTCTGACAGATCATACTATTATGTCTTTCTTTTCTTTTTTTATTCTTTTAGGACCTGTTTTTAACACATTTTAATTTGTCTAATCTGTTTTTAATCATTTGTTTTATTTGTTTTTATTTTCTTATACTTGTCTCTTTTATTCCTGTTTATGTAAAGCACTTTAAATTGCCACTGTGTATGAAATGTACTATATAAATAAACTTGCCTTGCCTTGCCTTACTTTTGGGCCATGTGCACAAATTTGCAGAAGTTCCCTGGGGACTGGAACTGCAAATTAGTGTGAGAGAGAGAGAGAGAGAGAGAGACGGAAATGGAGAGGCACAGTGATGCAACAAAAACGAGGTAGGTTAAAAACCAGCAAAAACAGTGTTGCATATGTGGAGTGGCTCCTCTCTACTAGAGGTTGTGCTAGCAGTGCTGTAGAGGAGAGAATATTAGTGTTGTGTTTAACTAGGTGTTTCCCTAGAATGTCAAAGATTATGTTAGTGTGTAGAGGGTAGAACAGTTGGTCTGTGTCAGTAGTTGTGGTCTTCCCCATTTGTTGTTCAATGATGATGGAGCAGTCAATTTTTTTTTGCTGATGTGGTCATCCAGTAAGTGAGGGACCAGAGTTAGGCATTGGTCAGGAAGGGTTTCAGGACTAAATTGATTTTTGTCGGAGGAGTGGCAGACGACCAGAACGGCACTCTGGGGAACATGAGTGCTTTCACCTGCAAATGTTTGTTGGTTTAGATGGTCACTGCTTCTCTGCTCTGCGACTAGTCAGGCTAATTCGGCTTTTTCCTTTTCCCGCTTCCTGTCCTTCTCTATGCATTTGAGAAACTCTTTTATCAACATTTTTACCAGTTCTTGAGGGTCAAATCCCGGTGGGTTGTTTTTCTCTTGCTGGGATTGAGTCTGAATGTGGTCTGTGAAAAAAATTTTCTGAGTACCTTCATCGACTCCAGGGTTTTGATGTCTTCCCTTGGAGGGACTGTTGGATGGTGACCAGCTTTTCCCCCATTGGTTTCGAAATGAGGTGGACTGGTTCCATGGTCTTTCCTGGTGGCGTTCAGGTGAGCGTTGTTGTACAGGTGGTCCATCACAATGACTGTTCTTCTGTTTAGGTCTTGTGTCAGCATAGGAGTCCTGTTGTCTGTTAGACAAAGATGCATTCTACCCTGGGGATAGTGGTTTCAAACTCTTTTGGCATTGGGCACCCTCTAGTGCTAGTTCTGGACTTTGGGTGTTAAAGTCAAAAACTGTTGCAGTTTTGGTGTTTGCCGTAGACTTTCTGTGTCAAATCTCACAATTGTGAATGCTCATTGTTTGTGGGCATGCGAGTACTCAGAAATGTTGGCTTACTGCAGGATGGAGGTTTCTCAGGAAGAGAATCTTAAAGTTCAGGTCTTCTTTCATATCAGGTTCGTTGCGAGTTCCGAAGAAGGCTTGCCTCGGTTGTAGTAAGCTTGTGGAGACTCATTGCGAACTTGTTTTGAGCGCCAAAGAGTCCTTGATCTGATTCAGGGTTTGCAAACTCTCGAATGAGGGCTTCTTGGAGCAGGCAGTAATCATTATTTATCTGAGCCAGCTGTCAGTCCAGGAAGCTGCGCACCTCAGGGCTGGATGTGGCTCGAAGCAAAAACAGTCTTTCTTTGTCGAAGACATTGGGTTTCATTTCTAGGTGGAAATAAATGTCTTGCAAATAAGCGTGAACCTCCAAACCCCCTGGCACACTTGGAGTAAACTTGCCAATGTTTCTGGCCAGCTTGTCAACATCTTTGAGGTCCAGACTGTATGACGATCTGTGACTGGCTATCACAAGCTCTCGTCACTGTGGGGTAAGGAAAGGCTCTTCAGACAGTGTTGGCAAAGATCTTCGACATGGTTTCTCACCTTTTTCAATATGTGTGAGCTCAGGGACAGGGGATCCTGTCCTGCTTGGCAGAGGCGAGGTTGGTGCCTATCTTGTATTTGTGGGTTCATGGTGAAGTGCATAGGCATGCTTGAGTTCATTCTTGACACTGGCGGACTCCTCTTTGATGTCATCCATTTCCTGCATTAGTCTGTGAATCTCATGTCTTGCTTCGCTCAGATGAGTTTCAAGGGCTTTGATTCTGCCCTTCTTGTCTCCTAAGTTCACCTTTGCTTCCTTCAGTAGCTGTTCAGCTGTTAGCGACGTCAGCGTGGCTTGTTCTCTTTCTTCTGTGATGGCTATTAGAGTTTCTTGTAGTTTGTTGATCTCCTCTTTGGTACCTTCGTCCAACTCATTTGGTTGTTTTAGTCATTCCTGAGCCTCCAGCTCTAGCTGCTCGATGCGGGCTTGCAGGCGTGTCAGCTTGTGCTGGAGTTGGGAGGCGTGCCTCAAAGTACCAGTGATTTTGGCCAGCTCTTTGTGATTAAAGCTTTGGCTTGGCTCTTGCTTCATTATGCTGCGTATGTTCTCATCTAATTGGTCTTTTGTCAGAGGTTGCAGTGTTTGGGCAGCTTTAGGGGGGAGACTGCCTGTTACAATGCTCAGCCATTTTTCTAGGTCCTTCCAGTGGCCAGCAGTGTCTGTGGTACGTGTTATGTTTAATGGAGGAATTCAACTGACACAGACCTTGAAGAAAGAGATAGAGAGGAGAAAGAAAAAACAAGGTAGAGCAAAGCAAACAGGCAAGGAAAATGTTAATATGCAACGTTAAGTGTGTACTAATGTTGAGTTGAGTGTGGTTCTCTGGGACTGTGGCCCAGTAAGAGAACACAAAGAAACAAAAGTAATAAGGAGAGTAAGGAGTAGGATGAAATTCTGTAGTTTCCACTTTTCTAGAAAGAGAGAGAGAGAGAGTTCCTTTAGCTTTTGTTAAATATAAAAATAAGATTTATCAACACCAGGACTGTGGTTTCTCTTAAACTTTCTTCTGAAGCGAAAGAAAGTGGGACAACAATAACAGTATTGGCTTCTGAATAGAAGTACACCAAATAAATAGTTTCTGTATGCATGTTCAGAATTGGATCTAACAACGCCTATCTTCTTGTTGACCTGATGAGTGAGAAAGGAGGGGTGAGATCAGACAATTTCAACAATTAAAAGTGTTCAAGTGTCCCAAAGATCTATTAAATGTTAGTAAAATTCACTGCTTTTGACTCTCACAGGCACAATCCTCAAACCAGCATAACTAGTCTAGTTAAAAGAAGATAGCTAGTAGAAAGAGAAAACAAGGGTTTTAGTTTTCTCTTAGCGTTAGGTAATTTTTAAGGATGTCAAAACGATGGCACTTTTGAGTTAATACTTCAAGAAGGGTTGGTTTTATTGTGTTATATAGAAACTGCTTAGCCTACATAGTAGAAAAATCTGAATTTTCCTTTTGGAGCTTGGCTGATTGGAGGGCTACTGCTCTAAGACTAGGCTTAATGATGTCTTAGTTTGGTATGGTCACAGCTCACTGCTCTGCACTGTCCAATTGCATCAATGAAGCAGCACCTTTTTCCAGGTGAGTAAAGAGAGACAACTGAGATGCAAGAGTTATTTTAAACATCAACCATAAAATGTATCTAAGACCACTAAATGCTACATGCTATCTACTAGCCTTCGTTGCTACTAGAAATGTATACACTTTAATGCAAACGTGTTAGCGTTAGTTTAGCTTAGCCTCACACTATGCTCTTTGTTTACAGTTCAAGCTGTCGCTGGTGTGCATGCCCTCCAGATATAATTCTGACAGGTCGCTCTCAATCAAGGTTGCTGCTATGACAACGACTTCAAAGTTGTAAAACAGCAAATTTCACAGTATCACTTAAGATGACGGCGCATCTCACACTGCTCAAACAAAAAGCATTACTTAAGAATTTATATCTTAACAGCACTGAACGATCTCAAGTTATGAAAGTGAGATAAATTAATCAACAGGATTTCTGAGATTAATACAATTCGTGACAGAGATATCTCATCTCAGCACTCTCTGTTAAGTTTGTTTAGACTACAAACACATCCATGGATTCAAACCACAATTTTAATTGATCAATTTCAAAACTTCTCCTATAAACTACGCTGGGCAGCTCTCTCTATTTAAATAATTCACAAAGTTAGCAAATTACAACCAGACAATTACATGACACTAAACGAGTTTTCACCTGAAAGATATCATTATAAACATAGGCTGCATCTTGAAGGGAAAGGTGGAGGTGTTGGCATAATATACAGTAATTTTTTTGTGTTTCTTAGCAATCTGACTTCAAATATAATTCATTTGAAGTAATAGTGTTGTATATTTCAGTGTGCAATTTAAACAATAAATTTCAATAAAATTTTATATTGGCAACTGTATATAGGCCTCCAGGGCACCATACCACTTTACAAAATAATTTGCTGATTTCTTATCCGAAATAGTTGTGGCCACAGATAAAGTTTTTATTGTTGGTGATTTTAATATTCATATAGATAATGAAAAAGATGATTTAAGTCTTGCCTTCTTAGACATACTAGCCTCTGTTGGAGTGAAACAGCATGGGTCAGGGCCGGCAAAACCTTGGACCCAACCAATTATCACATGCTATCGATATTAATAATGTTGAAGTTGTGCAGTTGTGCAACAGAATGATGACATTTCAGATCACTATTCAGTCTCTTGTTTATTGTGCATTGTTAAGTCTACAAAATCAGCTTCCATTTATAAATATGGTAGAACGATCACCGCTAGCATAAAAGATGACTTTGTCAGTAACCTACCTGATCTTTCTAAATTCCATAGCATTCCTGGCAGCCTAGAAGAGGTTGACACGGCACCTAAAACTATATATTCTGTAATTTTTTGCACTTTAGACATAGTTGCTCCATTAAACTAAAGATTAGGGAAAAAAATCTGGCGCCATGGCACAATGAGCACACATGTGCCTTAAAGAAAGCAGTCCGGAAAATGGAATGTGGATGGAAGAAATCAAAACTAGAGGTTTTTCGTCTGGAAAGAAAGTATACTTGACTTTAAAAAAACTTTAAAATCTGCCAGATCTGCTTATTTTTCAGCTTTAATAGAAGAAAATAACCCTGGGGTCCTGTTTAACACAGTGGCCAATCTAACTAAAAATAAAGCATCAACATGTATTTCTCAACACAGCAGTTATGACTTTATAAATATTTTCACATGCAAGATTGATGATATCAGAGATAAAATAAGCACCATCAATCTGCCTCCTACAGCATCGTCTCGATTAGGTTTTTTCCTTCACTTTCATCAATTGGTGAAGTTTGTTACTCTCCGCTGTCGCCACTGGCTTGCATGGTTCGGGACTTGTGGAGCTGCGCATCGAAGGATTTGCTCTTTCATGTTTGGACTTTCAGCAGTGAAAATTAAAACACACTGAACTGAACTTCATTTTTGAAAACTGGACTGACACTGTTTCAATTTACTATGATCTTCTATGTTAAGCTGCTTTGACACAATCTACATTGTATAAGCGCTATAGAAATAAAGATGAATTGAATTGAATAGAAGAGATAAAAGTTCAATTTAAATTAAATAACATTCTACAAAATAACTAATAAATAAATGCTTTACCTTTTTATTGCAGTATCTTATAAATACTCATTTGTGGGAGAGGATTTAATAATTTAATAAAAGAAAGGGGAAGGTGATGGGTTGAGGGAGTGATGGGGGGGGGGTGAAGTCATAATAATCCACACTACATACCAGTTAGTGGCTGAAATACACCATTCTGTTGTTTGTTAACCGCCAATAAATTGAAGAAGAACAACAACAACAACAGTCTTGTATCTAAAGTGTGCTACTCCTAGTATTTCCTTGTTCCTGTCTGGCGTGTTTTTGATTTTTGGACTGTCTTTTGTTGCATTTTTTTAAGTGTTTGCTGCCTGCCTTTGGCTGTTCTTTGGACTGCATTTGTGAATTACCCCTTTGGATACTGTTTTGCTCCTGAGGGGTATTGCACAAAAGTGGAATCAAGAAACCCAGGATAACAGAGTTGTGAGTGCTCATTCATGGCATTTGTTAACAGACCACGGGAACAATCACAGAATCAATGATGCATGTATGGATAAAACCTGATGTGAGCCAATCAGGTAATGAGTTGAAAAATGTCTCTATTGCCCACAGATCTGGGAACTCCCATTACTTTCATTCAAAGAATTACAGAAACATATGAGGTGAGACGTATTAACTATAATGACCACCACCCTCCCTATCTTTAAGTCACCTCTAAAGGGCAACAGCCTATAAGTTGCCAAGTAATTTTGGGCTTAGCAGCTTTCCATCCAGATCCTCATAATCAGCGTTGGCCGGTGTGTAACAGGTTGTCTTGTGTTACCTCATGCTCAAAACACAGCTATGAACAGCAGACTCCAGTTATAAGAATAATAACGGTTTCCCCTTTTTATGGCAAAGCGGAACGAGGTATGTTTGTTTTGTGTTTATTTGGGTATTGGTACTTGGATGTTGTTTATTGAACTATGCTTTGGGTTTGTACTGTGAAAGTGGGGATATTATGCTTTACGTTCTTGTGATTGCCACTACAGTAAAACTCGCCATCATTGGAGGCTTTCATCACATCGAGCTGCTGCTTCATTGTGTGTGTGACGCCGTCATTGGAGGCTTTCATCATGATGCTGCATCAGAGGCTTTCATCGTGACGCTGTATCGGAGGCTTTTACTGCATCGCGCTGCTGTTTCATTCGTCTCGCTGGCTCTGCTGTTTTAGCACGCGTGCAAGAGACTGGTCGGCATATCGAATAGTCAACGCTGGGTGCTGTGCACGCATTAAAGCTAGAAGACAGCAGATAAAGCCATTGCTATAGTTGCAGACTCAGGCTCCACGTCAAAGCAAGTTAAGTGACATAAATCACAAATTTAACCCTCATATATTGAGTGATTTAACTTTATAGGTTGAAACTCTTATAACAAATGGGACTTTAAAATTTCTTAAAGTTCTTAAAGGTGTTTAGTTGTGAGTTTTAAAAGGTAAACGTATTTAAAAGTATGTAAAAGTAAAGTAGTTTGTGATTAATCACTAAAGGTTGACTTAATGTTATTGTCAAAATATACACTATTCGATGTTGTTTGGGTTGCATTTAATCCATTCATATAATTTAAAGTCTAATTCTGTCAATTTTCTGAATGTTTAATTTGTAGAGCTGTTTGACATTTGCCTCATATCTGTTCGCTACTATTTTGAGTGTCTGATTATAAAGGTGGTCTGATGTGAGTAGGTTACTGGTCTTTGCAATTAAAGACAGACAAAAATGGAAGACACAATAAAGCAAACAGTGGAGCAAGTCAAATGTCACTCCCTGCAGAATTATCAGTTGTTCCTACAGAAAAGCAGCAAATCAGGCGCAGTTCATGAAAGGGAAGTCTAACAGAAAAGGGCCTGGAGATGCATAATGAGCAAGCAAAGAAGTATCAGAAAGCCTTTAACAAAGCTTATGACTCCTGGAAGCTAATGGCTAATTAAAATCTTTATGCACTTGTGAAAATCTAGATCTAATTCAAAGAAATATTTAAAGCAAACAATATTTAGTTAATTAGTGTTATGCTCCTTTGCTGCGCAATCATACTACAACCATAGAAATTGTCAAAAGAATGGACGCTTGCCCCACCTTAACTGCAGAAATTTGTGATTTAGTAAGCAACCAAATTGAATTTTGTGATGAGATTCATAATGAAGTATTGTTAAAGAGAAAACAAGACAAATATTAAGCAAGGAAGAGCATTCATCTGTCTTTGGTTGCACAAATACTGAAACTGTAATTTCATAATCATGTCCAAGCTTAAAAGGCCAGTCAAAAAGTTCCTCCAAAACTTCCAGTAAATGAGCTGATGCAGAGGCTGAGCTTGCAGCCAAGGTAGAAGAAGCTCATGCAATGAAAGAAATTGGTGCAGAATACTCAAGAGACAGCAAACTTAACTCATACATTAATAAACTCCCTGAGCATAAATCGACCACCTACACCAGAACCAACAACCTCGGATGGCCGCCCTCTCACTTGATGACACCGAGGCTCAGATGTCCACCGCTGCATCGGAGGTTGGGCTGTCATGGTCTGATGAAGGATCCCCCCCCTCCGTTCCCTCCCATCGGGAGCGAGCGCGGCGGCAGCCGATCTTGAAACAGACATGATAACCGTGCTTTCCCGGGCTGTTTCGGTCGTGGGTCTGGAGATGGTTTATCCCCCAGCCCCGCGGCCGGACCGACTAGATGGGTGTATGTGGAGGATTAAAAGGCAATACCTTCTAGCCTCCCATCCCTCTCTTCCCGGAAGTGCACAGTAGGCTCACGCAGTCTTGAGGGCACCTTTCTCTGCCTGATCTGCGTGCGCCTCCACCTCACCACTCTTGATGGTGGAGCAGCCAGGGAGTACGAGTCGATTCCCCAGATTGAGAGTGCCATCACGGACCCGCGTGGTGCCTCCTTCTGCTGGAATTAGCCTCATCTCCCGTCCAAGGCGTGTTGGTTTTCTGCCTCCCGAGCCAGAGCCCACACAGCCGCGGGCCAGACTGCTTCCACCCTGCACGCCAGGGTCCATGCACGCGCGCTGGCCCAGCTGCACGAGGGTGGTTCTGACCCAGGCTTGTTACAAGCCCCGCACCGCACCCGACTGAGCTCCACGGACCTCAAGTCCGCTGCGTGTGCCCCGGGAAAGACGATGGCCACGTTAGTGGTCCAGGAGCGTCCCCCGGGCTAAACCTGGCAAAAATATGCGCGGAGTCGACAAAGTTCACTTTCTTGACTCCCCCATATACCAGTCTGGCCCGTTCGGCGACACCGTTGGTGAATTCACCCAGGAATTTACGGCGGTGCAGTCGGATACGATGGGCATCCTTCGGCGGGGATGTAAGACCGCTCCCCTCCCGCCGAACCATCCACATCCACTGCTTGTCGCCGAGAGCGCCCGTCTTCGAGTGCTGCTCCGCCCCCGCCTGCGCCTCCGGCCAGCGCCGAGCACCTCGCAGGCAACCAGCGCTCCCCGTCCCAGGGCGCCGTTAAGTCCGGATAACGGACCGCGAAGCGCTCTTGAGACGGCCATCTGGAGAAGAGGGAACTTGCTCTCTCCCCGGTGGGGGGCCGGGCTCCTCAGAGAGAGAGCATCTTTCCCTTCCCTGGATGTGACAGCCCGAATACTGCCAGTCTGGGACGCGATGAAAAGCCTTCCAGCTCGCAGGATCGGCGCACTTCGCCAGTGGCTCACGGGGTCTGGGAGGACGGTCTCCTTTCTCTCACACCTCCAGCCCTCTCCTCTGGAGTCTGAGTGCAAGGTGAGTAAATCTCTCACCTCCAGCTCTTTCGCGGGACCCCAGCGCTCCCCGGATCAGCACTCCCACTCCGCGCTGCCCCACTGCTGGTACGTCAGCGATTGTAGCGATGCAGTCATTAGCGAGGGCTCTGCCTGCCTGGTTAGCGCAGCCCAGCCCTTTGCGGTGGCTCATACGCACGATCAGACTCGGCTACGCGATTCGATTCGCGAAACGGCCTCCCAAGTTCACGGGGTGTACGTCACCAGGGTCAGCCCTGTGCCCGCCCCTGTCTTGTGAGAGAAGGTTGCTGTCCTCCTGGCGAAGGATGCAATCTAACCGATCCCTCCAGCCGAGATGGAGAGCGGGTTTACGCCTGTACTTCATCGTACCCAAAAGAGCGGTGGGTTATGGCCAGTCCTAGATCTGCGCGTTTTGAACCGCTGTCTGCACAAGCTGCCGTTCAAAATGCTTATGCAGAAGCGCATCCTCCTGTGCGTTCGTCCTCGGGATTGGTCTGCAGCATAGACCTGAAGGACGCGTACTTCATGTCTCCATACTCCACGCCACCGTCACTTTTCTGCGGTCTGCGTCGAGCGAGCCTGACAGTACAAGTCCTCCCCTTCGGGCTCTCTCTGTATCCGCGGGTCTTCACCAAGCTCGCGGAGGGTGCCCTAGCGCCCCTTCGGCTCGCGGGCATCCGCATACTCAATTATCTCGGCGACTGGCTGTTTTAGCCCTCTCGTGGGAGTAATTGACTATGTACAGAGACAAGGTGCTCCAGCACCTCCACCTATTGGGGTTTCAGGTCAACCGAGAAAAGAGCAAACTCGCCCCCGTGCAGAGGATCTCTTTTCTCGGGTTGGAGCTGGACTCGGTCACCATGACTGCGCGCCTCTCCGAAGAGCGCGCTCGGCTAATGCTGAACTGTCTGTGAGAGTTCGACAGCAAAATAGTGGTTCCACTGAAATCTTTCAGAGGCTCCTGGAGCATATGACATCCGCAGCCGCTGTATGCGCTCGGATAACTCCATATGAGACCACTTCGGCACTGGCTTCACGATCGAGTCCCCAGACGCGCATGGCACGCGGACACACACCGAGTGACTGTCACTGCGCTGTGTCGCCGCGCCCTCAGCCCCTGGAACGACCCCTCGTTCCTACAGACCTGAGTGCCTCTAGGACAGGCGTCCAGACATATTGTCGTTTTGACAGATGCTTCCAGCACTGGCTGGGGCGCCGTGTGTTGCGGGCATGCAGCTGAAAAAAACCCAGTTGCATTGGCATATCAATCGCCTAGAGCTGTTGGCAGTGTTTCTCGCTCTCCGCCGTTTTTTACCGGTGCTGGAGCGACAACACGTACTGGTCAGGACGAACAGTACGGCAGCGGGGGCGTATATCAACCGTGTGGGGGTATCCGCTCTCGCAGCATGTCTCAGCTCGCTCGCCGTCTGCTCCCCCGGAGTCATACGCGGCGCAATCGCTGCATTCCATTTTTTCCCCCACCGAGCTCAACCGTGCAGCCCATTCGCTCTCACGGCAGTTTCGCCTGGGAAAATGGAGACTCCACCCCCGACTGTCCAGCTGTTCGGTGCTGCGCCTTTCTCTCTCTAACTCAGAGATTCGTGCGCTCTGGCTTGAGTTCCCCACTTGGCGAACCCTGCAAAGTCCACTGGCTACACAGCTGGCCTCGGGGCGTGCGTAATACGCATTTCTCCAGTGAGCCTACTCGCACAGATACTGTGTAAAGTCAGGGAGGTCGAGGAACAGCTCTCGTATTGCGCCTCTCTGGCCCAATCGGACCTGCTTTCAACTCTCTCCTCGTGATGGCCCCTCCCTGGCACATCCCCTGGGAACAGGGGACAGGCACCGTTTGGCACCCGCGCCCAGATCTATGCTTCACGTACGGTTCATAGATGGAGCGCGGAGGACTTAGGTGACTTACCGATTAGGTGGTTAACACTGTCACTCAGGCTGAGCACCCTCTACGAGGCATGCCCACGCCTGAAGTGGAGTCTATTCGCTGTGTGGTTACCTTTTTCCCCGAGAAGGAACCCTGAACATGCCAGATCAGAGTGATGCTATCCTCCTTCAGTTGACTGGAGCTAAGGCTGTCCCCTCCGCTCTGAGGGGTTGGCGTTACGATCATCCCCGCTCTAAGGATGCGGCGATGGCGGCGCACTGGGAAGTATCGTCTCATCATCCAGTTCCCAGAGGCGCGAGACATGAATATTAATTTTCCTGTTTCCCTCTCATACCCACTTGAAGATCTCTCTTAGGAGAGGTCTGCTCGATCATTCGACTCAGTATCTTTAAGATTTCTGTCCAGGTAGACAGCTCTGCTGGTCGCGTTTGCATCGGCCAAATGGGTGGGTATCTGGAGGCATTTTCGGTCAGCGAAATGTGCCAACGTTTTGGGTCGGCCCACTCTCACGTTTACCTGAGACCCCGGCCCACCTAGGTGCCCTAGGTTCCTACAGCGTTCTTTCAGCCACGTAGTGAACCTGCAAGCGCTGCCCACGGAGGAGGCAGACCCAGCCCCTTTATTTGGTCCTTTGCACTTTGCTATTACACGGACCGTACTCAGCTCTTAATCTGTTATGGTGATCGGCAGACGGGAAGTGCCGTATCCAAACAGAGGTTGGAACATACCCAATGAACTCTGAATGCCATCTCCCTGGCTCATCTGAGCCAGGGCGAGCCGCGTCCCCCAAGAGTGAGAGCGCGCTCCTCGAAGCGCGCATCCTTTTGGGCGTTAGCACGCGGCGCCTCTCTAACAGACACTGTAGAGCTGCGGGCTGGGCGACACATATTAGAAGATTTATTAATCTTGAGGGGAGCCGATTTTCTCACGCGGTGAATGAGAAATTCGGTTAGGTGTTGTAAAACGCTTGCTGCGCCATTCTCTCTAACCCAGAGATACGTGCGTTTTTTCGCTCTGTCAGAAAAGTTCCCCGCTGGCGAACCCTGCAGATATTCCTCCGAGGCCCCCAGCACCTGACTCAGCGGAGGAGTCAGGCACTGGCCCGTTACGTTGCTGGTCTGCCCGATGGTCAGCCCGCGTTCTGGGTATAGGTGCCTGCTATGTGCGATCCCCACTAGGCGATCCCATATGCTTATACTGCCACGGTGCAGTCCCCCCTCACAGGCGGACCCGTGTCTTCCCTCACCGCTAACCATCTAATTTTTATATGCTTACTCCCCCTTCTCAGGGTTAGTTCATATGCTATTTGCCCCAGTCTCCCCACTTGGGTAGCAGGTGGCCTCCGCAGCGTCCTCCCTATCGGGACTGCACGCATTCCCAACGTACTGTCGTATTAAATTCCTAGAAATTATTCTAGACGCATTTGCGGCTCCCGAAAAATATATCTAAATCCGTAAATCTTCTGTTGAAGTGGGATAAGTAAGGGCCAGGGAACACGTTGGAAGACCGCGCCTCTGGTGACGCAGGTGCGCTCACGCTCTTTGCCTGGCAAACCTCTCATCGGGGGCGAAGGTAAGGTTCAATCATTATGGCGTTTTCCAAACATTTCCCCATAGTGGAAGTTTCCACATAGCATTGAAGTTCCCCTTCCGAAGGGGAACGCTCTGGTTACTAAAGTAACCCTCGTTCCCCGAGGGGGGGAACGGAAATGCTATGTTCCTTCGCCATAATGATTGCCCCTTAGCTGTTGAGGTGAAAGTCTCTTCCGCTAAAAAAATGATGCTTTGGCTTTGCTCGCACATGTACTCTTATAGCAAGTTAATTGCAACGAGCATCAGGTGCGCAAGCTGAAGCTGCCAACTCATTGGCATTTCATTGGCCCGTTTACATACTCTTTCAGATGATTGGCTTTCTGAATGAAATCCCCATAGTGGAAGTTTCCACATAGCATTTCCGTTCCCCCCTCGGGGAACGAGGGTTACTTTAGTAACCAGAGTGTTCACAATATAGCTAAATGCCCTGTCTTTGCAGAAAAATCCACAGATAGCAAAACATCTTTTATTCGTGAGAACCACCTCTGTTTTGGGTGTTTAGGAAAGGGACATATCACTAAAGACTGTAAAAGGAGACACATCTGTGGCACATGTGGCCTGCGCCATCCAACTTGCTTACATGTAGATCGAGATTACAGATGTGCAAACAAGTCAGGAAGTTTAAAGAATCAATTCTCATGCAATAACACAAAGTTCCTTTGCCACGTCGAGAATCATTCCTGTGTTTCTTTCAACAGTAGAAGAGCCACACAATGAAATGATTACGTATGCCATGAACGACACACAGAGTGATTCGACCTTCAACTTAAAGTATTTTCTGGAGGAGCTACGTGTAATCAGTCAAGCAGTGAAGCTAAAACTAAGCACTGTGACAGCTACAGATACAGCCACTTCTAGTTATAAGGTCAGCGGGGTTCAAGTTCAGGAACTCCAGGGAGGAAAATGTATTCAAGTGCAGCAAGCCTACACTTGTGACTTTATTCCCTTGGACAAGGCTTATAATCCGACTACAAAGACAGCAACACAATGGCCTCATCTTAAGCATATAGCTAATGAGTTGCCTCCATTACAGAGCTCTGACATAGGGTCATTGATAGGTTATGATTGTCCCACTGCTTTAGCTCCAACAGAAGTCATTATTGGTAATGATAATGAGCCTTTTGCTTAGAAAACAGAACTTGGATGGCGCATCATAGGCCTTTGTAATCCCCATTTGGACAGACAAGGAAGCCAAAGGTTTGTTCACCAAGTTTCAGTGAAGGAATTGTTAGTTCCATTGGCTAATGAGATCTTGAAGGTATTAGAGTCAGACTTCAATGAGAAGTGTTCAGATGACAAATATGTATCCCAAGAAGATGTCCATTTCATACAACTTCTCAGTGAAAACATCAAGCAGAACAATGATGGACATTATCAGCTGCCTCTCCTCTTCAAGAGTAATGACCCTCCTTTACTAACCAATAACAAGAAACGTGCCCTTGCACGATTGCAACATTTAAAAAGGAAGCTGAAAAATAACCCACAGTATTATGAGAGTTACAAAGTTTTCATGGAAGAAATGTTTAAGGTAAAACATGCAGAACCAGCCCCTACAGCACCTGATGCAGAAACAGTTTGGTACATACCACACCATGGCATTTATCACGCTCAAAAGCCAGGCAAATTGAGAGTGGTGTTTGACTGCTATGCAAAATTCCATGGTGTTTCTCTTGATGATACTCTTCTCACTGCCCCAGATTTAATTAATTCCTTGGTGGGAGTTTTGTGCAGATACAGGAAGGAGACTGTCGCAGTAACATGTGATATTGAAAAAATGTTCTACCAGTTTGTCATTCTCATCCTGTCATCCTGAAGAAAGAAACTTTTTAAGATTTGTATGGTGGGATAATGAAGACATGGAGAGAGAGCCCCAAGAGTACAGAATGGCCATACATCTATTTGGCACAGCGTCATCTCCCTGTTGCGCTAATTTTGGTCTAAAGTTTCTGGCGGAACAATACAAGTCTGAATATCCGTCTGCCTCATCATTCATCATGAAAAACTTCTACGTTGAGGATGGGTCTACACCTTCAAAAATTCAATTCAAACGAAAAGGAAGTCCTAAACTGTGTGGATTCTTCAGAATGGGCAAATACCAACAAAGCACTCAATCTTAATCCTTACACAACAGGACACGTTCTGGGCATCCAATGGTCTATGAATGATGATACATTTGGCTTTGATGTCAAGTTGAAAGAGCAGCCATCAACACGCAGAGGGATTCTTTCAGTCATCGCCTCTGTATACGACCCTCTAGGGTTCGTCTCACCCTTTCTCCTGGAAGGAAAACTTATCCTGCAAGAATTGTGTCGCAGAAACATCAAATGGGATGACTTTCTTCCCAGGGACCTACTCCCACTGTGGGAGGAATGGAAAGAAGTATCTGAAGTATTTCAGCATTCCAAGATGTTATCATCCACCACCCTTTGGCACTATTGTTAGGACAGAACTGCATAATTTTTCAGATGCAAGTAATCTAGGATATGGTGCATGTTCTTACCTTTGGCTCAAAAATGATAAAAATGAATTCCACTGCAGACTTGCAGTGTCCAAAGCTAGAGTAGCACCAACAAAAATCAAAAGCATTCCAAGACTGGAACTGTTTGCAGCTGTAGTCTCTGACCAAATGAGTCCCATGCTAAAGACTGAATTGGAAATTGAAATCAATCAGCAGTTCTTTTGGACCGATTCTCAAGTTGTGTTGGCATACGTCAATAACGAAGCAAGGCAATTTAAATGTGTTTGTTGCAAATCGTGTTCAGGCAATCAGAGACATCACAGATGTAAGTCAATGGCATTATATTAGAACATCTGAAAATCCAGCAGATCATTGCTCGAGAGGCCTTGACATAAGAGACGCATGCATGTCATCTTGGATATCAGGACCCAAATTTCTTTGGGAACAAGAAGTGTGCCCACCACCTAACCCTTCCAATACTTTGCTTGTACTGTAGGTGATCCTGAGGTCAGAGCTGTTCATGCCCTTGCAACCAAAGGCTGTGATTGTTCAGACTTTCTCAATCAATTCAATCAATTCTCTTCATGGAGAACACTTATTAAGGTGATTGCTAGAATAAAAGACTAGCTACAAGTCAGAAATTACCAAATGACATTGTTACAGTGGAAGAACAGGTAAAAGCTTCTGTGGTCCTGATCAAGCTCGTCCAACAGAAACCATTCTCTCATGAGATAAAGATGATTCAGGGAGACAAAATTCTTCAGAACTCAAGCATGCTCTTTTACCTTAATCCAATATTAAGAAGAGGCCTTCTTTGTCTTGGAGAAAGGTTGAAAGAGGCATCCTTGAGTGAAGAGCTAAAGCATCCAGTTATCCTGCCAAAGGATAGTCACATCACAGAACTAATTGTGACCCACTATCACACGAAGGTTTGTCATCAAGGGAGGTATCAAACTCATGGAACTTCAAGCAAATGGATTTTGGGTAATCAGCGGCAGTAAATTGGTTGCTAAGTTAATTGAACAAATGTGTTCAGTGCAGAAAGCTCCGGTGACCAATAGAAGAACAACAAATGGCTGAGCTTTCTAGAGAGTGTATTGAGGTCTCTGTCCCCTTTTCTTACTCTGGCATGGACTGCTTTGGCCTGTTTATCCTCATCATCAAAGAGGAAATGATGCCCAGAAACCAGTGGCAGTTAGGTAGAGTTGTCGAAGTCATTCAGGGCAATGATGGCTTAGTTCAACAAGTTAAAGTTCAAACAGGAGATTGAAGACAAAATAAAAAGCAAGAGCTGCGCTTAAACCCTACAATCCTTGAAAGACCAGTACAGAAATAAGTGGTCCTGCTAGAGAGGGAGTGAGTGGTATACAAAAGTGACCTTCTTGCATCAGACCATTTCTATACATAATTTAAAGTGTTAGTGCAGTCCACATTGTTAATAGGTGGTCATTCAAGTTGAAAATCATGTACTGTATGATATGTTTGTTTTGAAGGTTGTTTATGCACAATAACATAATTTGGTGGGAGTGTAATGACCACCACCCTCCCTATCTTTTAGTCACCTCTAGAGGGCAACAGCCTATAAGTTGCCAAGTAATTTTGGGCTTAGCAGCTTACCATCCAGATCCTCATAGTCAGCGTTGGCCGGTGTGTGACAGGTTGACTTGTGTTCTCTCGTGCTTGAAACACAGCTATGAACAGCAGGCTCCAGTTATAAGAATGATAACGGTTTACCTTTTTACGGCAAAGCAGAACAAGGTATGTTTGTTTTGTGTTTATTTGGGTGTTGGTACTTTGATGTTGGATGTTGAACGATGCTTTGCGTTTGTATTGTAAATGTATGTATATTATGCTTTACGTTCTTGTCAATGTTTACACAATTTTATTTCGGTTTGTGTAGTTTTACGTGAATAATATTGTTTTATACAGTTTCAACGGGTTTATGGCTTTTGGTAAAATAAATCACCATGCAAGCATCAGTGAAAACTCTCGGCCTCCTTCTTTGATGCCATAGGGCCGCTACATTAACAAATTAAATCATTCACTTTGTCTTAAATGACCAGAGGACAATGCTACTAATGAATTTATTGTGAAGATTATTGCAAACACTTCAATCCAATATTGTACATATATTTTATCTGTTTAGTTTATTTCATCTGGTTTATTTAATCTTCATATGATCATTTATTTATCAATATAATTTAGGATTTTTTTCTAAATAAGTCTATTTAAACTATTAAATGGTGTTTCATCATTATCAACATCATCATCAAATAATTATATAAATAACGTAAAAATATAAAATTATTTTTTGCAATATCTTTGAATTTAAATGTATTATCTTTCTATTCCTAAAGATGTTAGGTGAACAAGTCGTATTTTAATGAACGTAACTGGTTAATTAAACCGTTTTGTTTAAATGCACCAAAAACTATATACCAAAAACTATATACTGTCTATATTCACTAAGAAATGTGTAAAAATATTCATTTTAAAAGGGGCTGTACTCGTTTATGCTAAGCACTGTATATGTATTTTCATTCATTTATTTTTTTTATCTCTCTTATCTATATTACCCTTATATTTAACTCTGAAACGGATATATATGAACATGTTTGCTAATGTTTGCTAATACAATTAAACATACAGATTTGTAATTCTACTAATTGAAAAAAATATTTGTAAGCAGCCAAGGGCATGGATAAACACATACTCTTTTTTTTTGTAGCATTGACAATCAAACTAATATATAAAGCATTAGGATTATACATTAGCCTGGTTGTTAGCCTGCTCTGGAGCAGGCTAGTTGCAAAGATGAAATCTCCATAGTAACTTAATTTAGCCTGCTTTTATGCAAGGGAGTCGATGATAAACTGAGCCAGGATAACCTCAAAATCCCAGCTTAATCCCTTATCTTACTTTTGTGCAATGCCATTCTGGTGTTGACCCTCCCCGTTTCACCATCCTTTAAATAAAGCTGCACCACTGAACCGTATATCTTTAAAGTCACAGATCACAGAAAAGAAAGTTTTGCCACTTAACTTTTCATCATTAAAATAACATTGTATACCACTGAATTTCACTGGTTGAATAAAAAACAAAACAAAATGCTAAATATACAACACAAAACAAAAATCTTTTAAAATGAGACTACAAATAAAATCATATAAAGCATAAAACAAAGTGAACAAAGAAAGGAAAAATATATCAAACAAAACAATGCAAAACAAAAATTAGAAAACCAGACCAAATGAAACATAAAATCAAAAACTAAAAAAGTTAAATGTTTTAACTGAATTGTATTTTTTTTATATATATAATTTTTTTTAAACAATTCCAGAACTATTATGAAAATGGATTGGATTTTCTCCTAGATAATCTCATTGAACATGAGGTCTGAGGCACAGAGAACAGTGTGTCCTTAGGAACATTTGGCAGCTAAAAACTAACACGGACCATTTTAGGGTTCAGCTCCGAGCGAGTCTCTTGTTCAGAGTCGCCAACTAGACAGGTTGAAATCGTGTAGGAGGGTGGCTAAATCATCCTCTGGAGGCAGATTGAGCACCTCTGCGAGGTGGTCGCGTAGTTGACGATGTATGTTGTGCCCCTGGAGTCCAATGCAAAGAAAAGCCTCCCTGCTGATACTGGGGGGGTATTCCCTGGTATAAGGGAGGGGTCTGTTGATACTGTCGAGTCTCGGTGTACTTGCCTGTGGAATTGGCTGCTGTGAAGCTTGCCTAGGAGGTGAAACCACAGCATCACACCCATGAAATCGGGGGTCATCTGCCCACTCAGGACCCGCTCCATTGCCAGGCCCGTCATCGTCATCTGGCCCTTGCCCACCATGTCGATGGAATCGTCCACCTCTGGGACGATTCCGAGGCCAATCCAGATGACCATCCATCCTTGCAAGTACGCCAATGTTGGCAAGGTATTCCGCCACCAGATCCACCATGGCTGTGTGATGGCACACCTCCTCCTCTGTCATTGGTCTGTCAATGTCCATTCCTTCCCAACTTTGGGCACTTACATAAGCATCGATCATTCGGTGCCAGATGTCCACCCTCAACTGGTCGTCAACAAACCCTTGAAATCTTTCCAGGGTTCTGTCACCAAGTGCAATCGGCAGTCGAACACAAAAGGCAGCGAGGTGGCGGAACTGTGTCGACCGAACATTCAAAAGGTCCCGTCTATACCCATAATAGGGGTTGTTTCCAACATGGTGGATAGCTCTGCTTGCATTATCCCACTGGTCAGTATACATCCGGCGAACAAGAACCCACGGGAAGTGGGGATGCTCTCATATCGCTCTGGCAATCATGTCGAGCGAAGTCAAACCTGATCCTGCGGCTTGAGCGAGGACTACTTGAAGGCGTATCGCATGAGCGGGGATGAATTCAAGCCATCGCCTCATGATGCGAGGCATTGATTCGTCGTTCACATATTGACCGTAGTTAAGCCACGTAAGCTTAAGATCGGAAACACAGAGGACATCACCTATAAATGGAATCATCAGCTGGAGGTCATTAGCCATTGAGATCGTCCCTCTCATCGCAAACGATACAAGTGTCAAGATTATTGCCCCGATGGCTATATCTCGGCATCTTCCTTTCAGCAACAGGTAAGCAATGATGTGAAGCAATCTGATTTTCTCTTCGAGGGTCACGTTTGGGGCCCAGCGATTGTTGGCGAGATCCCAAACGTCTGCTCCATTGGGTGCATTCACGCCGGCACGGCAGATTTGTTCTAGTCCAATTGGCAAACCAAAATGTGTCTGGCAAAGCGTCTGTGTTGATAAGGAGCAATAAGAGTACTTGTAGTGCATCCCTGATTAAGAGAATCTGGTCATCTGGGAGTCGCAGTATAAATACCTCCATGATTAATTGCTGTTTTCTCAGACTGGTTTGGCCAAACCGGAGATAACAGATGAAGCTTGCAGTGGTTAATCCATGGACAGACAACCCATGATTATCCATAACCTCTCTATTGAAAGGCTCAATGTCGATGGCTCTTAACACAGACCTGAGCACCCTCTGAGAACCGTCAAATGACTCGAATACTTCTCTGTTATCAGCGGGACCAAATTCTTGACGATTTCTCTGACGGATGGTGATTTTGTCAGGGTTTAAAACTGTCCATGCTGTTGGTATTGGCTTAGCAAGGTGCAATGTACCACGTAACCCCCGGATCATGTCTGCCATGTGTTTTGTCAGGTCATCGCCGGCTTGTCCCCACATGGAACGCAGATCGTGTTGGTCTGGTCCATCTGGGCCCTGACCCCCATCTGGCCTGGGTTGGCCTCTGTCATGCCCTCCGTCCATGTTGGTCGACCACCAAGATCAAAAAAGACAATGTTTGAAAACAATCTTAACATTAATTGTGTGGTTTTTCTCCCACTAAATTGTATTTTAAACGGTATAGTTTACACAAAAAGAATAATTCTGCTATATTTCACTTTTACTGCCAGAAAGATGGTTTGATGGTTGGAAAAAAAGACAATTTAAACACTAAACTTCAAATGGAAAATATAATGACAAAACAAAATGTAAAACAAAACATAAAACCAGCAAAAACAATGATCACAAAGCAAAACAAACATAACAAAATAATCAAAAGTAAAACAAAATGTAAAGTAAAAACAAAACTCAATCAAAACATAAAATCTAAATATAAAACAAAAGGCTATAAACAATAACTGCCATGATCACCAGCGATCATTTCTTGGAAGATCGCTGGTGAACTACAAACTCATCCATGAACTACAAATCCCTGCATGCCATTATACACACCGGCACCATTCTATACTGAACACCTGCACAGCCGACTCTTGTTATTATTGATTATCTGGACTATGTATACACCCTACACACATCAGTCTGCAGTGAGTCTTTGTTGTTTCCTGTCACATATATTTCTTGTCACTGCGTTTTTACTTTAGTCTAAGTTTGTTGTTTGTTTTGTTTGTACTTTTGGATCGATGCGTTGTTTGATTTTTGATTTTTTTTGTCCACTGTTACCTGCACAAATACTTTCTTTCTTTAATTATTATTAAGCTGCACGTGGATCCTACCTCTCTTCACCACGCCGAGACCCAAACATGACAATAACACAATACAAAATTATATGAAAACTATAATAAAAACAATATGTAAAATGAAATAAAATGCAATGAAAACAACATTAAATTTAAACAACAAAAAAATAACAATCCAGTAAACCTAACCTGGTCAGGAGCAGGTTTTATTCTCTAAACTTGGAGTTTCTGTCAGTGTCCTCCCCTTTTTTAAAGACAAAGCGGTATTTCTGGCCTTAGCCTTACGTTTCCACCCATCTATTTTTATGTGCATTTTGGATATGCGCATAAAAAATTGTTGATGGAAACATCATGATGCGCATAATTTTTGAAAATAGGCATAAAAAACCTATGCGCATAACTGAGTAGGATAAACTTTTTATTTGATAAGAAAAGATGTGCATAAACTATGATGGAAACACTTTTACTGAACAAATTCCAGTATGTGTATTAAAAAAGGTTTGTTATAAGATCATCATAAGTTGATGATGAAAATGTGTGAATGAACAAATCAGCAGGCTGAGCACACTGTAACATCTGAAATGTTGTTTTGGTCATTCTAAAACGTCTTAACCGTTTCAGTATTACTGTTATTATATTATTAATTACCTCCAGAGCGACTAAAGCGTGTCAAGAGCGTCTGTTCTCCACGTCTCATGGCTTCAAACGCCACCACGTGTCAAGTCTATTAAATCATCTATTATGTCATCTATTAAATTAAAAAGATTCACGTAGCTTCTCCTACCACAGTAAATTCTGTTTTTACTTTTGATATTTGGTGCCAGTTAATCAGGAAGTGATGATTTTGTTCTCTTTGACTCGTTGGATAGAAACGCTGCTTTATTCGCACATCTTTTATGCGATATTCCAGTTTTGCACATAAATTTAATTCGCATTTTTGGATGGAAACATAGCTATTACCTACATTTCAGTCACACAAAGAACAAAGTCACGCACGAGAATGCCTTGTCCTTTTTTAATAATTAATTAGCTTAAATTCACAGACCTTCAACAGGGAAATGTGCTGTAACTAGATAAACAGCATTAATACTTGTTCTAAAAACTATTTTTTAGTTCTGCTTACATTCTAAATGTCATATCAACCTCCACCACTTGATCAATAAAAAAGGCAGACACACAAATGCAGTTTTAAATCTATTAAAACTGATCAATGTGTGTAAAAGTGGGAACCTTAAATTAAACATTTGAACTGAACGTTGAGTTAAGGTTATATGCATTCTTGTTTTGTCAAATTTGATGTAGAAACTATGCAGTAGCCTATTTTATGTCATTTAATGCAATTACATTTGAAATAACTTCAAAATTATGCCCAATTGCCTTTTTCAAGTAAAAATGTAATAAACATCACACATTACGTTTCTTTTTTATTATACTTAAATTGTTAAGTACTTTAAATGTTAAATGTTAATACTTAAAATGCATTAACTTGAGCAGCTATGTTTTCCCATGCTAACTGTCTCTGTTTCACTGATGCACTGGTGTTGCTTTTTTAAATATATGGTCATATTTGCTATGAGCACATCAAGTTCTGCTAAGGAAAGAATGCTGATCTCTTTTATTTTTTTAGATATTGCCATGGTGACTCGTTATATCTGCGCTCCATTGATAATGCCTTTTTATAGTTGCTGCGTGCGTGCTTAAAGCTGTGGTCACACTGGACTTTTCTCTACATAGACTTCCATTCATACGCACACAAATGCGTCAGACCGGAAATACGTCATACGTCAAGTTTTGCAGGTTGCTGCGGTGCAAAGTTCAAGCTTGGTGAACTCTGACCTGCGAAATTGCATCACTTGCGTGAGACCAATCGAGGATCAAAACATGACCTCTCTGGACAGAAATTAAAAACATGGACCAATCGCTCGCTTTTTTAAATGTCTAATCATCTTGTTTAATCCTGCCCCCTTTCGCAGCGTCGTACGACGTCGTACTATGAATTTTTAATCTCTCAGTGGATCAACTCAGAGTTCATGTTTAAACTCAGAGTTGGTTGAACCTCCTTACTGAAACAGGCCCCTGAAAACAAAAAATAAAACAAATTTAATAAAATAAATAGATAAGTAAAATTTATAAATAAAACAACTGAAAATAAACTGAAATCACATAACACAATACCAATCAAATAAGTGTAAACAATAACAAACCAAAATAAACCAAAACACATGACTAAACAACCCCATAACAGATAAAAAGATAATTTGTTTAATATCGATCCCTTTCCACATGAAAAAAAAATCTATAGGTTTGGATTAACATGAGGATGAATGAATGAATGTTGATTTTTTTTTTTTTTTTTTTTTTGTGAACAATTAATATAACATATGTCACAGGATTGGATAAGCAAATGCTCTTGTGGAAACAAACCACTACACTGGCAAACATGTAGGCTATATAACTGTATTCCCATTCACATGTGTGAGTGCTGGTTTAGGGAAAGGTGAAACACAGATGCAGTTTTGTTTGAGTAAGCAGAATGACTGTGCCCAGCGCATGTCTGGCACCGGCCCATGAACCCACTGCCCCACTCGCTTTAAATGCCATAATGAACACAACTGCTGGAAACCAACCATTTCTGCTGAACAGCCGTAACTATCACAGGCCTAATGATAGCATGCAGCATACATAAGGGACACAAAATCACCAGAGAAGAAAAACAAATAAATCTGCAAAACACCAATGCGATCAGCAGGTTTTTCTCCACCATACAAACATACAGTAGATCCATGCTTTAATCCAAAGATTGAAGTGCTGCTTGGAGTCTGTTGCTAAGCAACAAACTGCTTTTTCTGTAAGGGCATTTCACCCCATTGCAAAACGTTATTTGGGCAATACTAATAACACATGACAAAACAGTTTCACAAACAAACATGACCTCCATATATTTCTGGTTCACAATGTCTTGTTGTTTTACAAGCATGGTACTATGACCAGCAGTTGACAGCTAGCTATTATTTCAAGTGCAACAAAGTGCATTAGGCCTGAGAACGTGTGAGAATTAGTCAGCCAAACTGTCATGCTTTTGGATCCACATAAGTGATGCTCAAAAAATACTCAAGGTTAGACAAAAGGTAAAAGCTTCCATGCTGGCCATTCAAACATCCAACAGCCTCACGCTATTGACTCAACACATCTCCATCTCACTGGTTGTCATGGCGAATTGCTTGTGCGTTTCAAGATAGAGTTAAAAATATCTACAAATGTATACAAAAATCCATATATGCATTACACTCTTGGTAATGCACTTTGTAATATTGATATTTCTAGGTAGATAGATGATAAATGGTGCATTTCAACAAAATACAACTGATAGGAATAATAATAAAATACTTTGTGAAAGCTTGTTTCTGCCATGGGATGGAAGTTATAAAGGTAATAGTGACTACGTCTTAAGTCCCAGTAACGTCCCAGTACGTTTCTGCCTGCATCGCTACAATGCCACTTTTTGGACTAACCATCCTAATTTCGGACTAACCAGCCTGTTTTTCCCTTGAACTGCCGCAAATTACCAGGTAAAAACCCTGTGTATATACATATTAGTCACACATGCACCATTTTTTTTGTTATTCTCTTTTCCATAGTGTTTATAGCGTACTTCAGCATTAGAGGCAAACACTAACGTATTTTTACAACTATAGACCTTTTTCTTGGCTGCTGCATGGAGGCCGCCATAGCGACCAGCGTCTTCCGGTGAATGGTTAGAACTTCCGTTTACAGTGTTTACAACTGGTAATTTGCGCTCTGAAAATGGGTTTCAATAGCGTTTTGAGTGGATTACGGAGTGTTTTTGTGACACACAACTTTGAAAGGTGTGTGTTAAAGCCGTTATAATCTGTCAGATGTGGTTCAAGCGCGAGAGAAAAACGTTCTCCTAGTTCACATGTCTGCCGTCAGAAATACAGTGTGTGCGTGTTTCCCCTGCCTGTCAGCTGTTAGCTCAGCGGCTCTTTATTAGCACACACACACACGTACGCAATACTTCACTGCATCATAGAGCAAACCCAGATTACTGGCATGAAACATAACAGGTGTGTAAGTCATGCAATTTATAAAAATGACCAATAAAAGTCTGTTACTGATACTCTGCTGGTTGATTTGCTGTTCATTCTAATCGCGAGCCGTTTATGTTTCATTTAGTGTGTTGTATTTACCACGGTTTGTGTTTTTCTGTCATTTCAAAACGTCACTTTATTTTCACTTTGTCACAGTTATTAAATCAGTGTGTTAGTGGGACAGTACAGTAGGCTATGTGTGTGTTAAACATTTTGGTGAACTATATTTGTTTGGGCTAGACTAGTTATATATCTGAAAGAAAGAGAAACTGTTGACTTTAGCGATGACGAGGCTTCATTCAAACGGCAGAAGAGGCCGTCTGTCAACGAGAGAAAAATGCCTCAGCCATCGTATTAGATCACATTTTTTTTAAATAATCAGTCCAGGAGGTGGCGCTGATCGACAACAGTATTAGTTCAAAGATGATAAAAGCAGGTAAAATAGATTAAAACTATCATTTCAAAGCTGTCCAAATGTGACCGTTTACACGCATCAGCTGCCGACCGGAAGTTCTTAGCATTCTCCTTGCGCATACACGCAAAGCATAATGGGTAATTTGGCGTTCCATGAAAAAGGTCTATATAATGAAAGACAAGGCAAACAAGCATGCTGACCACAACAATGCATTTAGGTTATTTCACATAGCAGACAACACTTTACCACAGTGTCAATGCTGTTTTATACAGATTAAATTAAAGCTATTATTAACAATTACACAGACATAAACATAGGTTCTCAACATGGGGTCTGTTTAAATTAAGTAAATAAATAAGTAAATGATCACAACAGATAAGTGATTTCAGCCCAGAAATCCACCAGTTCAGCAATCACTCAGAACCTCATGCCAAAGCTTACCTTGCCCAATGGGGTATATGCACACAGACTTTAATTTTTTTAGCCAGCCAACAGCACTTCAAGTGAACAGTCTTTTTATTAAAATCAGTGATCTTTACTGCCCTAAATATATATATATATATATATATATATATATATATATATATATATATATATATATATATATATATATATGGGTGGTATATATATATATATGGGTGGTATATATATGGGTGGTGTGTGTGTGTGTGTGTGTGTATATATATATATATATATATATATATATATATATATATATATATATATATATATATATATATATATATATATAGTATAAGTATATAGATCGATATAGTATAAGTATATAGATAGATATACAGTATAAGTATATAATATAGGTATACAATATATTTAAATATAAATTCCATCTTTCCTCTTGTTTTACAACTGAATTATCTAATCACTGCTGTAATAGGAACTTTATGAAATTGATAATAGTCACAATAACTTCTCACTGGAACTTTACTGTTAGCCGAAAATCACTAACTGAGCATATAGCTATTGTCACATCGATTGCCTGGCTTTTTTCTGCTTGATATATTCAAAAACCTCCCTTCAAGGCCTCGGCTACTCCCTTGGCTCTCTGCACTGCTTTCAGTTCCATTAAGTATGACTATTAAACTTAAGATCCATAGGATTTATTTGAAATTGCTGTCTCCCCTGTACCTGTACCCAAACATACCAGTGGAAATGCATCATCAGCCGATTATTATTATTCAAACTCCTAACCTTCTCCCCTACCCTTAACCCACAGCAATAACCCCCCCCCGCCCAATCCAGTTATATCATGAGGTCAAAAATAAAAAAAATTGATCTCCCTGTTGTCAATGATCTCCACCACCCTCCACATTCAGATCACAACATCCTGCTCCAGCTTCATCAATAAAAACCCAACAAATCCGACCTCCTCAAACTTTAGCCCACCATCACCACAGACTCTCACCACCCATCTTCTACGCCACCATCAAGAGAAACCTCCCAGACCAGCAGTTCACGTTATTGCCCATACCCCCAACCTACTTTCTCCCCGCTAGTCCAAGATCACGCCCCCAGCCGCACTAACTCTACACCAGGGATGTCCAAACTCGGTCCTGGAGGGCCGGTGTCCTGGAGAGTTTAGCTCCAACCCTAATCAAACACACCTGAACCACCTAATCAAGATCTTACTATATATATTATAAACTTTCTGACAGGTGTGTTGAAGCAAGTTGAAGATAAACTCTCCAGGACACCGGCCCCCCAGGTCCGAGTTTGGACACCCCTGCTCTAGACTCTGCCTCCAAGAACCCCAGACCACACTCTCCACTTCAACAACCAATCAACACCTGGGCAATATTAATTAGTTATTCACAGCATCCAATAAACATATGAAATAAATATAAAAATAAACATCAAAGAAACAAACTTTGATCTATGCATGCAATGTAACAGTACAGAGGGAGAGTGATATAAGGACTGCAATCAGAAAGACACCTCACCAGCGCTTGATATACACAGAAATTCTGGTAGCCGGTTCCAGAAGCGGAGCCCCATCCAACTCCTTCCCTCTCTATTCATAATTGATATGGACATGAACCACCTTGGCCATGTACAACCTCCATCTTCCTCATTTTTACAGGCCGTCGCCCCCAGAACCCTCCAGTCGGTCGAGCATGACTCTGCTACTTCCTCCTCAGCATAAGCATGACTCCGCCTCTCCCTCCTCCTTTCAGAATGAGCATGACTCCGCCACTTTCTTTTTATCGCTCTCTTTTCAGTGCAAGCAAGACTCTGCTACTCCCTAAACCACCTCAAGGAGGTCCAGACCCCCACCAGCCACCACCCATCTACTGGATTTCAAGGGCATGAGCATGACTTTGCCATATCTTCTTCTTTCCTTTCCTCCCACCACTGAGTATGACTCCTTCACTTTCTCTTCCTCCCCTTCCTTCCAGTGTCGAGCATGACTCCGGTAGTTTCTCTTCAGCATAAGAACGACTCCACATCTCCTTCCTCCTTTTCAGCATGAGCATGACTCCGCCTCTTTCCCTTCCTTCCACCATGAGCATGACTCCGCTACTCCCTCCTCAGCAAGAGCACGACTCCACCTCTCGCCTCTCCCCCTACCCTTCCTCATTAGCTTCTCTCTTTATTGCCTTCAGTGCAAGTACGACTCCGTTAGTTGTACATGTAGTAGTAGTAGTAGTAGTAGTAGTAGTAAATGTATGTTAGACCCAATTCCAACAAAATGACTGAAAGAATTGCTAGCTGTAATAGGAGAACCTCTTCTTAACTTCATCAACTTCTCTCTCTCTTTAGGCCATGTTCCAAATCCTTTCAAGCTAGCTGTTATTAATCCTATTATTAAGAAATCACAACTGGACACGAGCAACCTAGCTAATTATAGGCCTATTTCAAATCTTCCATTTATGTCTAAAATACTAGAAAAAATTGTTTCTATCCAATTATGCTGCTTTCAGTAGATGAACAATGATTTTGAAGTGTTTCAGTCAGGTTTCAGGCCTTATCACAGTACAGAAACCGCATTAGTAAAAATAACCAATTTACACTTAGCTGCTGACCAAGGGTGCATCTCGTTATTAGTATTACTGGATCTTAGTGCTGCATTTGACACCATTGACCACAATATCCCCATGGACCGCTTAAATTCTACAGGTGTCCAGGGACAGGCTCTACAATGGTTTAAGTCATACTTAGCTGACCGTTACCAGTTTGTGAACATTAATAGACAGCTTTCACAAGTCAGGCCAGTAAAGTATGGGATGCCTCAAGGACCAGTTTTAGGCCCTTTGCTGTTTACAATATACATGCTACCCCTGGGAGACATTATTAGAAGACATGCGATCAGCTTTCACTGCTATGCAGATGATACTCAATTACATATTTCAACCAAACCCAATGAGATGTCTGAACTGTCTAAGCTAACTGAGTGTATTAAAGATGTTAAAAACTGGATGACCAACAATTTTCTTCTCTTAAACTCAGACAAAACATAATTATTACTTATTGGGCCTAAATCTTGTACACAGCAGATCTCACAACTCGACCTGTAATTAGAAGGATACAAAGTTAGCATTAGCTCTACTAAAAAAAAATCTGGGTGTTATATTAGACAGCAATTTAACTTTTGAAAATCATATATCCCATGTCACAAAAACTGCTTTCTTTCATCTGAGCAATATCGCCAAGTTACGAAGTATGCTATCCATCTCAAATGCAGAAAAGCTAGTTCATGCTTTTATGACTTCTAGGTTGGATTACTGTAATGCTCTGTTTGCTGGTTGCCCAGCATCCTCTATTAACAAATTTCAGCTAGTAGAAAATGCAGCTGCCTGAGTTCAGGTCTAGAAAATATGATCATATCACCCCAATTTTATCCTCCTTTAAATGGCTGCCTGTTAAGTTTTGTATTGATTTAAAAATATTACTTCTTACCTATAAAGCTTTAAATAATCTAGCTCCTATTTATCTAACCAACCTCCTGTCTTGCTACAATCCAACCCACTTTTTAAGATCTCAAACTCAGGGCTTCTCGTAGTACCTAAAATAGCAAAGTCGAGTAAAGAGGTCGAGCCGGTTTGATGCATGAATGTGCTCCACGCATGTCGTTTATATAGACTATGAACAGCAGCTATGCTAATTATTCTCTTTATTCTCTATTTCCACCTGGGGATACTCATCTCAAGGCCCCCAGAGATAATGCAGTGCCACTGAAGCGATCCAAGACCTGTGAAGAGATAATCCCAAGGTTTCCACAATCCCGGACCAGGCCGTAGCAGCTGCTGTGGTGGTCATGGAGGAGTAGAGAGCATGCGTCTGATTCCTGTAAGACTCCAGGGACAGAGGAGTCTTCACTGAGGTCCTGCGTTCTCCAGCCTCCAGCGCCTAGACTGCAGCTCTGCACAAGACGTTTGGCCATATGAGAAATGGTCGTGCCCAACTGAGCCTGGTTTCTCTCAAGGTTTTTTTCAATTCACTATAATCTTTTATGTGAAGCTGCTTTGACAATCTACATTGTAAAAGCGCTATACAAATAAAGATGAATTGAATTGAATGTTGTTGTGTGTATGCGCTCAGTCAGAGATGAGCAGAGCGCACACAATTAAAGTCATCTTAAGGTGGTATTAATGGTCAAATACATGCAAAATGTGCCGTTTAGTGATTATTCACATTAACCATTTAATAAACAAATGTAAAGAGTTGAGAATGAAAAGGCATATACATTAGAACTGCGTGGCTCTTAACTTTTGAAAATCATATATCCCATGTCACAAAAACTGCTTTCTTTCATCTGAGAAATATCGCTAAGTTACGAAGTATGCTATCCATCTCAGATGCAGAAAAGCTAGTTCATGCCTTTATGACTTTTAGGTTGGATTACTGTAATGCTCTGTTCGCTTGTTGCATCCTCTATTAACCAACTTCAGCTAGTACAAAATGCAGCTGCCAGAGTTCTTACCAGGTCTAGAAAATATGATCATATCACCCCATTTTTATCCTCCTTAAACTGGCTGCCTGTTAAGTTTTGTATTGATTTTAAAATATTACTTAACTATAAAGCTTTAAATAATTTAGCTCCTGTTTACCTACATCACTCTAAATCCCTGCTGTTTTATCATTACTAATCAAACAACAAAAGATATGGACAAAATTACTCACTTCTCTCGATTTAAAGACTTATGCTGCTTTAATAAGAAACAAATCAAGTTTTTTTCTTATAGTGAATATGCTTAAAGGTGCACAGTTTGTTTCAAATTTCTATTCTATTTGATTTTTTTACCTTTCTGTGTAGTAATTGTGAGAATTTTTTGTTAAGTTTGCTTTTTACTTTGTTACGTTTTGCTTTAATATTAAGAATTGTGAAATTGAAGGTGTAATAGCAACCTTATTTACAGGGAAGAAAAAGTACCATAGCTTGTTATAGAGGCCAAAACAAAAACACATTACAACACAGAACACACCTTTTCAAAGGAGAACTGACTTTAGCATTGTTTTTTCAGACAAAGAATTATGTTTACTTAGCATGTTTCTTATATATCTGCAAACATATTATAATCTTTTTATAATTTAGAAGAGTCAAAAACTTACATACAGCACCTTTTTATGCAACAAATAGTTAGGCAGAGCACTCTTGAAAATACAAGTAACTTTATATATGTTTGAAGTTCATTTGAAATGATGTTGTGTTCCTACTTATTAGCATCTGAATGTGCACAAATACAGAATACTAAAAAAGCTCTTAGTTGTACAAATGTACAAAAAAAAAGTTGAGAATTTATGAGAATTAACTTATGGCCAACAGACGGACTGTCACAATAAGTTGTTACCCAATTTTAAATTACCCAAGCAAAATTTGTCTTAGCATTATAATTGTCAGGGGCAGCATGATGGCTCAGTGGTTAGCACTGTCGCCACACAGCAAGAAGTTCAATGGTTTGAGTCCCAGCTGGGCCAGGTGGCATTTTGGTGTGGAGTTTGCATGTTCTCCCTGTGTTCACGTGGGTTTCCTCTGGGTGCTCCAGTTTCCAAAGACATGGAAAGTACAGGCGAATTTAATAAACTAAATTGGCTGTAATGTGTGTGTGTGTGTGTGTGTGTGTGTGTGTGTGTGTGAATGAGTGTGTATAGGTGTTTCCCAGTACTGGGTTGTGGTTACAAGGGCATCCGCTGCATAAAACATATGCTGGAATAGTTGCTGTTTATTCCACTGTGGCGACCTCTGAAATAGAGACTAAGCCGAAGGAGAATAAATAAATGAATTAATATTGTCTAAGTGTCAGGTTTCTGTGTTCCACTAATCATGTGTTCCATGTGCTTTTGATGTATCATGTGATTTCTTTGTTCTGTTTTCTTGCCATTTGTTTTCATTAGCTCCACCTCTGTTCACACCCGGGTGTCACAGTGGTGCAGTGGGTAGCACAATCGCCTCACAGCAAGAAGGTCACTAGTTCGAGTCTCAGCTGGGTCAGTTGGCATTTCTGTGTGGAGTTTGCATATTCTTCCCATGTTTGCGTTGGTTTCCTCCAGGTGCTCCGGTTTCCCCCACAGTCCAAAGGCATGTGGTTTAAATTGGTCGTAGTGTATGTGTGTGAATGCAAGAGTGTATGGGTGTTTCTCAGTATTGGGTTGCAGCTGGAAGGGCATCCGCTGCATAAAATTTATGCTGGATAAGTTGCCGGTCCGTTCTGCTGTTTTTTTCCTCTCCCACCCCTTGTTTCCATGGAGCCCACCACCCGCACTGAATTTCTACTCCTTTTGTTGGAGCAATGGAGTCTATGCCAGCCTAAGCACTGCTTGCCATCCGAAGATGGTCCTCTGGGCAATTTCAGCTCTTATGTGGAGTGGACACTGATGAAGACCTCATCAGTGCCACTCCAGACCCGGAGACCAGCCAGCCATGGAGATTGAGGGACCTAGAGGAAGGCCTGTCCAACTCCCCACCGCTGAAGGTGAGTTGACGCTGGAATCTGGAGGGTTGCTCAATGACTTTTGGTAAGACGTTATTTCGGCCACGCTGTTCCATGACAGCACAGACTTCCTGTCAAATCCGCTGTTCCTAGACAGCACAGACTTTTTGTCAGATCTTCCCAGACTTCTTTTTAGCTCCGCTGTTCCCATACAGCACAAAATCCACAGTCATGAGCAACATCCAACCTAACCCTCCTTCTTCACCTCCACAAATCCTAGTTCCTGCAGCCAGTCAATCTCACCCTCAGACTTTATGTGGGGAGATTTCACTGTGGGTCTGCTTGCCAGCAATGCCCTCCAGTCGATTGTGCCTTCCGCCATTGCCTCCAGCCTCTGAGCTGTGGACTCCACCTTGGCCATCCAACCCTGTGGCTCTACGTTGGCTAAATCCTCCTTCGTCACCACCATGGCCCATCAAATACTGCAGAAGACCTATTGGAACCCACATGGACCCAAGATTCTCACATAAATCAGTCAAGTTTGGTGAAGGAAAAATCATAGTTTGGGGTTACATTCAGTATCAGGGCGTGTGAGAGATCTGCAGAGTGGATGGCAACATCAATAGGATGAGGTATCATGATATTTGTGTTGCCCAATACATTACAAACCACAGGAGAGGGCAAATTCTTCAGCAGGATAGCACTCCTTCTCATACTTCAGCCTCCACATTAAAGTTCCTGAAAGCAAAGAAGATCAAGGTGCTCCAGGTTTGGCCAGCCCAGGGATGAATCCAAAGAATCTTGATGAATCTTGCATAGTCAACAAGACTATTGTTAGATAGTGGATACTGTTGCCACACTTTGGGCCATTTAGTACCAACTTACCATCATCATTTAAACACAGTCTAGCTGAGCATTGTGGCTGACCATGTCCATCTCCCTCACCACAGTATACCCAATGTAATGTCACAAATCTCAAATCATCTAAAACATGTTTCTTGAACTTGACAGTGACTAAACTCATATGGCCTCCACAGTCCCCAGATCTCATTTCAACAGAGCAGTTTTGGCATGTGCGGAAATGTGAGATTCATATCATGGATGTGCAGTAGGGCTGTGCATTTAATTGAAATCGGATCGCAATCACGATTAAAATAAATATATAAAATGTTGCAATTAGCTATTCGCAAGAGGCTGCGATATGAATATACATTATTTAATTTCCCCCACCCAGAGCAAATGCATGACTGCCATCTGTGTGTGACAGTCTTACTAGCTAATTGAGAGAGCTCACTTTCGTTCTGCCCAATTAGAATAGTGCAACAGAACTGTGTGTAACTCCCACAATAAAAGAAACAAACAAAAAAGCGCGAACAAATGGGATGATGACGTCTGCTCCTTCAAAAGCATTAATAGACAAATTAATATCAAAGAAAAACAGCACGTCGGTTATATGGGAATATCTTGGTTTCAAAGTCACAGACACCGAACAAAAACAGGTAATTTGTAAGAGCTGTTACAGAATTGTAGCCAGCACGAGGAAATACAACATCCAGCACCTAAAAAAGCACCACAAGCAGCTATATGAGGAGTGTCATTGTGCTGAAGCCTAACTAAAGAATTAAATCACATATCAAATCGAAATTGCTTTATCTGTCACTATTAGACATTTTCCCCAAATTTCACAGCCCTAATGTGCAGCTGAAAAAATCTGCAAAAACTCATGCTATCATGTTAATATTAAACAACACTTCAGAGAAATGTTTCCAGCACCCATGCCACACACAATTAAAGGCATAGCTCACCAAAAATTTAAAATTCTGTCATGTTAACTTATTCTTTACTTTTTCAAAACCGCTTTGAGTTTCTTTGTTCTGTTAAACACTGGAAACAAAAAATCAAAAAATCTGGAACCATTTCCTTAAATAGTATTTGTTTTCCTACTATGTAAATCAGTGGTTACAGGGTTTCAGCTTTCGTCAAAATATCTTAATTTGTGTTAAACAGAAAAAAAGAAAACCAAAACAGGTTTGAAACAAATGAAGGCTGAATAAATATTAAGTAAATATTTATTGGTCTTTATTCAAACTATATCTATTGATCTCTTAAAGCGTACTGAAGGCATAGTATGTATACTACCACTGAAAACAGGTGGTGTTCAAACAATTAGCACTCAAAAATTGCTTCCAGTTTTCACAAACAACAATTAATGAATTATCTCAAAACAATGATCAGTTATTAATTTACTTCTTTATTGCTAAGTGGTCTTTAATAACTTGAATATTCTAAAAGCAGCCATAATTTTTAACATAAAAAACCCAGACTGAAATAAAACCCCTCTGATAACACAATCAGGTATCAGGTACACATTCATTAATTTAGAGGTAATCATTAATTCACAATCATTAATTCAGAGCACTATACACTCTTTATGTTTTAATAAACCCAACATATTCCCTTTATATATGAAGAGACACATTTATTTACGCACACCATTCATGAATACTAGAATAGTCCACCTATACCTGTCGCTAAATCTATGACATGCATACACATTAACATGTCGAATTAGAGCTTTTTTTCATTCCTCCCCATATCGCTCGCTTTTTTTTCACTCTTTGTGTTTTTTCTTTTTGTATTTCATCACTCATTAGTCAGTACTATTGCCTTTGTCACCATGGAAACTGGACTAGCCATGTCTTCCCCGGATCTCTAGTTCCTCTCCCTGGTGGACGAATCTCTCTCTCTCTCTCTCTCTCTCTCTCTCTCTCTCTCTCTCTCTCTCTCTCTCTCTCTCTCTCTCTCTCTCTTGTCTGACGGACATCTCAACTGCCTTAAACACACGCTAATATATATCCAAACATCTCTTATGCCATAGGTTACATAACACAGACATTGCATACAACAAACATAATACAGCTGAACGGCCAAACCATGTTCAATATATATGCAACATATTTTTCAAAAACAACTGTTTACATATTTTTTTTTTCATATATGTCCAAATACATTAGCTATTTTTACAAATACATATGCATATATGACCATAAACTAGAAACGTGTTAAAGCATATACATATTTACTGTAAGAGTTGAGTCAGAATCTGACCTTATGTGCAATTTTGTATGCATATATGCATTTCCAAAGGCAATGCAGCATGATAGCTTTATCAAGAGCTTCATTAAACCAAAAGTAAATCAGTTGTGTGAGTGTATCGCCAAGCTGGATCAGCAAAAGTTCGAATAAAGCTGCAAAGCCACCTTTCTACACTAACACTGCATACATAATTTGAAAATAAGTGGTATATCTGTGGAGTGCTGCATACATGCATGAGATTCCCACTGTCAAGCATCAGCCATCGCGCAGAGAACATATGCACAGCTTGTGTTGGCATTCAAAATACTTTTTTTTTTTTTTTGGTGTGCTTGGATGCTGGTCAAGAGTATTTTGGAATAGCAAGTGGTCTCTTGGGAAAAAATAAGTGTGCTTTTGCATGTGCAAGAATGATAAACATGGAGTGATTCTTTAAAAGTGTTGAAAACAGAAACCAATACATTATCCACTTCCATTCGAAGCAGTTCTTGAGAGTTCTGTTATAGAAATTAAAAGGGATTTTCATGTATTAATTGCTTTTTAAATTACCAATGCATGAAAAGGTTTTAACAAAAGACGACATTCTCAACTGTCTTGGTTTTTCTGTGAAAGGCTTAAGAATAATTCATGGGAATAACATTGATTGCCAGGTAAATCGAAAGAGTCATGTGATGTTTATGCTCTCGAGAGCCTTCCTTTCATTCTATGCAAGATTTACTTACACTGTTCAACACAATGCCGAAAGACCCTGCCTGAACTTTAATGTCAATATGTCACGGGGCATAGCCAGGTTTATTGATCCTGGACCACAAAGCCAGCCAATAGTGTCAATTTTTGAAAATTGAGATTTATACACCATATAAAAGTTAAATAAGCAAACCTTCCATTACAGGACAAAATTTGATCAAAATGAAAATCTGGGATCTGAGTCATATATTATACAAAATATTACGAAAATCACCAGCTGTCCAAATAAGATTCTTAGCAATGCATATTACTAAACAAAACAATTTACTGTAAAAAAAATTGAAAATATTTAATGGAACGTGATCCTAATTCATGGAACATGATCTTAATTAGTACTAATGATTACTAATGACGTAAAAGAAAAATCAATAATTTTGACACATGCAATTTATTTTTGGATATTGGCAAAAATATACCTGCGCAACGAGTAGTTTCGTGGTCCAGGGTCACAAATAGTCTATATTCTCAAATACACTTTATAATTAAACCCTGATAAAAGTTAGTGATGATAGTAATTTAATGAGCTGATCTGTCGATATGATGCTGGTAAATTGCAGATTTGTCCAAACATATCCAAAAAAAGGGCTTTTCATATTTACACATTCAACTAAACAACTTTTGGAGCATTGTTGCAGACAACTTTGGGCAATAATATTATCAATGGGCAGCTAGATTAGACACAGGGCCACTAATTAGGGCAACCAGATCCAGATACAAATTGGTTGCCCATTCCTAAGAGGAAAATAGACATGCAACATCAATCTGCAATAATGCATGGCAACGTTGCTCAAAACATTTCCCCACATATTATCACTTTTAATGGTGCTCTCAGCAGTGTTTACACATCTGGATATTTGCCATTAGTTTCTTGCTGCAAATGTTTTTCCAGTTTCTTTTTGTTTCTAATCAAATAACAATAAAAGAAATTCATTCTATGTATTGAGTCATTTTTAGTCGCTCGTACATTACACCTACACAAGTGCGGGCACAACCAATAAGTTGATAGTTTATAGTTCGTTGACCACCAAATGACCACCAGTGACGCTAATGAAAATGGTTTTTGAATTAAAGAAAATAAAAGTGAATTTGTGTGTATTAACTCATGTTCAATCCTTTGTACTTTACACCTACACGAGTGTGAGTACAACCAATGAGTAGCTAGTTGCAATTCCCCAAGAGGCCACTGGTTTCATTAATAACAATAGTTTCAGAATTATAGCTCTAAAAAAATATCTATTAAATATCTGAATGATCATTTGAATGAATAGTGAGTTTTTTTTTAAAAAACATGGTGTTGCAAAACAGCAGTGATGTAATCCACTAGTCACCGTCCATCTTCACTCTCAGAAGTGCACAGACACATACATAAACTTTTAGGTACATCACTCAGTAAACATGCACATTCAGTGTGGCACAAAAACGCTAAACAGATGTTTCACATCTGCGAAACACTTTAGGGGAATAGCTAAATTGCTGTTTGGAAATCCCAGGAGCCAGTTCTGCAAAACTTGCATTCTGATCGATGCTTCCATTAAAGCCAATCAATGGTGTGTGACTGATGCATTTAAGAATGTACAGAGAGCGTGTGTGTGCCCGGTTGACAATACTCACAGTGATTTTGGTCTCCTTGATCTCCTTATTTTGCCTCCTGGCTGGGGACGTGGACCCTGGACTCTGGGGGGACAGATAGGAGGGATCATCAAAACTGCCCTCTGCATCAAAGCTTTCCTCCATCTCCATTGCTTCGTGCCTCCTGTCTTTCTTTGGCGATCTCACTCTTTCTGCAGGCAGTGCTCGACTCTGACTGCTGCTTTGTTGCTGTGGCGAGTGATGCAGAGTGTAGCGTGTGTGTGGAGGGGGGCGCAAGTGGGGGTGGCGGGTGCTCAGGGGGAGGGGGTCGTGGAAGCATGACAGAGTCAGAAAGAGAGAAAGAGAGCAGGTAATATACACAAGACCTCAACAACAGTTAGGAGGACACATGGTCAGTAATAATAAAAACAATAATAATAATAGTTTACTTTATAAATAATATTTATTAAGCAAAAATATTTGAGAAAACATACTGATATTGTATTTAATTGCATTTAATTTAATTGCATTTAACTATGCAAAAATGTGTAAAAAACCAATGTATTTTGATTCATGCAAATAAAATATAAAGGGTGATTTTACTGCATTATAATTTTAGAAATAGCAAGTAGAAGTAAACAAACAAAACGTTAATAAATTAAATAAATCACAAAAATATGTTTTGTGATGCTTTCTTATAAAAAAATCAACAGGAATTTAATAAAATAATATTTGAAGTTAGGGTAATTTTTATAAAATGCCATTAAAAGACTGCGAAGAAAAGAAGAGGAATGGGCGCTTAGTGGTTGTTATGCAGTTGCTAGGGAGTTCTGGGTAGTTGCTATGCAGTTGCTTACTGGTACAAGTCAAAAGATTCCACCCCCAAGTCTCAGCAATATCTAGCAATATCTCAATATCTAAGGTTCCTGAATATAAGAATATAACAATCAGGTTCCTCCTTGAAATGAAATGCATCGGATTACAACCATTGGATTGCTTAAGAAACAAAAAGCCTGAAAAAATCAGAATGATTTGAACCATATGAGCCAAATCTAGTTCAATCTCTAAAGCAATAACAATAGTCATGAGTGCCTTAGCAAACACTACTAATTATAAAAAATATATAATTTTTTTTTAAATGCAGAGAAAAGGGTGTTAAAATAACAAGAGCTAAATGATTTCCTCAAGCAGCACCGCACTCCCTTCTTCTCGACGGCATATGTGTGTTTGAGCAGAGAGCAGGAGGAGAGAGAGGGAGGAGGGTGAAATGGGGCTAATTATCATTGGAGGTAAAGCTGCAAACAACAGCACGACGTGAAAAGAGACAAATCACATGACCTGTGAAAAACAAAGCCATTTCTCACCGTCCCTGAGTGTGTTTGTGTGTGTGTGCGTGTGTGCACATGCGTGCTGATGTGAGCTTATGCTTCAGACTGGCTCATGCTTCAAGGTATCCGAATTCATTTTGCATCAGTGTTCAAGAGATATACTATATGTATGTTCAAGGCTGGTGAGTGTAAAAGCTGCAGATGCTCAATCACGACCCTTGTGAGAGCAGGTGTTCGAGGCTGTGTGCTTATTGTGTGTAAAAGCAAACATCTCCCAGCATGCATCAAACTACACTGCCTCCCTACTGTGCTTAACTGTACTAGCATCAAACATGTGCTTGCATTATGTGCTAAGCATCTATGCACACAATCAGATAATAAAGATGCCTGGTACAAGAAAAACAGAATCCACGGCACTCGTTACAGCAAGAAGCTAATGAACATGCACAACTCAACACTTCTGTCTTACCGTCTGGCAGAACATGTCAGTGTAGGCCTGCAACCTATGGTTCCATTCCTTGCCCCGCTCGCCAGGTCGGTAACGGTTCTACACCCAGGACTCTCCCAGCATCCCTCGTCTTCTTCATCTAACCCTTCCCAGCTCTGCTTAAATTCAACACCTTCCCAATCCTGGCCTGAGATCAAACTCCAACCACTTGCGAGGATCCAGAACTGAGTCGCCCATATGGCCTACTCCTTGCCGCTCCCATTTGCTGATTACATGAGCTGCCCTTGTTTGGCTGATTGTGGATCACGTGGCATACGGAGGGTTTTACTTGGCTCTGTTTTACCATCTACTTTAACTGTTACTGTTCCCAGATTGGTGCAGATGGCCCCAGATCTAACTAAACTAAACCATGCAGGGCAGCGGCCCTCCAGGAACTGAGTTTGACACCTCTGAAGATTTCACTTTGAAGATTTCCCTCACATATGTCCAAATATTGTTGTGGGATAGTGGTTAAAACTCATGTCTTTAATTCCTAAAGGATGCCACGAGACACAAGAAAACAACAAAGGGGATCCTATGGGGATGTTAAGTTTAAGAGAAATCTACAGTTCCTTTTACACCTGTGCATTTCATTTTCTAAAATGGTGTATTGTAATGAAAACGCTTCTTATCCAGGGCTGCGTTTCCGAAAACCATCATTAGCAAACTAAGGTTGCTAGTTTCATCTTTCTTTCATGTAATTAGCTTTCAAAGTATCTATTACAGTTCAGTTTTGGCGATCATCATATTGAAAATTGTGCTCCATTCAGGGTGGACTTTGAAAATTGTTTTGCCATTTTGAACACAGCCGTGGCTCATGACGAAAGCTGGTGACCCAGATAGCAAAATGACATAATTTCATCGAATCAACGTTGATCACCGACATTGATTCAACATCGTTTTGCTCATCGGGGTAATGTTGAAACGACGTTTTAAATTACAATTATTTTTTTCAAAATATCATTGTATAATGACTAAATGCAATAAATAAAATACAGCGCTGCTACCAAAGAATGTAACGTATACTGAGTAATCATATGCAATGCACATGATCCTATTATAACGATCACTGCGAACAATAAGCTAAGCGTTCGTTTTATATACAAACTATAAATATAAAAACATTAAAATAATTTAAAGCAATGAAAATCTATATGTAAAAATACAAAACTAGCCGACTTTAAACGGCGTCTCGTCAGAGTTTAACATCAGAGCGGTCACCGCACGCGCTCTTTAAAGCTTCTGTTAAAAACACACTGTATATGACAGACACAATCTCAAAAACACGTGATGCTTGAAACAGGGCTACATTATTTAAGAGCATTGGCTATGACATTGATAGGGATATTAGTTTATTAATCATTTACTAACTCAATCTGATTGATCTTAAAAGTCACCAACTACTCTTAAATACAAATGGTTTGTAAATAATCCAATATTTAATTTAGTAATGAAAAATCAACCAGTCACAAGTTATGAAAGTACAATTATTAAGCACAGTATAAATGTGGTTATTATTAGTCAAGAATAGAGCATTTGTAGCTGCAGTTATAAACTGCTTACTAACATTTAATAATGTAGAGTTAGTGCTTAACAAATAATGAATTTACTAGATACTAATGCTTAATGAATGATTCATAGTGTGTAGTTAATATAAAGTGTTACCATAAGGTGTGATAATAACCAACCTAGCATTACATTATTTAAAATTGTGCATTACATTGACGTCTTTTATTATTATTTTTACTATTAGTGTAATTATTTACCAATAATTTCTTTGTATAAAGTTTTAAAATTCTTTAGCACTGCAGTTCAGGATACTCGCATTGCTAGCATTAAGAGACACAGGCCTCAAATAATTAATATAAAAACGAATCAATTGAAACAACAACACATTTTTCACAATTGTTTTGAAGAGTGAAGTTTTTTTTTTATTCCTCTCATCATTTGTTGTTCTTCTGTCTTTCTTTTAAAAAAATATTTCAGTGGAAAACAGCGAACTGCCTTGACAGCCCAGCAGGATCTTGAATGGAGGTCAGTGCATTCAGATATGCAAGTTGCATAAAAGATTGGTGTTGAAAATATTGATTGATTTAGTGATTTAAATTTAGTGTTATTTAATATATATGTAAAGTATCTATCATTAAAACTAATGTTGAATTTGATTATTTTAACTTGAATATTGAACATTTGAAATTTAAGGTAATTTTATTTTCGAGGCAGATTTTTTTAGACATAAATCCCTAGACTCCAGATATCTATTTACTTTAAATATGAGATTAAAAAAAAGTCTTAATCAAATTCAGTATTATAAAATTCAAAATGCAGATAGCAGTTCAGAGGTCAGGAGAGTATTTTAGCAAATACATTATGCAAATCTGCCTGTTACGACTTTCAAGTTTTTTCTCTAGGGTTTAAAAGATGTAACATTTAATGTGACCAAAATTGTGTTGAGTTGGTGGCAAAATACAAACGACAACCAAAATACTGCAAAGTAAGTGAATTTATTTACAATAGTGAAAAGTCAAACAGCAAAAATATTTACAAGATCTCACAAAGAAAATAAATCAATGTATTTTATGGATGGGGGAAACGAGAATTAAGTGGCGCCAAATAAATGAAAGCAATATAACAAAACCCCAAATCTAACTGAAATTACCCTCTAAACTATCTAATACAAAACAAACAAACAAAACATCTTCAGCGTTTACACGCTATAACTAATACTGCTCTTCTAGCCAAAAAAGACGGTGAAAACTTACAGCGGGTGGCGCACACTTCTAAACTAGTGTGTTTAGACAGTGGAGTTATCTACGTGATGCAAAGTGTATGTCACGTGACATCTAAACTTCTCGAATCCCAGGGGAAGGCTGACGCCAGATGTTAGGGAACGGGAAGGGTCACATATACACATACAAAACGTTAACGGCAACCAAAACAAGGACTAGACCAAAATCAAAACTCTAACTCACATCAACATCAAAGCACATAACAACAAGCCAAAAACACACAAAGGCAAACAAGCAATAGCAAACAGGCATGACAAAACAAGCAGAACGAGCTTCCCCGCTCGCGTCCCTTTAAACTATGAGCTCCAATCCTGATTGGAAACGGAGGTGATGACGTCACAGGGTGTAATGATGATTGACGTCTTCACGGACGAATGGGGTACTGAAATGGGCGAACCTGAGAAATGACACACAGGGAGAGAGCGAGAGAGAGAGAGAGAGAGAGAGAGGGAGCGAACGAGCGAGCGAGAGAGCAAGAGAAAGAGAGAGAGCGCACACACACAAGCAAAACATACTGGCATATACATATGACTGTAACACCCTGACCCTCAAGAACAAACCTGTTTGTTAAAATAAACCAGAGAGAATAAAAAAAATTAAACTCTAGACAGGGCATCCGCCATAACATTATCGATGCCTTTTTTATGTCGAATATCCAAATTATAATTCTGGACTAGCAGAGACCATCTCATCAGCCGTTGGTTATGATTGTACATCCTGGATAGAAATACAAGAGGATTGTGATCCGTATATACAATCACAGGTAAACAGCTGGAACCAACGTAAACCTCAAAGTGTTGCAAAGCAAACAACAGAGCAAGGGTTTCCTTTTCAATCGTAGAATAATTGAGCTGATGTTTATTAAACTTACGAGAGAAATAGCTAACAGGATGGTCAATACCATTTTCATCCTCCTGGAGGAGTACACCACCAGAACCTACAGCACTTGCATCAATCTCAAGCTTGAATGGGGATGCACAGTCAGGAGCGGCAAGAACAGGTGCATTACATAAAAGTGCTTTCACACTATCAAAGGCACTTTGACAGGCATCAGACCACACATACGATGAAGAAGGGCTAAGCAATGATGTTAAGGGGTTAACCACGGTGGAAAAGTTTTTGCAAAAACTGCGGTAATAACCGGCCATACCCAAGAACCTCCGTAGTTCTCGGCGAGTGGTGGGGACTGGGAACTGCGAAATAGCGGTTACTTTCGCTTCTATAGGGCGAACTTGACCTTGCCCAACCTCTTTGCCCAGGTATGTGACAGTCGCTTGGCCAAACTCACATTTAGCCAAATTTAGTGTCAGAGATGCGTTAGAAAGTCGTTCAAATATTTTCCTTAACGAATGCACATGATCATGCCAGCTCATGGAATAAACCACTACGTCATCGAGATACGCACTACAGTTTGGTACGTCTGCCAACACTATATTTACTAGACGTTGAAACGTCGCGGGTGCGTTTCTAAGGCCGAAAGCCATCGAAGTGTATTGCGAAAATGAATCTGGAGTGACGAATGCTGAGATATCAGAAGCTCTATCACTGAGTTTGACCTGCCAATATCCCTTCAACATGTCTAATTTAGAAACAAAACGAGCAGAACCGACATTGTCAACGCAGTCCTCCATGCGTGGTAAAGGATAGCTGTCTGGGACAGTGACTGCGTTAACCTTTCGGTAATCAGTACAAAATCTGTACGTTCCATCTGGCTTTGGCACCAGCAAACACGGTGAACTCCAAGGGCTACTGCTAGATTTTGCCAATTTATTTTCAAGCAAGTAGTTCACTTCTTGACGCATAATGGATCTTTTAGCCATATTCAAACGGTATGCGTGCTGCTTTATTGGACGCGCACCATCCACATTAATGTCGTGTTCTAACACGTTTGTTTGGGTTGGAACATCACCAAACAAACAGTTAAAATCAGATATCAACTTAATGATATCCGTTTTCTGATCAGCAGGCAAATGTTTGAGATAGGAATTTAGATCATTCAAAATTTCAGAATTTACTAACCTCACAGATGATTGAGGAAGGTTACGAAGAATCACTCCATCATCTGCATCTGACATCACAGCAGAAGTCTGTTCCGCAACTGCAACAACAGTGGAAACAACGGATTCTGCATTCGACACGGGCACTTTTCCTGTCTCTTTGGAATTATATGCTTTAAGCATATTAATATGACACACGCGGGTTTGGCGTTTTCTATCGGGTGTATGAATCATATAATCTGTCTCACTCATTTTCTTTTTTATTACGTAGGGACCGGCGAAACGAGCAGAAAGTGAAGAACCGGGTACTGGTAAAAGTACGAGAACTTTATCTCCAACAGCGAATGAGCGCGCAACAGCCTTTCTGTCATACTTGCGCTTCATCCCTTTCTGCGCACTGGCCAAGGATTCTTTAGCCAGTTTACACGCGGAGTGTAAACGATCACGGAATTGACTAACATAATCTAATATGTTAGTTTTCTTACTGGTCTCAACAGACAACATGCGTTCTTTTAAAACTTTCAACGGACCTCTGATTTCATGGGAAAAGACGAGCTGAGCTGGGCTAAATCCAAGCGATTCTTGAATTGTTTCTCTCGCAGCAAATAAAACCAAAGGGACTCCTTCATCCCAATTTTTATCTGTACTCAGGCAGTATTTGCGGAGCATGGACTTGAGTGTTTGATGAAAGCGTTCAAGCGCACCCTGACTCTCAGGATGATATGCGCTTGAAACACGATGGTTGATGTCGAGTGATTGTAGGACTTGCTTAAAAAGCTTAGATAGAAAATTCGTTCCTTGGTCGCTTTGAATGATTTTAGGCAGGCCAAATGTCGAGAAGAATTTTATCAGTGCTTTAACAATCACAGGTGCGGTGATTTTTCTCAAGGGAACAGCTTCTGGAAATCTAGTCGCGGTACACATTATAGTAAGCAAAAACTGATTACCAGATTTTGTTTTGGGCAGTGGCCCCACACAATCCACAATTATGTGTTCGAAAGGGTCGCCAATCACAGGTATGGGAGTCAAGGGCGCAGGCGGAATAACTTGATTCGGCTTTCCCACTATCTGACATGTATGGCAAACACGACAGTAGTTAACCACATCTTTTTTTAAACCTGGCCAAAAGAAATGCCTCAAAATTCGATTGTATGTTTTTGTAATTCCTAGATGGCCAGCAAGCTGATGGTCATGCGCAAGATATAATACGTGTTGACGATAAGGAGATGGAACAACAATCTGATACACAGCATCCCAGTCAAAATCTCTATCCGCATTTGAACACCATTTCCTCATCAGTAACTCATTGTCAATGAAAAATCCACTTTTCATTTCTTTTATCACATCCGTTGTGACAACAGAATTGAAAATAGGAGCAAGAGATTTATCCTCTTTTTGAGCAATCATTATTTTCTCTCGTGATACAGGCAACTTTAACGTTTCAGTATCAGTCACTCTTAAATCAACGTTCTCTGTGTTTTGCTTTTCTGTGGATGTCTCAGAATCAGGAATTTTCTCATCAGCTAGAAGAGGAGAGAAAAATGAATCAGCCAACTCAATTACGTTACCCAACTTGCGCGACTGCGCGCGTGTAACTGCGCACGCGGGGAAAACATCGGGGTAAGCGTCAGTCAAATCCGATTGAGCACACAAATCTGGTTTTTCCGTTACTTCTAACACCGGCATTACTTTTCCTCCTGCCAGATCATTGCCAAGAATTACATCTATGCCCTTCACAGGAAGTGATGGGCGCACAGCCACCCTCACAAATCCTGTACACAGATCACTTTTTAAGTGTATACGATGTAGCGGCGCTTTGATGCAATTCATCTCAATGCCCTGCACAATCACACTAGAGCCACAGAAAGTGTCATCCGACAACTTTAATTTGTCTGCAACAATAAAAGATTGCAAAGCACCTGTATCCCGAAGGATTTTTACCTTAATCTGATCCTCACCATTTTCAGACAACGAAATATATCCTTCCAGAATAAAAGGTTTGTAGTTGTCATCAATTTTGTCATTATCAGATGCATTAAAAGCAGTATGAGTTTTTAAAAACCCTACGCTTTTCACTTGCGGCTGTTGTTTTCGTTTTAAAATCAAACAATCAGCTATAACATGACCGGATTTATGGCAATAATAACACTCACGTTCTTCACGCGTTGTGTTACTTTTTTGTCGACTGGTTTGTGAAGAATTAGGCTGGGATTTCTCAGAACGTGCAGGTACAAAAACATTCTTGTGAGTTAAAATGAACTCGTCTGCTAGAACAGCTGCTTGCGACAATGAAGTAACCTTCTGTTCATTTAGATAGACAACAACTCGCTCGGGCAAACAATTTTTAAATTCTTCCATTAACATCAATTCCCGCAGTGAGTTAAAATCAGCCACCTTACTAGCGCTGCACCATTTATCAAACAAAATTCCTTTCTCTCTTGCGAATTCAACAAAAGTCTGTGCAGACGTTTTCTTACATGCTCTGAATCGCTGTCTATAGGCTTCCGGAACAAGCTCATAAACTCGCAGAATTGCAGACTTGACATTTTCATATTTTAAGCTATCCTCAACTGAGAGAGTAGAACAAACCTCTTGAGCTTTACCAAACAACTTGCACTGCAACAAAAGTGACCAAACCTCTTTAGGCCAACGTAAAGAAATGGCTATCCGCTCAAAAGCACAAAAATAAGAATCTACTTCTGATTCTCTAAATGGTGGGACTAAAGCAATGTGCTTACCTATGTCAAATGCCGTCGGAGCTGGATCAGTAGGCGGGGACACAGAGGACACATCAGAGGCATGAGCCGAATTGGGCTGCGCAGCTGAGCCAGAAGAAATCTTCATCGCCTCCAGATCTAGCTGTCGCAGCTTGATCTCTTTATCAGCCTCAATTTCAAGCTTGCGTATTTCTAAACGAAAGTTCATTTCAGCCTGACGTGCGTGCGCTTTTTCTTGAGCCTCGTACTGCAGACGGGCTAAGCGGACTTTCAGTCGCGCGTCATCTCTGTAACCAGAGGAAATCGGGGAGAACGGATCAAACGCTGGCAAGCCGGCCTTCGCCTCCGCGCCGACATCAACTTGACCATTAAGATCATCCTCAGCACCCGGACTGAGATGCGCCACAGCAACGTCATCCTGGCTAATATTTTCATCAGTCTCCTCCACAACATTTGACAGAGGAAGAACATTTTTCTCATGTAAATGCAACAGTATCTTACCTTTTATTTCTGCCTTGCGACTCTGTTTGCTAACAACAATCTGATAATGATCAGTGATCAGTAATAAATCCTGCTTCCTACAAACATTAATCTGTTCTATGGTTGGTTTTGTAACAAATTTCTCCAAACTAAAAACCTCCATGACACAGACTAGACGAAACAAACAGCAATATACCCTTCTGCATACATCTATTATGTGCAATACACAATCTAACACCAATTGCCACCAACAAACACAAAAATTATCACAATTTCAGGTTTCTTTAATTAAAAAGATATCCCGGACGAGCCCCCATTTAAATGTTACGACTTTCAAGTTTTTTCTCTAGGGTTTAAAAGATGTAACATTTAATGTGACCAAAATTGTGTTGAGTTGGTGGCAAAATACAAACGACAACCAAAATACTGCAAAGTAAGTGAATTTATTTACAATAGTGAAAAGTCAAACAGCAAAAATATTTACAAGATCTCACAAAGAAAATAAATCAATGTATTTTATGGATGGGGGAAACGAGAATTAAGTGGCGCCAAATAAATGAAAGCAATATAACAAAACCCCAAATCTAACTGAAATTACCCTCTAAACTATCTAATACAAAACAAACAAACAAAACATCTTCAGCGTTTACACGCTATAACTAATACTGCTCTTCTAGCCAAAAAAGACGGTGAAAACTTACAGCGGGTGGCGCACACTTCTAAACTAGTGTGTTTAGACAGTGGAGTTATCTACGTGATGCAAAGTGTATGTCACGTGACATCTAAACTTCTCGAATCCCAGGGGAAGGCTGACGCCAGATGTTAGGGAACGGGAAGGGTCACATATACACATACAAAAACGTTAACGGCAACCAAAACAAGGACTAGACCAAAATCAAAACTCTAACTCACATCAACATCAAAGCACATAACAACAAGCCAAAAACACACAAAGGCAAACAAGCAATAGCAAACAGGCATGACAAAACAAGCAGAACGAGCTTCCCCGCTCGCGTCCCTTTAAACTATGAGCTCCAATCCTGATTGGAAACGGAGGTGATGACGTCACAGGGTGTAATGATGATTGACGTCTTCACGGACGAATGGGGTACTGGAATGGGCGAACCTGAGAAATGACACACAGGGAGAGAGCGAGAGAGAGAGAGAGAGAGAGAGAGGGAGCGAACGAGCGAGCGAGAGAGCAAGAGAAAGAGAGAGAGCGCACACACACAAGCAAAACATACTGGCATATACATATGACTGTAACACTGCCTTAGAAAATCAATTGTCTTAAATGTTTAGTTTTGTTAAGTAACACTTGTCAATAATCCAATTTAACACAATTTTCAATGAAAATGGCATTAGATTGACAAAACAATGAATAAAATATATATTTTAAATGCTTACCTTTGAGTTTGCACCTGTCTGTCAGGCATACCTGCCAACATTTGGTTCCGGGAAATTCCGGGAGACAATACGGGAGACGGGTCTGAAATACGGGAGACTCCCGGGAAAAACGGGAGTGTTGGCAGGTATGCTGTCAGGTGAGCATACACAAATGCTTTATAGTTTGAGATTGGAAGTAGCTGTCACTCTGTGAAAACCATTGTAGGTTCTTTAAAGTGTCCTTAACATACAAACCTGTATGTATTAAAATTGATGGTAATATCTTCAATTTTTGATAATATATAAAATTATCACCTTTGTAGTTGCCTAAACAAGTGGTTTCCAACTTTATTGTATGTGACCTTTTTTTCCCCAAATGATTTTTATAGCCTACTTAACACTTAATCATATTATCACTCCAGTAAGCTTGTGGCAAGGATGACAAATATTATATATATATATGTTTATTACTGTAACCACATACCTTTTAGCAGAATTAATGGCCTATATTATTTTAAATAAAGTAACAAAAAGTAGGCCATTTGTTATTAAATCACACATTGCCAATATACCGACTCTATTTTAAATAAAAAAAAATGTTTGTATTCTGATATGTAGACAAATATAATAATGAAAATACAACAAAACCATCAGTAGCTCCACTGTACTTGCAGTGTGTCAGTGGTAACACTGACTAATGCTCAATGCTCAACACATCAGTGCTGCTATACTGTACATATGGATATATGGGCCGGGACCCCCATTTTTGTAACTTATGGCCTACATCATTATGATTATGTTACTGTTAATCCCCTTTTCTGTGATCGCACATTAAAATAGATCAAATTCAATCTGGTTATTTACTGAAGAACAGTTTACTAATGTTGCAAATTATTATAATTTTTTTGGGGCCACTGAGTGTAACAACAGAATATTAGGGATTACAATCTATAATGTGTAATATAAATGTTTCTTTTTCAACTGTATGTTGAGGCAGTTAATATGATGTCAATTTTCTTTATATTGTCACTATAAATGTATTCATATTTTCTTTAGTGAAATCCCTTATCTCCATACCTGCCAATATTTGGTTCGTAAATTCCGGGAGAACCCCCCCACGTAAATTACGTCATACGCTAATTTGCATATTACTGACGTCATCGCGTTCTACCATTTCTGTTTGTTTAACAGCCTATGGTAAATAAATGGGGTATTTTATATTCGCACTACGCTTTATGTAAGCTTGTCAATTTAACTAAATGTATTGCTGTTTAAATACAGTATATCATTATAGATGAGTGGTGAATTTGCAGTAATCTCTCAGACGTAATATACTCAGACAAGTTCTGAAACTCACACTTAAAACATCTCTGATTGTGCAACAAGAATAAACGGTCAAATTAAATTGTTAAAATAAAGGAGAAGCAGATCGGGTTGACTGTACAAGGGAAATACCTTCAAACTGCCACCTGTTCTAAATCATTTGCCGTCGGTACGCTGAGAGGTGCTCTGCTCTCAGGCTGCAGGGGAGGCTCGTTGAGAAGAGTAGGGACGGTACAGTAATGGATAACGACAGTCTATAAAAATCGCCAGTAACACACAAAAAAGTCGCTAGATTTGTCGCTAGTCGCTTTTTTAAAATTTGTCGCACTGGCGCAAACTGAAGAGCGGGGAGCGAGAGGAGTGAGAGGTTTAGGGAGCTGGGGGCGCGCGAACTGTAGCGCGCGACCGTCACCGGAAGAGCACAAGCGCCAAGTTTCAGCCTGGACTGTACCAAAATTCTGAGTAGCGGGGGGCGGGGGAATTCCGGGAGTTTACCGGGAGACAGACCAATACAGGAGACGGGTCTGAAATACGGGAGACTCCCGGGAAAAACGGGAGTGTTGGCAGGTATGCTTATCTCTTTAAGTGAAAGTGTACTTGCAATTAATACTTGGATGGCTTACTCATAGTAATGCATGCTTTGTAAGAGATTTTTTTGTTAATGTTTTGATTGCACTTTAAAAATAATTGCCTTTTCTGTGTTTTTTTCTGTTTAGTTAAAGTATGAAATTATAATTTGAACAGAATTATGATAGTCTGTTTCTCTTTATCTCGAGGTCTCTATAATCCTGGACCAGGCTATATCCTAGGCAGATGCTGTGGTGGTCATGGAGGAGTGGAGAGCGTGGGACTGATTCCTGAAAAACCCCAGTGATAGACGAGTCTCCGTATTAGTCCCATGGGCTCCCTTGGACACCCGCCAGGGACCTCCTCACACCTCCAGCTTCTCCACGAAGGACGCACAGCATTCTCCAGCCTCCTGTGCCTAGACTGCAGCTCTATATAATAAGTTTGGCCAAAGGAGAAATGGTCGTGCCCAACTGTGCCTTGTTTCTCTTGAGGATTTTTTTCCATGACTTTGGTCAATTGGTGAAGTTTGTTCCTCGCCGTTGTTGCCACTGGCTTGCTTGGTTTGGGATTTGTGGAGCTGAGCATCGATAGATTTGCTCCAGTGTTTGAACTTTCAGCAGTGACATTTACATTACATTGAACTGAACTAAACTGAACTCTGAAAACTGAACTGAGAGTTTACGTTTACAAGAACTTCTGTGTGAAGCTGCTTTGACACAATCTACATAAAAATGAAATCGAATTAAAGCTGAGGGGTTGGCACATGCCCACGAGTAATCCTCATCCCTGTTTAGTCATTTAAAAAAATGTTTTTATAAAATAATAACTTGCATGATCAATAAAATATGAGTTCCACATTCTGAGTTAAAAGTCATTTTTTTTCACTGTAGAAATATTATGTAAATGTATTATGTATTATGACAGGTACAGCTTTACTAGAATATTGTTACTTAAAGGTGACAAGGTTAGAAGTTGTATTTTGCATAGTAGCACACATCTACAGTAATAAATATAGAAATATAAACAGGGCCCAGTTCTGACCCACTGGGGACCCACAGAAAGACCGTATAGGGGCTATAAGTGGGTTGTATTACCCATCTGGGCCCCATAAGTGTTTTGTCTGTGGCCCACCCTGGCCCCAGTTATTAGAGCCCATTTGGAACCCAAGTGAGCCCCTTTAATGAAAACCTATATGGGGCCCACCTAAGGCCCACTATGAACCCATCCTGGGCCCATATGGTTCAACACACATGGGGCCCAAGTGGAGCCAGAGGACAAAAATGTACGGGTCCCATCTGGGTTGCCCATGCAGGGCCCAAGTGACAGCCCACAAAAATCCCACTTGGGGCCCACGTGAAAATGTTGGCTGGGTTATCACCCCACACACACACACACACACACACACACACACACACACACACACACACACACACACACACATTATATGCTGGCAAAAAAAACTAAACTAAAAATCTTTTAAAAAAAAAACAACAACCAAAAATACGTACACATTTTTCAAGTGTTTAAAGCAAGCTGGGCAATAATATTCTTCATTATTGGCTGCACAATACATCTTATCAGCATTAATATTGCAATGTGCCCATCTGCAGTAGTCACATCTGCAATGTTGAGCAGCACAGCAGTTCAGAGTACATGTGATTTGTTGAGTCACTGCAGATTTTAACCAAAATTAAGTTAAAAAGTATATGTTGCATGTGATTTTAAAGAGTTTAATACATTTAGGCACAGGAACTTTTATATCTGAAACAAATATTAATTGTATTTAAGTTTTTATAAGGAAGACTAGTGTTATTTTACATTTGATTATTCAATTTCTGTGCTGAATGCTCCACAAAAAAAAAAAAAAAAAAAAAACATAAAACACTGTTTATCTCTGCTTTGTCTTTGCTCTATTTATCTATGCTTGCAAATTGTTTTATGCATGATTCAATCAGTCCCCTACAAAAGCATGCCAATCAATGTAAATTAATGAATTATTTCCAAACAGAGCTATTCAACCTATCTGGTGAAATTGTATTTATATCACAATATATAAGGCAGAACAACAAAATATTGCAATATCAGTTTTTTTTTCTCCCAATATCGCACAGCCCTACTTCATTCTGCCAACACATGACTGGTGATATCCTGGCACACCAATCACAGGCAATCTAAAAGGTCATGTAGGGTAATTAACCACAATTGCCTCGACATTAAAATAATGTTAAACAGCTTTTGTCAATTTAACCAAAGGTACAAAAATTGTTTATAATATAAAAGTAAGCATTTACCCAAGCAAGTGAATGTATATAATCATTGTGTAGTCCACAAAAATAACATAAATCACTGTAAATACACTTTACTGAAAATATAAGAGTTCAGACATAATTATACCATTAAAAATTTTTACCAGCATCATTGTAGTGTCCTTTGAATCCACAAAAGGTAATATATAGGGGTTAACACTTCCTTGGGCCTTGCAAAAGAATCTGTCCCCCGTTGTTTTAGTGTAAAGAAAAGATTATTTAAATAATAGTCATTAGACATAATTATTCCATTAAAAACATCACCAGCACCACTGTATTTTGTTTTGTATTCTTAATATCTAATATGTAGTGGGGAAACACTTCTTTGGGCCATGTAAAAGAATCTGTTTTCCATGTCTTTTCAATGTTAACACCCCTTTATACATAGTAAAGACGTTTTTAAAAGTTAATAAAAACATTTGAGTCTATCTTTTAATTGTATTCTGTGCTGTATCCATAATTTTAGTATAAATACTCTTTCTGCAGATAAAAACTGTTAGATACAATCATGACATTAAAAAGACATTATTGTATTGTTGTTTTGTGATTTAATCCAGGAAAATATAGAGGTAAAGTTTTATATTCGCATATTCGTTCATTTAGCAGTCTTTATATTGTTATGTTACTTTGAATATTCGATCAGAATTTGCATGCAAATATGACTTCAAAACAGCATGAACACTGTTTATTTGACTGTGAACAATGTTGTACTTTGATAGTCATTGGCTGCTAATATGATTTCGCTATTTAGAATTTGCAAAGAATACTTTTCTGAAATTATATTATTAAGGAGAATGTCTGAATATCCGAATATAAAACCAACGTTACCTCTTATCAGGAAACTTCCCTGGCTTACAGAAAATCTGTTCCCATGTTTTCATATGCAGATAAGTGACAAGTGTTTAAATGAATAGCCTATGCAATTTTAAACATTACAAGCATCATCGTGAGTTACCTAAAACAACAAGAGACACTAATTTTGCAGTGCTATTTTTTCGACAAGGCTTATTTGAAAGACAAGGCTTGTTTGAAAAAGAAACACGAGAGAACAGAACACGCACACGCTAACGCACACATTAACAACAAAACAAGTAATGAGTGCGTGCAAAAATTACAATTACAAAATATAATACAAAATTGTTTAATGCAACCAACATTGGGCTTGTTGATACCGCAAAACCAACACGAGCTGATTCACTAGCGAAGCGAAAGCATGACGTCATTATTGAGAAGTTGCGCATGCGCTGTGAAGGGGGAACAGGGGGAACTGAATTCTCCAATAGACTGATTTCACGCGGCCGCCATTATTAACAGCGAAATCGAGGCTGCGGTGGGAAGAAACCCGGAAGTATAGATTGAGTCACACAGGAATGTTGTGTACCTGGCTGTATATCTTATCAGCGAAGAGAAAGTGACACAAATTTATGATTTCAGCGCCTTCCGAGTGACCATAAGGTCCGTTCTGAATGAATAGTGAAAATAAAAAGGGGTATTTGACCTCATTTTCAGCTAAGTTAAGGGAAATGGCACTACTTAGCTAACGTTTTCTTTCCCAAACACACATTTTAGATGCCATTCATCAAACTCAAGTTAATGAACTGAGTCATATTAGACTAGTCACGATACAAAATTTCCATAATGAAATATAAAAAAACGCCAATTTCTCGTTAACATTTAAGACACTGTTCATGGAGTTCTTAAACAGCGCTGATTGGCCATTGTGTTCACGTGCTCAACAGAAATCACTCTGATTGGCTGTGAAGCCAGGTCATCAGTTCACCTCACTGCTGTTTACTGAGTGCAAACACAGACGAGCGATCCGCTGATGAAATGACTGCTCTTCACGGCTTTAAAACGCTCCAATATCCATCTATGTGTGTTTTCAATCTGTGAAGAGCAGGAAGCTGATAACCTTCACAGTCATTCAGTTGAGCACTGGTGAATACTACGGCAAATCATCGGTGTTTATGAGCGCGCTCAGCGGTGCGTAAATGTTAGCGGCAAATTGACGTTTTTAAAACTTCAGTACCGGGACAACACTGTTAAAGACAACACGAAGATGTGCTACAGAGGACTGCATTGTTTTATCACTCACCGGGTTACATAGGCTGAAGCAGGGAAGCGTCCCCACGGTGTTTACCTGCTGCCCTGAACTGAAGTCTAAGAGGACACTTAAGCGTATTACTCTTAAAGAGATTGTGATGTTGTTTGATGCCTAATATGCTTTTAATTGTTTAAATGAAACTGAACGGAATGATATTAAAGTGATGTTTACACCATTTCTGCATTTTGAAGTCACAGCAACAGCTGGAGGTTTGTAGTACACAGCATGTTGTTGCAATGTTTACAGTGCTGATCCAATACTTCCGGCTTTCTTCCCACCGCAGCCTCGCTTTCGTGTTCTAAAATGGCGGTCGCGTGAAATAAGCGTATAGTATGATCCTGCCCATAAATAGCATACAGTACCTTCAGCACCCTGCAGATGGCGATGTCGCCTCATCCGCCCAACAAATTAGCCGTGGTTGATAAAGATGCCGACTTGTCGTGCACAATCACAATGTAATGAGTAACGGTAAGCGTCTGTTCAAATGTTGTGGAGTAAAGAGTACATATATTCAATCAAAAATGTAGTCAAGTAGAGTGTAAAAGTTGCTTATATTTTTGATACTCAGTACAAGTACAAAGTAGCCAAAAAAATACTTAAGTAAAGGGGAATGTGGGAAAATACAAATGTTTTGGAATGAGGTCTGTGTTATTTTATCTAAAATTATTGAATATCCTGTACCAGTGAATCCTTCCATTCTATTACTGAGCGATGATTCTACATTGAACCTCACCAAGGCTGTCTGGCTGGCTGGCCTAACTTCTGCAAAAAAAAACTACTAGCCCAACATTGGCTGCCTCCACATAATTTAGACACGTACAAGTGGTTGGTTCCACTTCAGGACATTATAATTTTGGAATTTGAGTTAATATATTTCATTATATAGGTTTTTTTCAGCCTGTATGTTTTGTTAACAATTAATAAAAAAATTTATTAAAAAAAATATTAGGCTTACGTCTATGCTGTATAGTCCCGTAACCGAGAAAGAGTAGGCTATTAATATTTTTTTACAGAGACCGATAACTGCAGACCAGGGGTTACGTTGCATTCAGTGAATTATATTTTTCTGCACTTTTCTTATTATATGTGCAACAAGTAACAATTTCTCATTTAAACATAAACACTGCAAACACAGCACAGCCACTGCAGCAAAATGAAGAGATTTAAATGGACATGCTGCATATTTGGACATATTGCGCATATCAACGTGCAACATTTCTTCGTTGTGCAGGCCATCCACTGCCTGCATGTCATAGCCTACCCTGATTAACATGCAAAATGTCTATTATTATTTATTATTATATAGTGTACACACTTATGAAACAAAAGTTTATGTGTAAGAGAGAAATTAACAGAAAAGTGTGGCTCATCTTGAGTGTGTAAGTTTATTTCTTTTTATAACTGCCAGGAACAGCTATGCAAACTCAGAAATAATGAGGTTTTGCCTTAGTGGCAGTTTGTCAAATATTACAATATTACCTTAATAATGATAATAATAATTATAATAATTAGTAATTAGTAGGCTATTGATGAATTGAGTTATTATGTTCATGGCCATGACAAGGTTCTTCAAACATAAAGAGAATAGCTAGGGAATAGCTAGGGAAAATCATGTTGGTTTTAACATAACATATATATATATATATATATATATATATATATATATATATATATATATATATATATATATATATATATATATATATAATTTATATTGCTAATTTATATAATAGGGGAGATAATATACAGTATAAATAACATTAGGTCTACATTTAGTCCCGTAAACCGAGAAAGAGTAGTCCATAGGTCTAAGCTATAAGAGGATTTTTTTTTTTTTAAAGAGAGATAATTGCAGACCAGGGTTTCATTGTATTGTGAATTATATTTTTCCACACTAGCCTATAAGCTATAGGCAGTGCAATAGTATAGTATAGCCAGTCAAAGCACAGCGCATCCCGGTTTTATGGAGATATTATTATCTTCTTTTTCTTTCTCTTCTACTTGTTCTTCTTCTTTCTTCATTTGGATATAATGTGCTCTTTTCAACAAGCACATGTTTTTATATATAGATATATGCAAACGGAGACCTACAGAAATCACGGAATATATTTTTTGTATAAGTCATAGAATATCAAGCATTTTTGTTTGTCAATTTAAATATTGTTTCCATTTATCAGTAGATTTTTGCTCCTGTTTCATTACTTTCAATTCCATTTTATTCTTTTCAAAGATAAAAATGAATGAATGAATTAAATAAATAAATAAATACATGGGGCATACACATGCAAATGAGCTGCTTGTAATCTTTTGCTCACGTGAATTGTTTTTGTCAATATATATAAATATTTTGTGCATGTGAATTGTTTTTGTGAATATATATAAATATTTTGAGCACGTGAATTGTTTTTGTAAATATATACATATTTTGTGCACGTGAATTGTTTTTGTGAATATATATAAATATTTTGTGCACATTGTTTTTGTTAATATATATATATATATATTTTGTCCACGTGAATTGTTTTTGTGAATATATAGAAATATTTTGTGCACATGAATTTGATTTTATGCAAGTAAATTTGGCTAGGCATGTGTACATCGTGTCTTTTGCGTGAATTACTTTTGAGCATTTATAACTCCATAGTTCTGCTACACCTCACTAGAAGGCGCTGAAAACCTTTTGAAGGAACGTTCACGACGCATTGAGACTTTTATTTTGTAAATTTAACACCGTTGCCGTAGCAATACAGGAAATCTGTCTATGTTTACAAGCCAGTCGCATTAAAACAGGAATCATCAGCGCCTTCATTTTGATTAAAGTGCTGCAGCTTGTGAACATGTGCTTATTGCTCGGTGCAACTGGAGTAGGAAAAACGCTTTTACTGAAGCGACTACAGAATATCCTTCAGTGGCTCTTTATATTAGACAGGCTGCATGTTGTACTCCTCTAAACAGTGGCGGATTTAGGCATGGGCAATATGGGCGATCGGCCAGGGCGGTAATTTTCGGGGGGTGCGGCACGAGGAGACGGTGCAAAACAAAAACAAAAACGTGCCCATATTAATATGAATTAATATTAATATGAACTTTGCGCGCACAAGTTTGCTATTCTCTATGTGCAACTGAAACAAAGCTGGTGAAAGCAAACTGATACATACGCCCAGAGAACCATTCCCGCGCGCCTCCTGGTGTGAATCCCTGTTGTTTACATGCACCACTGTAAAATACGCACCGTCCAAGCGCTCTGAAACCAGTTACAGCCTTTTATGTTACTTAAGTCTAAGAACAGATAATTCTATAAAACATGTATTTTTTTGTATTTTATAGAATTGTCAAAATTAATTGTTTTCCAGTTACATTTAGGATTGATTTCTGTTATTTATTTATTTATAATAATAATTGTATACTAATAATAATAATTATTATTAATATTATTGTTATATTAAATATAAATGTTTAATAATTCCAATTCTGGTTTTGTCCATACTTTACCCAAAGTTAGGGTAAAATAACAAGCATTTTTTTAGAATGTACATGTTTAATGGTCCTTTTCTATATTAACTAGATGTAACCTTCTAGAACACACTTCTATAAACCAACTATCTACTATAAGATTGAGATTATAAAGGGGGAGGGGGGAGTATATGGGGTGGTTTGCCCAGGGTGCCATTCAAGCTTGCGCCGCCACTGCCTCTAAATCTGATTGTTTGTTTGTGTAATTTCACATTTGTGGTTTTATATTTTACGATGTGCATTTTTATGAAACGCGTAACTGCACCATTTATTGTTCATGAATATTTCTTTATCTGAACTAACAGCTGTGCCAGATGGATCCATGCGCAGATTTGGGTGAAGCGCCAGTCACGCTGCCCACGGTGAGAACTCATTGTATGACAAAGAGTGTGTAAAAGTCTTATGATAATTTGGTAACGTTAATTTGTATGAGTACATGTACTTAGTTTAATACACAAGATAAGGTTTTTACGTTAACCTTTTAACTTATGCCAACTAAAATATAGCGTATGGCTAAAAGTGAAAATGGGGTCCTATTTACTTTTCATTTGGGACAAAGCTTATCATATTTTGTTATTATGTCTTGAAGAGAGAGATGTTTACATTGCATTTTGTTAATTTACTGGGACAATAAACTAAAGATGTCAAAAGATTAATATTTTTCTCTGAAAATCTTTTTTTTTTTTCTTTTTTTTAGGTTGGCACCAACCTCACTGACCTCATATTAAAGAAGAAGAAGAAGATAACAGTGCGAGAATTGGGAGGCTGTATGGGACCTATTTGGCCAAAATACTACTTGGATTGCAAATCTGTTATTGTGAGTGTCAGTAATTTATAATTAAGTTTATTAAGATATTACATTGGAGACAAGAGATGCCTCAATTTCCAGAACATGGTATCGCATTCGCAGACTTTAGGGAGGATCATAAATATGTGGGATACTCTCAGAGCTTCCTCCAGAGACACTTTAGATACTAGTGATAGGAGAAACTATTAATTTCAAAGCTTCACATCAATTGAACCAATTGCTTTGCAAATTAATTCACAGTTTCAAAACGCTTGAAACACCACAGGGCTCAACAATAGGGACTGCCTGATGTTCTGGGGCCAGTGTGCGAGACGCTCGGGACAGTAGACAGGATCATTACTGGCTCGAGCGGGCCAGTGCTACCTTGTCACTAAAGTTTAATTTGCCTGCGACAATTGTGTGCAAATACAGTAGAATTGAGAATTGTGCTTTTAAGCCTTTAAATGCTGCCGTCTTTGTGAAGTCATAAACACCATATTGCTTTTTTGGTTCCTCTTATCTGATTGGATGTTGTGAGCACGTCGTTTTTTTTCCGTAACCTGGTAACAACCAGTACAGTGAAGAGGCGGTAACATCAAATTATGAGGCTAGAAGAAAACGTCTTTCTTTCTAAAATCTTGGAAGCAAACATTTACGTGGGTACAACATGACAAAAAAGTGATGCTTTGAATAGTTAACCGTCAGTTTCCAGGAAAAGCAGACAAGTTTGGAGCCTTTTCGTAGGAACAAAGCAAAACTTTGAAGCTCATGATTAAAGCCGACAGCACATAACGTGCATGGTGGCTAAACAGGTTGATGAAAACCCTTCATCTGCTCCATTAAATTTGATTGTGAGACGTATGAACAAAGAGAATTTTAAGCGCATCAAGAAACTCGTCAACACAGCATATCACATCATTAAGAACAAACAGCCCTTCCTGTCATTCGAACGGTGTATTAACGTTAATTTGAGAGAAAAAAAAAAAAAGCCAGCTAAGTGAGCCACATTTTGTTAAATAATTTAGAACTGCAGTAAAATACCTGCACAATTTTCATACTGCTCTTTTTGTGTTTTGCAAAACATTTTGAATTTTGCTCATTATACATTTATTAACATTTTTTAAATATTTAAAATCTAGATTCACAGATGTTATTTTTGAGGATCTTTGGGAAATGTCATTCATTCATTTTCTTTTTGGCTTAGTTCCTTTATTAATCTGGGGTCGCCACAGCGGAATGAACCGCCAACTTATCCAGCACATGTTTTACGCAGCGGATGCCCTTCCAGCTGCCACCCATCTCTGGGAAACATCCATACACACTCATACACTACAGACAATTTAGCCTACTCAATTCACCTGTAACGCATGTCTTTGGACTGTGGGGGTAAACGGAGCACCCGTAGGAAACCCACGCAAATGCAGGGAGAACATGCAAACTCCACACAGAAATGCCAACTGACCCAGCCAAGGCTTGATCCAGCGACCTTCTTGCTGTGAGGCGACAGCACTACCTACTGCGCCACTGCATCGCCAAATTTAGTTTCATCACAATTGTAATTTTTTTAAATTGCCGGTTGTATTTAAAGTCCCCAAGAAATCAAATCTAACCCTATGATTTTGATAGCTCTTATTGCTAGGTTTGTGGTGAACAATTCATCTGTGCATGTCATTAAGAAAAAAAATGTTTGCCCTTATAAAATTAAATTGAAATCTGCAAATGCACTTCCTGTTTTCTTTCAGTTAAATTGTCAGATTACGTATATTTTAGCAATTGGGAATTGGGAAAATGAAACAATTAACCACGCTGCTCCAACTGTCAGTTTTGACAAAAACAAATGGTGAGGAGGAGGTGTCTGTTAGGTTGTAATAACTCTTCTAAACCCCCTTTTCTGATCTTTCTGAATGAAATGCCTACTTTACTACATCCATTTAGCTTACAGTAGAAAAAACAAGCCACGCCTACTGTTTTCTCATTTAATATTCCATTTCTCTAGGAACTGCATCACAATATGAAAAAAAAAAAAAAAGTGTATGTATACAGTTATGTATGGCTTTTGACACATTATTTAAATTATGTGGCTAAGAAATAGCTATTAACTTTTTTTTTTGGTAAGGCCAGTGAAAATTTTGGTAGGGCAGCGTTGAACCCTGCACCAAATGCTAGGGACAGCTAGTAGCCAAAACTGTGTAAATTTAACAAAACATGCATTAGGATTTATCTTTTTTTAAATGTATTGCAAACTTTAAACTGAAAGTATAGTCATTAAATGCTTTTAGATTATCAACTATTATCATTGAATATTAAGTGTCTGCAGCTTATATATTGCTTGTTTCATAGGGGCTATGATAAACAGTCCAACAAGTGATTATTAACTAATAATATTCATCTTTATTTTAGTAATGCTTTAGTAAAATGTCTGCAAACTATTAAAACTGATCCGATGAGGTAAAAAAAAAAGATTCACCAGTGGGGGATAGTCTGAATAAAGCTCTGTGATTCATGTGAATTATTTTATATTATACAGTTTGGACCCAGTGGATAACTTTAAAAGGATTTAAAGCTTAATAAAGGAGTGCTTTGAAAGCAGCCATCACTAGCAGTTACATCTACAATACAATCATGTTGCTCATCATGACTGATGTCTGTTTCTACTTGATTCACTATAGTTTATGGTGGACTGTGTGAATGTTGAACAGATTTCATCGTCCTGCGTCCAGCTGCTATCTGTTCTCTCTGCGGAATCTCTGCTCTCTGCTGCTGTGCTTATACTCTTCAACAAGAGGTCAGCTGAACTCTCTTTCACTCTTTCTCAGTCCAGCACTAATTCATGCTAAACCCATCACTCCTCACTGCATGTATTTCCTCAGGGATCTTCTATGCAGCATGTCTCTGGTTGAGCTGAAGTCACTGTTCAGGATGGATGACATCATCAGAAGTGCACCTCAGTTTGTCACCACACTAGAGGTCAGTGCTCGCTCTGGTCAGGGCCTGCAGGACGTGCTCCACTGGCTTTCCTCAAACCTCTCTGACACTTGAGTGATTAGCATGAAGAAAATGGTGGGCTTAATATCACAGGACTCAGTAGATATGTGATGTGGAGATGATTTACAGCGTAACCTCAACTCAACCAAAGGCACATCCAAACGTTAGTTTGAGGAACAACTGTGCCTAACTGATCGACTGGTGATGGACTCATGGATAATTCCTCTGCTCTGAGGAAAATAGTTTAGTTTGAAGAAACTGATTTGCACAATGAAAATATACCATGGTAACAACTAAATTATTAAAAAAATATAAGACTCAGGTCTTGTGTTCCACTGAATAAGAAGTGCATTAGTGTTCTTTGGACTGTTTGGAGTTGAGCATGAGCAGGTGGACAATATATAAGCCGACAGTATATAAGCCACTGCTTAGTGTAGTTGTACTTCTGTATTTCTGCATCATGGCCCTTTCTGTGATCACCGAACAAAACAGACATTTCATTACCCATCTGAAGAAGAGTCCTTGTCTTGCTTGTTAACTCCTTGTACTTCAGCCCATCCAGCTTGTCCCAGCATTACAGAATGGATAGTTAAAGGACATTAAGCTGTTTGCCTGTTGTTGTAGCAAACAAAAAAAAAAACAAAAAAAAAAAAACAGATTAATTTCTGGTTTTCTTCTCAATGCTTGGAGTCTTTGAAGATATATGCTAGCATACTGTATTTACAATATGTTCATGTCGCTCATCACGACTGATATCCATTTCTACTTTATTAATTTTAGTTTGTGGTGGACTGTGTGTTGCTATCAATATTAATATAGCTGTTTGAGCTGTACATTTTTCTTTGGTCAGTCAACCCTTATGCCAGAAAAGTTCTCTGAAGTATGAGATTGCAAACAGGTGCTTAATTAGTCTGTATTAATTAGCCTCCCCACTCCCCAGCCAATAGAAATTAGGTTATTCACCCTGATTTAACAGTATATTTGTCTCCTATAACTGTAGTCTGTCATCCATCATCATAACCCTAACCCTCAAAAACACAGAAGGCCATATTCTAAGCTCATTTCCAACACTTTACTAGTGAGAGGCTGTCTTCAGAACCAGTAAATGTCCAATCTCCCGTCTAAACTTTATCCCACCCTACCTCAAGGGTGAAACCTCCTCAGTCAGCATGTTTTCCTCTACACACTACAACACATTGATTCTTCTTTCACACTTTATTCACACATCATCACCTTAATTGTTTTTTCAATAGCGTCCTTTGGCCATGGAATCACTAGGAGTCACTAAAAATACTCACTCACTCTCCTTTTGATTATTTCATGCTTTATCAAGGGTTGCCATAGCAGAATGAACCTCCAATTACTCTGGCATATGTGTGTACACCCACACACTCTCCCATTTACACGCTATGACCAATTTAATTTATCCAATTCACCTACAACGAATGTCTTTGGACTGTGGGTAAAAACAGAGCACTTGGAGGAAACCCCCGCAGACATGAAGAGAAAATGGAAACTCCACACAGAAAGGCCTCCTGGTGCAGTCGGGACTTGAACCAGCAACCTTCTTGCAGCGAGGAAACTGTTCTAACCACATCGCCACTGTGCCACCTCGCTAACAGTATCTGAGCCAAATTTTCTATAGTTTGACGTATACACACGTGACATGCAAACTGCTGATCGGTCACCAAAACCACTTCATTTAAATAGTCAGAAGCAGCTGCTGCTTAGTTGTTATTTGCACAATTAAATAGCCATGGCCTACTGGCTAGAGTTGGACTTATGATCGAAAGGTTTGGTGGGAGTGAATAACCTGCACTCAATACCTCAACTGAGGGGACTCCCTTAAGCAAGGCCCCAACTGCTCCCCAGGTGGTGCAGCAATGGCTGTCCACTGTTTTGGATGTGTGATTACTACTGTGTGTGTGCACTTGGATGAGATAAATGCAGAGCCCAAATTCTGAATATTGATCACAATACTTCACTTTCAGTAGAAAAGGTCCTGATGTTCCTCTTGTTTGTAGCTGAGGAGCAGATCCAGCAAGAGCTGGAATGAGTTTTTTAGGAAGTCGTGACAGTAGAGGTGGCGCAACTATATCAGTAATCTACCTACTTTAACCAATGGCCAATTGCAAGCACAGCAAAACAAAACTGAACTGCAGCAAGTCTAGCTGAGCTGTACTAAACTGTCTCATATGGAACGACTTGCATTTCTAGCTTCATGTAAAGCTAAAATTATTTGTTTTCCTATTGATGTTATTTCGTAAGTTTGCCTTAACATATAATCTGATTGAGCAAAAAGCAAGCACATTTGGTGAGCTGCCCAGAGGGAGGTCTAAAAGTTCTGATTATGCTCCTTCCAAACCTTGTTCTGTCTTTTGATCAGTCCATAGTATCTGCAAGTGGATGATGAAGCAAACCTGATCAAATCCACTAACTCTGAGTGGTACTTTAAAAGTGCATATTAGTACCCAAATGTACCTAAAAAAGTAACTTTGAGGTACCATTGTGGACCCTTTAGGTACAAATATGTACCTTTTGGAAAGGTACTCCCCCAGCGACAGCCCTGTACCTTTATTTCTTAGAGTGTACTGTGTTATAGTTATTCTAGTTTTTCCTTAGACATACAAATTGGCCACAAAGTAATGTGACTTTATTAGGCAGTGTTGTCATTTCCTGCACCTAACTTTTAATTTTTTGAAATTCCAAAGAAATAAAGATCTCAAATGTTGGAAATCATGCAAGAAATGACAAGAAAGAAGTGGGGAGAATGATTTACTAAACATGAAAATGACAACAACAAACCACACTTTTTAGTTTCATCTCCATCCTTGTATTTGATAAGCAACGTGCAATAGTCTCACGTACTTGCATTCTGTTAGTATGTGGCATCAACTCATTTTGAACACCACAGTGAGTACATTCTCTTGCTGGAGGACTAGTCATTCAACAGTCAATGCCCAATATTATAAAATCATTATACTTAAATTATTGGCCCCAAAATCTTAGTCCCTGTTATTTCATACTGGAGCGAGTGACCCATCAGATGCCTTCAGTGTTCACAGATACCAGTCATATCAAGTAAATAAAAGGATTGCATTGAAAGTCATCAGATACTCCAGGCTAATAAAGGACCACTAAAGCAGAGCTAGAAACTGGTGTGAGGAATCAAAGATAATGATAAAATTCTATGAGGCTTTGGACTTGTGCTTGGGTTATGTAGTGGGCTTTATGGAACAAATAATAAGAACTTCTTATCCAAACTACTGTAATACTTGGATTAAATATTCATAATTTTTAACCTGTGCCATTTATTTGTAATTTCTTATAAAGCCAGCATCTGTATTGCCATGTAATGCATAGTTGACATTCACACATTTTATTACAGTTGGAGGTCATTCACACATACAGTGATTCACACATACTGTATAGTGGACATTCTTATTGCTAGCTAGGCTAATTAGTAGTGTCAGTACAATTTCATTCAATTTTAATTTTGAATGCAAACAAACAGACTGAGCTGTGAATTTTCCATCTGCCTATTTTATGTGCATTATAAAAAATGCTTAATGCCAAGATGTACATACATTTTGAAAACAGAGGATTAGGATCTACTTTTACAAGAAAAAATTGCACACAATGATGGAACCAAATTTACCAAATAAATTCAACCATGCTCATCAAAATGTAATGATTTTGTTTGAACAGATCATGTAATAACAGAATTAAATGGATTATTAAGTTATTAATTAAATAAGACATACCACATTGTAAAAGAGCTGAGATGTGGTTTTGGTCATTTAAAATCCCTTAGCCAAAGTTCATTATCAAAGTGGTTCGTATTATTACCTCCCCAAACTATCAACTCCCAAAGTCACCGCACATTCATTGATTTCCATCTTCATCCTCTGAGGCACAAGAAATTTATTATATATATATAAAAAGGCCCACAGTTTATTATATATAAATAAGGCTGCAACAAATTACATCTTTTTGATATTTGGTGGCGGTTCATCAGAAAGTGATGATTTTGTTCTCTTTGACTCGCTAGATGGAAACGGTGCTTTATTCATATGGCGCTTATATTTAAACGTATTTTCATCTCATTACACTTGAACAACTAAATAAATACTTGGGTCTATTTAACTGACTGGATTCTGATTATATTATACTATTGTTGCTGTTCAATGGAACTCATGAAATTGAAGATAGTCAGGCAAGCGCTTTCACTATAAATTTTCTTGGCGAGTTTGGGCACGCCCTGTGTGTAGAGCCCCTTTTGCGCTGTTATTTTTTCTATTTATTACTATGAAGCTGTTTTGTCCCAAACATTTGTGATTTTTAAACTGACTAAACAATTGTACAACATTTCATCTAAGCAAAAGAAGAAAAATGTAAGGGGGAAAAAGCAAATAAACAACCAAATCAAGAGGGCAAACATTGGCTGTGCTCCACTTTACTTTTTAGACATTTGTGAACTTCTTTCAGCACTTTCCCTCTGCCATTGTCAAGCGTGTTCATCTCTCAAGAATGCAGAATGTATGTGCCATACAGCATTGTTTAAGAAATCAATCCTGCAATGATTCTGAGAATTTCAAAATTGCTTCCGAGTCTAATTTTTAACGGCAGATGCATCCAATTCCTTAGGCATATTGCTTGAACCTAAATTAAGTATTAATAAGCTTAGGAAAGATTTACACAAATTTCTAGTGTGTTCACGGTAAGCTGTTTTTGCATTCATTTTGAGATATAAAAGACAATTTACATGACTCAGATCTCTTCCTCTTGATTGTATGGTTAAAAACTAGCCTAGAGCACCATCTGCTTTTGAAAACAAGCCTAGAGCACTATCTGCTGTTAAAAATAAACCTAGTGTGCTATCTGGTGTTAAAAACAAGACTAGAGCAGTGTTTCTCAACCACATTCCTGGAGGACCACCAGCTCTGCACATTTCCTATGTCTCCTTAACCAAACACACTCGATTCTGATCATAAGCTCATTAGCAGAGACTGAAAGACCTGTTATGAGTGTGACAGACAAAGGAGACATCTAAAACATGCAGTGTTGGGGGTCCTCCAGGAACGTGGTTGAGAAACACTGGCCTAGAGCACTGTCTGCTGTTAAAAACAAGCCTAGAGCAGTGTTTCTCAACCACGATCCTGGAGGACCACCAGCTCTGCACATTTCCTGTGTCTCCTTAACCAAACACACATGATTCTGATCATAAGCTCATTAGCAGAGACTGAAAGACCTGTAATGAGTGTGACAGACAAAGGAGACATCCAAAACATGCAGTGTTGGTGGTCCTCCAGGAACGTGGTTGAGAAACACTGGCCTAGAGCACCGTCTGCTGTTAAAAACAAACCTAGAATGCTATCTGCTGTTAAAAACAAGCCTAGAGCAGTGTTTCTCAACAACGATCCTGGAGGACCACCAGCTCTGCACATTTCCGGTGTCTCCTTAACCAAACACACATGATTCTGATCATAAGCTCATTAGCAGAGACTGAAAGACCTGTAATGAGTGTGACAGACAAAGGAGACATCCAAAACATGCAGTGTTGGTGGTCCTCCAGGAACGTGGTTGAGAAACACTGGCCTAGAGCACCGTCTGCTGTTAATAACTAAGCTCAGAATCGATGCTGAATAGATTTCTTGCATTATTTTTTTTTTGTTGTTGCCACAGCTCTAACGTAACGTGTGGCTGTTGGCTTTTTCACTTGTCTACCCCATGTTGATGTTTTTTTTAGGCCAACTATACATGAGAACATGCTAGTTTGTTTATCGCAGACGATGGATCATGTGTTCGCTACTGTGCATGTGTGCGTTGCATAACTGATCATTTATATAACATTCAAATTAACCACTTGATACAACCACAAAGCATTACCAGTGGTCGTTATTAAAAATAAGTATATTTGTAAATTAAAAAACAATGTATGTGTGAATGCCTCTTAAAAGCGACTGCATAGAGCAAAACCTGTAGGCTGTGAAAGAAGCAAAGCCATTAAAAATGTGTTCCAGTTTTAAGTCATTGTGTAATTAAACAGTCCTTATTTGGATTTGGTCTTTCATAGGAACGGGTTCTGATTGTGTGTATCTGGATCTGCAAGCATGGTTTTGCTGGACAGTGGTAGCAGTGGTTGCGGTAGGGGTCCAGGGATCAGTGGCAGCACCTGTGCAGACTGTGTGAAGGTGTTGGGCAAAGAGCTTGGCTGCTGGCTGGATGCCATGGCCAGCGATGCATTGAATGGGAGGGATGAGGGTGCGGGAGACGTGGAGCTGGGACGCATCTGATTAAGCGTCAGGCGAGGTGCTTCATTTTGGAATGGATTAGAGGTTGTCGGAACAGGCACTCCTAAATTAAAATCAGAATGAATAAAATTATTACGGATTTTGAAGTACATGACCAAATGTAGTTTAAATGGTTAGCTCAACCAAAAATTTAAATTCTGTTAATAATTACTAGCCCTTATGTCATTCCAATCCCCTGAGACCTTTGTTCATCTTCATACCACAAATCGATAGATAAAATCCAAGAGCTTTCTCAACAGCACTGGTCATGCTTTGTTCACACCAGATGCGGAACGCGCAGATAAATTGCGATATTCGCTCGTAAATAAACGTGTGAACATTTTAGTTTACTTCATTCGCGCGTCAAATTTACTTCACAACAAACACGGATTTGCTTCATGGGCAGGGCTTTTGTCTGCCCGGTGACTGTAGCTTCGTTTCTAAATGGCTAACATGGATTTTATTAAGAAAATAACTGTGTTTATGTGCTTTTATGAAGGCTGAAAAACAGCGTCGATACGTTTGGAGCGAGTCCACTAAATCCTTTCAGAGGTGCACCCAGCACTGTGAGCTCATAAACTCCTCAAGAAACTTAACCATGATGATGGATGCTTTCAGCTGTGCTTCTGACTGAGCACTCCTTTGATGAACTATTGTCAGTGTAGGCAGAAGGATTTTCCCCCGGGACACCAACAACAGGCGTAACATAATCACAACATATTCACGCCCTCACAAGAGCAAGCTCCTGATTGGTTAACGTGGCGTGAATGTTCGGATTTTCGAACTTGAGCAATTTGCGCATCAAACGCGCAAAATGCTCAATTCGCGCTGCGCCATTCGCACGTATCGCGCTACAGGATGTCTATTTACATCTTTGCATTGACTTAACATGTAAATCACTCGCGCTTGACGCTTCTTCCACTTTTGGTGTGAACGCAGAATAAGACTAAGCCAATAGTTTATGCACATCCTGATCTGAAGTGGAAGTTTATGGTGAACAAAGTCATTGTCACAGGGTTTTTAGGTGTAAAAAAAAGGTTTATTGTAGCTTTGTATGATTACAGTTGAAGCGGGAAGTGCGAAAGAAAGAAAAATGTAATTGTAATTATAAAACTATGAATAAATTAAACATCAATAGTCAAATATCAGAAAATTCCAAAGAAATTGCATTGTATATATGTGTATACTTTTATAAAAGGTCTTATTACATTACTTCCAATGGCCAAAAAATATGATCTTTTTCTTGATAACTGGCGGCCAATATGTCTTCTTAATGATGATTACAAAATTTTAGCTTTAATTTTTGCTAAGCGTCTCAAAAGAGTAATTAATTCTATAATAGATGAACCTCAGTCTGGCTTTTTACCAGGGAGGCATATTTTCAATAATATTAGATTGGTGTTAGATAGTATTGATTATTCAGACCTAAGCATGGGACGATAACCGTTTTCAAGGTATACCGCGGTTTGGAAAGGTCAAGGTTTTAAAACAGTCAAAATTGTCTCCAATACCGTTTCTAAGGTATGTGTACGATTTTTTTTATTTAAACAATCGTACACATAATGACACATTGTTATTATGGGGTATTGTGTGTAGAATCTTAAGGAAATAAATGAATTTAATCCATTTTGGAATAAGCGCTATGAAGAGTTTCCGGATGCACTGTAAATATGTGATTACACAGAGATTTGTTGCTTAAGGGTACAACTTTACTTTCTAAAGCACAGGGTCTTTCACATCTAGCTTATTCTACAGCATCACTCTATGTGGATAATAAGACTTCTAAGACAATTGATCAAACCTTGTTTAATTTTTTATGGAAAAATAAGAAACACTATTTTAGAAAATCTGTAGTTTTGAATATTTATAAATTATATTATGTCTTAATTTCATCAGTTTTGCTAATCTTAATTACACATTCAAAATGAATTAAAAATCCTGCATCATTGTGGAATTTTATACCAAATTTGTTTTTCTCTAAATTACGGGGTTAAAATGTTTTGCTCTTGTGTAATTATAATCCTACCAAATTGTTATCCTGGTCTTTAATTTACAAGCACAACTTTTCCCCACATAATTATATAGTTTGGCACAACAGAGAATTATTGTACAAAAATAAGTCAAATTCTTTGATAATTGGGCAAAAAATAATATAATTTATGTTAGACAATCAATCCGCTGGATAAGTTGGAGGTTCATTCCGCTGTGGCGACCCCAGATCAATAAAGGGACTAAGCCGAAAAGAAGATGAATGAATGAATTAATGTTAGACAATTATTTAATAACAGAGGAGGGCCTTTTTAATATGAGGATTTTTTGTCCTATTACAAATATCCAATTACAGCTAAAGAATTTGCTATTGTTTTTGGAGCAATCCCCTCTGGGATTATTATGCTTATGAAGGGATGGGACAATCAGTCTCCCCAGGATGTGCCACATCTAAATGTGCTAAAAACAGTTCTTGGTAAATTACTATTTACCACAAAGCCAAATAAAAAAAATATCTGCTTTCTATTTCAGCGTGAGATAATCTCTTGTCCTAATGCTGTTTATTACTGGAACAGACATCTAGGTAATGCAGGGTTTCTGCAGGTTTCATCAAGTCAATTTTAAGACCCTTTTAAGACCATTATGAATGAAATTTTAGACAGGGCTAAACACTAATGATTATTTCTAATGGCCCGATTATTTATAATGCTTGCCACAAAAAATCTAATGTAATTATTTCTTAGAGACATACTTTAATGTCCCAAAACAGGGGAACTCTAGTTGTACTATTTTCAACATAATACTACTTACTTTTTTGTTTTAAATGACAAGTTTAACATTGTTAAAATATATTTATTGTGTAGGTAATTACATAAAAAATCAAAAATATATACTTGTTGGCTTTTGGTCTAAATTGATTGAGCATAACTTATATTCAACCCAATGCATTTTCTGTTATAAAACCTTAAGTTTCATGCCTATTTAAATATATTATGTCTACTCAACCTTTACCTCTGTATATATTTTTTGTATGAATGGATGATATTGTAAAGAGATATATTGCTCTGTTATTATCATGAGAAAATTGTGTAATTGTTTTTAGTTTTCTTTCCCTGATTTTATTAAGATTGATTGTTGGTGATTGGATGGATGTCAGCCAGATTGGGTAGCTTTACTTGGACTGAGGAAAATTAAGACCTGTTTAAAATGATTTAGGACCTATAACACAATATTTCAGTGAATTTAAGACTTTTTAAGGACTAAAGTTTTGTTTTTAAAATTTAAGACTTTTTAAGACCCCGCGGATACCCTGTGATATTAACTGTAAAAGAGTATGGACTTTACCTCACAAATTCCTAATGTACAATAAAATCCACGAAGTGTCTTATAAAACTACACAAAGGTTTATTTCTAAAGATTTTGATGTAAATTGCTCCTGCGATCACCAAACTGAAGATCTGTCTCACCTTTTTTGGAATTGTGAATATACCAAAAATGTTTGGAAAAATGTATTAGGTATATTTAGTAGTATAACCCTGATATTATTAGAATGAACATCCAGATGTTTTTTTATTTATTTATTTAATCTTATTATATTTCTGGCTAAATATTTTATACACAAATGTGTACATTTTGTAAGTGTAAACCTTTTTTTTTTTCAGATTTTTCTTGAAGATCTAAATATTTATATGTCTTTGATTTCTGAATCCACTAATAAAAAAAAGCTGTAAAAACTGAATCTGTTTAAAAGACACATTCCTGTTTTGCTCCCTGGCAGGTCATGTGATATAATGTTATGTAAATAATAATAATAATAATACCTTTTATTTATAGGCGCCTTTCAAAGCACTCAAGGACACCTTACAGCAGATCACAAGCACATCATAAAAATACAAGCAGTAAAAAATAACAAGCAGCATAAAATTAAACCAGCAAATCATTAAAAGCTATCCTAAACAAAAACGTTTTTATCTGAGATTTAAAATTGGAAATAGAGTCCATCTGGCGAATGTGCAAAGGCAGGGAGTTCCATAACTTTGGTGCTGTACAACTAAAAGCCCTGCCACCAAATGACTTCATCTTAAAGTTTGGGACAGATAAGAGTTCAGCAGAAGATGATCTCAGTGAGCGCGAAGGAGTGTAGAAATGAAGAAGATCAGAAAGATAGTGAGGGGCCAGGTTATGAAGAGCTTTGTATGTTAAGAGGAGGATTTTGTATTGTATACGATAGTGAACAGGGAGCCAGTGCAGGTGAAAGAGAATTGGAGTTATGTGATCAGAAGTACGCGAGCAGGTAACTATCCTGACCGCTGAATTCTAAATTAACTGTAGTATATGAAGTTGTTTATTAGGGATGCCAGATAGGAGTTAGTTACAGTAATCAATCCGTTATGTAATCAGAGCATGAACAAGCACTTCAGTACTTTGTTGTGATAGTGAAGGGCGAAGTCTTGCAATGTTACGTAAATGTAAAAAGGCAATTGAAAAATGTTTTTTATTTTGTCATAATAAAAAAAATGATTACAGTTGGACCACAGAAGTGTTGCAACAAGGTTTTTTTTTTTTTTTACTTTTTTGTTGTGGTGAATTTGTATTCAGTAGATGAAAGAATGTCTCAGGAGGTGGAGTTGACATGAGGGTGAGTAATTACTAAAATAATTTGCATTTTGAGGTAAACTAAACTTTTAATAATGGTGCATTCTGACCTGATAAAAATGGGTTGAAGTTCTTGGTAGTAGGATTGGGGGGTATCAGGGAATCCAAGTTGACAAGTGAAGCTCCAGATGGACCCAGAAATGCCTCAGGAGTACTGCAGGTTCGAGGAGCTGGTTTTGGTAGACCTTCGCCAAGGGAAGACAAATTGAAAGGCTCAGGACTACCGTGGCCATTCACATTTGCCTGACCTCCATCCATAGCTTCATCAAAAAGATCATCATCTATATAATAGGAATTCAACATGGAAAAATAAAATATATAATACAAAATGCACACTAGCATTCAAATATTTGGGGAAGGTAGTGCTTTTTAAGATGGTTATCTTCGGGTTGTTATTTAAGTGTTTTTATTTTGGTCTGGACCAAAAATATATCAATACTTTTAGTCCTGCACTGTGTATGTTTTAGGATAGAACCTAAAGAATCAAGCACACCAGAGTTTATTTTAATTGTGAACACAAGACACACTTGTACTGACCAAGCTTGATTTATTTGCTCAAAACACTAAATACAAATTGGGAAATATTTAATATTATATTGTAATTCAAAGTGTAATCATATCCAGCATCATTACTCAAATGATCCTTCAGAAATGATTTTATTATTATGATTTGGAGCTCAAGAAACATTTCAACTAATCACTATTACTTTTGGTAATTACAAAGTGCTGGTAATTTTTCAAACCAATATGACCCCAAACATTTGAATAGTAGTATGTTTGAAGAAAAATAAATGAAATGGTGAATAAAATAAATGTTATTATTTTAAAATAAATGATTAATATTAAAATATTAATATTAATGGAAATAAAAAAAAAATCAAAGTGATTGCCTGAGGGACTTCCTGCACGAGGGGGTGTAGTTTTGAGAGGGCCAATAGATCCTCGTCTGTCCACTACGGGGGGAGAAAAGGGATCCACTCCAGCCCCTGGAGGATTTAAACACCCATAATATACTGAATTCCGAGACCATATATATTATCTATAGGTCATCGTTATGCTACTGCACCCCTACATTTACCTAATAGAGACAAAAGATTATCATGCATACTTGGGAAAGAACGTTTTTTAGAAAATGTTAAATATATTTTTGATTAAAAATTTGCATAGGATTAACAGCATCATTAGGATATTTAGTATATTACAGGATGCAAACTTGTCATGGTTAAAAAAAGGTGACCCCATATAGTGCACAGCATAAAGAACTACACACCCCTTTTCAAGATAAATATTTTTACAATTTCTCAGTGAATATAGAAAATATATTTTGGTGCATTTAAACAGGTTTTAATGAACAGATATATTCATTAAGATTAGTAACTTAACATTTATAGGAATGGTGTGATAATATACACTACATAATTTAAAAAGTAAACATAAATAAATAACTTTTCATCTTTTCCTTTTTAAAAATTGACTTAATATTTCCATTGGTGTGTATTATTTTTGCACTGTAAGTTATTTTTTTTAGATTTGTTGCAGTTGTGGCTTTGGTACTGCCTAATGTAATGTACAAGCATATCTTATTATATGGCATCATATAGAAACTAATAATTCCAAAGAGATCTTGTGTACTCATATATATGATAAGAAAAATGTAAAAAATAATTTGATAATCACACAACATTGTACAGTTATGTTCATCTTAAGAAATCTTCAGTGTTAAAATACATGAATGGAAAATATTTTATTCAACTGAAAAAAAAAATCATAAATTGCAAAACTACTTATGTGTTTTTTAAATCAACTTGTAATGAATGTTATTTTACTTCTGTTTTGATTAATTCTATGCAGTAAACATGTCATTTTGGCTTTTTAATTTTTTAAGTTTCACTTTCATTCAGCAACAGCTTCCGTTTTTTTGGTGATGGTGATGATAATGACGAAAACACATGTATGTATCTCTAGGAGTTCAGTGTGTGTGTGTATTATAAACTCGGAGGAGATGTGTGTCTGTGGTCCTTTACTGACTCAATGGGTGCAGCTAAAATTCCTACACAACGGTAATAGTTTGATTACGGTGTTTACATGTCTGTACTGCACTTCAATAATGGGACTAAAATAGGAGTACTCCACATGTCTTAATTCGATTAGTGTTTTTAGAGCTTAGAGTAAGACAACATGCATAAAGAGACTGATGTGGTCAAAATACTCATTTGCCTAATAATTCTGCACTCCCTGTATGTATATATATATATATATCCAACCAATATTTTTCTTATTAGACAACTTTGAGAATCTTGACACAATATTGATAATTACTACTGATAACATGTCAGGCTTCTGAATAACCATGTTGTCTGTTTAATTAAAATGATGTTAAAATGCAGATGTTAATACATGAGCACAGGGCTTTGAATTTCCCCTCCTGCACTTGACTCTCGTGTTCTCTATGTTTGCATGCCATCTTAAAACACAGAGTTCTCAGTAAATTGGCATTCAATCAGGTGCTTTTTAAAGTCCACAAGAACCAGAAGCTGCAACCGTTTTTTTATTATTTTGTGATGCAGTTTCTAGAGAAGCGGATTTTTTAATTAGAAAACAGTGGGTATGGCTTGTTTTTTTCTACTGCAAGTTGATAGGATGTAGTAAAGTAGGCATTTTATTCAGAAAGATCGGGTAATGGTAGGGCTGGGCGTTTTTTTTCGATTAATTCGAATTTACGATTTAAGACGATTTTATTTTTTACAAAATCGAGGAATCGCGGTTTTTTAATAAAAATATTAAAGCCGGTTTTCCACTATCGTGCCAAACCGTTCTAAACTGTTAGACAACCGTGCTGAATTGTGCTGATTCTGTGTGTTGACGTCGCGGCTCTGTTGATGTGCTGCCACAGCTGGTAGTGGAAGCGCGCCAGGGCGGACCGGCCATTGGGAACACCGGGACATTTTCCCGCTAGAGCAACAACAGCCCCGCAGTCAGCCAGCCAGCTTCGCGAATGTTTCCATGCGCGTCGTGCTGTTGTTCGCGTCCCTCAGCCGTCTGTGTCTCCCGCGCGAGCTGCGAGACGGGGACCCGCGCACCACCTGAAGGACGGTTACGGCGTGTTGTAAATGTCGGTCACCGCAGAAAGTCAAATCTTTCTTTAATTTGGACTTTTGCTTGAATTACGGAGTGGCACAGTAGCTGTCAAGGTACTGTATGAATTAAATCATAACCCATATATGCACCAATAAACAAGTAAAATGAATGAATGAATAAAATAAATATGGATTCTTAAATGTCGGCAGTTTTTACTCCAAAAAATATCAATACGTATCGACAAATGTTTTATAAAAATAAATTAAGCAATTTCCAACATTTCAGCTATAGGCCATTATAGGATTCAGTTAAATATAAGATAGACCTTTAAATATACATAGATATGTAACAGGTTTCTGTGGGTTTTTTTTTTTTTCACGGTGATCTTTAATATACACTGGGTGGTGGAGCTACGCACAAATATTTTCTAAAACGTCAAGCAGATATTTGTCTATAGCTCGTTAGTTATTTATGAAGACAAAAAATAATTAAAATGACAAAAATAAAACTATAAAATTACAAAGATAAAAAGAGCAGCATTCTGCTAAATATATTCCTTTATATCCTGATATGCTATGTGTTGTTTCATTCGTTTTTTTATATTTAACTTGATGCATTCGTTATTTAATATTTAAATACAAAATCGTTTAAATGGTTATATTTTACCATCAAAATGTAGTATATTTTATATCATTACCAATTTTTGATATAAAACCGCTGTTATTTTATTGATTGTTATGAAATAATTTAAGTGCTATATTTTTTATTAGTGAAAGTGCCCGCTCACTTTGACAAGGCCTGTCTAAATATATATTTCTGCCATGCCACTAATACAGATAAACTATTGTTGCATTATCATTGTTTATTTTTCTGTTATGTACAGAGATTTGAATATTTATTTCCCCTCCAATCCTTTTTAATCTTCAAGTTACATTTTGGTCATTTTCTCTCCAAATAAAATTTGCCCAAAGCTGCACAACATATGACCTGCTGTGACTTCTATTGTAGCTATGTTTAGCATCCCTATATGAGAGAGTGCCATTACAAGTGAGCATGAAAAAAACTAGTTTCAGCATTTATTTAAATTTAAATGAACAAGGTAAGCTGGTAAGGTAGTTACACAGTAAAAAAAAATTAATAAAAAAATAAATAAAAATCGAAATGGAAATCGTGAATCGGTCAAACTTTATGAAAAAAAAAAAAAAAAAAAAAAAAAAAAAAAAAATCGAGATTTTTTTTTTTGCCATATCGCCCAGCCCTAGGTAATGGGTTTGGGTTATTACAACCTAACAGACACCTCCTCCTCACCATTTCTTCTTGTTGTCAAAACTGATAGTTGGAGGGGTGTGGTTAAGTGGTTCAGATTTAAATTTTAGATTACAAGGGCAAAGAATTTTTTTTTCTTAATGACATGCACAGATGAATTCTTCACCACAAAACTAGTAATGTGAGCTAACAAAATCATATGGTTAGTTTTGATTTCATTTGTACTATAAGCTAAGTTTATAGTCAAACACGTCCCAAATATCGAAATTTGCAGAAAGGTGACAAGTTTGCAACCCTGATATCAAGCATTTTAGCTTCAGTTTATTATTATGCAGTTGTAGATTAAGTTTGTACCCTGTGCAGGGGAGATCCAGGTATGATTCGTGGACACAGGGCTGGAGGCATTTTGAGGGGCGTCCCATGGATCAGAAGTTTGCTGTCGATGTGCCCAGGGTTGGGAATATTCACTTGATGCAGGCGGTGCAATCCATGAGCTTCCATGCCGGCGGATTGAAGAGCTGGGCTCTGCAAAAAAAAAGTTAAGCATTACATCAAAGCAATATTGCTGATGGTTTATGTTCATTTCATTGCTTAAATGTGCACCAATAATTATTTTTTGTTTGAGTGCCACTGTGTGAAACAACAGTTGTCTTGAACTTAAAGCTGACACATCACCTTGTGATGTAATTGCTTACTTATCCTAACAGGAGTAAAATAGCAGTTACAAGCGCATATCATAAATTACATACAGTGCATATGGGAAGTATTCAAAGCACTTTTTCCTACATTTTGTTATATTACAGCTTTATTCTAAAATGAATACATTTTTGTATTTTCCTTAAATTTCTACAAACAACACAACATGGCAACGTAAAGGAAGTTTGTTTGAAATCTTTTTAAGTTTATATATATATATATATATATATATATATATATATATATATATATATATATATATATATATATATATATATATATACACACACACAGTTGAAGTCAGAATTATTAGCCCCCCTGTTTTTTTTCCCCAATTTCTGTTTAATGAACAGAAGATTTTTTTCAACACATTTCTAAACATAATAGTTTTAATAACTCATTTCTAATAACTGATTCATTTTATCTTTGCCATGATGACAGTAAATAATATTTGACTAGACATTTTTAAGACACTTCTATACAGCTTAAAGTGACATTTAAAGGCTTAACTAGGTCAATTAAGTTAACTAGGCAGGTTAGGGTAATTAGGCAAGTTATTGTATAACAATGGTTTGTTCTGTACACTATCAAAAAAATATATAGATTAAAGGGGCTAATAATTTTGACCTTAAAATTGTTTTTAAAAAATTAAAAACTGCTTTTATTCTAGCCGAAATAAAACAAATAAGACTTTCTCCAGAAGAAAAAAAATATTATCAGATATACTGTGAAAAGTTCCTTGCTCTGTTAAACATCATTTGGGAAATATTTAACAAAGAAAAGAAAAATCCAATGGGGGCTTATAATTCTGACTTTAACTGTGTGTGTATATATATATATATATATATATATATATATATATATATATATATATATATATATATATATATATATATATATATATATATATATATATATATAGTTGTTTCTACAACACTGATTTTCTTCTAGTGTCTGCACGTTAAACTATTGTATGATTATTTTTAAAATGAGCTTTTCCATTATCATGGCAGAGGCATCAAAAAACCCTGGCAGGCCATGATGTGGAAAAAACTCTTGTATAGAAGCAGCAAACATTTTTTGTTAATGCCGTCATTAAGGAACGCCTATTGTAACCCATTCACCACTGCATTAGTCACCCATGATTCATTGATTTTGAAAAATGAAAATGTATCTAAATGTTGCATGAGTCCAAATGCAAGTATGCTCTAAAATGCTCTAATCTGTTATTCTAATGAATGAACTGATGAAAAATAACAATGGTTAGTTTTTATCTTTTTGAGTATATTTCAGTCTTGTCTTTCTTCATCAACAGTATTGCATGGTGATATAGCCATGTCATCCCATCTTGTCCTGATCTTGTGGCCCGTTTCCACTGAGTGGTACGGTACTTACGGTACGCTTTTATGGCCGTTTCCACTGTCAAAAGGTACCAACAAAAAGCAAACCGTACTGTAGCACTTTTTGGGTACCCTTTGCAAAGGGTACCTAGCATGACAATAGGGTATCAAAAGGCAGAGCTAGACGCGCAGCAGAATGCTATTGGTTTACAGAGAAATGTCACTTGCGCATGCATAAGCAGGAGAATGAAAACAAAGGAACTGCCATTTTTAAATATACAGCCGAGACATACACTGTAATACTATATACAGTTGAAGTCAGAATTATTAGCCCCCCTTTGAATTTTTTGTCTTTTTTAAATATTTCCCAAATGATGTTTAACAGAGCAAGAACATTTTCACAGTATGTCTGATAATGTTTTTTCTTCTGGGAAATAAGTCTTATTTGTTTTATTTCGGTTAGAATAAAAGCAGTTCTTAATTTTTCAAAAACCATTTTAAGGTCAAAATAATTAGCCCCTTTAAGCTGTTTCTTTTTTCGATAGTGTACAGAACAAACCATTATTATACAATAACTTGTCTAATTACCCTAGCCTGCCTAATTAACCTAGTTAAGCCTTTAAATGTCACTTTAAGCTGTATAGAAGCACTTGAAAAATTATTTACTGTCATCATGGCAAAGATAAAATGAATCAGTTATTAGAAATGAGTTATTAAAACTATTATGTTTAGAAATGTGTTATAACAATAATTCAGGGGGGCTAATAATTCTGACTTCAACTGTACATATAACAACGGCCATGGTCGACCCGAGCTCAAACTAACCTTGTCGTTGTCTTGATGAACAGCCACAAAGCTAAGAAGAACAAAATCTGCCGTTTCCTGTTTTTGTTTTACGAGGCCATCTAAAATTGTGATCGGTTTTACTTTCTCCAGAGAGCTTGCGATCATTCGCGAGTGCACGTCTATATTTGAAATAACAAACTTTTTGAGCTGATGATGATAACATGCGCGTGACTATTGAAGTGCTTTTGACATCCGCAGCAAATGATTCTTTCAGCAACCTAAAACATGAACAAAATGCCATGTTTAACTATTATCATCACCTGTTGGACCATTATGAACTCTGAATGAATTACTTTCTAACAAGATGTTACATGTACTGGTGAAGAGTAAAGAAAGGGTACCATTGGTACCTTTTTGGCAGTGGAAACGCAAGCCTGATAAAGGTGATCCGTACTGACCCAAACCGTAACGTGCCACTCAGTGGAAATGGGCCATTAGTCTTGGAAAAAGGTAGTAATTTTCCATCTTTATTTTGTTGGCGAAATTAACACTAGAGCACAGAAACAGACAGACAGAGCTTCACTTCAACTAAGTTATCTTTCAAGTAACACTTCAACTCAAATATACAAAAGGGTAAATCAAATCAGAACCACCACAAGTTCACATAAATGTTGGTTATGAAAGAAAACAGTTCAAGAAGTAATAACAAATATGTATTTTGCATTAAAGTCATCTCAACATTATTTACCAAAAAAACACTTGGTCTACCTTTACTGTTGAAGAGCACTTACTGCTAAGATGCAATCATATTGAATCGCAGGGCTTACCCAGACTATCCCATGGGTCAGACCGCAGAGGACCAGCCTGCGCTAAAGCACCTTGGCCTCCAGATGAATCCCAAGCACTGGCAGCAGAGGGCAGTTCAGGAGCCGAAGTGAAAATATCTGCAAGATCCAGCATGGCAGACTGCCAACGGGAAGGAGAGAAAAGCGCTTTCAGCACATTCAGAAAGATTTTTTTTAGGTCAATAGCGTATACATCTATACAAAGCCTGAAATGGGGACAACTAACTGCAGTACAGAACCTCCAACAGTACTTGAATTTATTGTGACAAAAAAACTAACCCAGGCAATCCTAAATCTTTCAGCTCATTTGTGAGTTCAGCAAAATTTTACAACTTATTAATTGTATAGTTTTAATGAAAGCACAACAATAAGGAGAAAATACTGATCAATAATGCCTAACAGTTTAGTTTACCCAAAATAGAAATTCTTTAATTAATTACCCTCACATCTTTTAATTCCCTGAGAACTTCATTCATCTTTGGCTCATCTCAAGGCATCAAAATATGCCATGTGACTTCAGTTGTTCAACTATAATTATACAAAGCTCTGAGAACTCCGTTCCAAAAACTGTTAAAAATGTAAAACAGTAATGGCAGTATGACATTTTGCCATTAGAATCAGAAGTGCAACACAAAAGTAACACACAGAGACAACCACTGAAGACACATGGACTGTTTTGACAATGCTTTGGTTCCTTCTCTAAACCTCTCTGGACTATTGCTATGGAGGATGAATATTGGAAAAAACACACACTGCGACATTTAAATTTTATGCAATTAATAGTTAATTAATAATTTTACATTGATTGGGATGGTTTTGTAGGAGAGTGCATAAAGTATAATAAACAAATTGCAAGTGATAAATAAAGCAGAGCAAATATACAAATGAAGGAGTTTAAACAGTATACAGGTACAGAACTAAAATAATCAAACATACAATAAAGCTGTATATTCTTCATTGAGTAAATAATTAAATACGACTTATCTTTGTTAAAGCTACAAACGTAATAATTAGTTGTGCCCAAATGCTTTAAACTCACTTAAAATGTTTACACACAGGGCTTAAAAACAAAAGCTATTGATAAACTTTCCTTTATTATTGTTAAACTGAAATGACTCCAAAATTTTCATGTTCTAAACTGTTGTACCTGGTCAACTATAATCTGACTTCACATTGCACATCCTGCAATGTGACTATTGTGTATTCACACATTGCGTAATGATGCTAAAATGATATATTGTGCAGCCATAATGAGGGAGCTCTCAGATTGCACCTACAATATCTTAATTTGTGTTCTGAAGATGAACGAAGATCACAGGTAATAGGAATGATATAGACGTGAGTTATTAATAACAGAATTTTCACTTTAATTTTCACAACTAACACTTTAACTTGACCATAAATTTTAGGTCAATATTTGCAGTAGGAATCTTTTACATCATAGTAAGTAGATTTTACTTTGTTCCTCACACTGTAAAACCCAAAATGTTAAGGTAACTCAAAACCATCTGAGGAAACTGATTGCAACAAACCAAAAGTTCAAAAACGAATCCCAATGAGTACTGTGATATTAATCCATTTGAGTAAATGCAGCAATTTGAGCACAGTAAAACCCAGAAGAGAACTCAAACCAACTGAGTACTGTAAAACCCAATAAGTTATGGCAACAAATTGCTACAAACCATTTGAGTTAAAAAAAAAAAAAAAAAACTAATCTATATAAGTACTGTGAACTTACTCCTTTTAAGCTGATGTAAAGAGGTATAACTAACTCATTACCTTCAACACTGAGTTCAAAATGCTTTTCAAATGAGTAGAAATTTCAGTAAATTTTGAGTTAACTACACTTATTTCATTTGATAAAGTTGACTGTTGGGTTTTACAGTGCATAAATGCTTGCAGAACACTCATTTAATGGCTATGTCACTGCCTGGTATTAGCATGTGTTGTCAGTGATCCAATCACAACATGTCAAGTTTAGACATTTAGTCAAGTAATTTCGACTTGGAATTAACATGCATTCAAATTAATCTCTTATGATCACTTGTGTTAGGATTCCATCACAGTCCTTTAGTTTTATTTCTTAATGAACAAGCCAGCGTTCAGTGGCTTACAAGTGAGCAGGAAATCATATGCTATGGCAACTATCTTTTCAACCATAGTCCATTTGCTTTGGTACAGTGCAGCAAGATATGAATGCCTTGTTTTAGCAGACTTTTTTAACATTTATATAATACATGTATTATAGCAATCTTGTTTTTAGTTAGTAGGCAACACATTTTTTTTTTTTAGATGATTAAACATTTGACCACATTAACATTATGAAAATAATCCAATTGAATGTGTTATCGAATAACTCTGCAAGTACTGTAGTCAAAAGTGGAGAAGGTCAAAACACAGTAGACCCTCTTTAAAGCAGTTTTTAGCATTGTCCACTTGTGATGGACTGACAAAGCACATCAATACCAGGTTTAAAGAATGAGCTTTTGTATCGCAAGCAAGTTCAATGAGTGGTTTCATACTCCTCCTTTAGCCTCCATTTCTCGTTTGCTCTCCTCAAGTGCTTTCTGGAGCAGAGACTCGTCCCCCCGGCGGCTTCTCTCCTCCTTGTGAACAACAGAGAAGAGATCAATTCATGCTGAAGAGAGAAAGTCTACATAAAGTAGTTACAAATGTTTTTCAGAATTTCATAAACTTGGGGGATATCCATCATTGATCCTGAATCATTTTTAAAAGCTTTTTCACACATTAATTGAGCTCTTTGTGAAGTTGCAAAATGTTGGTTTGTCGTCAGTTATTTATTTAATTTTTTTATTTTTTCACCCTTGAATACACACTTAGCACAGCTGCATTGCACTGACAAATTCACAAAACAATACTGTGTAAAAAACAACAACTCAACTTTGATAATTACAATTTAGTTACTTTTACTGACATTTCTAGTAGTTTGAATTTATTTATTTTATTTACAGAAATCTGCACAAAAATCATTACTCATTTTTAGTAGTGGACAAAGTACACAAAATAGGCAATTGAGTAAAAGTATAGATACAGGTACAGATTACTCCAATAAAAGAATTAAGTCATCCTTTTCAATATTACTTCAGTCAAAGTACAAAAGTACTTGATTTTTTAATTTATCTAAGTAATAAGAGTAAAGCCTGTTTCACACCGCAAGCGTGAGCAGATTGTGAGGAGCGTGTGTGTTTTTCGACGTTTGTGTTAACAGATTAGAGCTTTCATACTGCACGCTCAATTAAAGTGACAGTGCATTGATAATGACTAAAACACATTGAATGACAGAGGCAATTTTACCCATTAAATGTATTGATAATATCTACTGATTTTTATATATGCAATTAAATGAACTTTAACGATTAAAAACAGCAACAAATATTTATTTGGGCCTAAGGATGGGACGATAACCGTTTTCAAGGTATACCGCGGTTTAGAAAAGTCAAGGTTTTAAAACCATCAAAATTTTCTGCCATACCTTTCCTAAGGTATGTGTACGATTTTTTATTTACTTTTTTTGTTTGTTTTTTAGGGCAACAGTATCTCCAGCAGAAAAACAAATCTCCAAAGATGCCATTTTAAATTGTAAAAAAAAAATCTGTTCTTAAAATAAATGAAGACAGCAGAAGTCAATAATTCATTTGAATTATTTAGCCTGACATGTTTACTGCTCCAAAATATTTTAAATGTTTCTTAAAATAAAATATATTGTGTTTAAGAGGGGAAAATGTTTTTGTTTTTTACGCAGACATTTAAAAATAATATATTTTAGAGCAGTAATCACAATACAGTGAAACTGTGATATTTTTATCTAAGGTTATCATACCGTCAGAATTTTATTCCGGCCCATGCCTATTTGGGCCCGGATTACAAAACCAAATTTAAAACAATTTTAGTATTAGTTTTGCTTAGTAAGTTGCACACTAGTTTGATCATGTATAAATATCATTATAACTATATTGTATAAATATTATTATAGGTCTACATCCTCCTCCAGTCCACCTTAAAATACATGAATGACACTCCTCATAGAGCGTGAGAAGCAAACAGTTCTTTAGTATCTATATTATTTGTAAAACAAAGACTTGTAGGTTAGGAAAACAGCATAGGAGGAAGTTGCCATAGGCCTTGGTGCAGATGAAAAGTAAAAAATGTATTATATATAGATAGATAGATAGGTAACTAGATAGAATAGACAGAGATAGATTGATCTGTGCAAAAGCTGCCGATCCGCTGCGTGCTGCTGACGCAAGTGGTGTGAAAAGCAAAACCCTGTGTGCTGTTTCCGCTCTCCACACATGCTGCGCACGCACTGCTCACTCTTGCGGTGTGAAACAGGCATAAGAGTACTCAGAGGTAAACTTAGTGATTTGGGTAGCTGCATTTCATTGTTTGTCTTATTTCTACTTTTTTTCCCAAATGTTCTCAAAATTCTCACTCTTGAATACTCTACCTACCTCTACCACAGCTCTACTCTGATCGCTGACAGACTGGCAGTGTCTTTGCACTGCCGCTCACACCTCGCACATGTGCAGTACGGACAGAATGGTCCATTGTTCATGGGGGTCACCGGATAACATTAAAATCTTAATGGTTATAAGAAGCTATAGGAAACACTTCTTGGCATTTGACAAGCTGCCTACAGCCCTTATTGGTTAAGTCCACCCCTGAATGTACTTACCAATGAATGTTTATTTTGCAAGAAAATGTAATTACTAAAATTATCATAATATAATAACCATATTGAAAAATCATACTTCCAGTAAAAACATGTAAAACCACATTCACACGCTGAGCTCTCGTTCAGGTCAGCTTGTAAAGGCAGTGAATTGTTTCCTGGAGACTCACTTTGAATGAATCGTTTGAATGAGTGAATTGTTTACTAGACTCACTCTAAATAGATTATTTGGATCAGTGAATTGTTTACTGTAATTAAACACCATTATCTTTTCTCTGAGCAGGTCTTTTTCTCATCTTCATTAAGTAACGTAGTGAAGTAAAATGTGTAATATTTTGTTTTAGAATATAATGAAGTAAATGTTTCACCTTTATTTTCTATAGCGCTTTTACAATGTAGATTGTGTCAAAGCAGCTTCACATAGAAGATTATAGTGAATTGAAACCAGTGTCAGTCTAGTTTTCAGAGTTTAAGTTCAGTTCAGTTTAGCTCAGTTCAGTGTGGTTTAATAATCACTACTGAGAGTCCAAACACTGAAGAGCAATTCCACGGATGCGCAGCTCTACAGATCCCGAACCATGCAAGCCAGTGGCGACAGCGGCGAGGATAAATACTGCTTTTATTCTAGCCGAAATGAAACAAATAAGACTTTCTCCACAAGAAAAAAATATTATTATTATTAAAAATGACCTTGCTCTGTTAAACATCATTTGGGAAATATTTAAAAAAGAAAAACAATTTCAAAGGGGGTTTAATAATTCTGATTTCAACTGTACATAAGATAATATATTGCGTAAAACAAAAAAATCAATAGTTTTGTCAGAAATCTGAAACCTGCTTTGTTCCTCTATGTTTTAATATGAAAGCAGCTTCTGATCTGTGACTCTCACAACACCACAGCGTCTAATGATAAGATCAAATTAAACTAAAACAATATTACATTAAATTTCATCTGAGTGAAATGCTATTAATTACCTATTAACTCATTTATAGCCTTTAACTTTAGCCTTTAAACATAAGAAAATTAAAGGAAATATGCAATTTCATAATGGGGATTTATAAGGAATTTCACCTGGCAATAAAGAGCAAATGACATCTAACTGACACCAGTCTGGCTCTGCCTGTTTTATAATTTTTTTTATTTTATGTTTTGCTTGTCATTGAATTATATAATTCTGTATGTTTATCAAGGACTATATATGAAAACAGTAGCTTTTTATGATACGTGATTGTGAAATACATAGTTCTGTTTATATAATATCTATAAACTGCTTCTGCTCATATCAAGCATTTATCTTTCAGTATATTTATGCTGTGCAATAATTTTGTATAGTCATACTATGTTGTTTAAAACTGATCTGAAGATGTTTAATATAACATTTTATTTATACAATACTTTTATTTTATTTGACAGTTTTACACATTTTACTCAGTAAATCATCTGAGCTATGTCTTCCTGGTGTCAAGTCTGTTTATTGAGTAGAAGCATTTGGCTTGCTAGAAATTAAGTCAGTATAGATACACACAATAAATCTAGGGCCAATTGTGCAATGTGAAAAACAACAGAGATACAAAAAATATATATATATATATACTGTTTTATCATATTAATTACATTTAAAAGTTATGTTCTAATGCTGCTCTGTACAGTCAAATAAAGCACACAACATATTAAAGTATCTTTGGTGTTTCTGTTTTCTATTAAACCAAACCCGAGTGTGTGACACCATTAGAATGAACACAGAGGACATGGTCTGTGTCACTATAGTGAAAACTGCTGATTTCTCCTGATCTTAACATTCTTCAAAAACATCTGGGATAATGCAAGTACACAAGTCAGCAAAATATATAGCACTGTTCTGGTGGTGTCTGGATGGTTTAAGTAATACATATTGTTCCTCTAATGGATTATACAGCATAATTTTTTAATGCTTTTTTATAACAAATGGATATAAAGAAATTCAACTTCCGGTCATAGCTAGAGTTGGTTGGTTGTTCCAAATCTGTAATTTAAAAAAAAAAAAATTATTCTACATTATTTCTAGAATATTTTTACATTGTCACTTCTGCTGTAATGTTTCATCATGCTACAATTCTTGCTGTTATCAAATTATGATCATCATATTTTCCAAAAAAATGTTGTTGAAATAGCTTGTTTACTTTACATTGGTGGTACAGCCACAACTGAGTTTCCTTTAAATGCTGAAATAAGATTACAGTACTTATGAAAAAATTTGGTGTTTTAATAATTGAAAAATATGTTATTTCTGAATGAATTACTCTTTTACAAAGCATGATAAATGTTCCAATTATATAATATAATCTAACATAATTTAACAAAAAGGAAAGTTTAAATCTAGATACTTCATAATTTGCCACTGAAGATCTAACATTTGTTGACCATTAATTTCCATATTTGTGGGATTCATCACTCAACGGTGGTCTTCCTCTAATAGGGAACCTATTACATCAGGGGTGCTCAACCCTATTCCTGGCGATCGACCTTCCTGCAGTTTTCAGTTGCAGCCCTTATCAAACACACCTGCCTGTAATTATCAAGTGCTCCTCACGTTCTAATTAATTGGTTCAGGTGTGTTTGATCAGGGTTGGAGCTGAAATCAGCTGGAAGGTCGATCGCCAGGAACAGGGTTGAGCACCCCTGTATTACATTATGTAATATAATTATCTGATGGCACTATTTAAAAAGACTCTGTATGTCTTACTATCACCTGTCCCACCTGCTGATGTTCCTCTTTACTGAGAGTAAGGGCGAGCTGAAGCTGTGCCTCTTCATCCATCTCCAGAACCTCAGGAGGAGGAGGGGGAGGAGGAGGAGGAACAGGCTACAGATAATAATAATAATAATACAGTGTCAGTCACAAGAAGCAGGCCTCTTTTCCTGAATCTGCTGAAGAATTAAGAGCAGGTGAAACAGAGACTGATGGGAGTGCTGTACCTTATGTGTCTCCTCCTTACTGAGACTCATCGCAATCTGAAGCTGCGTCTGTTCATCAATATCCACAGCTGGAGTCGGCTGGGGGAGAAGAGATTCATGGGTCTGAGAATCACAAGTTAATGACAATCACTGATCAAACAAATAAGTGTTAAAATAACTGTGCTGGTAGTTATTCATCACAAGAAAAATAAATCTAAAAATATGTAGTCTTTTATTTTTAGACACTAAAAAATGATTTGACAAAAAGTCATGACAACAAATGTTTTCAATTAGCTGACAGCTAGCTCTCTGCAACTCTTACATGAGGGTGGCCCACTGAAGCCAACTACCTGAAGTACCTGGATGGGAGACCACATGAAAAAAATAGGTTGCTGCCAGAAGAGGTGTTCGTGAGGTCAGCAGGGAGTGCTCAACCTGTGGTCTGTGTGGGTCCTACCGCCACAGTATATTGATTGGGACTCTATATTGCTTAGTGAGCACCGTCTTTCTGATAAGATGTTAAACAGAGGTCCTGACTCTTAAAAATCCCAGGATGCCATTCGAAAAGTGTAGGGGTTTAACTCTGGTATTCTGGCCAAAAGTTGCCCACTGGCCTCTGTCCATCATGGCCTCCTAACCATCCCCATATCATAATTGCCTTCATTACTCTGTTTCCACTCCACCATTCAGCAGGTGTGTGGTGTGCAGTCTGATGCTGAATGGCTGTCATTACGTTTTCCAGGTGGATGCTGCACACTGGTGTTGATTCTTTCCTTATATATATACTTAATATTCTGTAAAGAGCTCAGTCATCATCTGACAGAGTGTGATGGGACTGCATTAGCATCTTTACTCATTGTTAATGCAGGTCTAAACGCATCCATACACACAGTTGAAGTCAGAATTATTAGCCCCCCTGAATTATTAGCCCCCCTGTTTATTTTTTCCCCCAATTTCTGTTTAACGGAGTGAAGACTTTTTCAACACATTTCTAAACATAATAGTTTTAATAACTAATTTCTAATAACTGATTTATTTTATCTTTGCCATGATGACAGTACATAATATTTGACTAGATATTTTTCAAGACACTTCTTTACAGCTTAAAGTGACATTTAAAGGCTTAACTAGGTTAATTAGGTTAACTAGACAGGTTAGGGTAATTACTGTAGTCAAGTTATTGTATAACGTTGGTTTGTTCTGTAGACTATCGAAAAAATGTATAGCTTAAAGTGGCTAATAATTTTGACCTTAAAATGGTTCTAAAAATATTAAACTTTCTCCAGAAGAAAAAATATTATCAGACATACTGTGAAAATTTTCTTGCGCTGTTAAACATCTTTTGGGAAATATTTAAAAAAGAAAAAAATCAAAGGGGGGCTAATAATTCTGACTTCAACTGTATATATACACACGCAGATATACACGTTTAGACGTCAAGAAAAGTTCATTTGATTCAACAAAAAATAATTCAGGGCGCCAATAATTCTTTTACTAAGCATAAATATATGCTGTGGCTTCATTATCATTTTCATTATTACGATTATTATTCATATTTTTTGGATTGGTAAAAATAGCCACAGACTCCACAAATCAACGTTTGAACATTATACAAAGATTTCTAACTAAATGATTGATGATATTGATAAAAAATACTTAAATTGCAGTTTGAATGGCATTAAACTCCTGAATATTTGGCACAACATGAGTGTGAATAAATAATGACAGTTCTTTGTTTTGAGTGAATTAGTTATAATCATATTCAGTGTAGCATTTCCAAATCCCCTTGTTATTAGTGTGGAATAAGAATAAGAATGTTTTCAAAATGAGAATAAAATAAGAATGTTTTCAAATAACTTTAAAGTAATATTTTTTTTTGCAAGCTCATCTGAAGATATTTCGCACTTCACTGCAAAGCAAAGTTTTAAGTTTGATGAACTCTCATCTGCAAATTATCATCATGCGAATGGGTGAAACAAATAGAAGATCAAACATGATTTAAAATTTGGAGGAACTGCTCATTTTAGCAGTGTTGCATTAACATGTTTTATCCTTTTATATACTTTTTTCCTACTGGAAGGAAGTCAATGAGAGCCATCAACCAGCAATATTCAAATGATCTTCTGCAGTGTTCAACAGAAGAAATAAACTCAAAAGGTTTACAGCCACATGATGGAGAATAAATGGTAAGACCATTTTCATTTTTGCGAGAACTATGCCTTTAAAGTCTGTGTGAACCAGAAGTTGCTGAGACTTTTATTTCAGCGTGTTGATATACTTCTAACTGAAACAGAATATTAAGTAGGGGGCAAGGCTTTCTTTTTGCGCACCATTCCCTCATAGCCAGCTAATGGTAAAAGGGCTGTGGTTAAGAATATTCTGGCTAAAGGCATCAAACTGACGCCAACAGAGAAAAACTGCCACTGCAAATGCGAAAGCAAATGGTCAAACATTTTTTTTTCAGTGGATTAGCTTGTTGGGGTTAATGGTTCACCTAAAGAATAACAATGTGCGCTAGCACAATGAACATTGTATATTTTGATCTCACATGGACTTTAAGCTGATGGGTCTTGCACTGCTCAACACGTATGCTGTACAATAAAACAGAGCAGCTCTACTCGCTGATTTATGAGCACCGGATCGATGCTTCAGTCCAGTAATACCCCGGTAGTCACTGTAGCATCACGTTTAGACGTGCATTAACAGTGAGTAAAGATGCTAATGCAGTCCCTTTACACTCTGTCAGATGATGACTGAGCTCTTTCTGGACAATCTGACCTCAAGTGCACTACAAACAATCATTAGCCCACATGCTAACTGGAAATTCAGTGCTGGTCTAAAGGCTCCGGGCAAATAGTACGCTCTAACAAAATTCTAATGAAAGACAAATTACCTCATTGAAGCACATCGCAAAGGGGCAAATTAGATTGACTAGTTTCTCAGAAGGCATCTTATACAGTCGATTTAAGAAGGCCCTATCTATGTCTGCTTAGAACGCAGTATAAAGATGCTATGCCGGATTAAACAATCTAGTGTAAATACACATTTTTTTAAATTTATGCCACTTCAGGTTTAGTTTCTGTGTTGCCTTTGCTGTGTAGAGATGCTCATAGAAAGTTAAATTCAGCCCAGACTTATTGACAATATGTGCCTCAGCCTACATTTTTGTGAAATGTATAACATGTTGCTCTGCGTATATTTTGATGCAAGTTTCAGGTGACAAATCCACTAGAGGTCACTGTCTACATTTTTGCAAATCTAAAATATGGTACTAAGTGTTTTGTTTTACATTTTACATACAGGGAGTGCAGAATTATTAGGCAAGTTGTATTTTTGAGGATTAATTTTATTATTGAACAACAACCATGTTCTCAATGAACCCAAAAAACTCATTAATATCAATGCTGAATATTTTTGGAAGTAGTTATTAGTTTATTTTTAGTTTTAGCTATTTTAGGAGGATATCTGTGTGTGCAGGTGACTATTACTGTGCAGAATTATTAGGCAACTTAACAAAAAACAATTATATACCCATTTCAATTATTTATTTTCACCAGTGAAACCAATATAACATCTTAACATTCACAAATATACATTTCTGACATTCAAAAACAAAACAAAAACAAATCAGTGACCAATATAGCCACCTTTCTTTGCAAGGACACTCAAAAGCCTGCCATCCATGGATTCTGTCAGTGTTTTGATTTGTTCCACTGAATTGGCTCTATCACTGTCTCTTCACTCCACTAAGAGCTGGTGTGTGGTGAGCGCACTGGCGCCGTTGTCCTGTGGCTGCCGTCGCATCATCCAAGTGGATGCTACACACTGGTGGTGGTGTGGAGAGACCGCCCCTCATGATTGTGAAGCGCTTTGGGTGTATGGCCATACACAGTAAATGCGCTATATAAATACTCATTACATTACATTACATTACAACATTGCGTGCAGCAGCAACCACAGCCTCCCACACACTGTTCAGAGAGGTGTACTGTTTTCCCTCCTTGTAAATCTCACATTTGATGATGGACCACAGGTTCTCTATGGGGTTCAGTTCAGGTGAACAAGGAGGCCATGTCAATTGTTTTTCTTCTTTTAGACCCTTTCTTGCCTGCCACGCTGTGGAGTACTTGGATGCGTGTGATGGAGCAATGTCCTGCATGAAAATCATGTTTTTCTTGAAGGATGCAGACTTCTTCCTGTACCACTGCTTGAAGGTGTCTTCCAGAAACTGGCAGTAGGACTGGGAGTTGAGCTTGACTCCATCCTCAACCCGAAAAGGCCCCACAAGCTCATCTTTGATGATACCAGCCCAAACCAGTACTCCACCTCCACCTTGCTGGCATCTGAGTCGGACTGGAGCTCTCTGCCCTTTACCGATCCAGCCACGGGCCCATCAAGACTCACTCTCATTTCATCAGTCCATAAAACCTTAGACAAATCAGTCTTGAGATATTTCTTGGCCCAGTCTTGAAGTTTCAGCTTGTGTGTCTTGTTCAGTGGTGCTCGTTTTTCAGCCTTTCTTACATTGGCCATGTCTCTGAGTATTGCACACCTTGTGCTTTTGGGCACTCCAGTGATGTTGCAGCTCTGAAATATGGCAAAACTGGTGGCAAGTGGCATCTTGGCAGCTGCACGATTGACTTTTTTCAGTTCATGGTTCAGTTCTCAGTTTATTTTGCGCCTTGGTTTTTCCACACGCTTCCCTGTTGACTATTTTGAACGAAACGCTTGATTGTTTGATGATCACGCTTCAGAAGCTTGGCAATTTTAAGAGTGCTGCATCCCTCTGCAAGATATCTCACTATTTTTGACTTTTCGGAGCCTGTCAAGTCCTTCTTTTGACCCATTTTGCCACCGGAAAGGAAGTTGCATTAATAATTATGCACACCTGATATAGGGTGTTGATGTCATTAGACCACACCCCTTCTCATTACAGAGATGCACATCACCTAATATGCTTAATTGGCAAGCCTATACAGCTTGGAGTAAGACAACATGCATAAAGAGGATGATGTGGTCAAAATACTCATTTGCCTAATAATTCTGCACTGCCTGTACATCGTGTTTTTAAAAGCAAACATGAGAGAAAAAAAATACACTGTGACCATACAGTTTTTCCCAAATGTACATTGCTTTTATCTCTTGTGGAACTGTGCTTCACTGGACTTGACCCTAAGCGCCTTGCATCACAAGTACAACACTATACAAAGTGAGATACTGTACTTAGCAAACTTCTGAGACCCAGATATACTTCAAACCAGGAATGGGCAATATTTATGATACATGTATTACAAATACGTATTCCAAATATAAAAAAGTATTTTAGAATTTGTATTTGATAGGGTTTGTGAAAATGGATTAATATTTTGCATCAAAATACTTTAGTGTCTTGTATTTTTAAAATACCGAAAAATACTTTGCAAAAAGTCTACAGTATATGATGAAATCATAAACATTAGGCCTCTGATTGGTGCTTTCTCAGTTATTTGCCTAAGCTTGAGATCAGAACAGAAAATGTATTTATTTTTAATAAGGTGGTCAATGAAGGATGAAAATTATGCTTAAAGAAAGTACCAGACAAATGGTGAGGTTATATTCAGGAGCAAGACAACAACCAACAACCATTGAAAACAGTATACTGAGCAATGCTAAGACCAAAAATATATAATGGCTATAGTGTACAATTCAGCATCTTTGCTTAAGAAATGAAATGGAATATAATCTCAGTCCTAAAGAACAGGATAAGAAGCCTACAGATCCTTATCAGTCTGCTGCAGGTGGAAATGCAGTGGAGCTTTAGAAATGTAAAACATCTAAATACGGTGTTCTGGTGTTTTTAAGAGGCTAAACCTCTTAAAATAGATGTTTTAAATGTCAGTAGCTGATCTGCAGGTGCACTGTATAGTTAATTAATAAAGATGAAATATGTCTGCATAAAGATGTCCTAATATATGAAACACAAATATTTAATAATACTCCAGTATTTATGACTGGTCAAAAACTCCAGACTCCGTTACACAGCAGTAGCAGGATATAAATAAAGACAGTGTTTCCCCTACCGTTATATTAGGGGGGGCGCCCCACTCTCCCAACGGCTTTCCCCACCCCTCTTGAAGTCAAGTTAATTGTATTTTATGTATAGCACCAGGTCACAACTTCTTTTAATAATGTCTACATGGTCGCGCGATTACAAATTTCTGCTCTCTGAATCTACATAGCCACTGTAAGCTGTATGGTATGGTAATGAGAGTGCGCGCACCACATCTGACAGGACCGAAGAGGCATGTGTGCTCCCGTATATTAGGCATAGCCTACCACTACACAGGTAAATGATGTGTGGGGGCCTGAGTGATCGATGCAGATCAAGTCACAGCAGCTAAAATACTGTATATACAGATGTGTTGCGACCTCTTTTTACAGTTTATTGGCTCGACTGATGTTCTCTTTGTTGCAAGTGTAGCCATTGTATTTCCAGAGTTTTGCGCTGCTGTGACGCAAGCGGAGCATTCGCCCCTATCTAGTGTCTCATCCAACGCGTACTGACCTCTCCCGGAAGCTCCGCGAGTCTCCCGCAAATTTATACCAGCTTCATGATTCCCAAAAATTTGTTAAAATACCTGGAAATCATGGCGACGAGAGTAAATGAGCAAAAGAACAAATCACGAGAGGCACAGTGATAGTCTAAACATTATATTTCTTAGGTTAAATGAATAGAGCAGTAAAGATATCGCGAGTGCAAATCCTTCTCTCTCTCTCTCATTGAGGGAGACGAGCTAAATATTTGAATGGTTTTCCAAGTATTTAGGCCTTTTTACGTATAACAACTGAAAGTTCTGTGTTGACAATATTGCAAGTTCACTAAAAGCTGGCTGGAATTATTAGATAAATAAAGCTTAATTTATTTTTTTACATTAATATTTAATAATATATCTTCTTGTAATACACTCATTGGTATAAACAGTAGTTTATAGGCCTATTTCCTTTTAGTAAAGAAGTATTAGATTTCATAATTTTTTCTTAATTTTTATATCTGTTTTATTATTTTCTGTATCGGTTCATTCCGCTGTGGGGACCCCTGATAAATAAGGGACTAAGCCAGAGTACAATGAATAAATGAATTATTTTCTGTAAAGCTGCTTCTGGCCATGACACGTTTACACCTAAATGGTTATAAGGGACGTGTTTAAGAGATTATATGCAGCATCCTTCATTCATTCACTTAGGTAAGGCGAGATCTTCTCTTAAGGTTCATACTTAGAGGGAAAATGTGCTCAATGCATTATAAAGCTTGAAGCATTAGAATCGGTGCTCAGTATCAGCCGATAACCATAACAAGGAGTCAGTACTCTGTATCGGCTGCAAAAATCCTGATCAGAGCATCCCTAGCTTTGACCCAACTTGGCTGTCAAAGCGGCAATACACCCCCTGGCTGTAAAAGACTGATCTTGGTAAGTCAGTAAATACACCCTTAGGAAAAAGAAGTATACTTAAGTAAAGGTCAAGTATAAAAGTATACTTTACTTAGTGAGTATACTAATATCAATGTACTAGTTGTGTACTTGAAATGTTCTTCCAGAAGCCTATTAAGATACACTGCAGTGACAAAAGCTGCACACTTTGTGGATAAACAGATCTAAAAATAAATGTTAATTTTTAGCTTGTACGGTTGTACAGTTCAAATAATTGTTCAGTTTTTTACTGCTGTCATTAAAAGAAACAAATTAACACCATGACTCCTTGTGTCGGTGTCAGTCTGAACAGCCGCACCTCGCCACACCGCACCGCACCCCCAATCCCCCCTCAGCCCCCTATAGGCCCGTCACCCTTTTAAAATAGAATAGTGTTAAGAGGTTGAATAATCATTGAACAGAGATGATGGCAATTGTACTGGCCACGCAATGGATGGAAACATAATCTACAGATATATGTTCTGATTTATTATATAAATATATAACCAAAGAAACAAAGAGAAAGTCCAACTCACTAACAATTAGCGCACAACTTCCCTCTTATAGGTGAATGAAGTGGCAGAGAAGATTTGTTGTTATCAAACATTGATTACTTCACTAAGTCAGTTTAATTGTGAAGGGAGTGATCCAATAGGCCTATTGATGGAAGGTTTGTTAAATAATTTCATGCTCCCTTATAAAAGTATTTTTTAGTATTTTCAAAATGCAAAAATACAGTATTTTATTTAGATACGATTTTGGCTGCTGTATTTTGTAGTTTTGTATTTTATTACACTTAAAATTGATGTTTTTGCTATTTTATTTAAAAATACATTTCATTGTATTTTTGCCCATTCCTGCTTCAAACTAAGTTCTATTTCATTTTTCGTTTGATACCAAAAAGAAGCTTAAAAAGATTGAGTGATGGTATACTGTTTTCAAACCTTCTGACACCCCTGCTGCAGTATGCATATCACTGCTGCATATGTGTCATGCTTCTTGAGTGGACTTCTAAACACAACAACAATGGTGGCGCTGAGAGAAGAACGGTTTCATTTAGGACAAACAGCCTTTTCCAGTGAGAAGTGCATGACATGCCACATTGCTTTCCATTTGCCATGGACATGCACTGAATAAAACAATGTTTAGAACTTTATCAGATGTGGCATGATGCCGTTGTGCTTATCAACCGATGTGTGACTACTACTCGACCCTCCAGTTTAATCATGTTGCTAACTTGTTGTTGTTGTGCTGGATGTTTTTCTCATATATATATATATATATATATATATATATATATATATATATATATATATATATATATATATATATATATATATATATATATATATATATATATATATATATATATATATATATATATATATTGGCACTGGTAACTGGTAAAGTATCGATTTTGCACCGTATCGAAAGTTTAGCGAAGTATTGAAATACCCAACCCTAGTTATTACCAAAAGAAAATTATGGGTAGTGTTCTGGACCATCGCCCCTCTGTTAGTGGAGAGACCACTTGGGACACAATGCCAAACACCTTCAATGAGTGAATGAATATAATGAATGAAAATACAAGTGTGTTTATATATAGACATATAATTTAATGCTGTACAATGACACTGCTCAAGCTGTGGGGCTATTGGCCCAGCCCAAACTGATGAAAGCCCTGGCTTGCACTGGCCTGGCAGTCTAAAAATGTCTAGTGTTACTTAGAAAAATAAATGATTTTCGTTTATTTTTTGTATATTTTATGAAACCTTTCCATTGCATTTCTTTAGATTGTAAAAAAAATAATTATTTAGAGTTGTTCAAATGTTGTTCACAAAGAACAATGTGGTTTAGAACGGAAAGGTTCTTTGGGGAACTAAAATAGTTTCCTATGACATCCCTGCAAGAACGCACTTTTGTAAGCATTATTTTTGAGAGTGTGTTGAGTGCATCAAGTGCATCAGTGTGTGTGTGTGTGTGTGTGTGTGTGTGTGTGTGTGTGTGTGTGTGTGTGTGTGTGTTTAACTGCTCACCTTCTCACTCTCCTCTCGGCTCATAGCCAGGGCAAGCTGTAGCTGAAGTTCTTCCTCTCCGCTGGTCTGAGGACGGGCCCGCTCCAGATCTGGGGCCAGATGAGGGGAGGAAGACGAGGCTGCGAGAAAGAAAAGAGAACACAGTTGATTCAATCTCTCGCTCTGGATGAGAAAGGACTGGCACCACCACTGAATGTAAAACAAGCACCCAGATCAGTGTTTTTCAATGCTTTCCTGTGCCTGTTTGACTCTGTGAAGGAAACAATGGGGTGTCTGTGTAGGGCAGGAGAACAGGGAACAGCTGATGGGGCTTACATTATAATAACCCCCCCCCATACAGGTTTGATCAAGCCGTTCCTCCATCTGTGGCATGTGCTGAAATCAGAGAACAAAGACTCTTCTCTGTTTCAGGAACGCTTCTTTCAAATATGTTTGAAGTTCAGACTATTTTTGGATTCGTTCAACCAGAAAGCAATACTGTAATATTTCTGATTGTGTATAAAGCCAAAAGGTTTTAAGTGTATATGAACATTGCAGCATTTTATTTACAAATTTGTATTCACTTTTAAAGTTGTCATGAACAAAATTGCTGATTTTCTTATTGTGACTTATTGTGAGTTAAACTACTTTTCTGGGCCTTGATTTTATCCATGAGCAATTGATTGGATATTCAGATGGTTGTGGTTTGCTATTGGTGGACTGACAGTTTGATTGGTGGATTGAGAGACAAAAGGTCCTGTGAAGTGCTTTGAAATGTGAATTTTTCTTCGATGTTTGATGTAATCTCAAATGAAACATGAAGAAAGGGCAGGATATATAGTAGCTCCTCCTCTTTAAAAAAAAACAGACAATAGTTTTATTACTCTGCCAGTGAGAGTGGTTGAGCTCAAGCACATCAAATGAAAAGCAAATAAGTGTCTTGAATGAGGGTAAACATGTCAGTTACTAGAGAGCATTTCTTTATATTAAGATTTGATGAGAAAGGATGGTTAAGTATGTAACTGTGGTTCTGTGAATTCCAGATGACCGCCAGAGATGGTGTTTATATAGCTCATAATTGCTGTGCCAGCTGGACAGGTTGAGAAACAATATAACAACAAAGATGACGCAAGCTGAGCTGAGGTATATAATTCACAACAGCTCAGCGCCCTGCCTCAAAGCGTCTTGCATTCTGGTCATCCAGATTTCACAGAACCAAGTTTACATATGTAATCAACATTCTGTTTAATTCCTCCTGACCATCAGAGACAGTGTTTACATAGTGAATGACACAAACCAACAAGGTCATGAGTAAGAAAATTTAATTTGTATTTAAGAAGAAATACAGGGTCATTTGTGGAAAACAGCTGTGCCTATGTTCAGAGAATAGGTGATATTGACATTGTAGAATCTTGCAACTGTACAGAGGAAAGACCATGTTACTGCTGCACAGATTTCTGCAAAAGAAACACCTTTAAAAGCAGCCCAAGAATAGGAACTAGGTACAGGTTGCCGAGGTCGCCTTATAGGCCAAAACAATCACCTCAATAATCCATCATGAAAGTCTCTGTTTGCTTAGAGGTGCACCTCTCATAGCTTCTCCATAACAGACAAACAACTGTTCTGATTGACCTTAGGGAGGAAATATAGATTAGGCCAGAGGGTAACACCTGTGCCCACTGGTTTCCATCTTATACAGGACTGACTCACAGACAGAGTGCAAAGCTTCATTCTCCCGTATGTATCCAGTTACTGGACAGAACATCTGCAGTCTGATTGACTACCCCTGGGAGATAGGCAGCCCTCAGTGATGCCAACCATGAAAAACATCATGTGAAGATCTGAGTGAGTCGCAACAAGCTCTGGGACTTCGTACCTCCCTGGTGATTCAGATTGAATATTGTTGATGTGTTTTCCAAGTGGATAAGGACATGTCGACCTGCTAGAACAGGAATTAAAGTGTCTTAAGCTTAGAAAAACTGCTTGCATCTATAAAAATTAATGTGGTCCACTGATTGGTCCCTTGACCATCTGCCACTGATACGTCTTTGGTTCCATACTGCCCCCCAGACCCCAATGAATCTGATGGATGTAAAGGGGGCAAGGAGCTAGGGCAAGACCAAAAAGTAGAACTCTAAACTGGTAACTCTTGTTCTTAAAACTGAAACACAGAAACCGGCTGTGATGCTTGGCAAACAGAACGTGGAAGTACTGTATGCATCTGTCAGATCTACAGTTGTGAACCAATCTCTCTCTGCAACTGACCGGTGAACGTCGGCCACTTGAAACATGTAAAAAGGAAGCTTTTTAAAAAATCTCTTCAGCCTCCTCAAATCTAATATCATACGGAAACCTCCGTCCCGCTTCGGAACCCAAAAAAAAATAAGTTGAGTAGAACTGCTCTATCTGAACTAGAAAATGAACTGTTTCTATTGCTTGCTACTTTAATTAACAAATCTCCCACAAATCAAGAGTTGCAGAATGTGTTGGGTCGTTCAGCAGTCAACAGTGGAAGTTTTTTTTTTTTTTTTGGGGGGGGGGGGGGGGGGGGGGGGGGGGGGGTGGGTTGGGGGGGGTGGAGGGTGTTGATGAGTACCAACTGAAAAAAGTGGCAAGAGTAGGTTTTACATGAGAGTGACCTAATCGTGCATCTGGGGTCAACCAAAGGCCCCATGTGATAAATGAAGTTGTACTAAAGTATAATGCAGAGAAGGCGGCGAAGGCATCCTGAAACGTGGAGACTGCTGTGCTTGTGTTAGCTGCAAGGAAGTTGTAGACAGTTTCACATGCTTTTCCAACACCTCTGATACATCTGGGCCAAAAAAAATTACCTGGAACAACAGGAAGGTCCCTCAACATCTTTTTGCAGTCATCTGATTATCTGGCCTGAGCAAGCCATACTTGCCTTTAGGCCTTTAAGAATGTTGCTGCTCGAGACCTTAGCTCTCTAGTCACATGTCCCATAGCAAGCAAGGCTGTCTGTAAAAACAGAAGAGTCCACCTCAGAGTTCAAAAAGTTAAGAGGCAGCCAAAATTAGTTGGCAGACGATGTTCTCAGCTCTGGTAATGCAAGAAGCTGGAGGTCTGTGAAAAAAACACATTAGGTTGAACAGGATAAGCAGGGCTGTCATCAAGGCCAAGACTGGCTACTGCCATCTGAAGGACCTCCAATGTGTCACCTCCTTTGGATAAGCAGGGCTGTCATTAAGGCCAAGACGGGCTACTGCTATCTGAAGTACTTCCAATGTGTCATCTCCTTTGTATAAAGCATTCTCAGAAGAATGAAGAGAGCCTTCTTCAGAACCAACAGTCACAGCAGGTCTTATTGGTGTGAGACTGTTCCTGAAAATGTTTGTCAGAAGCACATTTTGACACAACGTCGAGGTGGGGACTGTGGGCACATAAAGAGGCAAAAGGTAGCTCCGTGGTAGATGAATGAGAGTGAACTTTCTCAGCGGAGGAAACAGCAGCAGACTAGATGCTGGCTCTGCTGTTTGGAGATTTTGTAAAAGATATTTTATTTCCATCATATCTGAAGACAGAAAAGCTACCTTCTTAGATAACAGATATCCAGCAAGGTGCATACTGCTTAGGCTAGGCTTCTTAGGATGAGAAATGCCAGAAGCCACAGAAGCATGTTTTTTTTTGCTTTCTGTTGCAACACTAAGCCCGCTGGTAAGACAACAGCATCCTGAATTTGCCTCAGCCCCGCCAAATGCAGCTGTCTCTCTTATAAGGGCAGCAGACTACAGTGGGGGCACGGATCAGTGAGCACTTCTTTCAAATGCTGAACAGAGACATGACAAGCAGATATTGTGTCTGTCATCTGGAAGAAACTCATTAGGATAGAACATGCAAGTAAAGCTGTGGAAATTAAGTGATAATCCATGAATAAATGTAATCAGATTACCTCTGGTTAGAACCACAAGGAATGTTTCCTGCCGTGAACCGTGAGAGACAGAGTAAAAAGAAACAATTACATCTGAACAACTGATAAACTAAACAAACTCGGCTAGTGATATAGAGCGCGAGAAAAAAAAATTACATGACAAAGACAAAATTTGAACCACAGAATGGAATGGGAGTATTAAGAAAAAACAATTACTAATTAAAAATTATTTAATAACCATCCACAGTTAGGACCACTGGACAGAACAGAAAAATCACAGTTCAAATAATAGCAATGAAGAAACACACAAAATTACTCTTAAAGTGAGATAAACCGGCTAACCTCCGGATAGCACCGCGAGGTAATTACCACCCAAACACTAATCGCAATTCTGTGTATAACATTTGGATAACACTGTGAGGTAATTAACTCAAACACTAATGTAACTGTAGCACGGTGTCCAACTCCTGACATAACTCAGATGTTTACAGTAGCACCCTATCTTGCCTCTGGATCACACTACAAGATAATAATAACAGCGGAGTTTAAGATAATGGAGAAAAAAATTTACCCACAGCCCGCAATGTAAATTAATTTTACGAGTGAAGGATCCTAGATAGTTAAATCACTTGAAAAGCACAAACCGAAAATTCCAAAAATGTCGGAAAATCGTCACAGCTTGGGAGGACAAGAAAAAATGCTCCTAGAAAGCTGCACTGGACAATAACAATAGTCCTACAACCAAAATCCAAAAGACGAAAAAGTGAAATGGCAGGGTGCTGAACTGCTTCAGATTATATACTTCAGCTCAGCTCATGTCACAGTGCAACTTTCTTGGTATATTGTTCCTCCACCTACAGTATCCAGCTGGCACTGCAATTATCCATAATGAAAACACCGTCTCTGGTGGTCAGGAGGAATAAAATAAAAACTGCATGCTTTGGATATTTATATCAGGTTGGTATCTTCTAAAGTTTGTCACTGTTTTAAAGCACACTAACTTATAGATGTCCTTAAAATTAACATACCAAAACTAAAATTTTATTTTAATTTCCCATGACAGTTCAGGGACAGGGTCTCACGATGGCGCAATGGTAGCACAATCGCCTCACAGCAAGAAGGTCGCTGGTTCGAGCCTCGGCTGGGTCAGTTGGCATTTCTGTGTGGAGTTTGCATGTTCTCCCCATGTTGGCGTGGGTTTTCTCTAAGTGCTCCGATTTCCCCCACAAGTCCAAAGACATGCGGTATAGGTGAGTTGGGTAAGCTAAATGTTCCGTAGTGTATGTGTGTAAATGAGTGTGTATGGATGTTTCCCAGTGATGGGTTGCGGATGGAAGGACATCTGCTGCGTAAAACATATGCTGGATAAGTTGGCGGTTCATTCCGCTGTGGCGACCTCAGATTAATAAGGGGACTAAGCCGAAAAAAAAATTAATGAATTAATGAATACCCTAACCTGCCTGGTTAACCTATTAACATAGTCAAGCTTTTAAATGTCACTTTAAGCTGTATAGAAGTGTCTTGAAAAATATCTAGTCAAATATTATTTACTGTCATCATGGCAAAGATAAAATAAATCAGTTATTAGAATTAAGTTATTAAAACTTTTATGTTTAGAAATGTGTTGAAAAATATTCTCTCCGTTAAACAGAAATTGGGGGAAAAAATAAAAAGGTTGCTAATATTTCTGGGGACTAATAATTCTGACTTCAACTCTACTTACTAAAACAAGAAAACATATTAGTTTAGAAATTGAGTTATGTGTAATAAAATCAATAGACGCATGTAAAAAGTACTAAACACGTTAAGAAATGGAGGTGTGGAATGGAAAGCACAGATAGCAGCTGAATCTCTCAGTATTTATTAAACATACATTCCCCTTGCCAGTGTAAATTAATATTAGCTGCTTCACTCTCAACACCTACAATACCAGGATGATGAAGCGGCTAAAACAATGGATGCAGGATAAAACAATTATCCAAAAACAGCAAAGGAAAGCTAACATTTCTTGAAGCTGTCATTTCCAAAAACTAAATACATTTTAGTAGTTCAGTACTTTCTCCTTGTGTCATTCCATTGTTCCAATGATTTTTCTTTTTTCTGGTTTTGCTTTGTTTTGTTTTGACCAAATTCTGAGTCAATTTCAATTCAAAGACAGGAGCATGTAAATAATATAAATTACCAGGAAAAAATATGACGTTCAAAACTTATTTCACATACTGTGTGTAAAATGGCAAGATTGGCAATTTCTGTACTTTCCAAAAATACCTGGCATTTTGACAAATATGTCAGTCTATTGTAAAAGTAAAACTGAAACAGAATGTTCCTAATGTAATCAAAGGCTTGATGTCAGTAGATTACCAATTGCAAATGGCTAAATAAATTCTTGGGAAAAAATGTTATCTGTAATAGCAAAAACTATCAAATGGATAACAATTAGGACTTTCAATCAATTATTGATTACTTATTTTATTCTAATTATTTGAATAAGCTGAATACGCGAGTATTCAAAAGTTGTATGTGGTAATCAAAGCTGCATTTATTTAAACAAAAATGCAGTAAAACCCTTTTCTAATTATTAAACTTTTTTAAGTTGTGCTGCTTACATCTTTGTAATGTCACTCTGTGTAGAGAAATTCTACACATGACAAAAAAAACATTCAAAAGTGTGTAAATTTGAATGGCCAAAAATTATTAGATTATCAATCATAAGATTATCAATGTATTATGTATATATTATCAAGGTAGTTTATAAAAAGATTATCAATGTGTCTGAGGTAGATTTACATTAGGTGAAATGTGAGAACATGTTCTAAATGAAAAGTCATTGAGAAAATTTTGGAATGCACCGAAAAAGTTTTTTGCCCAATACCCATAACCAATAACTCATTTTTTTTTTTTTAACTGTTCAATATGAGTACAGTACAACAGGAATAATACCAAATCCCCAGAGCTGGCTTTTTTCTAATTAATTTAAACAGGCAGAAGTGTTTTGTCACAATCAGCTACAGAAATAAAAAGCTACATGTGACGCCAAAGTAAAAAATAATTTTTTAAACTTTATAATTATACTGTGTATTAAACTTCCAAAGGTTGATCCCGACCCTCTCCTAACAACAGAAAAACAGTAATTGTGCATAAATTCTGTAAGCTTCAAAACAGAAATCTCTTTTAAAGGGCTCCTATTTTGTAGCTGCCAATAGCCTAGAGCTCAATTGCGGTGACATATAGCACTATGATGCTCACGGCTTAAATTCAATTCCTGGCTTGAGGTCCTATGCCGATCATTGAGTGGCTCTCTGCTCCTAGTTGCTTTCTTATCTGTTCTCCACTATCCTATCCCAATAAAAGGTGAAAAAGCCCTAAAAAATAATTATATAAAAAAGAGCTCCTACTTTCGTTTGTTGTCTCCAGAATGTGTCTGTAAAATTTCAGCTCAAAATACCTACCAGGTTATTTGTTATCCTCCTATATATATGTACTGACATTATGCTAGTACACGAGACACTAGTGGTGATTCCAGCAATTTTTCTGTCTTTATTATAAACATGCAGTGTTTTAAAAACTTTTAACTTGTAAAACCAACACAATCTCAAAGCAATTTGTAACTTTTTGAATTAGTGGCTAATTTGTATGAATTCGTAAAATCTCATTCGTACAATTTAGTACAGTTTGTTTATCCCCCAATGACGGTTGGGTTTAGGAGCGGGGTTAGGTGCCACACCTTCTTTTTGAAAATCGTACAACTTCATACGACTGAACTCATATGAATCAGCCATTAAACTGACAAAATGTAAAATAATTTACGTTTCCTCATGAGATCAGGCTGTGTAAAACGCATTCTTGAGATGTAGCTGATCACAGAGAATTAAAAATGGATTTTTTTAAACTTGGTTTGTTTGCAAATCTTGTTTTGTGGACATGTTTAAATGCGTTAGTGTTAATACACGCCTGTCAAAAAATTTTGTGCCTCAAATTCTCTGGGATTTAGATCCTACTTTAACATCAGGAAATTTAAAAAATAAGACTTGTTGTATTTCTTACTCCAATATGACAGGGACATAACATCCCTGCATACACTTGTCCAAATAACTTCTAAAAGATTTTGCATTATAGGTGCCCTTCAATTAAAATGCTAGCACTGACTTGTGCAGCAGACAACAATGGTTCAATCTAGTGTGTGTGTGCTGTGTATAGTATATAGTACTCTGACTTGTGTGAGCACAAGATGAGACAGAATTTTTGTTCCATTGTTTTACGATCTAAACACAGTTGACAAACATTCATGACCACTCTTGTCTTCTGCAGCACCTAGCACATAAGTGACGCTCATTAATGTCAGTTACACAGCAGTGGAAAAATCTGAACTCAGAGGCAGGGGAAGAGTTTGTTGACATGACAAAGGCAACATGGTAGAACTATTTCTGAGCACTGCATCTCATGCTTTCAGAGGCAAAGAAGCATTCTGCATAACTCCAATGACTGCATATCTGTACTACACAGTGGTAGTTTATGAACCAAACAGTCACACCGTCCCATGACCGTTCGGGACAAATGCATATACAGTTACATCTCTAGTTCATGTGCTCAGTGGTGTTTACATTAATATTTTGACATAAAATCCAACTTACATGACTCACACACAAGCGCACACAACACAGAAGCCTCCTCATAAGAATCTGATTGTATGGCTAAAAACCAGGCTTGAGTGCCATCTTCTGTTTTAAAACTAGCCTAGAGCATCATCAGCTGTTAAAAACTAGCCTAGAGCACCATATGTTATTAAAAAGCCTAAAGTGCCATCTGCTGTTAAAAAAACTATTTCAGAATCAGAACTATTCTTAACCCAGCACTACAAATTTATATTATTTTTATGCAGATTTCACACCCTGAATTTTCACACATATTGTGTAATTCAACCAAGCAACCTCCATTAACCCTTATATGGTCCTTGGGGTCTTTTTGACCATTAATGATGTTAGTTTTTTTAAATGCTTTGTTCAAATGCCATAAAACGTGGCACAGCAGTCAACATTGTCAAGATCTACAAATCAATAAAAAAAATCAAAATGAAATCTTGATTTTATGTTAGTGTTAAAGAAAGTTTGTAGTCCTTGAGGTCTCTGGAAACCCCACAACAAATGGATGAAATCTATTCTCTAAATCAGAAACAACACAGATAAACAGAAACGAAGTGGCAAACTTTCAAAAATGCAAAAATATCATGCTCTCACACGCACGCACGCGCACACGCACACGCACGCACACGCACACAAACACACACACACAAACACACTGGAATAAATTTGTGAGACAAAATACAGTACCACCACAAACTTGGTCACACGTCAAAATTGGTCACTCTGACACACACACATGGGAATACTTTTGATGCAAAAATTTGCTTTCGTATAATTTGTCATAAAATTATCCAAACTGCAGAACTATCACAAAAATAAATTGCTCATTTTGATATACAATCATCCATGCACACAGAAATGAGAATACATTTGTGAGACAAAAAAAGGCTCTTATAATTTGTCAAATCAATTTTCAATCAACTCTGGAACCACCACAAAAAAAATTACACCATAATAATAATTAATGTTTATACGATACACACACATACACGCACACACACACACACAGTTATTTGTAGATTGAAATAAATGATAAATTCTAAGAACTCCAACTTTTCTCTTTGTAACATCTTGTTTAGTTTGATTGTACTCATAGGTTTACTTTTTTGAAAAACTTAATTTTTTCTGTTCAAAACATACTAAACTTTGACAAAAAGTTATTTTTATTCTTATAATTAGGGCTGCACAATATTGGAAAAATTTAACATTGCAATACACACACACACACATATATATATATATATATATATATATATATATATATATATATATATATATATATATATATATATATATATATATATATATATACACACAAAATATTCAGCGATTATATATTGCGATATGAATACAATTTCACTAGATGAGTTGAATAACCATTTGGAAAGGATTAATTGGAATGATTCTGTAGGCAAGTACATATGCATAAAATATAAGAAACAATCTACAAGAGTCATGATTCATTAAAGAACAAGATGCCAAATAAATAAACAGCGTTTGATTGTTTTCCGATGAGTCGAACTGTGTTGTGTACACAAGCTATGTTTCCATCTACCTATTTTTATGCTTATTTTGGATATGCACATAAAAAAAACGGTTGATGGAAACGCCATGATGCGCATACATTTTGAAAATGCGCATAAAAAACATATGTGCATAACTGAGTAGGATAAACTTTTTATTTGGTTAGAAAAATGATGGAAACACTTTTACCAAACAAATTCCCGTATGCACATTAAAAAAGTCATGTGACTTTGTTATAAGAGATCATGTGATGTTAAAAATGTGTGTGAATGGACAAACCAGCAGGCTGACCATACTGTAAAACATCTGAAATGTTGTTTTTGTCATTCTAAAATGCTGTAACAATTTCAGTATTAGTGTTATTATATTATTAATGGGGTATATGCACACATTCTTTGAATTTCAGTCAGCCAGCCCCAGAGCTTCCGGTTAATTGTCATCCTATACAAAATTGCAGCGTTTAAGATCTAATTTCTTTAAAAACTAGCGATCTTCACTGCTTGGCTGAGATAGGATATAAAGTGGCTATCAGACCAAACAAAAAGCACTGCAATAAATTATATTTTTCCATGCCATGTCTTTAAAATATGGTAATTAATTTTACCCCAGTATTTTCTATGGAATTTCTGCACTGGCCTATGGCTAATGACGGCGCCTGCGTTTTAAAGGTCTTTCGTCTATTTTTACGCTTTAACAATCAAATGAATGCGTCAGTTTATTTAACTGATTATATTTGCATCGATGCTTGTAAAACCTTATGAAATTAAAAATAGTCACATAAATCGCTCACCGGAAGTTCATCATTGGCTGAAAAACACTAGCTGTGCATATAGCCCATTACCTCCAGAACTGTCAAGAGTGTCTGTGCTCCGCGTCTCACGCCTTCAAATGCTACCACATGTTCATTGAGTGTCGGCATTGTCTTCTGAGGCACAAGTCATTTATTAAATCAAAAAAAGATTCACGCAGCTTCTTCTACTGCAGCAAATTCTGTTTTTACTGTAGATATTTGGCGCCAGTCAATCAGGAAGTGACAATTTTGTTCTCTTTGACTTATTGGATGGAAACGCTGCTTTATTCGCACATCTTTTATGTAGTAATCCAGTTTTGTGCATAAATTTAATTCACATTTTTGGATAGAAACATAGTGACACACTAGCTAAATGATAAATTATAATTATAATCCAGACTCAACATTTGTAAAATGATAAAATCTAATCCAGACTCAACATTGTGTATGCCCGCGATGTGACTATTATGAATGATCACATTGCGATATCAATGCTGGAAAAGAAACATCTTTCAGTTTGTCAAATCTACTTGTTAAGTCATGACGTATGGAATATTGTTTCCGGGTCCAAGCTGCTACTCATTTGAATTGAGACAATATTTATTTATGACCATTTTTTGGTCACATCACACATTAAAGTGCATTTTATGGAAAATCATGTTGTACACATCAGTCTCTGGACTTGTTGCATCACAGACACCAATATTTTATATATGGGTATATACAGTGCATCCGGAGAGTATTCATAGCATTTTACTTTTCCCACATTTTTTTATGTTACAGCCTTATTCCAAAATTGATTCAATTCATACATTTCCTCAAAATTCTACACACAATTCCCTATTATGACAATGTGAAAAGATTTTTAGAAATTGTTGCAAACTTATTACAAATAAAAAAGCTGAAAAAAAAATCACATGTACATAATTATTCACAGCCTTTGCTCAATACTTTGTTGATGCACCTTTGCCAGCAATTACAGCCTCAAGTCTTTTTGATTATGATGCCACAAGCTTGGCACACCTGTCTTTGGGAATTTTTGCCCATTCCTCTTTGCAGTTCCTCTCAAGCTCTATCAGTTTTAATGGAAAGCGACGGTGTACAGCCATTTTCAGATCTCTACAGAGATGTTCAATAGGATTTATGTCTGGGCTCTGGCTGGGCCACTCACGGACATTCGCTGAGTTTTTGTGAAGCCACTTCATTGATATTTTGGTGGTGTGCTTTGGGTCATTGTCCTCCTGGAAGATGAACCGTCGCCCCAGTCGGAGGTCAAGAGCACTCTGAAGCAGGTTTTCATTCAGGATGTCACTGTACATTACTGCATTCATCTTTCCTTCTATCCTGACTAGTCTTCCAGTTCCTGCTGCAGAAAAACATTCCCACAGCATGATGCTGCCACCACCATGTTTCACTGTAGGGATTGTATTAACCTTGTGATGAGCGGTGCCTGGTTTTCTCCAAACGTAACGCCTGGCATTCACTCCAAAGAGTTCAATTTTAGTCTCATCAGACCAGAGAATTTTGTTTATTATGGTCTGAGAGTCCTTCAGATGCCTTTTGGCAAATTCCAGGCGAGGAGTGGCTTCCGTCTGGCCACTCTACCATACAGGCCTGATTGGTGGATCGCTGCACAGATGGTTGGCCTTCTGTAAGGTTCTCCTCTTTCCACAGAAGAACGCTGGAGTTCAGACAGAGTGACTGTCGGGTTATTGATCACCTCCCTGACTAAGGCCCTTCTCACTCAGCTTAGATGGCCGGCCAGGTCTAGAAAGAGTCCTGGTGGTTCAAAACATCTCCCACTTAAGGATGACGGAGGCCAATGTGCTCATTGAAACTTTCAGAGCAGCAGACATTTTTCTGTAACCTTCCCCAGTCTTGTGCCTCGAGACAATCCTGTCTTGGAGGTCTACAGACAATTCCTTTGTCTTCATGCTTTGTTTGTGCTTTGTAATGCACTGTCAACCCTGGGACCTTTTATAGACAGGTGTATGCCTTTTCAAATCATGTCCAATCAACTGAATTTACCGCAGGTGAACTCCAATTAAGCTGCAGAAACATCTCAAGAATGATCAGTGGAAACAGAATGTACCTGAGCTCAATTTAGAACTGCACGGCAAAGGCTGTGAATACTTATTTACATGTGATTTTTTCAGGTTTTTATAAATTTGCAACAATTTAATGAATAAAATGAATTTAATCCATTTTGGAATAAGGATCTAACATAAAAAAATGTGGAAAAAGTGAAGCGCTATGAATACTTTCCGGATGCACTGTATATTTATATACATTGGTATATATATATATATATATGTATATATATATATATATAAAGGGTGTAACGATACGCCCATTTGTATTGAACTGTTCGGTACGAGACTTTCGGTTCGGTACGCATTACAAACCGAACGATTCAGACAAATTTCTAAAAAGATAAAAGAGAGTAAGTGTACAGAATATAATGTTTTCAGTGCAACAATGCTCAACAAGGCATCCCAAATGATGTGACCCTGAACGTGACAGGCAACCTGTCCCTGCCCACCTCCAAACACTACTCCAGTCAGGCACACGCTGCACTAGCTCGCAAAATGGCTAACATTAATGTAATCCTCCTATAACCAACAGTGGGTCTGGTGTTTGGGAGCACTTTGGTTTCCCTGTAAGTCATGAGGGTGATGGCAAGAGAGTGGTGGATAAAAAAACACTATGTTGTTGGATTATCGCATAAAAGACGTGCGAATAAAGCTGCATTTCCATCCAACGAGTCAAAGCGAACAAAACCATCACTTCCTGATTAACTGCCGCCAAATATCAACAATAAAAACTGAATTTGCTGCAGTAGGAGAAGCTGTGTCAATCTTTTCTTCATCTAATAAATGACTTGCGCCTCCGAAGGCAATCCTGACTTGCAGTGAACGCGCAGTGGCGTTTGAAGGTGTCAGACGCGGAGCACAGACGCTCTTGATTCTGGATGTCATTAATAATATAACACTAATTTTTAAATGGTAAGGCGTTTTAGAATGACAAAAACAGCATTTCAGATGGTTTATAATGTGCAGCCTGCTGGTTTGTCCATTTACACACATTTTTATCATCACGTGATCTCTTATAACAAAATCACATGACCTTTTTTAATGCGCACACTGGAATTTGTGTGGTAAAAGTGTTTCCATCGTAGTTTATGCGCAAATCTTCAAAATGCGCATTAAAATAGGTGGATGGAAACATAGCTACTGACATCACGGAATCACTAACTGGAGTTAAACTAAAACGAAAACTAGACATGCGCACTACATGCAACTATTCTGCAGCATTCAGACAGGCAATTTTTACAGATTCGAACAGGGCAAAACAAATCACAGAGGCGATCGGTACATTTATAGCTGTGGATATGAGACCTTATTCGGTAGTGGAAATTTCGAGTTTTAAGAAAATGTTAAATGTAATAGAGCCCCATTACATTATTGCTTCATAAGCCCATTTCAGTCAGATAATAATTCTTGCTTTCAGATCCACTGAAATGGCAGGTGACAGTCAAATCAAGCAGATCTGTGCTGTCTGAAGAAAAGGTGGACACTTTCTGAAAATAAAAAATTACTTAAAAATAGATTAAAACTGAGTTCCATATAAAAACTAAATTGTTCTTTTCTTTTTATTTGTTTAATTACTAAAATATTACATTTATTTTTATAAGCAGCTTTTTGGTTTTGAGTATAAAGAAGCATTTGTTTTATTTTCTGCTAAGCAGAAACCCCAGAAGTATAGCTTTATATCACTGTTCAAAGTAAAAAAAAAGAAAAAAAAAGAAAAGCGATCATGCTATTATGATGTTAGTTTTAATATATTAAAAAGATTTCAATCAGAGAAATCTTCTGGCTTTTTTCTTTTTTTGCTGCACCGAAAAAATACCGAACCGTGACACCACTGTGTCGTATCGAACTGAACCATGATTTTTGTGAACCGTTACACCCCTAATATATATATATATATATATATATATATATATATATATATATATATATATATATATATATATATATATATATATATAGCGATCGTGATTTTCAAAAGTAATACATTTATTATTACCATTTGATGAATCTCCCTATACAATTTGATATGGCGCTTGGACCCGAAAGCCACTTTGAGTGACATAACACTTAACAAGTGGATAGCAAATAGCTAACAGTGGAGTTCTGAAAAAAACAAAAACAAAAAAGTTTTTTTTTTTTTTTTTTTATAAATATTTTTTCCTTTATATAAAATTGAAAGAAAAAAAACTCCAAAAAAATTATTATTATTTTGCTTAAAAATGGCATTTTGTTGCCTAGGGTCTCTAGAGACTCCAAGGACCATATGTGGCATACATTCTGTAAGGACCAAACAACGGTTAAAGGAAATCTGAGAGTTTAATTTAATATAAAATGTTTACCATAAATACAGTGTGGAGTCACTGTCAATACAGTGAAAAATGCATATAGAGTACATTACTCCAGAAATATGTGAGGAATTCATAGAGTCACAGAAACACTTCTGTTGTTTTTTTTTTCTGTCCTTTTCACCTTTGACATGCAGTTAAAAAGATTTCTGATGCATTTCAGACTGTTCTGATATGTAATACAACTCATTATTGTCAGATTTGAAATTTAAACAGATGCCTCTAAAAATCTGCCATAAACTAGTGAGTAATAAAATGAACACAGGAGGAATGCAGATGCCGCCACCTACTCTCTATTCTGTTCAGTTGGAAATATGTCACCATACTGACATAAAAGTCTGCAGCAAATTCTGGTTCACATAAACTTCTGAAGCTGACTGATATGGTAAATTTCCATTTTCCATTTCCAAGACAAGAATTCTGTCCCTCCACTGAAAGTCATCACCACTGTCTTCTAGAGTTTTTTTTTTCCATCTTCAGTAGTTTGTTGTTGAGCTATTTGTCTCTTCCATTTCTTTTCTTACTCTAAAACAACAGCTAATACAGTGTTAATGCCTTGTGGACAAACTAAGCAGAAACAATTTAAAGTGAATGTGCAAGCTGCATTGTTTTATGCACAATTATAAACATATGGCTCTGTGAATACTGTACTAATAATAACAGTTGTATCATGTACACTATGTGCAATCCCTTGCGTGCTTGTAAAAAATTCAATATATTTTGGCCTGAGCTGTAAAATGCTTTAGTGATGCAAAATTAATGTAAACACAGTTTATGTCATAAGGACACTGAAACATCTTGCATTTTTTAAACGCAGATCTAGCTGTGCACTATAAATGATTGAATACAGCTTCATACAGGCATCAGACCTGCCTTGAAAAAAAAATCCATCACTGGAAATTTTTAGATTTTAAAGCATTTTTGTAGTTTGTTTGTTTGTTTGTTTGTGTGTGTGTGTGTGTGTGTGTGTGTGTGTGTGTGTGTGTGTTTGTGGGGGGGGGGGGGGCATATATAATAAGAACAGAAAAAAAAACATATATTGGCATAGTTGGGTGTTTATTAGTCATGCTCGAACAGGGGTGCCTCAGTCCTGGAGGGCCGATGTCCTGCAAAGTTTACTTCCAACCCCAATCAGACACACATGGGCTAGCTAATCAAGCTCTTACTAGGCTTTCTAGAAACATCCATGCAGGTGTTTTGAGGCAAGTTGAAGCTAAAATCTTTTTTGGACACCCCTGTGCTAGAATGACTTAAAGTGGCTAAGATTTCAGTATATAATGCAATGCTAAGTGGATTTATAATGCAATGCTTTAAAGAAGATTTGCTGGGTTTCTTCTTCGTGGATGTTTGGAATTTCCATGTCAGAGCAACCTCTGGCATTTGGTGGAGATTAATTCAGTGTGACTAATAATCACACAACTCATCTTACAGAAGGATTTATTTCAAAGACTCAACTAAATTTATGAAGTGAGTTTGTAGTAAAAACATGCTATTATATGTGGTCATTTCATGTACAGCATTTACTACACAACAGCTGTAGTTCACTAAAAAGATACACAAACAGCAGTCATTATAACAGAATGATTCTCTCGATGGTATTATAATTCCATTAAATTGATTGTGATATTTGCAACTTATCTTATCAGTGAACTACAACTTGGAGTTATAAATGCAGCTCCATCTGAAAGCACATGCTGGATGTTTACTTGAATCAGCTTTACTGACAAAACTGCACATGAAAATGGCCCAAACTAGAAGACCACTTCAATAAAAATGTGCTAATGTATTTGGTGTATAAAAAGGTAGCTTGAGAACAGTATGAATGGTCACACTTACAGTTGAAGGAGGATGGTGAGTCCCTAGGCCTGGCAAACTCTTCCCCATGAACTGCTTGTATGCTGGGCTGACTAGGGTGGCGTCCAGGATAGGGTGGGGGTAAAGTCCCGTAACCCATGGCACTGGTGCTCCCTGTCACGCGCTCACGGGTCTTGTGTGCCTGCGATCTCTCCTGCTTGAGCCGCTCGTCGTCCCTCAGCAGAGCAACCAGCTGCTTGGACTTCTCCCGCACACTCATGCCCTGGTCCTGTCCATCCCGATCAATGTACTGAAAGTCCCGTAG